>OY292385.1:31721301-32321301 GCA_958496215.1 Verbena officinalis | reverse complement strand
TTAAATCCATTAAACGAAAGATACGCAATTAAGGATGCTAAACATGCTCAATTGAAATTCTAATTACACATTCATGCATAATATATTATAAAGAAGTACTCATGCGATTCTCGGATCATTCGGGTAACATCCATAAATTGCGGAAAAAGCCCTAAACGAAAAAGGCTCGATTCAAGGTCCGAACGAGGTCGGAATTTTGAAAGCTTTACGAAATATTCATCCTTGAATCATATGGAAGCTATAGGTGAAAACGGCTCGATTTTAGGGGGTTGTATGCAAAAAGTCAACTTTTATTTTTGGCCAATTGACCCCATTACCGTGAGCAACTAAGGAAAAAGGCTGAAAAATTGGTTAAGGCATTCGCACGGGCTAACGCACGGCCTTGTGCACGGTCTTGAGCACGCACTCAAGACCGTGCAAGCTAAAACAATTGCGCACTGGCTTGCGCACCGGGGTGCGCAGGCCGGTGCAGGCTCAAGGTGGTGCACACGGTCTGGTGCACGGTCTTGCCAAGACCGTGCGTTGGACCGTGTGGTTCATCTTCCAGGTGCAGAAAATGCGATTTCAAGGTTTCTCGCGAGGGTTTCGTCCTAAAATCAACTAGGGTGGATTCTATAGCTAAAATCAACATATAAAATTCACACTCATGCATTGTACACATTAATAGCTACCATTTGATCCGAACTACACTAAAAATGGTAAACTCTAACCTACAAACACATCAAATTATCAAATATTCATTTCCAATTAAAAGCTAGAAAATCGAAGGATTTAATGGATGAAATGAAATAGGGAAAGAAGGTTACCGGTAGAGAATTTTAATTGATCGAGCGACGGATTCAGGACGGGATTTCTCCTTCTCTTTTCTTCTTCTTCTTCCTTTCACCTTCTCGTCTCCCTTTCTCTGTCTCAATTTTTGGGTGTGAGCAAGAGTGTGCAAGAGAGTGTGCACAAGAGGGTGTAAGTGTGTTCAAGAGGGTGCAAGTGTGTTTAGGGAGTGTGGGTTCGTTTGAGATTAAAATAAATTCAAGGGGTAGAAAAGGAAATTATAAATGATTGAGGATATGGAAATAAATTAGAATAAATTAAAATTAGCTAACGAAACTAATCGTTCCATTTAAAATCCAACGAGGTGTCGAATAATTATTCTGAAAATATATTCCAGAATTTTGGGTCGTTACACATTACCGGCGGTAGCGGCGAATACTTTTGAGATCAAGCCGGCCATTATCTCCCTCGTCCAACAAAATCAATTTGGAGGGAGTGCCATGGAAGAGCCGGCGGCGCATGTGTCGCTTTTCTTGGATGTGTGTGCTACATTCAAGATCAATGGAGTGACCAACGATGCCATTCGAGTGAGGCTCTTCCCTTTCTCACTCCGGGACCAAGCCAAGCAATGGTTCCTCTATTCCGCCGACCGAGAGAAATACTTGGGACACCTTAGTGAAAGTTTTTCTCACTAAGTACTTTCCACCGGCGAAGACGGCGAAGTACCGGAACGCTATGACCAATTTCAAGCAAGGTGATGGAGAGTCTCTATACGAGGCCTGGGAAAGATTTAAGGATCTCCAACGAAAGTGTCCACACCATGGAATTCAGGATTGGCTCCTAGTTCAAACATTCTTCAACGGGCTTGACCCTCAAGTGAGCACTTTGATCAATGCCGCTGCGGGAGGATCGTTTGCCGGCAAAACAACCGAGGATGCTATCAAGTTGCTTGAAGAGATGGCATCTAATGATTGTATGAGGGCCCAAGAGAGAAATGCTCACACTTCTGCATAGAGCAAAGTGGCCGGAGTGTTAGAGTTGGAGGTTATGAACATATTCAATGCAAAGATGGATGCTCTACCCAAGAAAATGGACCAACTCTCGGTGAATGCGGTGCAACAAGTGCCGATGGGTTGTTGTGACGGATGTGGCACTATCCACATCTCGGGAGCTTGCCCGAATATGCTTATCTAAACCGGGGGCGAGCAAGTGAATTATGTGGGAAACCGACCCCCGAACAATCCGTTCTCAAACACCTACAATCCCGGTTGGGGGAATCATCCTAACTTCTCTTGGAGTAACCCAAATAATGCCCTTAACCCTCAACATGTCCAACCTTACCAACAACACCGACCCTTTCAAAACCCCCCTCAAAATCCCCAAAACTTCCATAACAACAACAACCGACCCAAACAATAACAACACCAACAACCGCATCCTCAAAACCCTCCATCTCAAGAGAAGCAAGGTTGGGAAGTGGCCTTCGAGAAGTTCATTAATGCCTCTACTGAAAAATGCGCAAAGCTCGAGGCAAAGGTCGATCAACTCATCACCACAACAAGAGTCTAGAGCATCAAATTGGACAAATAGCAAGCTCTTCAAGCTCTCGATCCCAAGAGGCCCTACCTAGCCAACCGGACATCAATCCAAAGGAGCATTGCAAGGCCATCACATTACGAGGTGGGAAAGCTTATGAAGGACCCGTCATGCCAGAAGAAGAAGTGGTACAAAATCGTCTACCACTCCAAGAAGAAGAAGGGTCCGACGATGGGAAAGAAGGGCGATAAGACAAAGAAAAGGAAATTCCTATTTCAAAAGCCTATGTGCCTCCAGTGCCATTCCCTCAAAGGTTACAAAAGCAAAAATTGGACAAGCAATTCGAGAAATTCTTGAATATTTTCAAGCAACTTCACATCAATATTTCATTTGCCGATGGCTTGGCTCAAATGCCAACTTATGTGAAGTTCCTCAAGGAGATCTTGTCCAACAAAAGAAAGCTCGAGGAATATGCTACCATAGCATTAACGGAGGAATGTAGTGCCATTCTACAAAGCAAGCTTCCACCTAAGCTTAAAGATCCAGGGAGTTTTTCAATTCCTTGCACAATTGGAAATGTTGAATTTAATAAAGCTTTATGTGATTTGGGAGCTAGTGTGAGCTTAATGCCACTTTCTATTTGTAGGAAACTTGGACTCGATTCTCTCAAGCCAACGACGGTGACCCTTGAACTAGCGGATCGATCGGTCAAGTACCCCACGGGTATTTTGGAAAATGCCCTTGTTCGTGTGGGAAAATTCTACTTGCCGGTAGATTTTGTGGTGCTAGAGATGGAGGAGGACAATGAGATGCCTCTCATTTTGGGACGTCCATTCCTTGCTACTGCCGGAGCACTCATTGATGTAAAAAATGGTCTTTTGACACTAAGAGTTGGAGACGAAACCGTAGAATTCAACCTCTTCAAGGCCGTGAAGGGCCCCTCCACACTAGACCAATGTTTTTGAGTCGAAGTGATTGAAGAGAGTCCGTTTTGGAGCAACCACGCTAGCAATCCTTTGGAGCTTTGCTTGGGACGTTTTGAGCCAAGCAATGAGTTAGAAGAGAAAAGTGAGGAGATTGCCACTTATACTCGTGCCTTGGAAGCTACCCCTTTCGCTCCGTTCACAAAAAGGTACGCGTTGAAACTCCTTCCCCCTTCTACGGAAAAAGTTCCCTCACTCTTCCCCCTTCTATGGAAAAAGTTTTGGATCTTGAGTTGAAACTCCTCCCCTCTCATCTTAAATATGCTTTTCTTGGTGATAATGATACTTTGCCCATTATTGTCTCGGCTTATTTATCAAATTTACAATTAGATAAGTTGTTGAGGGTGTTGAGAGAACTAAACGTGCTATTGGTTGGTCTATATCGGATATCAAGGGGATTAGCCCTTCGATTTGCATGCATAGGATTTTGATGGAAGATAATAACAAACCTCCTATTGAGCATCAAAGACGCTTGAATCCTAACATGAAAGAAGTGGTTTGGGCGGAGGTTTTGAAATTGTTAGATGCCGGTATTATCTTTCCCATCTCGGATAGTTCTTGGGTGAGTCCGGTGCAATGTGTGTCGAAGAAAGGGGGTATTACGGTAGTAAAAAATGAGAAGAATGAATTAATCCCTACTAGGGTAGTAACGAGATGGAGAGTTTGCATAGATTATAGAAAGCTTAATAATGCTACTAGGAAAGATCACTTTCCCTTACCTTTCATTGACCAAATGCTAGAGAGGTTGGCGGGACATTCCTATTATTGCTTTCTAGATGGATACTCCGGGTATAACCAAATTGCCACAGCCCCGGAGGATCAAGAAAAGTGCACCTTCACTTGCCCTTATGGCACTTTTGCCTTTAGGAGAATGCCCTTTGGTTTGTGTAATGCACAGGCTACGTTTCAAAGATGCATGATGGCTATTTTTTCTGATTTTATTGAGTGAACCATGGAAGTGTTCATGGATGATTTTTCAGTTTTTGGTTCCTCATTTGATGATTGTTTGACTAATCTATCTCAAGTGTTGCAGCGATGTGAGGACACTAACTTAGTCTTAAATTGGGTAAAATGCCACTTTATGGTGCAAGAGGGCATTGTGTTAGGCCATAAGATCTCGAGAAATGGCATTGAGGTGGATAGAGCTAAGATTGAGGTTATCTCGAAGCTTCCACCTCCGACAACCGTCAAGGGAGTAAGGAGTTTCCTTGGTCATGCCAGCTTTTATCGTCGGTTTATCAAGGATTTCTCCAAAATCACTTTACCTCTTTGTAAGTTATTGCAAAAAGATGCCCTATTTGAATTTAACGAAGAGTGTTTGGTTGCCTTTGATAGGTTGAAGAAGGAGTTAACCTCGGAACCCATCGTTGCCCCCCGATTGGAATCTTCCTTTTGAGCTCATGTGTGATGCAAGTGACCTTGCCATTGGGGCCGTTCTTGGCCAAAGAAGGGAGAAACGTTTACACGTTATAGCATATGCTAGCAAAACACTTAGTAATGCTCAATTAAATTATGCAACTACCGAAAAGGAGTTGCTTGCTATTGTTTATGCATTTGACAAGTTTCGCTCTTATTTGATAGGTTCCAAGTGTAGCGCCCCGCTCTACAGCCCCCGAACCTGCACGGATTCCCAAGCCGAGAACGGCGCCTCAACCCGAGAACCCATACAAGCCAACGGGTCTATCCCGACTCTTGGCAACAGCGGATCCCCAAAGACACAACAATTAAACAGTTCAGAATATATATGTAGCGGAAGCGAATTAAACATAATAACATAAATGCCACTTCGGGGCCAATCTAAATATCTAATATCATCACAGCCCATTCAGGGGCAACATAGAGTAAATATATAGGGGTGGGGATCAATATAGCATTAATACAAGCCCCAACCAAGAATAACCTAACGAGAGTTATAGACAACAATTTAGACAACGGCAAAACCAAAAAGACCTATCTATGAACTGTTGCCAATCCGACACGTGAGACATGTCGGTCTCTCAATCTACCTGAGGCAAGAACCAATAAAAGAGGGTGAGTCAAAGAACTCAGTGAAGATATAGGTGGAGCAAGTCGAGTCACGCTTCCGGGTTTTAATAGAAAATACATATGCAATAAGGAAGAAACCAGAATGTGCTTTGACTTGACTATTTAATAAAGCAATAAAGACAATAACAATAATAAACAATAATTAAATATCCCAGCGAGAGTGGGCCTGTTCCTCCTTATTTCTTCTCAAGACATTATAAAAAACTCCATCTCCGGTGTCGAACCAAGGAGCAACCCGAGGCTCGACTATAGTGAATTTAAGGAAAGCATGCAACACATGCAACACCCACCATCGCTCCCAACCGTGGCTATCAAACTCCTGACGGGCCACGATTGACGCTTAATTTTGGGAGAAGCACCTCGGGTTACACTCTGGACGCTCGTCCCCAAATGCAACCTCCGGATATCATCCCGGGCCCAAATGAAAAATCCTTTATTTTACTCGCTTTACAAAAAGGGTTTGAGTGCCAAATGGGCAATTGGGCAAGTAGTGATGACAAAGGGGGTAACTACAAGTTCCGTACGCGTCGGGTTGCAGTGGCGCACTTCCCTAACAATTTTCCTCATAGACCCAATCCTAAGCCAAATCATCACATAAAAAGGAAAGAGTTTACTTGCCCTTTGTAAAACAAATCGATTTTCGGTACTAATGTATAATTTGATATTAAAGGATTTGTTGGTAAAATCATAAAAGCATATGCTCGAAATACTTAATAGCAATAATAAGGGAATACGGGGATTTCGCAAGTATACATAAACCTATATGTTCAAGCCCAGTTTAAATAATTTAAATCCTCACCTGGTGTGCCAAAAAGAAAGCATAGCAGCTACAACTCACTGCTCACCGACCTCTGACTGATCTGTAGACAAGACAGGACCTAGACGAATTAATAACAACTCTAAAAGCGCAAATAAGCAATTATTTGAGGAACGGCTAACCAAATGAATCAACAAGCATGCATATGCCAATAATAATATTTATGTAAGCTACCACGTAAATTTCAAATAATTCCGACAAGTTTCCAAAAATGCATACATGTAAAATTGTACTATTCAAAGTCCGAACGAGGTATTTAACAAACATTTCAAAATATTAATCTACAACTTAAAAGGGATCTATCGGTGAAATTGGTATAATTTTTGGACTCAGTATGTGAAAAGTCAACCAAAAATGGCAACACATTGACTCACTTCCCGAGAGCAACTTGTGAAAACGTTGGAAAAATCGCCTAAGGCTTTTGCACCGGCTTGTGCACGGTTTGAACACGGTGTCAAGACCGTGCACTACACATGGCCATCCGCACGGTCCGCGCCCGTGTAAGCACAAAAGGGTGCACACGGGCTCCTGCACGGTCTTGATCAAGACCGTGCGTTAGCCTGTGCAGTTTACCAGAACCCAGCAGAAAGTCGCGATCTCAACGCGAATCCGAGCCAAAAATGCATTGAAATCATATTTTGAGCGCAAATCGACACCCACAATTTATAACAATCAATAAGCAACATGTAAGGAATATTTCTATCCAAGAATCACAAGAAATGACCAAGAAACGGGTTCGATTTCATTAAAAATCCTATAAATCCCGAAATATAAAAATAAGCTCAAAACATCAAAAATTCGTAGAAAGAATTGGGGAGAAAGGTACCTAAAGCAAGGTCTCGTAGAGAGGATCGTTTAGGTTTGATCGGCACGAAATTCCACGGAGAAACGAGCTCGGCACGATCGATTAGGGCTTCGGAGCAAAAATCCTCTTTTCCTTCTTCTCTCTCAATCTCTAATTCGAATAAGGGTTCAAATGAGGGTTTCGAGACTTTTATCAAATATTTCGAAGTGTCGAAAAATACAAAGGGTATTTCGGTAATTTTAGAAGGTGCAATTAAATCATTTTGGTAAGATATAACAATATTAATAACAAACGAAAGCTAAACAATTAAGAAATTTAAATACGCACATAATATTATCACGTAAGGTCGTATACGAAATAATATAATATAATTCACATAATACGAGAAATAGGGTTGAGAAGGATAATTAATCGTGAAAAAAAGAACTCACAATGATTCTTGGATTTTTGGGTCGTTACAATACTCCCCCCTTATGAGAATCTGGTCCCCATATTCTATCTTTACTTCAAAAGCTCGGGATAAGCTTCTCTCATCTTAGACTCAGTCTCCCAAGTAGACTGCTCTGTCGAACGGTTCCTCCAGAGAACTCTCACTAATGGAATCTGCTTGTGACGAAGCTGCTGGACCTTGCGATCCTGAATCTGAACCGGTTTCATCTCAATAGTCAAGTCCGGCTCAAGCTGAACTCCGTCATCCTGGAGAATATGAGACTCGTCAGGGAAGTACTTGCGGAGTTGTGAAACGTGGAAGACACTGTGGATCCCGGTAAGATGTGGTGGTAGATCCAAACGATAAGCGGTGTTCCCGATCCGCTCTATGATCTCTAAGGGACCTAAGTATCTCGGATTAAGCTTTCCACCTTTACCGATCCTGGTGAATCCCTTCCTCGAGGAGGCCTTGAGAAACACTCGGTCTCCCACTTCAAATTCCAAGTCTCGACGTCTCTTGTCGGCGTAACTCTTCTGTCGGTCCTGGGCTGCTTTCATTCTCTGCCGAATGGTCTGAACCTTATCAATAGCTGCCTTAATGTCATCCGGCGGGGTAGCCCTTTCGTGGCCGTCAGCTGACCACTTCCAATCCTCCAATTCCCAATAAATCGGAGGTCTGCACTTTCTCCCATAGAGAGCCTCATACGGTGGCATCCCAATCGAAGCTTGATAACTGTTATTATATGCGAACTCTACCAAGGGCAAGTGTGAAATCCAAGCCGTATGAAAATCGAGTGCACATGCCCGTAGCATATCACTTAAGAACTTGATCGTTTGCTCGGACTGTCCAGCAGTCTGGGGATGTGCTGCAGAGCTAAATTTCAGGATCGTTCCCAAGCTCTTGTCAAGTTCTTGCCAAAACTGAGCTGTGAACTTAGGATCCCTGTCTGAAACGATACTCTCCGGAACACCATGAAGTCGGGTGATTTCCTTCTGATACAGTTCTGCAAGTTGCTTGACCTTTGTTGTCTTTCGAACCGGAAGAAAATGAGTTGATTTGGTCAATCGATCGACGATGACCCAAATACTGTCGAAACCTCCACAAACAGTGGGCAATCCAGTCACGAAGTCCATAGTGATCTCCTGCCACTTGGAAGTAGGTACGGGAAGCGGCTGAAGAGTTCCTCCAGGCCTTTGATGTTCGGCCTTGACTCTCTGACATGTTAGACAATGTTTCACAAAGGTAGCCACGTCCCTTTTTATACCGTTCCACCAATACTGGGTTCTGAGATCACGGTACATCTTGTTGCCTCCTGGGTGAACAAATAAGCAGACTTGTGCCTCGTCGAGAATTCCACGCTTCAGGTTCGTGGGAACACAAACTCGAGTCCCGAAGCGAAGCAATCCGGTACCATCGATCCTGAATTTGGTGTTGGGATCATTCTGCATTCTGGCCTTGATCTTCTGAATACCGGCATCCAAAATCTGCTCGTCTCGGATTTGTTGGACTAGATCGGGTTGGACTGTAAGGTTGGCAAGTCGAGGATACGATTCAACTCGAATCATTCTATCCTCTATAGGGATATCAGAAGATGATCCCTCCAAATGTGCCACGTGAGCCCTCTGGCTCAACGCGTCGGCGACCACGTTCGCCTTCCCAGGGGGACACTGAATACGGCAGTCATAATCCTCCAAGAATTCCATCCACCTTCTCTATCTCCTGTTGAGATCCTTCTGCGTAAACAGATACTTCAAACTCTGGTGGTCAGTAAAGATGTCAAAAGTGACACCATACAGATAATGACGCCATTTGCCCAAGGCAAATATCACCGCTGCAAGTTCTAGGTCGTGGGTGGGATAGTTCTTCTCGGCATCTTTCAGCTTCCTAGAAGCATAAGCAACGACTTTCCCATTTTGCATCAATACGCACCCTAAACCTTCCTTGGATGCATCGGTGTAAACCGCGTATCCCTCGTGTCCGTCTAGGAGAACAAGTATAGGTGCAGTGGTCAATCTCGTTTTCAGCTCCTTGAAGCTGGCCTCGCACTCGTCGTCCCACTGAAAGGACACATTTTTGCAAGTCAACTTCGTGAGTGGGGCCGCTAGTTTGGAGAAATCCTTAACGAATCGTCTGTAATATCCAGCCAATCCGAGGAAACTCCTAACTTCTGTCGGCGTCTTAGGCTGACTCCAACTCATCACTGCCTCAATCTTCGATGGATCCACATCAACCCCATTCCCGGAGATGATGTGACCAAGGAATGAAACCTCGTTGATCCAGAACTCGCACTTGCTAAACTTAGCATATAGGCTATACTCTCGAAGCGTCTATAGCACAATGCGAAGATGCTCGGTCTGATCCTCGACTGTCTTAGAGAAAACCAGAATATCGTCGATGAAGATAACCATGAACTTGTCGAGGTAAGGCCGGAAAATTCGATGCATCATATCCATGAAAGCTGCAGAGGCATTCGTCAAACCAAACGGCATCACAACGAACTCGAAGTGGCCGTATCGGGTATTAAATCCGGTCTTAGGTATATCCTGCTCTCGGATACGAAGCTGATAGTATCCCTGTCGAAGATCCAACTTCGAATATACTTTCGCCCCCTGCAACAAGTCAAATAGCTCCTCTATGTGGGGTAGAGGGTATTTGTTCTTCACTGTCATCCGGTTTAGCTCTCGGTAGTCGATGCACATTCTCAGCATGCCATCCTTCTTCTTTACAAACAAAACCGGTGCACCCCAAGGGGAGATGCTCGGTCTAATGTAACCACTCTCAAACAACTCTTCAGGTTGCATCTTAAGTTCCTTCAACTCGGCGGGAGCCATCCTGTACGGAGTCTTCGAATAAGGCTCCGATCCCGGGGTAAGATCGACTACGAACTCGATGTCACGATCGGGGGTTAGAGAGTTCAAACTCTCGGGAAAGACATCCTGGAAGTTCTTAACCACTTCCGTGTCCTCAAGCTTCCGTTGTTCTTTCGGTTGGTTAAGCAGGTAAGCGACGAAAGCCTGAGCTCCCTCTCGTATCATACGCGAAGCCTCGACATAAGAAATCTTTGGTGTCGAATCTGACTTCTCAACAATACCCTTCACAATTGTCGCCTCGGTCCCAATTTGCACTGTCTTCTTGAAACAATCCACACTGACTCTGTACTGATAAAGCCAGTCCATCCCAAGAATAATCCCATAAATCGGCGGGATAAACACGATCTCCTATCTTCAAAGGGCAACCCTTGAAGATCCTATCCGTAACGTATGAAGTCCCCAAAGGAGAACTGACTCGATACAAATAAGGCAGACTCTCCACAGGCATGCACAACTTAGGAGCAATATCAAGCGCAATAAACGAGTGTGTCGCACCCGGATCATATAATGCAGTAATAGGGATGTCATGAATATGCAGGGTACCTCCAATCACGTCGTGCTGATCGGGCTCAAGCTCCTCTCCTCCCAGTGCGAAGACTCTGGGCTGCACTCTCGGCTGACCTCCCTGATGTCCGGCAGCCTGAATTGCCTTCTGAGGCATGGTGATCCTCTTGTTCGGACACACGTCCAACATATGATCAGAGGAACCACATAATAAGCACTGTTCCAAACGTCTCCTGCAGAACTCGGCAGTGTGGTTCGGCTTGCGGCAGTGGGAGCATAGAACTGGTGCGATGGCGGCAATTGGGGCCGGCTCAATATACTTGGGCTTCTTCTCGCCCGTGGAAGATCCAGATCCAGAAGAAAAAGGCCTCTTGTTTCTCTGGGGAAAGCCCTTAGGGGCGGCAGGAATAGGAGCCCTACGACGGAGCTCTCCAAGATCGGACTCGATAGCCATAGCCCGCGTCACAGCCTCCTCATAAGAACGGAGGTCACTGCCAACTAACTCTACTCGGATCTCATCACGAAGACCCTCCTTAAACTTCCTCGCCATCCTCCTGTCGTCGGTCGCCATGTGAGGAGCATAGGCGATCAATCTGGTAAACTTGGCCTTGTACTAGCCTACAGACATACCTCCCTAGGAGAGATTCATGAACTCCCTCTCCCTTTGATCCCTAACGATCTCGGGCACATACTCCGCACGGAACTCATAAAGGAACTGTGCCCAAGTGCGCGGGTCTGTGTGGCCGTCCATCTCCTCTCGACAAAACGCCACCAATCAAGGGCGGGTCCCCTCATCAGAAACACGGCGAGCTCTATCCTCTGTAAGTCCTCGACATCCAGAGCTCTAAACTTCTGCTCCAATTCAGAAATCCAGGCCTCAGCCTTTAGGTCATCTGGCTCGCCCTTGAAGACCGTAGGGCGATACGACATAAAGCGATCCATAGTACGGGCGGTCGCATCCCGAGGGTTCGGTGGTGGTGGCTGATGCTGTTGCTGCTCCTGCTGAACAATTAATCGAACAACATCATAGAAGGCGTTAGGCAGAGGAAAGCCCTTTGGCGGTGGAGGTGGATCCTGTCGGCCACGTGGTCGAACCATTATACCTGAAAACAATGAGCTGAAAATGCATGTGGGTTAATGATATGTTCAAGTAATCACGTATCGATAAGCATATATAAAAGCGCAAGTAAAGAAAAGTAACACGAAACCTATAGCCGTACGACTTAGACACGACACTTCTAGACAATAGAGCCTAAAGCTCTAATACCACTTCAGACTGTAGCGCCCCGCTCTACAGCCCCCGAACCCGCACGAATTCCCAAGCCGAGAACGGCGCCTCAACCCGAGAACCCATACAAGCCAACGGGTCTATCCCGACTCTTGGCAACAGCGGATCCCCAAAGACACAACAATTAAACAGTTCAGAATATATATGTAGCGGAAGCGAATTAAACATAATAACATAAATGCCACATCGGGGCCAATCTAAATATCTAATATCATCACAGCCGATTCAGGGGCAACATAAAGTAAATATGTAGGGGTGGGGATCAATATAGCATTAATACAAGCCCGAACCAAGAATAACCTAATGAGAGTTATAGACAACAATTTAGACAACGGCAAAACCAAAAAGGCCTATCCATGAACTGTTGCCAATCCGACACGTGAGACATGTCGGTCTCTCAATCTACCTGAGGCAAGAACCAATAAAAGAGGGTGAGTCAAAGAACTCAGTGAAGATATAGGTGGAGCAAGTCGAGTCACGCTTCTGGGTTTTAATAGAAAATACATATGCAATAAGGAAGAAACCGGAATGTGCTTCGACTTGATTACTTAATAAAGCAATAAAGACAATAACAATAATAAACAATAATTAAATATCCCAGCGAGAGTGGGCCTGTTCCTCCTTATTTCTTCTCAAGACATTATAAAAAACTCCATCTCCGGTGTCGAACCAAGGAGCAACCCGAGGCTCGACTATAGTGAATTTAAGGAAAGTGTGCAACACATGCAACACCCACCATCGCTCCCAACCGTGGCTATCAAACTCCTGACGGGCCACGATTGACACTTAATTTTGGGGGAAGCAGCTACAACTCACTACTCACCGACCTCTGACTGATCTGTAGACAAGACAGGACCTAGACGAATTAATAACGACTCTAAAAGCGCAAATAAGCAATTATTTGACGAACGGCTAACCAAATGAATCAACAAGCATGCATATGCCAATAATAATATTTATGTAAGCTACCACGTAAATTTCAAATAATTCCGACAAGTTTCCAAAAATGCATACACGTAAAATTGTACTATTCACAGTCCGAACGAGGTCGAAATTTAACAAACACTTCAAAATATTAATCTACAACTTAAAAGGGATCTATTGGTGAAATCAGTATAATTTTTGGAGTCCGTATGAGAAAAGTCAACCAAAAATGGCGACACATTAACTCACTTCCCGAGAGCAACTTGTGAAAAAGTTGGAAAAATCGCGTAAGGCTTTTGGGGCTCCTGCACTGTCTTGATCAAGACCGTGCATTAGCCCGTGCGGTTCATCAGAACCCAGGAGAAAGTCGCGATCTCAACGCGAATCCGAGCCAAAAATGCATTTAAATCATATTTTGAGCGCAAATCGACACCCACAATTTATAACAATCAATAAGCAACATGTAAGGAATATTTCTATCCAAGAATCACAAGAAATGACCAAGAAACGGGTTCGATTTCATTAAAAATCCTATAAATCCCGAAATATAAAAATAAGCTCAAAACATCAAAAATTCGTAGAAAGAATTGGGAAAAAAGGTACCTACAGCAAGGTCTCGTAGAGAGGATCGCTTAGGTCAGATCGGCACGAAATTTCACGGAGAAACGAGCTCGGCACGATTGATTAGGGCTTCGGAGCAAAAATCCTCTTTTCCTTCTTCTCTCTCACTCTCTAATTCGAATAAGGGTTCAAATGAGGGTTTCGAGACTTTTATCAAATATTTCGAAGTGTCAAAAAATACGAAGGGGTATTTCGGTAATTTTAGAAGGTCCAATTAAATCATTTTGGTAAGATATAACAATATTAATAACAAACGAAAGCTAAACAATTAAGAAATTTAAATACGCACATAATATTATTATGTAAGGTCGTATACGAAATAATATAATATAATTCACATAATACGAGAAATAGGGTTTAGAAGGATAATTAATCGAGAAAAAAAGAACTCACAATGATTCTTGGATATCTGGGTCGTTACACCAAGACTATTGTATACACGGATCATGCGGCTATCAAGTATTTGCTTTCAAAGAAGGATTCTAAGCCCCAGTTGATAAGATGGATACTCTTAATATAAGAGTTTGATTTGGAAATCCAGGATAAGAAAGGAGCCGAAAATGTGGTGGCCGACCACTTGTCGAGACTTGGAACGGGGGAAAATAGTGATAAGAAAGATGATCTCATTCAAGAAAGCTTTCCCAACGAGCAACTCTTTGCTTTGGACTCTTCATCACCTTGGTATGCCGACTTCGTAACTACTTAGTGAGCGGTGTTCTACCGCCGGATCTTAACTACCATCAAAAGAAGAAGTTCTTTTCGGATGTCAAGCATTACTATTGGGAAGAGCGACTTCTCTACAAACAATGTTCGGATGAGCTCATTCGCCGTTGCATTCCTCAAGATGAAGTTCAAGGAGTACTCGAGCATTGCCATTCGAGCTTATATGGAGGCCATGCAAGTGTGAGCAAGATGGTAGCAAAGGTTCTTCAATCCGGGTTATATTGGCCTACAATGTTTCAAGATGCTCGCGCGTTCATCTTAAGATGTGATCGATGCCAAAGGACCGGGAATATTGGACGAAGAGATGAGATGCCTCTCAACAATGTGCTTGAAGTGGAGTTATTTGACGTTTGGGGTATTGACTTCATGGGTCCGTTTCCATCTTCACACAACAATCTCTACATCTTGGTGGTCGTCGACTATGTGTCCAAATGGGTAGAGGCCATTGCAAGTCCAACAAATGATGCCAATGTGGTTATTAAGTTTCTCAAGAAGAATATCTTCTCTCGTTTTGGTGTGCCAAGAGCTCTTATTAGTGATGGAGGATCTCACTTTTGCAACCGTTCCCTCAATACGCTTCTCAAGAAGTATAACGTCCATCACCGAGTTCCCACTCCATATCATCCTCAAACGAGTAAGCAGTTGAGATTTCGAATCGGGAGATCAAGAAGATTTTGGAAAAGACGGTGGGTGACTCTCGAAAGGATTGGTCTACGAAGCTAGATGACGCTCTTTGGGCCTACCGTACGGCATTTAAAACTCCAATTGGAATGTCTCCGTTTCGCCTTGTCTATGGAAAAGCGTGTCATTTGCCGGTCGAATTAGAGCACAAGGCATATTGGGCAATCAAAGCTCTTAATTTTGATTTCAAGACCGCGGGCGAGCGCCGATTGCTTCAATTGAGTGAACTCGATGAGGTTCGACTTAATTCATATGAGAATGCCAAGATTTATAAGGAACGAACCAAGAAATGGCATGACAAGCATATTCGATCGAAGGAGTTTGAAGTGGGGCAACTTGTGGTTCTTTTCAATTCAAGACTCAAGCTCTTTCCCGGAAAGCTCAAGTCTAGATGGTCCGGCCCGTTCCGAGTTGTTAAAGTGCACCCTCATGGGGCAATTGAGGTTGGAAATGAAGCCACCGGAACTTTTATGGTGAATGGGCAACGTTTGAAGCTGTATCTTGCGGGAGAACCCATAGCGAAGAACACTTCATGTGTGCTCACCATGCCGACAACTTGTGTTTCACAAAAGTCAAGCTAACGACTATAACTTAGAACTACAACTTCTTCCCTTCTTTTCAATTCGTGTCATTTAATTGCTTTCTTAGTTAGTGTAGTTTCTCTTGGAGTTGATGCTTGCCTTTACCTTTGTAGGTGATGAATATGTGGTGGTGAGGTGAAGGATTTTGAGGCTATATGAGATTCGAGAGGAGGAGACTTGAGATGAAGCTTTACGGCAAATAAAAAATGAGGTCCATTTATCGCATTTGTTTGTGAAAAGTTGGGTAGAACTTATGTGCTTTTGCTTGTGTGTGAAATGAAAAATTGAATTTTGAGTACTTGGGATTGATGTTAGGCTTGAAACCAAACACTTAGAAGCATTTTTGTAGCGCCCCTTTCCGTGGGCGGAGAAAGGACACCACATCCGCACCGAGACGAACTCCCAAACGAGGTAGATGTACCCCATTTAAAAATCCATCCCGGCGTACGGCAATCAATCAATCAAATACCAGCAACAACATTACGACACCCCAACAACAACAGCAATAAAAGAATAATAGAGTTGCGGAAGCTAAATCAAATTATACAATTAGTCATATAAGCCATTCATGGCAACATAATTCATACATTATTCTCAATAATCATTTAATAAATGCCATCCATGGCTCGTCTAATCTATCCCACATTAAGGGCACGTAAGTATGGGAAATAAAACATAATACGAAATACATAAATTAAACCAATTCATAAATAAGGACACGACTGTTGTTGGGACACTGACAAGACAAGACATACGAGCCAACCTAGACCTGCTGCTGCCGACTGACAAGATAGGTGACAACGCCACCTATCGACCTGAAGTAAGAATCAAAATAGTGGGGGTGAGTATAAAAGATACTCAGTGATGGTAAAGAGGGAACAAGTACGAGCCACGTTTCTGGGTTTGGATTATATATATAGGAAAATACATTTGCATAATTGAAGGAAATCCGGATCGTGCTTCGACTTGCATACACGACAATAATTAACAGTACGTTAAAGAATTAAAGCGATAAATACAAGCAATTAATATCCCAGCGAGTATGGGCCTGTTCCTCCTTATAACCCCTTTAATTACAATAGCTCCATCACCGGTGTCTGACCCCGAAGCGCGACCCCGGGCGACTGTTGAATTTCAGGAAAACGTGCAACGAATGCAACGGCCACCATCACTCCAAACCGTGGCTATCAACTCCTGATGGGCCACGATTGACGCTTAATTTTGGGAAAAGCACCTCAGGCAACACCCTGGACGCTCGTCCCCAAGTGAGACCCTCGAATACCCTCCCGGACCCTCATTAAAAGAACAATACATTTTTTTTTTTTTTGCTCGCGTTTGAAGAACATTATAAGTTAAGGCCAAAAGGGCATTTAGGCAAGTGTGTGTGACGACAAAGGGGGTGACTACAAGTTTCATACGTGTCGGGAAACACTAACGTCTTCCCCTAACGACTTCCCTCATAGACCCAACCGAGGTCAAAACGTCATGCTTAAAAGAAAGAGCTTTACTTGCCTCATGAAAACAAAATGATTTAGAGATACTTATAGGACAAGTTAATATCAAAACATTTATTATAAAATCATGAAAATATAGGTTAAATATCTAATAGATATACGAGAAGGAAAATTAAAGCAAGATGAGCACATAAGGGTAGTTCGCAATAATTTAAAAGAAATTCTTACTCCGTTTGAAAGCATTTTAATACCCTCACCTGGAAGCACGAGAGCGACAAGACAACCCAAGCTATGCCTTGAAAAGACGGCCTGAAACTAATAGACGACAAGAACCAAATAAGACAAGACACGACAACGACTCACGAAGACTACAACATATGAAAAACCAATAAACGTCATGTAGCAATTAAATTTACAATTAAAATGCAATTAAATCGATTAAATAGAAAGTACGAAATTAACGGTGCTAAACATGCTCAATTGAAATTCTAATTGCACATTCATGCATATAATATTATAAAGAAGCACTCGTGCGATTTTCGGATTTTTCGGACGACATTCAAAAATTGGGGAAAAAGCCCTAAACGAAAAAGGCTCGATTCAAGGTCCGAACGAGGTCGGAATTTTGAAAACTTAACGAAATATTCATCCTTGAATCATATGGAAGCTATAGGTGCAAACGGCTCGATTTTAGGGGGTCGTATGCAAAAAGTCGACTTTTATTTTTGGCCATTTGACCCCATTACCGTGAGCAACTAAGGAAAAAGGCTGAAAATTTGGTTAAGGCATTCGCACGGGCTAACGCACGGCCTTGTGCACGGTCTTGAGCACGCACTCAAGACCGTGCAAGCTAAAACAAGTGCGCAAGCCGGTGCAGGCTCAAGGTGGTGCACACGGTCTGGTGCACGGTCTTGCCAAGACCGTGCGTTGGACCGTGTGGTTCGTCTTTTAGGTGCAGAAAATGCGATTTTAAGGTTTCTCACGAGGGTTTCATCCTAAAATCAACTAGGGTGGATTCTATAGCTAAAATCAACATATAAAATTCACACTCATGCATTGTACACATTAATAGCTATCATTTGATCCGAACTACACTAAAAATGGTAAACTCTAACCTACAAACCCATCAAATTATCAAATATTCATTTCAATTTAAAAACTAGAAAATTGAAGGATTTAATGGATGAATCGAAATGGGGAAAGAAGATTACCAGTAGAGAATTGAATGAGGATCGTATATTTGGTCTCGGAATTTCGATTGATCGAGCGACGGATTCGGAACGGGATTTCTCTTTCTCTCCTTCTTCTTCTTCCTTTCTCCTTCTCTTCACTCCTTCTCTCTCTCGATTTTGAGTTGTGTTCAAGAGTGTGCAAGAGAGTGTGCACAAGGGGGTGTAAGTGTGTTCAAGGTAGTGTGGGTGTGTCCAAGATGGTGCAGAGGTGTTTCAAGGGGGTGTGGGTTCGTTTAGAGAGTAAATTCGAGGGGTGGAAAAAGTAATTATAAATGGTTGAGGATAGGGAATTAAATTAAAATAACTTGAAATTAGCTAACGAAGCTTATCTTTTCATATAAAATTCAACGAAATGTCGAATAATTATTTCGAGAATATATTCTGGAATTTTGGGTCGTCACAATTTTTACAAATTTCACCGACCACGGCCTAGGGGTGTGGTGACACCACGACCGTGGTGAGTTTTTAGTCTCGTAAAAATTTCCGATTTGAAAAATATCACTTGGTTTCATCCTAGTACATCCTCCCCCACTCTAAATTTGATTTTTCCCAAATTTTTTGCACTGGAAATTTTTCAAACCACGGGAGGGACGTCGGGCCGTGGTAGGCCCACGCCGTGGTGAATCCAGAGCAGCCCACACCAGCGGTCCGTGGTGATATTCCGGGCGTGGCAATCCCACGCCCATAGCCTGTGTAGGAACCACACCCGTGGTCCAATTTCTCGTGCTGAAAAAATTTTCGAATCGGAAAAATTCTCTCGGCTCCCTTCCCGTATGGCCTCCCCCATTCTAAATTTCATTTTTTGGGAATTTTTTGACCACTGATGCAAAATCGAGCCCGTCGAAATCTGGTTTCCAGTTAATTCCACGGCTGGAGGACGTATTCAGACCACGCTCATGGTCCGCATTCAATTTCAAAATTTTTAGCGACCACGGGCTGACCTCGGGGGCGTGGTGATACCACGCCCGTGGCGCATCCGAAATTCTTTGAAGTTCAGCGCCTCAAATTTTAGTCCAGACGCACAAGCAAACCTCCTTCACCGCGCGCTGCTACTCTTTTCTCCTGCTGGGAATTCTCCCAAATCATCCTACTCTCGATTTTTCACGGTAAATCCTCCCGAAAAACTAAAATCTTGCATTGTGTTCCTCTCATTAGTTGGTATTTGCTAATTCTTGGTCTCCTCTCAACCCATTCTCACCAAAACTCTCACTCAAAAGCTTTGCCCGCCAAGTGTTTGTAAAAACGCCCCAACCAACATTTAGCCTAAAATTCTCCTCCAATCTCTCCCAAACTTTCACAATGCCTCCTAAGGGTTCCAAACGCACCACAGGAAAGAACAAAAAGCGCAAAGAAATTGTGCCCCGCCAAGAACCCGAGCCCTCCCCATCACCTCCTCGCTCCCCTTCTCCACCAGCCGGAGCTCCGGATTTGTCTTCTCATACGATTGTGCCCACAAGATGGATGGACGAGGACACGCTCACTCGCTTTGGACTCCTCGAGCGTGTGACGTAGTTGTTTAATGGAGCCGGGCTCTATCACTTGGTCACAATGAGGAAAAGAACTTACGTGCCGCTCACTAGGGAGTTTCTTACTACTCTAGTTTGTGTAAATGACGAAGCTCTCGGTTTAGGGGCGATTGCCCAAATCCAATTCAATCTCTTCGGCAACCCCTACTCGCTTCCACGTAGCCAATTGGGCGAAATCTTCAACTTCCCAGACGAAGGGGTTTTGCCACTGAGGAATGATTGGCCTTACTCCACCATATTTGCCACATTCCGGCGCTTGACTAACACTCCCTACAACCCGGGCCTCACCAAGTCCACCGTGCTCGCCGACCTAGCTCTTCGCTCTGCCCATCGCGTCATCACTCATTCTTTCAACGGCCGTGGAGATAGCCATGGTGTGATCAATCAAAGGGACACCATCATTCTACATTGCATGCTCACGAGCATGAAACTCCATGGGCCGATGTTCCTCTTCAAGCTCTTTCAAAGACAAGCTCAATCATCAAGGGGGACATTGTTTGCGGCGGGTACATCACGGCAATCGCCAAGCACTTTAATGTTTTCGATCCGGAGCACATGTACCTTGAGATCGCCTGGGGCCGCACACGTGTTGACGAGGCTACACTCGTTAACATGAAGATGTGCATTGAATATGAGGGAGAAATCATCCTTGATTGGCCCCCAACACCCGAGAAATGTCAACGAGGAAAGAAGAAGAGAGGGCATAGTGGAGCAAGATCGTCCCGGTCGACCGAGCGAATAGAAGAAGAAATGGAGCTAGATGACCGAGGCGAGCCATTGATTTTCAAAGGCCCTAGAGGCCCACCACCGGAGTATCCTTGCCCCAAACCACCGCCCCCATTGGCCCAACGCCTTGAAGCTTTGGAGGAGTATGCCCGAGTCACGAGAGATGAGGTCGTTGCTCTACGACGAGAGGTTGGGAGTTTCCGCGAGGACTTTGGCACTTTCCGAGATAGCGTGGCGGCCCATCAAGAGAGTTTAGAGTCTCACTTCACCTGACTCTTTTCCATGTACCCGCCACCACACCAACCCCCTCACCCGATTCCCACTAATTGATTAGATGCCCTATTTTGTGTAGTAGTGGGATATTTTGTCAAACACTATTGCTATTTGTCTCGTTTATTTTTCATGTTAGATATTGTAAGGTTTTGCTAAGACTTCTATTTATTAATGCATTGTAACGACCCGAAATTTTGGATTTATTCCGGAATAATATTTTATTCGCGCCGAATGCTTTTCGTGAGATTAATTATATTCACGAATAAGTTTTATCCATGAACCCGCCTTTTACCCGAAACTCCCTATTTTATCCCGACTCCACATATCCCTCTTATATTCCTTATTTCACTTAAACCTATATCATTTGAGAAAGAAAGAAAGAGAAGAAGGAAGAGAGAAGGACAAAAAGGAGAAAGAAGGAGGAGAAGGAAGAATCGACCCCCCCCCCCCCCATGCTCGTTTCTCATCGGATCGACGCGCCGTAAACGACTACGAGTTCATCTCGATCTCCTCTACCACTAATCCTTTTACCCCATTTCAATCCGTCGTTTCCTCGTTGCGATTTTCGTGATTTATATATAGGATTTCATAGTTTTAGGATTTTTGTGTTTAGGAAGATTTACTTGACCATTTTACGTGTTTCTTGAACCTATGTGTAGCTTATATGATATATATGATTATATGTGAAAATTAGCGTGTTTTATGGTGTAAATTATGAGATCTATGGATTTATATGTTGGTGCCCGCGTGTGAGCTTCGCGACCTGCTGCTTTCTGCACTCAGTTGATCCGCACGGGCTAATGCACGGTCTTCATCAAGACCGTGCAGGAGCCCCGTGCACTTGGCCGTGTGTAGTGCACAATCTTGACAGTGTGTCTAAGACTGTGCACAGGCCGGTGCGAAACACTTAGTGGATTTTTCTAGCCTTTTCCTTTCTTGCACTTCGGGAATTGGGTCAACCCCACTTATTTAAATGTTAACTTTCGCATACGACCTCCGAATATCAATCCGATTTCACCTATGACTTCCTCGAGCTCGGGATTTGATATTCTTCATAGTTTACAATTTATCCGACCCTATTTGACCGTCAATTGACACCTTTCTTGTTTAGAGATTTTTCCCACTTTTCCCGTTTCTTGCCCGTCTAATCCCGTTTTCGCGAGAGGGCCTCGTTATATTATTTTAAGCATGTCTACGTGCCCTAATTGCATTTTAGCATGCCTTAATATTTATTATCTATGTTCTTTTATTATTTAGTATTGCATTAGTAATTCTTTAATTGTCGTTCCGTATTTCATATGTCTTTGTATGTTTAATTGTTTAACTTTCCATGTTACATTTATAGCATGATTATGGTTCTATATGAATTGCCGTGCATCGTCTGTTGTCTTGTGTCTTGCTTTTCATATTGTCGGTCTCATTTTCATCCTCTAGGCCCTGTGTATTACAGGTGGGACCAACGAGGGAGAAACTTGACTACCGCCTGCTTTCATAATGTCGTGTCGAGCCAGGTAAGGGTTTAAACTATTTTCAACTGGGGCAAGGACATAGTTACTTAGGTTTCAAAATAAATTAATATCCCGCCTTTTCTCATTGTTTGCTATACTGTCTTTATTATTTCCTTATGTGCTTAGTCAAACACTTTGATAGCAAAACCTATGCATCTACCAAATGATTTGAAATGCTTTCAACTAGAGACAAGTAACTTATTTGTTTTAAAAGTAACTATTTGATCTCTGAGGCACTTATACGTAATGTCGTTAGGGACATCCGTCAGCATGCTCCCGAAGCGTACGGCGCTTATGAGTATTTCTTAGATCGTTACATCTACTTGTCTCAAAAGCCCCTTTGGCCATTTATACTTAACTACTTGCATCATCTTTTCGAACGGCCCCTTTGGCCACCCAAACTGTTATTGATTTCAAATGCGGGCCCTGGACTGAATAATGATTTTGGCCCGGAGTATACAGGAGGTGAGCCTGGAGACGAGCGTCTAGGGCAAATCCCGATGTATACTTCTATGCGTGTTGACTTAAGCCGGTTAGGAGGTTGACTAGCCTAAGTTGATGCAAACGGTGGTGCTAACCGCGTCTCCTTAATTCATTGTACGGTGGTGCTAATCGCGTCTCCTTAAATTCTGATTGGGTCACGACTTTCAGTGGTGGAGTACCTGACTACGTGTTTGCATGATTTTCCTAAATGGGAGTTATAAAGAGAGGGCCCGTTCTCACCGGGACACATTATTGCATGATTTATGGCATTCTTGCTTGTCTAATTATTTTACGGCTTTCGTTACAAGTCGAAGCACATTTCGGTCTCCTTCCTTTAGCATATGTATTTCCCTATATATACATAAAACCCGGAAGCGTGACTCGAACTTGCCCAACCTAAGCCTCCTTTATTATTCAATTAATTAGTTGAATTACGACCCGTGTTTATTTATAGTTTCCAACTTATTTATACATGCCTTTCGAACTCGTAATGGCCTCGTGACTCAACTAACATCCGTTCAATTTATCGGCTTGACATTATGTGCAAATAGTTTTCAAAGGATCCGGTTCATCAACCCTTTCGTGTTTTCCAAGCAAGCCGAACCCGAGTGTTGCCTTGTATTATCGTTTCGCAACTTATATTTCGTTGTTTGTATTCTTTCTCAAAACGAGCAACATTCACTATTTTGATTTTAAAAGATAAATGACGAACTGTGATCAAAACCCCCTTACTGAGTATCCTTTATACTCACCCCTTCTGTTTTGGTTCTTGCTTTAGGTAGACAGGTGGCGGCGTCACCTAACTTATCAGTCGGCATCAGCAGGTCTAGATAGGCTCAGTCTTGTTATCTGGTTTGTCTTGTCAGTGGTCCCAGCAACTATTGAGTCTTGTTTATTGCATTCAATTACATTCGTACCCCCTTTCTGCTTTATCTACTTTATGTATCTTATGTGCCCCTGATGTGGGATAGTTGAAGATATCTAGGATTGCACAGGGTAGACTACTCGAGACCATGGATGGCACTATCTGCTTATGAATATTTTGTATCTTGATTTATAAATGTTAAATGATATTATGTTAGCCTCGTAGGTTTTATGGAATATAATTGTTTACCTTTAAATCGCTTCCGCATTTCTCTGCTCTGATGTGGTTGTTGTTGGGATGTTGTCGCTGTTGCCGATGGTTATTGCTTGAGTGCCGTTCGCCGGAGTGGGTTTTTTTGAGTTGAGGCCCCTCGCTGAAGCTCGGGAATCCATTTTGGTGCGGATGTGGCGGTCCTTCTTCAGGGGGCGCTACATGCATGCCGGTTGTTCGTTATGACTTGCTCTTCATATTCTTGATATTCTTGCACGTTTTTAATTGTGATATGATGCCCTTTTGGTTAGTGTGCAATTTTTCAGGAATTGGATTTATTCGACCGTGCAATTGCTTCGTCTTGCCTTTCAGGGAAGTCTCCTTACTCTTCTTTTTATGCATGAGGACATAGCATCATTCTAGTGTGGGGGAGTTAGAAACATGAGTTTGGGCTTAATTGATGATTTTTATGGATATTTGAGGCATTTTTGAACTTTGCTTGAACTTGAGTATTTCTTTTTCGATAGAATTGATAACATTTCCGAAATTTTTGAGCTTAGATCGATTTCCTGCCTTGCGAAGTTGGAATTAAATTTGTTAAATGCATGAAAACTATTATAAGATCATTATGTCTAGTGTGTTATTATAGCTTCATTTTTGAGCACTTTTGAACGATTTTATGAACACTTACTACTTTGAGGACATTCATGAGTTTCGATAAAATTTAATTCATATTCTAGAAGTCATTTGATCCCTATCGAGGCGAAAATTATAGATGACTTTTGACAAAGGAAATGACTTAGGCTATCGTTGATTTATTTTGAGCCTTTCTAGCCTTTGTTCACTAAAAATATCACCTATTGGCCTCCTTTGAGCTTAATTGTTGTGCTTGTTCTTTCAAACTGACCCAAATTAGCCACCGAGCACAACATAATACGTCCTTCCCCTTTATTGCACCTTGCTTGCGAGTTTTTATTTTTCTTTACTTTTGGTAGTGTTGAATAAGGGGCAATGTTCCCCAATGTCGTGAAAAAAATAAATAAATAAATATATATGTAACGCCCCGAAAATCCGATTTATAATCCGGTATATCGGAATCGAGTAATTGCGCAAATTATTATTTTAATTTGATATTTATTCTGAGATTTTAGGATAATTTCGTAAATGAGTGAATTTTGATATTTAAATCACAAATTGTCAATGTGCATTTAATTATATGAATTTTGACTGTAATTACGTATTATTTGGACAACGTGAGTTTTTGAACTTATTTTGCAAAATTACGAAAATGCCCTTTCGATTTTTAAACCTAGTCAACTCAATTGACTAAGTCTCTCTCTCTCACCTCACTCTCGTACAAACCAGCAAGAAGAAAGAAGGAAAGGAAAGAAAAAGAGAAGGAAGAAGAAGGAGCTTCAACGATCGTCCCGACTCCGTTTCCCGACGGATTTTCGAATTGTTTTCGTCTACGAACTCCTCGTGATCTCTTCTACGAGTAAGCCTTTCATGATTCTCTCGTTTAAGGCCTTCTATACTTCGTTTTTCTCATTTTTGTGAATAGTCGATATTATAAGGTTTTATGTGATTTTCATAGAATTTATGGATGGAATTTTGTGTTTATTGTTTCTATGTGTAGATTATATGTTGTAGATCATAATATGTGAAAATCAGGGATTAATTTGCATGTTTAGATGATTAAATGTTGATTTAGGATTGATTTTCGAGTAGGGATTTGCTGTTCTGCATGTTTCTGCTCTTTCTTGACGCACACGGGCCATGCACACGGGGTGTGGCAAGCCCGTGTGGGTGTACACGGCCTCTTGCACGGCCATGCAAGAGACCGTGCGTGTTGGGATGGTGCACGGGCTGGTGCACACGGCCTTGAGGCCGTGTGCATGAGGCCGTGCGTGTTGGTTTGTTGGGCACGGCCTCGCCACACGGCCGTGCACAAGGCCGTGTGGCCCGATCGCACAGTGCCCTGACCTTCTGTAAGTCAGGGCCCATTTTGGCCTACGGGTCCCTCCGAGACTCGTCTTTTCTGAATTCTTTCTTCGCTCGTGTATTCGATATATATGAAATAGATATGAATTGCATGTTTTACGAATTTATAACATGTTCGGGTCTATGAATAATGCGTTTTAAGTTTTCGTTAAATTTTCTAACTTTTGCATGTGAAGTCCGATTTTCCCGAAATTCGAATGCATACTCCTTTATGATAATTTAAGCATGTCCGTAAAGTTTCGTTGCATTTGGACTTGATTTGCATTTTAAATTTGAGAATTATTCTGTTTTCGTTTGATAATTTGAACTTAAGTGCTTGATTTGATTGTGTAACGTGCTCCTATGTGTTTTAATATTCTTGTATAAGCTGTGCGTCGTCCTTAGTCTTAATTGGTTGTGTCTTGGTATTTTTGTAGACGATACTCCCGTGGAGTAGCGCCGGTTCTTGATTTTTGCTCTTATTTTGAGTAGCCAACAGGTGAGGCTTTCCTTTTCTGATTCTAGTACTTTTATGTAAATATATAAATAGAGCTCTCCCGATATAAACCAAATTTACGTTTTGTTTTCACACCGTTTCTATATATATGCTTAGTAGATATTTATGCGTATTATGTTCATTTTATTTATCGAAAATGATTTGATATGAAAAGTACTACGTATAGTCTTTGAAATGTTTACGAAAGAGACATGTAAAACCTTTTGTTTCTAAGGCGAACTTTGGCCTTCGGCCTCGCATATGACATGTGTCGAACGGTCTTTTGGCCAACCCAAAATGATTTGAAAAGCGAGTTATGATATGTATGCATGTTTGTTTGGGCCCAGAGTAAGAGCGACAGGACGAAGTCGGTAGACGTCGGGTCTACGGCGTAAATCCTATGGTTTCCTCCATTTGGGAGCTCGGGGTGAGGCCGGAGTGGCAGCCCTTTGAGTACCTGAGTTACCGTATGATATGTTATGAGTAGTTCGGGTTTGCAGTCCGACTACACTGGAGGAATAAGGGTGGTTTCCGGTTTTATGTTTGAAAATTGGAGTTAAGGGCTCGACTCGCCGAGTCATATGATAAGTTATGTTTTATGCTAAATCACCACTCGATTACGAAAACCTTTCTTTTATGTTGATTTCTTTTAAGTTTAAAATCGGTGATTTACTTCCGACTTATAATATACATTATTATTCCCTCCTCACTTAGTCGTTTGACTAACCCTCTCTGTTTCACCCCTGTATTGGTTTCAGGACACTAGGCGGGATCTTCGTCGTCGTCGTCGTTAGAGTTGTATTTATTTTGCTCATGTATAACTCGTGTCCGTATGGTATTGTTTATGTTTTATGAGATTAGGATTGTATTTAGTTAGTATTCGGGATTTCTATGTTGAACCCGTTATTTTATGTTGCCGGGATATTGTAGCGAACCCGTATATTAATTATGTAATTGAATTTCGTTGGCCTTGGTGGGCTTTAATATTTGTGTATTTATTATGTTTTATTGTTTGATTAATTTTTGCTTCCGCGTCTCTGTCGTTTTATTTCGTTGTTCTTGAAATCCCTGCCTAGTCATTGAGTAAATGTGTGCCGTTCGCCGGGTTTCGATTCGGGTCGGATCCCATTCCGGCTCTGGGTCGGGGTTCGGTGCGGGGCGTGCGTTACCCATTTGGGGGGCCCGCTACAATATAGAGATATTATCGCAAGTTGTAAAAGGAGGATTGGATGTATACCACTATCCTAGTGTGGGGGAAATTCAAAGTGAATTGAGGCGAATAAAGTGCCTATGGGACGTAAGCATTGGTGCATGAGCTACTTTCCAAATACTTCCTACCCTTAGCCCCGGACGTTACAAGCTGGAAAAGACCTATTGATCCTAAATCGAAAGTCGTCTACATTAGTGGAGATAGGATTGAAAAATGAGATCTAGAGTATGAATTAATATTTTTGATGATCTCATGAGTTAATTGAAGTGGTTTGGTTGCATTTGTTTGTTCTTACACACACCTTCACGAAGTTATGCTAATTACACTTTTCATAATGGTTTTTCCATGCGTAATTAGTGTAATTGACGTTCTATAAGTAGCATTGGTGTGATTGGTGATCTTGGTGATTTAATTTGGCTTTGTTACTCATTCTTGATTCAAATTTCTCAACTTTACTCGAGGACGAGCAAAGAACCTAGTGTGGGGGAGTTTGATAGGGTAGAATTTTGCATTGTTTTAGCTTAGTATTTAATTGCATTTGAGATCAATTATAACCTAATTCGCTTCCTTTTTCTAGGTTTATTGATGTTTCATGACAAATGGAGTCCAAACCACTTAAACGAGGAGATCCGGGCCAAACGGAAGAATTTTGAGCCAAAAATAGCCTAACAACGCAGTAGGGCCGTGGACCAGAATCCAGCCGTGGGAAATACCACGGGCAGGACAACCGTCCGTGGTGCTACCAAGGCCGTGGCGCGTGTTTTTCTCAAGGATTCAAAATTTTAAGTCACCACGGCCGTGGTGATACCACGGTCTCGGGCCGTGGTCGGGCTTATGGCAGAACCTGTTTATTAACTTGGAACTTTCTCCTTGGGGTGGATTGATTACTTCCCTAGGGTTTTGTGCAGTGTTCTCTACTTAGAATAGTTGGTAGTTCTTTAGTTAGGATGATTAGCTTACTTCCTTTAATTTCCATAAGTTTCCATGCTTTCCTTTAGATTGTAGCTAGGTAATTTTGTAATCTTTCCACTCAACTTGGCACTCAAGGATTGGGATGTTGATCACAAGCTTGGAGTGGAGTTGAAGAATGCTTGGAGCTAGAAGATTCATACCACAACCGTAGTTTGCTTCTTGGTTTATTTTATTGCTTTCTAGTTAATAATGAACACTTGATGATATGGTTGAGATTTTGACTAAGTATATGGTTTATTGTTTAGTTGAGCTTTTGATACATTGATCATTTCATTAATGAAAATTATGTTTATGAGTTTCTCTTGCATTTGTAGGATGATAGGCTAAATTTCTAGCACCTAGGGGATGATGGATATGTAATGCATAAAGGTGTTTGTGAAAATGCCTCAATGAGTATTTAAACTTATTTCTTGCAAAAATCCTTGGTTTTCATGTTATATAAGTTATTGGCCATTTCTTGTATAAATGAGTTTTCAATTAAAAATTGAAAGATATTAATTGGAACTAAGAATTGGATTTTTCGAAGACACAAGGTAGGTGATCAAAGAGATTTGATCACTCTTGTGAAAATTGTGATAATCAAGCAATACCGAGCCACTAGTTGATTTAATCACTCGATTCTTGTTCATTTGGTTTGTAAATTGAGTTGCTATCACGAGAGTAGAAGTAACTCCTTTATAAATACACGAATTAGTCCTTGAGAAAGGCTAATTCATACCTTAGTGAATCGTTTTGTCTAAGTGGCTAATACTCTTGAGGTATTTGATCTATCCTTGTTTGTTTTGCATTGAAATCATCCCCCTAGGCCCATTTTCTATTAAATCTCTATTGTCCTTTGTTATACTCAAGTTTTTAGCTATTTCAATGTTAGAATTTATAATCCCTCACTTATTTGTAGCTTAAATATTAGAAGAGATCATTTCGTATTACAAAATTCCCTATTCCTCGTGGGTACGACATCCCTACTTTCAAACTATATTACTTGACGACCCGTACACTTACGGGGCTTACACAAAGAGTCGTTCAATTCTCTAGTCCAATAAGTCCAATTAACATTTAATTGTTACAGATTTTTCCTTCTATTAATTGTACTTGATTTATTCTAAATACATCACAAGTTTCTCAATTAATCATTTTGACTTGAATCAAGAAACAATTGTAAGGCTGGTTCACGTTGAACTGCAGAAAAGTTTTCTGCAGTTCACGTGAACTGCCTGTAGGGAGAGAGAAAAGTGGCGTAGAAGAGAGAGAGCGAGAGATTAGGGTTAGGAAAAATCCAATTCTTGGAACTTCTGTTCTGCATCTTATGTTAATTGAATTAGACATGAGTGCAGGGTTAATAACCCTGCACTGGGCCGAAAATTCCCGTCCAGGATGGGATAGGATTTTCAACCATCACTCCTATTGGGCCTAGGAGTTTTGGGCCTTTTCAAGGCCCTTTCAATTTAATACCAGATTAAATTCCTAAGGCCCAATTTAATTAATCCTTATTACTTAAACAAGTCAAATTATTAAAGTGGGCTTTAATTTATTCTAAATAAACTACAAGCCCATCATTAATCAACTTGGGCTAAAATTAATTCCAAATTAATTCTCTATTCCAATAAGTCCAATTAACATTTAATTGTTATAGATTTTTCCTTCTATTAATTATACTTGATTTATTCTAAATACATCACAAGTTTCTCAATTAATCATTTTGACTTGAGTTAATACTAATTAACTCTCAAGTCTTAAACTTTCAATTAACTCTTTAATTGATAAAACTCTCTTCTACTTAAATTAAGTAGTCTCAAATTTCAACATGAATTTTGTAGCGGGCGCCCCAAACGGGTAGCGCACGCCCCGCATCGAGTCTCGATCCGAAGCCGAAACAAAAATCCAACCCCAAACCAAAACCCAGCGAACGACAAACTCATTTACTCAATCACTAGGTGGGGCTTTTCTAAAAGCAACCGATGACAACAATGCGGAAGAGGAAGCAACAACAACAAAACCTAATTCTACTTAAGGACAATTAAAGCAGTAAACCAATTGCGCAAATAGTTAAAGCCCTCCAAGGCTAGCGGAATTCACTTACAGAAACTTAATCAAATCTTAAACGGGTTCAACATTAAATAATCCCGAACACAAATTCATAATCCACAGGATACAAATAACATGATCATAATACCTAAAACAATCTAGGAATGAACAACGCATAAAACAATATAACTCCGCAATACAAGACCGACGATGCCCACCTAGTGACCACCTGAAAGAAATAAGGGTTGGAGCAGAGAGGGTTAGTCCAAAGACTAAGTGAGGGGGAAAGGGGAGTACGTACATAATTGCATACATAGAATAAATCACCATTTTAACTTAAAAGAAGACAAACATAAAATAAGGGTTTTCATAATCATTTGGTGATTTATCAAAACAAAACGTAACGTAACATATCATATTGCTCGGCGAGTCGAGCCGTTAACTCCTCATATCATATGATAACATACCTGAAAACATACCATCCTTATTCCTCCCATATAGCAGTGGGACCGCTAAATCCAAACTGCACCATGTATAGGCGTAACAACCTGTGTCTCAGTTGACACGAAGTCAACAGCCGCAGGAGCTCGAAGGTTGCCACTCCGGCCTCACCCCGTGCTCCCGGTAAACATGGAGCAAGCCACCGAATTCCACCGTAGACCCGCTGTCTATCCGGCTTTATCCGATCACCATACTCTGGGGCCCACAAAGACATAACGGACACACATATCATATCTCTCATTTTCATAACTATCATTTTCCTATTAGAATAGGAATCAAGACATTTAGGGGGCTAAAGGGGACGTTCGAGACAGGTGGTGTAACAGCAGGAAACACAACCGGGTATTCCATCATCAGGGGGGGAGAAATCCGCCCTAACGACTTCACTCAACGAGAAGATTTCCAAACCCAAAATTACATTTAAATCGAAACATAGTTTGCTTGTCTCTTTTTGAAAACCTTTCGAAATCATATACATAGTATTCTTTTGATATCAAATTCATTGTTCTTAAACTTCATAAAAGTAGTAAGCATAAAGTATTTACTAAATATAGTAATACGGGATGAAAACATAAATTTCGCATGCGAGGCTTATTCGGTATTAGGGTTGGTACTACGTACGTATTATCGTATAAAATTAACAAAGGAAACCTCACCTGGCGATAACCAAAAGAGAGCCCAAAATGGAAGCGAACAACCTAATCCACGAGAGTGGAACCTGCAACTGACAGACAACATAACCACGTAAGACATACGACGACGCACGGCTCATACCAAAGCATAGAAACACGTAAAAGCACGTTTAAACAACCACATATATCACTTAGGCTCAATTTATCAATAACTGAAGAAATTCTCGAATTTAGATATGCAAATCATGTTCAAATGTAACGAAAGTTCATAAACATGCTTATTACAAAATAAGGAAGCATGCATTCAAGTTTCGGAAGAAACGGACTTCATATGCAAAAGTTGGAAAATTCGTCGAAAATTTCGAATGCACTATTCACAATCCCGAACATGCAATAAAATCATAAATCAAGCAATTCACATTCATTTCATAATTATAGAATACATGCACGAAGAAAAAATTTGGAAAAGACGAGTCTCGGTAGTACCTACCGTGCAAAGTAGCACTGCGGCTTATAGAAGGTTCAGGGGTAAAAAATGACCCCATACGGGCTCTTGCACACGGGCTTGAGGCCGTGACCAGATCCCGTGCACAACACTCACACACGCACGGCCTCTCACACGGCCGTGAGAGAGCCCGTGCACAACACTCACACACGCACGACCTCTCACACGGCCATGAGAGAGCCTGTGCATATGCACACGTGCTTGCAACACCCCGTGTGCATAGGCCGTGTGAATCGCGATAACAGCAGAAAATTCAGAACAGCAAACCCTTCGCGATTTCAAACCAAAAATTCACATTTCAACATCAAAACGTTGATTACTCATGCTAATTTTCGCATATAGTGTTCTCCTACTCATCATCTATCTATAGAACCAAGAAACACGAAATTCCATCCACAAAATCATCCAAAAACGACACATACACAATATTTGTACATTTTGGAGAAAATTCAGAAAAACGAGATATAGAGTGCATAAAAACGGATTGGCATTAGAGAGTTACCAGTAGAGGAGATCGAGAGGGTCGCGTAGATGTTAACGGTTTGAAAATCCGTTGAGAGACGAGTCCGGCACGATCGATTGAAGCTTTCCTCTTCTTTTCCTCTTCTTCTTTCTCTGTTCTTTCTTTCTTCTCTTTGCTTGGTGCATGAATGAGAGAGAGAGATGAGAGTTAGAGACTAAGTCAAAAGTTGACTTGAGTTTAGAAATGAAGGGGAATTCTCGTAATTTATAAAACTTACTCAAAAATACAAGTTTTCCAAATAAAATAATATTACAGTTAAGACTCATGAAATTAAACGCACATTGACACGTCGTGGCTTAAACACCAAAATTCATTCATTTACGAAAATATTATATAAATCACATAATAATTAATAAAATAAATCATAAATCGTGTAAGAAAATCTGTTCTGGTTCCCGGTTCATAACTCGAATTTTCGGGGCGTTACAATCACCCCTCCTTATGAGAATCTGCTCCCCAGATTCTACTAATTAGAGTTAAACAACTCTGGGTGAAACTTACGCGTCTTCGTTCGGATCTCTCACGAAGCTTCTTCGATTGTTCGATCTGTGAAGGGACTAATAGGAGGTATCTCGCGGATTGCACAACTTCAAGCTTGTTCGGGGTTCTTGTAAGTAGCATTTCAGTAGAACTTGAGCTATCTCCATTTATTGTCGAAAGGCCTGAATTCGATCGACAGGACCTTGGAGAAGTCCCAGATAAATGTGTAACGGTAATTACCATCTTAGACCTTCAATAGTCCGGACACGAAGTCTATGGTGAATTCGTTCTCAATCCCACATAAGGATAAGTAGTAGTCGTAGCTAACCCCTCAATCTTTGATGCTCGGCTTTGATCTGCTGACAAGTCGAGTATCTCTTGACTTAATCGAGTAAGTCTCTTTCTCTCGACTCTTCGAATCATGGATCCGAGGCTTATATTGGGAAGTATTGGGGTTACCAACACAAAGCTGAAACTCTGGATTATTCTTCGCTCGAATTGTCTGACTCGGGATCCATTCTTTTGCAATCTTTGCATTTTAGATTCTTCAACCCAATTCTAACTGGGTCGCAAGGCTATGAATGAAATTATTCAAAATGGTGCAAGTCCAATTCGGTTTAGCCTCAACTTGTGACACGCTCGTAATTTGGTGCAAAGTGCCAACTACGATATTCGCTCTTCCCAAGGAACACTGATTCTTGCAATCGTAGTCTTCAAACATTTTCCATTGACAATGTTCGGGTTGATTCACCTCCTTCTGAGTAAATAAGTGTTGAAACTCCCGTAATATCAATTGATTCCATAAGATGGTGGCGATGTTTAAGCCAATCCTTTAATACGGCAGCTAGTTAGATGTCATGAGTGGCAACTTTCTGGTTGACTTTAACTTCCCGAGCATAAGCTATGGTTTCTTCATTAATACCATTCACCAATTGGATGCATTCTTACTCAAGACGATTCCTTCAGAATCCCTTGAGCAGGGTAAATATTGGAGCTGTAGTTAATCTCTTTTCGGCTCCTGAGAATAGGTTTGTCCACCCACACTCGGTTCCTTTCCTGTCGACTCAAGCAACAGGTTGCAAGCTTAGAGAAGTTCCACTTGAAGTCTTGGTTTGTTCCCAATCCAATACTGTTCAAGTCTTCAAGGGTTCTACTTTGGTTCTTATTCCGGATTCGAACTGACTAAAAGGTCACTCAGTCGATCCAGATTTCACATTTGCTAGGCTGGGCAACCAGCGGGTGCCCCCCTGAGGTATGGAGCACCATACGGAGGTGTTCTGCATTCTTCCTCGAATCTCGAGAACACCAAGGCGAATCCTTAGAAGGCAACGTCTGACTCACTGTGATAAGAATGGAGGTCCATCAAGTCGCAAAGTACTTGTCAGTACTAGAGATAGACTTACGAATTCAAGACGCCCACATCAGGCACTGAAGGCTGTCTTCAAAACATATTTGGCTTGGACACAGAGTTGATGATACCCTAATCAAAAGTCATCCAGACAAATCTTCGATCTCAAAGCATATCGGACAATTCTTCAACAGTGGTAGTGGATACTTGTCTTCGTTAATATTCTGTGCAATTCTCGGTGAACAATACACATATGAAGTGTACCGTCTTCTTCTCTACAAGCAGTGTTGGAGTACCCCAGATCAAGGTACTCGATCGGGCACGTTCAAGGGAGAGAAGTTCGTCAAGTCGATTCTTCGATTCTGTCAGATCGGCAGAATCCATTCGGTTGGCAACTTCGATCACGGTTCGGCTACTAAAAGTTAGATCAATCAAAGACCCTTTATCCCAATCCGAGCAAGAGCTCTCAGATTCTCGGGGAGTACGTCTGTGAATTCTATGATCAACTTGATTCTCTAGACTTCACTCGGATCTTCAAGCGGTTGAGACGGTAGGGGATAAGCCTATAGCTTCTCCCTTTCGGGTAAGGTTCTCGGCCTGTAACGACCCGAATATTTGTATTATATTATTAATATTTACGCGAATTCTTTCTTGCCTAATTTCTCGATCTATCCAATTGGATTAATCAATCTGGTGGAAAAGATTGATTTAACCTATCTTTTAAATACCCTTAACTACTTAAATTACATAAATGCCCTTGAAAGCCTAAATGACCATTTTACCCTCCCGAGATATTTTCTTAAATATCTACCCATCTCTCTCATTTTCTCATTACATAGAAAGAAAGAAAGAAAGAAGAAAGAAAGGAGAAAGAAGGAGAAGAAGAGAGAAAGATCTTCCCGACGCCCTACCGAGCTCATTTCTCGCCCGATCGACGAGCCGTGAAAACCCGAACGACCCTCACTACATTATCTATCGGTAATCCTTTTACCCCATTTCATTCCGTTCGTTATTTCTTGCGATTTTTCGTGAATTATATATAGAATTATATATATTAGGATTTTCGTGTTTAGGAAGAATTACTTGACCATTTTACGTGATTCTTGTGTCTATGTGTAGCTTATATGATATATATGATTATATGTGAAATTTAGGATGTTTTATGGTGTAGATTAGGAGATATATGAATTTATATTTTGATTTTCGCGTATGACGTTCGCGATCTGCTGAGTCTGCTGCTCAGTAGATCCACACGGGCGAACGCACGGTCTTGAGCAAGACCGTGCAAGAGCCCGTGCGCTTCTCTTTTCAGCCTGCACGGGCTTGAGCCCGTGCACAGGCCCGTGCGCATGGCCGTTTGCACCTGCACGGTCTTGGCACCGTGCTCAAGACCGTGCGGGAGGCCGTGCAACCCCTTTTGTGCTTGCACCGGCTTGCCAAGCCCGTGCGTAAGCCCGTGCGTTGGCCGGTGCAACATACTTAGTGTATTTTCCAGCCTTTTCCTGTAACACCCCAAACTTGAGAAATATGTACCATGTGGGCATTTGTCCCACATGGGAAAAACATAAGTAATGTGACGGGTTTATAAGTGATCTTCCAAGCACAACTACCATGTGGTGCATCACCTTTTGGAAAGTGGTTTCAAGCCAAACTTTAGGGTTGTGCTCAGTGGTGGTGAAACTTATACCCGCGCGTCCAACGGGTGCCGTCGTGAGGGTTCTCCTCTCCACGCCCGGGGTTGCGACAAATGGTATCAGAGCCAACCGTCAGCTATGGGAATGCATGTTCCACACATGACATGAGTCGTGAGTCACCGCTAAAGGGGCTCCGCTCGGCGTGTTGTGGGCAGCTTCTCCACTGGCGGGAAGCCACGATCCTATGTCACGGCGTAATGAGGACATTACGCTCTCAAGGAGGGGTGAATGTAACACCCCAAACTTGAGAAATATGTACCATGTGGGCATTTGTCCCACATGGGAAAAACATTAGTAATGTGACGGGTTTATAAGTGATCTTCCAAGCACAACTACCATGTGGTGCATCACCTTTTGGCAAGTGGTTTCAAGCCAAACTTTAGGGTTGTGCTCAGTGGTGGTGAAACTTATACCCGCGCGTCCAACGGGTGCCTTTGTGAGGGTTCTCCTCTCCGCGCCCGGGGTTGCGACATTTCCTTTCTTGCACTTCGGGAATTGGTCAATCCCACTCATTTAAATGTTGACTTTTCTCATACGACCTCCGAATATCAATCCGATTTCACCTATAGCTTCCTTGAGCCTTGGGATTTGATATTCTTCATAATTTACAAATTATCCGACCTTATTTGACCGTCAATTGACACCTTTCTCGTTTAGGGATTTTTCCCATCTTTCCCGTTTCTTATCCGATTAATCCCGTTTTTACGAGAGAGTCCCGTTATATTATTTAAGCATGTCTACGTACCCTAATTACGTTTAAGCATGCCTTTAATATTTATTATTTACGTTCTTTTGTTATTTAACATTTCATTAATATTCTTTAATTGGCGTACCGTAATTTACATGTTTAATTGATTTACTTCCCATATTGCGTTTATTGCATGATTGGATTCTATATGAATTGCCGTGCGTCTTCTGTTGTTCGTGTCTTGCTTTTGTTATTGTCGGTCTCGTTTTCATCCTCTAGGCCCTGTGTATTACAGGTGGGTCCAACGAGGGAGAAACCTGACTACCGCTTGCTTTCATACTGTCTTGTCGAGCCAGGTAAGAGTTTTAAATTGTTTTCAACTGGAGTAAGAACATAGTTTATTTAGGCTTCGAAATAACTTATTTCCCCGCCTTTTCTTATTGCTTGTTGTACTGTCTTTAATATTCCTTACATGCTTAGTCAAACCATTTTGATAACAAACCAAAATGATTTGAAATGCTTCCAACTAGAGACAAGTAACTTATTTGTTTTAAAAGTAACTATTTGATCTCTGAGGCACTTATAAGTAATGTCGTTAGGGACATCCGTCAGCATGCTCCCGAAGCGTACGACGCTTATGAGTATTTCCTAGATCGTTACATCAACTTGTCTCAAAAGCCCCTTTGGCCATTCATACTTAACTACTTGCATCATATTTTCGAACGGCCCTTTTGGCCACCCAAACTATCATCATTTTCCAATGCGAGCACCGAACCGTGTATGACTTGGGGCCCGGAGTATTCAGGAGGTGAGCCTGGGGACGTGCGTCCAGGGCAGATCCAGATGGATATTCCAATCCGTATCTACTTAGGTCAGCCAGGAGGTTGACTAACCTGAGTTAGTGCGAGGGTGGCGTTGTAGGCTACGCGCTTCCTAGAAAATTTTGTTAAGGGTGACGTTGTTAACACGCGTTTCCATAAATTCTGAGTGGTCCATGAACCTTGGTGATGGAGTACTTGCTTGCATGTTTTTCAATTGGGAGTTATAAGGAGAGGGCCCGTTCTCGCCGGGACACATTCTTGCATGACTTATTGCATTTATTGCTTGTCTATCTGATTTACGGCTTTAGTTACGAGTCGAAGCACATTCCGGTTTTCTTCCTTTAGTATACGTATTTCCCTATAAATATATATACAAAACCCGGAAGCGTGGCTCGAACTTGCTAACTGAAGTCTCCTTTATTATTCCATTAATTAGTTGAATTATGAGCCGTATTTAATTATTGTTTTTAACTTTCTCATAGCATGTCTTTCGAACCGTAACGGCCTCGTAACTCAACTAACACCCCTTTCAATTTATCGGCTTGATATTACGTGCAAATATTTTGAAAGATCCGGTTCGTCAACTATTTGTATTTTCAAATAAGTCGATACTGAGCGTTGCCTTGCGTTATTTTATAACTTATATTTCATTATTCATATTCTTTCTCAAAACGGGCAACACTCATCACTTTTGGTTTTAAAAGATAAATGACGAACAGTGATCAAACCCCCTTACTGAGTATCCTTTATACTCACCCCCTGCTATTTTTGGTTCTTGCTTCAGGTAGACAGGTGGCGGCGTCACCTATCTTGTCTGTCGGCATCAGCAGGTCTAGATAGGCTCAGTCTTTCTGGTTTGTCTTGTCAGTGGTCCCAACAACCATCGAGTCCTGTTTACTGTCTTTATTTGCTTTCGAACCTTTTACTGCTTTATTTAATTCATGTATCTTATGTGCCCCTGATGTGGGATAGTTGACGATATCTAGGATTGTATAGGATAGACTAGTTGAGCCATGGATGGCATTACGTGTTGTTATTTTATTGTTTTCTGTTTTATAAATGTTTCTTGATATTATGATAGCCTTGTAGGCTTTTATGAAATTTGATTGCTTATATTAATCGCTTCCGCATTTCTCTGCCCTGCTCTTTTCTGGTTGTTGTTGGGATGTCGTTGCTGTTGCCGGTAGTGCTTGCTTGAGTGCCGTTCGCCGGAGTGGGTTTTTGAGTTGAGGCCCCTCGCCGAAGCTCGGGAATCCGTTTCGGTGCGGATGTGGCGGTCCTCCTTCAGGGGGCGCTACAGTCAGTGGTATCAGAGCCTAGGTTCCCAAAAGGAACCGAAGCTTTGTAATCGTGGCCCGTCAGGAGTTGATAGCCACGATTGGGAGCGATGGTGGGTGTTGCATCCGTTGCACGTTTTCCTAAAATTCAATTCATCGCCCATGGTCGCACTATGGGGTCAGACACCGGAGATGGAGTTTTATAATGACATGAAGGGGTTATAAGGAGGACAGGCCCATTCTCGTTGGGATATTACTTGCTCCTATTTATGCTTTATTGTTAATGCTTATTAATTGTTATTAATGCAAGTCGAAGCACATTCCGGTTTTCTTAAATTCTGCAAATGTACTTTCGTATATATGTATAAAAACCCGGAAGCGTGGCTCGTACTTGTCCCCTCTTTTCCTTCACTGAGTATCGTTTATACTCACCCCTCGTTGTTTTAAATTGTTACTTCAGGTCGACAGGTGGCGTTGTCACCTCTCATGTCGGTTGGCAACAGCGGGTCGTGAGTCTTGGTCTTCGTGTCCTTTGGTAATTATCGGTAGTGTCCAACAACAGTCTGTCTTTTATTATTAAATCGTTTTGTCACTAGAAATGGATATATTAATGATGATTGATATTCGATGATGTGATTAAGCGACGAAGGCCTGAGCTCCCTCTCGGATCAAACGAGAAGCCTCAACGAAAGAAATCTTCGGTGCCAAAACTGACTCCTCAAGACTACCCTTCACAATTGTTGCCTCGGTTCCAATCTGAATAGTCTTCCTGAAACAATCTACACTGACTCTGTGCTGATAAAGCCAGTCCATTCCTAGAATAATCCCATAACGCTGCAGTGGCAACTCAATCAAGTCGGCGGGATAAACACGATCTCCTATCTTCAAAGGACAACCCTTGAAGATCCTATCCGTAACGTAAGAAGTCCCCAAAGGAGAACTGACTCGATACAAATAAGGCAGACTCTCCACAGGCATGCACAACTTGGCAGCAATATCAAGCGCAATAAACGAGTGTGTAGCACCCGGATCATATAATGCAGTAATAGGGATGTCATGAATATGCAGGATACCTCGAATCACGTCATGCGAATCGGGCTCAAGCTCCTCTCCTCCCAGTGCGAAGACTCTGGGCTGAACTCTCGGCTGACCGGCAGCCTGAATCGCCTTCAGTGGCGTGGCGAGAGCTTTCTTGTTCGGACAAGAGTCTATCATGTGATCAGAAGATGCACAAATCAAACACTGCCCCAATCGCCTCCAGCAGGAATCGGCGGTGTGGTTCGGCTTGTGGCAGTAGGAACAAGTCATCGGTGCAACGGCAGTAATAGGAGCCCTATCAATATATCTGGGCCTCTTATCGCCCATAGAAGATCCAGAGCCAACAGTGAAAGGCCTCTTGCCCTTCTGAGAAAAACCCTTAGGGGCGGCAGCAACAGGAACAGGAGCTCTACGACGAAGCTCTCGAAGATCGGACTTGATAGCCATAGCCCGGGTAACGGCCTCCTCATAAGTACGGAGGTTACTGCAAACCAACTCGGCCCTGATCTCGTCCCGAAGGCCCTCTTTGAACTTTCTTGCCATCCTCCTGTCATCGTCGGCTATGTGAGGAGCATAGACGATCAATCTAGTAAAATTGGCCTCATACTGGCCCACGGTCGTACCTCCCTGAGTAAGGTTCATAAACTCCCTCTCTCGCTGATCACGGACAATCTCGGGCACATATTTTGCCCGGAACTCATGAAGAAACTGTCTCCAAGTACGAGGGGTCTGTGCGGTGGTCCATCGCCTCTCCACCAAGCACCACCAGTCGAGGGCGGGACCCCTCATCAGAAATACAGAGAGCTCAATCCTCTGCAAGTCATCAATATCTAAAGCTCTGAACTTCTGCTCTAGCTCTGAAATCCAGGCCTCTGCCTTGATGTCGTCCGGCTCACCCTCGAAGACCATAGGGCGATAGGACATAAATCGATCCATAGCTCGGGCAGTAACATCCCGAGGATTCGGTGGTGGTGGCTGTGGCGGCTGTTGCTCCTGCTGAGCCTGCTGTACAATCAATCTAACAGCATCATAGAAGGCATTAGGCGGTGGAAAACCCTCTGGTGGAGGAGGCGGTTCCTGTCGGCCTCTAGGTCTAACAATTGTGCCTGAAAAGATAAGCTGAAATGCATGTGGGTTAATGGTATGACCAATTAATCAAGTAATAATAACATATAAAAGCGCAAGTAAAGAATTAACACGAAACCTATAAATATAGCCGTACGACTTAGACACGACACTCTAGACAACAGAACCTAGGGCTCTGAGACCACTCCGGACTGTGGCGCCCCACTCTACAGCCCCCGAACCTGCATTGTCTCCCAAGCCGAGTACAGTGCCTCAACCTGAGAACCCATGCAAGCTAACGGGTCAATCCCGACACTTGGCAACAGTGAATCCCCAAAATTAAAACATTTATATTAATCAGAGAATATATAGCGGAAGCATTTAAATTCATATTAACAAAAAAAATGCCACTCCGGGGCCAATTCATTAACCATTATCAACAACAGCCCATTCAGGGGCAACATAATTTAAATAAAAAGTTACGGGGATCAATATAATATTATCTACAATCCAGGTTGAAAAGAATAATGAACGAGAGAATAAGAGACAACCAACGAGACTCGGCAAAACCAAAAAGCCTATCTATGCACTGTTGCCCATCCGACACGTAAGACATGTCGGTCTCTCTCAAACCTGAGGCAAGAATCAATTAAAAGAGGGTGAGTCAAAATACTCAGTGAAGATGTGAGAACAAGTCGAGTCATGCTTCCGGATTTTTATAGAAAATACATATGCGATAATGAAGGAACTGGAATATGCTTCGACTTGGATATTCAATTAAAAAATAAAATCAATAACACTATAAAGCAGTAAATACGATCCCAGCGAGAATGGACCTGTTCCTCCTTATTTCTCCACGGTTCATGTAAAAATACTCCATCGCCGGTGTCAAGCTAAGGAGCAACCCGAAGCTCAACCATATTGAATTTTAGGAAAATGTGCAACGAATGCAACACCCACCATCGCTCCCAACCGTGGCTATCATCTCCTGACGGGCCACGATTGACGCTTATTTTTGGGAGAAGCACCTCGGATTACACCCTGGACGCCCGTCTCTAGATGTAACCTTCGAATACCTTCTCGGGCCCATCTTGAAAATAATCATGTATTTGCTCGCTTTAAAAACACATTTGAATGCCAAACGACACTCTGAGCAAGGGTGACGACAAAGGATTAAATCCTAAGTCAAACCGTCACGTAAAATAAATAGTTTTCTTGCCCTTTTTAAAACAAATCAATTTGGTTTAATAATGTATAATTTTGATATTAAATGATTTGAGGATAAAACATAAAAATATAAACTCGAAATATATAATACATTAATAAGGGATTAGGGGGTTCGCAATTGTATATATATATATGTTCAAGCCCAGTTAAAAGTTTAAATCCTCACCTGGAATCAAAAAGAGAAAGCCTAGCTGCTAGACTCACTGGTCTCCAACGCTCGACTGATCTGGAGATAAGGCAAGACCTAGACAAATCAATAACGAGAACAACACTAAAAGCGCAAATAAGCAATTATTGGACGAACGGCTAACCAAACATGTTTCCAATCATGCATATGCCAATTATAATATGTAAAGAAGCTATCATGTAAGTTTCACGCAATTTCGACAAGTTGTCAAAAATACACATAATTAGAATTACACTATTCATAGCCCGAATGAGGGCGAAATTAAATAAACACTCCAAAATATTAATCTACAAAATATAAGGGTTCTATAGGTGAAAACGGTGTAATTTTTGGAGTCCGTATGCAAAAAGTCAACGAAAATATTGACTTGAGGACTCAATTGCCGAGAGCAAAATTTGAAAAAGCTGGAAAAATTCTCTAAGTGTTTCACACGGCTTGGTGCACGGTCTTGAACACGATGTCAAGACCGTGCACGCACACACGGCCAAACACACTGGCTAGGTGCACGGGCTCAAGCCCGTGCAAGAGAAATGAGCTGCACACGGGATCCTGCACGGTCTTGCTCAAGACCGTGCGTTAGCCCGTGTGGTTTAACTAGGTTCAGCAGAAACTTACGGGTTTTAAAAAATTCGAGCCAAAAATTCATAAAAATCATATTTTCAGCGCAAATCAACACTCACAAATTATAACAATCAATAATCATCATCTAATTCACATTTTCATCCAATAAAATCACAAATTGATCAAGAAACGGGCTCGATCTAAGCATATATCCTAAAAATCCCGAAATAATCAAACAATCTCAAAACCTCGAAAATCCGTAAAAGAAATTGGGGAAATTGGTACCTATAGAAAGGTATCGAAGAGAGGATCGTTTAAAAACGATTGGCTCGAAATTCCACGGAGATTCGAGCTCGGCACGATCGATTAGGACTTCGGGACAAAATTCTCTTTTCTTCTTCTCTCTCTCTCTCTCTCGAATTTGAAATAAGGTTTGAAATGAATTTCCATACTTTTATCAAATATCTTCGAAATATCGAAAAATACGAAGGGTTATTTTAGTAATTTTAGAAAATCCAATTAAATACGCGTCGATCAAATATAACGATTAAATATTAAACAAACGCAATTTAGACACGTAATTTAAATACGCAAACAATATTATCACATTGGTTCTTATACTAAAATAATATATAATAGTTCACATATAACGAGAATTTAGGGATTCAGAATGATAATTAACGCGTAAAATTACTCACAGTAATTCTCGGATTTCTGGGTCGTTACACACACTAGGCTACCCTTTTCCGAAAGCTCCGCGGGACCACCTACCACTAGTCTTCGGCCGGAGGGGTTTATTGCACAAAAACGCCGGGACGCAGGCTCCCGAAAAGGGAAGCCCAACGAATGTCAGATGCAAAGCCCCGCACCTCATTAAGATCATATTGTCATACTCTCCCAAAAAAAAAAGAGCAGACCCCATTGAAGACGAGAGTGAGGTACAACAAGGCCATTTCTGTCCACCGCCCTTCTCACGAAGCCGTACGTGGACGTTACCGCTCATACAGCTCCTAGCCAGCAAGCAGTTAGCCTTCCTCTACAAGGAATGGAAGTGTGGATGAATCGCATATGTTGGTTGAGAATTGCTCTGGAATTCATTGAGAATGACTTTGCCAGGTTCTAGGGGGCTACTCTTCTTTTTTGTCGATCGAGCCGCTCTCCCTCATTCCACTCGTCCAGCCCTCTTCACGAACTTGTACAATCGATTCACAAAGATAGCCAACTCTATTATCAAATAAATAAGGAAACGGGCGACAATTTGGCACCAGATATCCGGACGTGTGGAAAGAGCAGCTGTGAGAAGCGGAAAAACCATCAAAAAAGGACGATTGTTCGTGGAAGTTTCTACAGAAAGACCCCTTGGTTCTAGCAAACGGATCACAATTACAGGTACCTGGGAGCATACCGATGGAATGAACGAAATACGAACAGTTAACATAATATGGTCATAGATCTTAGGTTGTAACTTGATCATGAGCGAATTTGTTGATGTTTCACCCATGAAGTATGGAAAGTGCCAAACATTGGGAACTACCCGGGGAAGAGTTAGGAACAGGAACAAGGAGAAGCGAGAACCACTTAAATGGAGGAATCGATTGTATTTCCTCCTTTGTTCCCATAGCAACTGGGGATCAAAAAGCACCAAATTTGATGACTTATTAAGGGAAAAGCGAAGTAAGAGCATGCTATTGAAGACGTTGCAACATATGTCGGGAAGGCCTCCGTTGATTGTGTACAAACAAAATACGAGTCAAAAGGCAGGGTAAGAAAGGGTTTAGCTAATAGAGATATTAACTCTTCCGGGAACCAGTAACGCGTAAACCATGTCAAACCAAGACCAATCAATATCCGAACGGAACGGATTCGAACTTCTCCTAGAATAGTTTCCAGTGCGAAATGAAATTCATAGGATATATATGAGAAATTCAAAGGAAAAATCGAACTTCGACCGGCCATCATATTAGTAAATAATTTTTTTCCTGAGCCTTTGTACTAACAGGATCAGGACAAAAGGCCTGTTCGCATCGCAAACTAAGAGACTAGTCCCCTACTGGACCCCGTAATTTCGCATTACGAAAGAAGGAGTCCCTGAGTTGGATTAGTTCTCTGTAGAACTGTGAGCTGGTGGGATTTTCCCCCAAGATATAGGCTAACTTCCCCTCCAGAGTAGGAATTAGAGACTCCCCGCCCTTACTCGGTTGCAAGAAGTCTCTAATGAGACGGTTCCTATGCCGAGTCCAGAGGGGGTTTCCGTCCAACTGCGACATACGATGAAAAACCCTATTTTTCAGATCGAAAATGCGCTCGATTTCTGAATCAGAAACCGTGGACCTCCTCTTCTGACCTAGACGATGAATCGTCAGTCTAGCTCTGAGGGAAGATTTCACCGACTCAATAGTAGGTTCTGGAAGGTCGGCCTCCAGCGGGTTAGGGCCCGCGTTTTGGAAGTTTGGCTGTATGACCTCTTCGTCCTGATCATCATCCAATACAGCCAAATCGAAGGACCTAAAACCGGAGCCTCCACTGCTCCCACCCAAGCACCCCCCAGACCCAGACACCCCTCCATGAAGAAATGGAGCTACAGCTTCTTGGAGCTCATCCATGAATTGATAGCCGAGTCGAAGTCCTATATAGAAAAAAAAAGAAAAAAAGAAAAAGAGAGGTCCTGTACATAGGGCGAGAGCCCGGGGAAAAGTCGAAGGACCCTTTGCTTCAAAAAAAGGAGAGAAATGTAGAGGGCGCTTGCTACTGTCCAATAAATTTTATTGAGGAAATGATTGAGTCTCATTGTCATTTTTTGACTATATGAAATCCACACTTTGACACCTAAGATTCCGTAACGAGTAGAGACTTCCGCAGGAACATCCACAATAGATCCAATGCGCTCGACAAGATCTCCTTCTTTAATAGCAGTATCACTACCAAAGACAACAATCCCTACATTCCTTCTGAGCCAGCCCGATTGGAATCTTGTACACTTTCGTTATCTTTCTTTTTCCAGCCTATACCTATTTCCTCTTGCTTCGTGCGGCCGGGCCTGTACCTCATAGAACAGAAATCCTGTTTAGGAAGATAGCGCCAACTTCCCTTTACTTTAGGGCGCGACCTTTAATCAAATACAGCCTTTGGGCAGACTAGTTGCCAAAGGTAGAGCCTGGATGTGCTCGGCTGATAGCTCCTTCAACTAATTGAGATCATTCGATACCACTGCAAACAGAAGAAGCAGCGAAAACACCGATCTCTATCTCTCTTTCTTCTTATCTAATCTTTTCCTTCCTTTCCTTACTCAGTTCCAGATGAACTCTGAATCCAAAGCTTATGCCACAGCGAAATGCCCGACCAACTATTTAATATTTAAAAGTAAAGAAGGAATCTGCTTTCTAGAGCTAAGTCAGGTTCAGAACAACCTATTCAATGCAAAGAGCCTAATACTATGTCCTGTCCCCTGCTCTTAGATTAACAATTTCATTGCCTTGCTTTTCCTCACATTCTTTATTAAATTGCATAAGGAAGGACTTTTTAACCCTTGAAGGGCTTGTTAGCGCCGTCTTTATCAACTTCGGAGGAAAAGACTAGGGCTGCGAATTAGAACAATCTCTTGAAATAGACTGACGAGGCCTCGAGACGAAGAGCTCCTCTTAGGCAGACTCTCTCAGGTCCTGGTTTTCTGGGAATCTCTTTTGATCATCGGGTGAATAAGCTGGTCCAGCATCAACATCATCCCGGTTGTTGTCCCTCTCGCTTGAAAGGATAGGGTCCAGGTATAGAAGCTCTACTCGGGCAAGCAAGTACCCAATGTTGATGGTTTCTGTAGAGAGCATAGGTAGGGTAGCCCTAATGGATAAATACAATAGCCAGTCTTAGTCGATTTATTAACAACTTACGTAGTGAATTGCATTCATCCTCCTCTCCCCGTCGATCTTTCCGCTAGTCAGTAGCTGGCTTGAGGAAGCGAATGCGAAAGAAGAAAGACCTCCGTACGAATTGATTGAGAACTACCAAGACGAAGGAAGATCGAGAAGTACGACTTTAGGATCTCGAAGTCCGTGTGGAAGGGGCAGGCGATAGATAGAGGGGTTGAGCGGGTTTTCGCAGACGCAGTTCAGTTTGAAAATAGTTGTTTTCTTCCCGAGTTAGAGTTTTTAAGAGCTGAGTGAATAGAATAGCTACCCTAAGGAACTAGTTCACTTCCGAATCCGAATGAATGAGTTCTAGCTGTTGGAGGAGTTATAGCTGGTATTAAGGGATAAGGGAGAGATAGGGAAAGAGAATCTTCATAAGAGATAAGAGCTATGCCAATGTTCCTTTTTTGATTAGTTCTAAACGGAGCTTCGAGGTCATAAGCCCATCTGCGATTCCCTTCTCTTAGAGTCACTCACGAAAACCTTTGGTTGATAATGCGCTCCTGGCTTCATTGAGGTTGACCCAGAAGGGCCGGTCGTCTCCATCTCACCTCCGGAAGAAATCCATTCTAATGAAGTCCACCTTTCAATAGAAAAAAAGAATCAACTAGTATGACTGACAGACAGACTAATTACCGAAAGCGGCCTTGCTACCAAATAAAAGGAATATCATCTTCAATCCCATTCGTACCTTCTTAAACTATTATAGGATTCATCTGATTCCACTTGCAAACGAGACCTCCGAACCAGGGGACCCACCATAGCCTGCCTTATAGAAGGCTTATGGATGCAATCGCATAGCCTCCTCGATTACCGGCATAGAATGGATGAGCGCTTATGAGTTCCCACTATCGAATCATCTCATTTCCTATTCCGGGCATTGAAAGCTGAAATCAAAAAACATCAAGGCCTAAGTCAGACCAATGATGATCTTCTCTTAAAATAGCAAGAATAGCTGGTGGAGGACTCTGCACCCAGTAAGGTCGACACAGTCAGTCAGGATTCCCCACCCAATCGGCCGCAGCATTGGCTAATCTGTTCACCCTTTATACCAACCAGCTGTGGTAGGACATCAGGAGTTGCTGCACATCGCTAACAATAGGCCTCAGACTGCGATCTGTAGACGACTTTTGACTATGAAAAGCTTTCAAGACCTGAGATGAATCTGTTTTCATACATACAAAGAGAAGATAGCTGTAGAGAAAAAGCCAGGTCAGAACCTTTCCTAAGTGTAAGTGCATGAGCCTCCGCCATGTCCACCGAAAAAAGGGCGTAAATAGACCCCATTCCAGTTATGAGTAGCCCAGTCAGATCTATACTATACCCACCACTCCAATCTTTTCTTTGTGATAACCTGGTTAGAGAGCCGCATCAACATGAATCTTAAAAGAACCCATCTCAGGCGGATGCCAATTCAGCTCAACTTCTCCTTGGTGGGACTAGATCGAAAGGGCGGCGGGTACTTCGACTGCCTTGTATCAGGTGAAGAGAGGGGGGTGGTAGGCTTAGTAGGGCTCAAACCTACAATATCACCGTTATGAGCGGTACGTTTCAACCAATTAAACTATAAGCCCTTACGGATCTCTACATGCAATTCGCTCACTTAGGGAAGAACGGATGGAAAGAGGAGGCCTTTGCTCTATCTGCCTCTTCCTCTTCCCAGGAATGAACAATTGGAAAATGATTTTTCTATTTTTTTGATTATTGTTTATAGATAGATATAGAATATTATATGTCTATTATTATTATAAATAATATAATTTAAGCAAGCGGCCCTTTCGCGACTCAAACAGCCGGTACACTTTCCGGCTCGCAACGGCTCAAACGGGCGGGGGCTCTCTATTTGCTTGCAATGCCGGCTGTTCGCCTTTAGTTAGAAGTAGAGGGTTTTTTTGAACACAATTTAAAAAGTATGGATGAAGTAAGAAAACGTACATAACATAAGGAGTGAGAAAGAAAAACTTGGTTACGGGAACCGAAGGTTAGGCCGACTACTTGAGTAGAGATAGACCTAAAAAAGTTTATTCCTACCCTTCCCCTTTCTGTCAATGTTGCCAATTCCCAGAATACCTCGTGTATACAGTTGTCCAACTACTTTTTTCTTCCGACTTCTTTAGCCACTTCCGCATCTGTCGTATTCGGGAAAGCTTGCTTCGTGGCGGAGCATTTAGCAATGCCAGCAGCCTGGTGAGGGCTGGCTGTCTGAGGACAGGTTAAGGCAGGGCAGGGCCTGCTGGGCTTGCTTCTCATGAGATTGGGTGAGGGAATCGGAAAGGGGCTCATAAACCGGGCTTTTGGGCACACGGAAAAGGGGAAGTGGATAGAGGGTGCTTCTCAGCTAGAGTTGGGGGTGGGGTCGCTATAGCGGCTAGGGTTAGTCTTCCTACACGGCTGGCCGCCCGGTTCTAGACAAAGCTGCGGGGGTTACCTACACATCCTTTCCCGATAGACTCGAAGCTCTTCATAGTCAGGCGGGGTAGAAAATCTTCTCTCAAAAAGAGACAGACCAGAGATGACAGAGGAAGGTATTCGATTCAAAAAATATATGGCAGTCAAAAGAGCTGAAGCCAAAAATGGACTAAGGACAGAAGCAAGCTACAAGCATTAGCAACCGCTTTCGTTTAACCTTATGTAAAAAAAAAAAAGAAGCAGCGAAGAAAAGTCGTTTCACCTCTATTCCCTCTAAAGCTTGTCTTAGGAGAATCCCTTCGCTACACTCGACTAAAGACACCTACGAACTCACTCATAAGGAAACTCGTTAAGTAGGTCTTTCGAGCCTTTTTACAAACTAAAGTCCTAAAGAAAAGCAATCCCAATCCCTCCCCAGCCCAGGTCAACCCACTCAATATCCGAGAGAGGGTAGGCTTTTCGCGGCCACAGAGACGGCGGATAACGCAGCGGATGATACATACTTGGAAATAACCGGATCATAGAAAAGTTTTTTCATGCCTTGACTCTACCTCGGTTCGTTCGGAAATCATGGTAGTCTTTTCATGGAGATTATTGGGAACGGAAAAGGGCCTGGGGTTAAGAACAACAACAAAACTGCCTTCTGTCTGTTGCCATGGAATGTATAGGTAGGGATTGTTTTATGCTTGGAAAGCCCGTTCCGCGCTCTCTATCCCCTTTTTTTTGAGGTCCCCATGAATCTTTAGTATTCGTGTTCGCTGAATTCCATCCAGCCTTCTTTCATGGATAATCATTAGTATTCCTGTCGCTAGCTATCCTTAGTAAGAGGGGGGGGACTTAATGTGACTACTATTAGACCTCCAATCCGGAAAGACTCTACAATCATTATGAGCGGATAAACCTTTCCTTTCCCTTCCATAGAGAGGTTGCCCCTTTCTCCCCGGTAGTTCACTCACTCCCAGTGCCTACCAGTTCTATATACTTTTGAAAATAGAGAGGGAGAGCTAGGTTTAAGCGAAGCTCGACCTTTTGGATAGGAGAGGTTTAAAGACGCTCGACCTTTTGGATAGGAGAGGTTTAAGCGAAGCTCGACCTTTTGGATAGGAGAGGAGAGGAAGGAAGAGAATCAGCTCTCGGGTAAGCAGCATTTAAGGCAGCTATTCTGACTTCTAACTTCCAAGGAGATTTCATGAAGGGTAGGGGTCAAGAAAGGTCCTCAACGGCGATAACTACCGAAAGAGACATATGAACGAACGAAAACTCTCCCATGTTGGCTGCTAGTTTCTGGAGACCAATAAAATGGAATTCCAAAACCAACTCCAAGAAAGCAAGCCTTTGAATCTCAACCCCACCCGAGGCATTTGATCGAATAGCTGAACTAGAGTTAGGAACGAAGGAAGAGAAAACTGACCCCAACCCGAGAGAGCTAGGGTCCGGAGGAGAATTGGCTCTGCATCCTCTGGAACTAAAGAAGTTGCGAGGTCTTGATTTCATATAGAATCTGCATGTTCAATTAGAACCGGGGCTACCCTAGGATCGTGATTTGATCATCATTAGGTGGTGAGAAAGCACGCTTTATGACAAAAGGCGCTAGATGGAGGCAAGCGATCAAGACACCAGTCTGCCCTCTAATATAGGGTGCTACGTAATAAATTAGGCACTGAACTTAGGTTTAGCAGTGCTTATCACTCAGGACGGCCAGACTCCAGTCGTCCAGTTTACTGGAAGACTTGCTGAGGAGCGTAGTCCAACTTAAGAGGAAACCTATAAAAAGGATGTGAATCGGCCTATGTTAAGGAAGGGGGGAAGTAACTATTCGAAGTTGTGTATGGTAAGAGGACTAACACTAAGGGGGAAGCGATCAAAGCTTTGGTTTAGGGCCCACTTGGTTTAAACGAAAGCAGAGATCTTTCTAGCGATTCAGTTCCCGGGAAGGCTAAAAAGAAAAACCTCTTTTCTTCCTTTCTTACTGATGTAAGAGTCAAACTGGAAATTCAGACTCTTGTTATTTACTCTGCTACAGGTATTTGCTCCCCCTTACGCTTACAACATAGGGGGCTGCTTACTTTGGTGCATCGAAGAATAGGTTCTTTTTCACTTATTTCTTCTCTTCGTTCTCCATCTAAGTCCCTTATTGTTCAAACTGCAAACTCCGAACAATTCCCTCTAGCTAATCTTGGTACTCTCTCTCGTTATAATCGAATATCTTATGCTCTTTTTTATCTTCCTGCTCTCTCAGTGAATCCTCTTTCCGACTTGATAAAGATGCTACTATTCACTTCTCTCCTACCTCCTGTCTTGTACAGGATCATGTGAGAGGCCCTATGGAGTAAAGGGAAGTGCAGATCTGGAGTGTTTGGACGAGAAAGAAAGGCTTTGCAGCAAGCTGAGTTGTATCGAAATTTTATTTTCCAGGCATACGAGAAAAGAGTCCAGCCGAGCATATTTGTTTGCGAGTTTCTTGATCCCGGAAATCTTGTACTCAGAGTCACGGATAAAGTATACTATCCAGGGATAGAGTGAATGACCCCCCGTTTTTTCTAGTGGTTTTTCCCGTCCCTTTTGGGACCATTCACCCTTTTTCCAACCAAGCATAGGTAGAACCCCTCTTTCCCATACACAACGACGGTTCCAAGTAAGATGAGTAGTTTATAGTCGACTCAATATCGACGAAATCCCCCCATTTGATCTCTTTAGTACCGATTGTCTTGTAGTGCACCCTTCATCGAAAGAGTAGGCGGTTGAAAGACCCATCTCTGAATAAAGCCTTTAGGTTGGGAGATATCAAAGGGGAACCTCGCCTAGCTGCCCCTGTATTATTCAACTCATCTATCCACTTATCTTGTCCAAAGCAGAAGGATTTTCGGTTACCTTTCTTTCGAAGGTAATCCGCCAGTCTCTAGACTGGAAAAGATTCAATCCACTTGTTGGCCTCCTTTTCTAGGTCGGTCATCTGTTCAATCCGTTGTTCTTCTGTCTGAGGTAAAGGCGAATTCCTTGTATACGGTCGAGCTGGCTTGGCTGGTACATCAAGCATATCGGCATATTCTTTGTTCGGTGTGGTACTCAATGTCAATCAAGTAATAGAATTCATTCCCGCTGTCTGTAATACCCTATGCCTCTTACTTGCTTTACTTTCTTGCTGTCTGGCTTAAGGACAGACTAGACTGACTTTCTTGCTGGCTGGCATTCCTCGTCAATTCAGCTTTAGGTCAATCAGTCCAGTCGCTATCTTCTTTTCTCCCGCTCAAGTGGCTGCTTGCCTCTTTCTTTCCCTAGGGGAAGTTCTTGTATGGCTTGAAGCAGTCCTTTCCCATTCAACCCAGGACAGGAAACCCCCAGAAGGAAAAGCAAGGTCTTGAAAAAGAGTGATGTCGATCCTTTGGAGTGGGAGTTCTTCTATCTCCTACGGGGGTTAGAATCACAGGCCTCTCGAGGGGGCTCTCTGGCTTGGTAAGGCCCAGCTTCCTTGTTCTTGCTTTGGTTTTCTAGTTCTACGTATGAATGAAAAAGAGCTAATGGAATTCGACCAGTGGACGATAGGTCTCGGACAGGGCTTGAGCATGCCTCCTTCCTGATTCTTTTCCGGCTCTTTAAGTTTAAGTGAGTACCTTCTTCCCAGCCACATGTACCTTTTTTCTCTGATCTTCCCGGGTGAAGGAAAATGATTGTTGACTTGGAAAGACGGGAAAAAAGACCCATTTTAAAACCCATGTGGAATCTCGCCATATGTACATTGAGTCGACCTTATTCGCCCGGAAGTCGCTTTCTGGTCACGACAGTCCAAGCGGAATTCCACTACTGGCTCCCTTGTATTCCACCCTAAGTTTATAGGCCAGTCTTTTTCCATGATTGCGATGGTATCCGCTCTTGGGGCTGGTTCGAGAAGGCTCTCTATTCGATACGGAACTGACTCAATTTCTTGACGTATATAATCTAAGTGCACCTAGGACTAGGACGGACGGGACTTATGCCAAGGGTTCATGATATCCTTTCTTATGCTTGACGAGAGTCTATCTTATTGGTGTCTCTATCGGCTAGCGCCGTGACTCTAGGGCATTCTTTCACAAGCGCCTAAGACACTCTACTCTAAAAGAGTCAAGCAAGGGGCGAAGCGGGAAGAACAAGGCTTAGATGATCGGGTAGGCTTGGATGTGTGGAGAAAGACTTTTCAGTAGTCCGACATGTGCTTCAAAACTCCTTGTTGAGTCCCCTTCAAATGGGCTAATCTAAGATCATCGTAGTTGAAGTGTCGCTTAATAGAGCTGCTTCTAGCTTTGAACCAGTTTGAACCGGTTTGGTTGAACTCGATAAAGCCTTTCTGTAAACCCAGTTTTCTTGCCAAGGCTTTTTCTCTTCGATAGGTCAATCATCCACTCTTGAATGAAAGGCGGGTTTTAGAGAATCAAAGTCGCAATTTAAGCTTCTTGACTTTAGAAGATCCCGAGTGGACTAGTCTTCTCGAAGGTCTTTCGCTGAACCCTCTTCGAAAGCGGATTTTTCTGCTTATTCAATGGATTCTTAAACTTAATTTTAGGAAGCACACTGGCCTGATTCCATTTCAACTAGTCTACCTCTGGGAAGGTTTATTCGCCGGAGTTGTGTGCCATGTTAAGGATTGTGCGTCTTTCGGCAACACCATTTTGTTGAGGTGAATATGGTGCGGTCAAAGGACGACGAATACCATGTAGTAAAGATAGAGAACCAATTGGACTGAGCGAGGGGATGGTTCTTATTAGAAAGAAAGCATTGGTACCGTACTGGCTTCGTTATCGCTCCTATGTAGTGGTCGGCCTTCTAGAAGTTTTGCCAGACTTTAAAGAGAATCGAGGGTGAGGGCTTTTATTCGGCTTTACTTAGACCACCCCTTCGGGGGGAAGTATCCGCTCTCTTTCTAACTAGAACAACCGAGCTCAGTAGCTTCCAACACCTTAACGACAAGCAAGGAAGTAGGAACTATCAAGGAAGCAGAACCTATAACAGCTTCTTCTCCTACAACATAATATTCTCCGTTTACATTTCTTCCTACAACTCCAACAAGGGCTTTCCTCACAGATTAAATGGGAATGGGATTTTTCATTCAGCCTACACTTTGATGAGCACAGCGCAGTTCACCTTACAGCAACTATGTTGACGCTATCCATCCTTCCATTTGATCAAAGGCATCCGAGCCGAAGTAATTCAATTCACTTGAAAGGAGAAGAGCGTCAAGCAGCCCCAACTCTAGCTCCAGAGGGCTCCGTAGAGCAGGAGAATGCTCAGGTCCGTCTACGTGTGATTCCTCATTTGGTTCCTAAAACGTGAGGTGAGCTGCTGATTCTACTCTTGGAGTGACTCAACATAATGCTTCCAGAAAAGGCTTTTAACCGAAAATAAGATAAAAGAATAAAAAAAAGACCATAGTAGATCTATGATTAGCCCTCGGTCGGGATGGTCCTGTCGAAGAACTTGATTCATGCAGAGAAAGAAAGTGCTCGCTAGCCATAAGCGGAATGACTTTCTTGATATGGACCGATCGAAGCCCTTAAGGACAGCTTACTATGATCAATAGCTAGACCCCGGACCTATTCCCAGTTTCCGAGCTTATATCATTGGTCAGTTTCCTGTTTCCCATGGTCTATCATTGGTCCGGTCCTTCAGAGGCAGGAGAAGTACAAGATGCAAGCTCATAAACGAGACGGTAGGATGGCGCTAATGCCAGGCGATCATTCGACTTCGGCTAATGGAAAGTGGAACTTTGAAATAGCTTCTTAAGAAAGAGATATATAGTAGCGCTTCCCCCTCCAACGAATGGTAATGGTTCGTTCTTCGCCAGGATCATCTCCAGGTTTGGAACCGTCTTCGCCTTGACCTTGTGCTGGCCGCTTTTGTACAGCATGAAGGGGGGAAGTTCCGTCTCTGTTTTATCTTTTGCTGCGAACTCTTCGTAGTAAGCCCGGGATTCTAGAATCCAATCTCGCACACAAGCCCGTGGTCGCAGGCCACATTTAGCGGTGGAGGAAGGTGGAACTTTGACACGAGAAATTGCGTATAGAAGCATATTGTTTCGATTGGATAGGTGCTCTTTGTCCTCGACCTATCAACCACTGGCCTTAGCCTTGCACTTGTTTGCGTCCACCACTTAAAAAATAATAAAGAAATCGAATATATGATCGCACATGAGGATTGGATCGGTAGTTCGCGCTTGGTGGTCGATAGGCATGCCATTTGAACGCTTTTTCATAAACAGCGACGGACACGATAGCTTGAAACACTGGGTTGTGTTTAATGAGCTCCAGTTCTGGTTTGTTCTCCATCTCATACTTCTTTTTTTCTTTTTCATCTGTGCTTAACAGCCTTGGTGGCATGATTTCACATCTTTCCTTTCCGGCTATAGATAAGCGTCTTTTTGATGGCATCGACCCGGCTCTTCTTTGTTCGAACTTTACACATTCAAAGAGTGGCCAAGCTAAACAAGCAAGCCAGACAAGTTCAGTTTATAGAGTCAGAAGTTCGAAAGAGCTTGGGGGTTTCCCTGTGACTAACTCAGAACACTTCTACTGTTAGCCATTGAGCTAAGTCTCCAAAAAGAGGCACAACCATATTTCTATTTATTTATAGTTGGCTTGGTTGTGCGATCAGCTAAATGTTGCTACTATTTCTAATCCACGGCTCGCTCAATTATAGCACTAAGACCTTTTTCAAAGATGCTTTTAATCGCTCTGATGGGACGATCTGATCGAGAGAAAGTCATCTCGGTGAGGAATTTAGCTATGCTACCCTTTTTTTTAGGCTCTAATGGTTGTACTGATGTAGCACAATAAAGGGCGGTTCCAGCCCCGCATAAACCTTATTTCGTGCTTACAGAGCTCGGACTTTGATCAAGAACACCATCCGCTTCTAGTGAAGGGAGTTCTTTTCCCGGAATTGATAGAAAGAAATCAGTTCCACCATTCCTTCTTAATGACATTTCTCTCACTGCTTCTAAAAAAAGCTTATGGCTTTTATGTCCGTCTTGGAATGACTGACTTAGTCACACTTTTCAGAGAAGACTCAAGAGCTACACATGGGTTCTGATAAAAGGGGATTGCTAATTTATCTTATCTCAGACCCGAGCCGAAGAGAGTCCCAATTGGCCCAATGCCTGTTCGACAAGAAGAAGCGGAATATAGAGCTCGAAACCTATTTTTCTGTCTTTTTTCTGGCTGAGATCCAATCCCGACATCAGGAGCAGCTCAAGCAACCTCTATTACTAAGAGGAATCACGGGTTCGCTCGGGTCAGTTGGAAAACCCCAGCCTTTGTCCTTCACCACAAAACTAATAATGGAATGGTAAGCCAATTAATTGACGACTATACAAGCTGTATACCGGTCGATAGACCGATGAAACCTCTGTTTGATCTTCCAAATCCATTTGAAGACAACTATTTGAAACTAGAAGAGAAGGAAGTACCAAGAAAAAAGTCTTATTAGCGAGGAGATAGTCGAAATCACCTGAGTTTTCCGTAGGTTGGAATGAATAAATTGATGATTCCCCTTTCTCTCACCGCAAGACGTAATCTTTTCAAATGATCCCCCACCTAAGCGCCCCCTTTGCCAAGGTTAGGCTGCTCCTGTATTGGTATTTTAGTTGAGTTGGTCTAATTAGACACGACCTGGAATTCTCACATTGGTGTGTGGCTAAAGCCAATAGTGTTGGTTTTTCTAATTCGCACTGATATAGGAATAAGCGACTTAAGCGACCACAGATGATTCAACTGGTTAGTTCGCGTCCGTACTTGCTTCCCCTTTTTCCATCCTTTCTCGTTCACTTTCACACACAGGCTTCATGCTTTCTTGCCCTCAACCAAAGGGTAATCGGGGAATGAGCAAGCACAAAGCACGAAAGAAGGTTGTAGCGGCGCTGGAACATCTCCATGTTGAGACGGATATCCAGATGAAAGGGCGGTGAATCAGAGGGAGAGATCGATGCTCTTGAACTTTATAGATATGGCAAAAGCCCAACTAAAACGGATGATTTGTAGATCGGATCTCGTCTCTTAGAAAATGCCATCGACTGCTCAACAAAGTATGCCAAAGTTCATCCTGTAATGACTGACTAAACAGATGGTATTGAATCGAACTAAGGGATGGTGCCGTACCAGCGGTCACCGGTTAGGCCAACAGGAACATATAGACCAATCACTAAGAGAAAGATCGATCATCCGTAGTTGAAGATGGTGGAAAGAAAGCCTACGTATGGGCTTAGCAACCGACATAAGAAGAGGAATGACTAAACAAAATGGATGGAATTCGGGTCCATGTTGATTCATTAATTAGCGCTTAGAAGCTAACACCGACTACTCAGATCGATCACTAAACTTAAGTCGGCTCGATCACGAAGCCCAGAATATAGATATGAATCTAATCTATAATATGACTGCTTCAACGGCTGCTTTACCCACTGCTTTCTCCTCAGAATCTGGCTCGACTTGACTTCATGATCGAGAAGAGCTTAGCTTTCGAGAATGTTATGATATGGCTTCGCCAGAACTGGCTGAAACATCTAAAAAGGGGACTTTGCCAAGAGCCATCATCTCTTGAACAGCATTCTATAGTCCATCTAGATAAAGAGGTGCCTCACAAGGTTTGGTACCTCGATGTCAGAGAGCTGGTTAGGGGTAACCTCAGTGCATTTACGAATTTCATTAGCAGCTTTAGCCTTACTGGCCTAACCCCACCTCTTTCTCCAATCGAAGTCAGACTTGCGTACTCTGAGACCGTTCTGGGGACCTGCTTTCCCTTCTTCCCTATCGACAAAGAACTCCGGAATGAATGCCTTTGATGTGACTAGCAGGGCGGGTGGAATGGAAGTCGAGTAAGGAATAGTCGAACTTTTACGTTCAGTAGTCCAGCACATCGGATCATGAAGCCGAGGTTTAGAATCCTAAAAAAGAGTGGGTGGATAGGCCGATCCAACAAGGGATAGCCAACTGAGTAGCCGTTGAAAGATGATTCCTTCGACCGATATGCCTCTTTTCAAGATCTGAACCAGCTTCGAAAAAGAATGGAAAAGAAAGAAAGTGAAGTGGAATTTTTCGATAGTAGTGTATCAAGCTCGGAAGCTCTGGTTCCATCCATTCTTCTATCAAATAGAATCCTATCCAGTTGAGGAAATCAGCAATGACTAGTTCTGGGGAGGTGATGGGTGAAGATCTAAGTGGACTACTCGAGAAGTTCTTTTCCGCTGTTCTTTCTCTTCTTCAAATAGCTTGTCTGTGGTAGCTTTTCTCTTTATTGAATGAGAATTCATGTTTTCGAGCTCCGGTCCTCGCTCCCGGCTTTGGGGAGCTCTGATTTCGTCCTGGCCCTCATGTTCTATGTGATTTTGGTGGATACAAGTTCTGCCTCTGGCCCATAGCTAGCTCGATCGGAGCATCAAGCAAGGTCTGAAAGAGTCTTTACAGGAGAGCATAGATGGAATGAATGATAGTTAACACACTTCTCAGCGGGATCCAATCGGATCTTTCTTTTAAGATGAGACAATGCGAACTAGGGTACGCTTCCTAAACCTAGTAAGTCGGACTCTTCCAATCCATTTGCTTTTTTCCTTGACTCTGTAGAATTCGAAGCCCGAAGTAAGCTTGTTATGGGCTTTCTCGCGCGCTTATCTGGCTCTTCCCCCTCAACTACGGCTCGACATGAAACCCTCGGCTTCGGTCTAAGCGGACTCTTCGATCGATATATTAGCAATACTACTTCCATATCATATAGAAAGTCCTTGGTTAAGAATATCGTGCATGAGATGTGGTATGCTATCCTTTTCGATGGGGACATTCACTAATTGATGGGAAGCCTTTTGTCAAGAAAAGGAACTACTAAAAGATGGCATTTTGGGGTTCCTCTTGCGGGGAATCCTACATGAGTAGCACATTCAGTCTAGAACTCTTGGATAAAAGAAAGGAGATATTGGGAATGAAATACAGGGGGCATAAACTGCTGTTCGAGTATACTTTCCCAGGGTGGAGGGAATTCTGGTTCGACAACCTTGTTCTGTTCCTGGGGAGAATTCATGAGACCTTTCATTTCGTTCCTCTTTCTCCTCTCTGTAGCCTTAGCATGAAAATATGCAGTATTTCTGTCACCCTCTCTAAACCATTGAAATTATCTTCTCTCTTTCCATCTAAGATCTTCCCTGTCCAACTGCTCCTATAGCTCATTCAGCAATCTCTCTTCAACCATATTGGTATGTTCAGTAACTTCACCCTGCCTTAGACATTTGCTTTTTTCCTTAAATTATTAAAAATTCTTCTTACTATTCCCAAAAGCAGACTTACTCCAATTAATCAAGCCCACTCTGCAAGCTTTAACTTTCTCCCAAACCCTATGAGCAGCGTTCCCATCAGCATCTAAGTCCCATTGCTGTCTAATTACTTCTTCACACTCGTCTGATTTCACCCACATAGCTTCCAATTTGAATTTCTTCTTATTACTCCATGAGCCAATTCTCTCTGCTCAACAGTCCTCAAAATAATGGGTGGTCCGAACGATGAGAAAAGAAACGAATAACCTTTGCTCCAGGAAACAGAGAAATCCATTCTTGTATAGCACAATTCTGTCCAGTCTCTCCTTAGTTGTGCCAGTAGTCATTCTACGATTGCACCACGTATACTGATACCATATGCACCCCAGGTCAAAGAACCTGCAATTATCTAAGGCATCCCTTAAGTCCTGAAGTTGCCAATTTTCCCTAAGAGAAGCCCCCTTCCTTTTTGCTGTTTCCGGCTATCCATAAAACCCTGTAAATCTCCATCTAGGTTGATTATCACTAATTTCTACAATAGCATTAATATGCCTTTGGGAATAGCTCTGAACTACCACCGAAACCTCCTTCTCCCACAAGAATGCCAGCCCTCCTAACTTAGCCCTCGCTTCCCCCGCAATGCAATTCCAAACAACCTGAGTGATTCTTTTCACTTTTAGATATTCCCCAGTTTACATTTAGTTTCACTAGGGAGGGATCTTCTTTACGAATGAGCTCACGGAGAGCTCGAACTTTTGGTTCCCAAGCCCTCGACAGTTCCAAACGAGGCAATTCATGGAGACCTAGGGACTGGCCGGACCCAATCTCCGCCGATAAGGAAGGTCTGGTAACACGTTTATTGGAATCCATAGCAGAATTAAAGTTAGGCAGACCATCATCGTCATCTGATTTTCGTTTCTGGCCTGTTTGGACCTCAGTGACAAAGAACAATGGAATCGATGGTAAGAGTCTTCCTTTCCTCTCGTACCTCTGCTCTCTTCCAATGACCTGTCTTCCTCTTCTTCACACCGTGATCCTTGGCTTTTGAATAAGAGGTCGGATCGGGGTCATGCTTTTTTGATACAGGAATTGGGCTTTTCCCTTCCTTTGTCTTGAACTGGACTTTTCCGAAAAGGCGCTTTGCACTATATGCTGGTTCACCCGGTCAAGCTCTTGGCTAAAAAAGATTCACACTCCTCAGCCCCAGGACAATCTCTCAAAATACATTAAGATGTTGTTGACCTCTTTTTCTTTTCTTTGCTGATTCCTCTCAATGAAATTTGCCATGTTGCACTAAGTTACTTATGGATGTATGCATGCAGTCCGGGAACACTTTCGGGTGAACACCCATCCAAACAAGTAGGGTCAATAGTTCAGCATTTAGGCCGTAACATTTAGCAACAAAAAAAATCTTTGACCCAACAAGTGCTCTCCGAACCAAGCTAGATAGTTTCCTATCACTAGGCTCACCAACCAACCTGGACCTTTTTTTTTATTATTCCTGCCGGATATCAAAACAAACTAGTTGGGTTGTTTCCAGCCATGAGTTCCCCTATAACATAAGCGCTCTTGGGTGGAGTGGGCCATCATTTGCCAGGTCTTTGAGTGCCCGTCGTACCACGTGGTTGGTACACTAGGCTGATCCGAGACTCGACTTTTTGGATATGGAACTTGCGCCCGGCCTGGTCTGCCAGCTCTTAGTGGCTCTAAGTCCGGTCGTGCGTGGTATGTTCGTGATTCGTACAAATGGAACGCATCGCGTACTATAACTTTCCTTTTTTGGGCTGGGCCATTCCATCAAATCTTTGAGAAGGAGCCCAATCTCGTATTTGATGGTCGGCGTGGCGATAGGCTTTGCTTCTACGACTGCCTTCCCAGCCGTTGAAACACTAAGCGGTAAGAGGCGCACAATGTCGTTGTGCGGGGATGCGCCAAGCTGGGGCAAACAAAGCCGTCCGACCCTACCGGATTAGGAATGCGAAGGCTTGTCCTCCGAAAGGAGGCCGGGGAAAGAAAGAGCTATGCTATTGACCGACCCCTTATTATCATTTTGTTTGAAGTGGGCCAAATAGAGAATAAAAAGCATAAAATAAATAGGGGAAGGGTTCCACTTTTTTTGGTTTAAGGGCTGCTCGCCCTACCGAAGTACCAAATTTGGGGCTTACACTTACCTTATTAGACGACCTAAAAAAGGGCTTTCAGTAGCGCCCTTAGAATCTAAGCCTTTTGAAGCGCCAGTAGTTGTAGTTGTGGCCACACCAACCCTTTCGTTCTTATCACTCCGGATTCCGATCTATATGACCTCCGGGTGGTACAAAGTCAACCTCTTCCGTAGAAGCAGGTAGTAACCTAACCTTTAAGAATTTGTTCAAGGGGCCTCTTATCTATCAATGGAAAAATCTCCATGTGTGGCGTGATAAGGAATCCTAGAAAAGACCGATTGAGACTCCCTCCACGGTCCCACGAAGACCTCTACGTACTTGTTCCAGTCCAGGACAAGTGAGATCTTCCGGTCTGCGTGCGTGGGAGCAGCTCAAACAAAGAAGAGTCTGGTCCGGCTTGAATTCAGGTACGGCCCGCCCGTCTGCGGCTAGGTCCGGCAATGGCGCCAGGCGAGGTCGCCGCTATGCCCCAACATGAATTGAATGGTCCTTCGACCTTCGTTTGATTCCGACGGCCGGCATAGATCTCATGAGACCCGCCCACTATTACTACAAAAAAAGCCCTGCCCTTTTCCTTCGCTACTAGGAAAGTAAGCAACTTCTATTAGCGCCGGACCTTGAGTCGAATTGATCGTGTCATGTGCAACGTCCATCAATGATGGTTCAAACATGTTCATTGATTTAGACTCCTTCCCCCTTCTCAACTACGAAAAAGATCGAGAGTCTTGCCCCCAAACCAAGAACGGAAACGGAAGCCTTTCGACTCACTTCCCATTCTCTCTTAAATAAATAAAGCTCGCCCTCGAGCCCTGGGCCGGTCGGCCGGGTCTTCCCCTCTTGTTCTGTTCCCGCCACGAGAAAGACGCGCGGAAGAGGTATGCCCAGCGCGCCGAGGATCCGTTGAGAGTTTGTCTCGGTAGGGAACTGTACTTTACCCTATTGTATTGAATCAAAAAAGGGTCAGTGCTACGGCCCCCTATTGTTTGATCCAATATTGACCGGGGACGGGCCCCGACTTCCATAGGTCCTTGGTTTGACCTCCCGTAGTGGTCCTTACTTTGCTCTCTGCTGGGGCCCTCCCATTACTCTAGCCATAAGCTATGGCAGCTCCAGCTCGCCAGGGGCCTGCCCTGCGAGGCCAGAGTGGGCTCAGCCGTCAGCCTCCATTCGAATTATGTTAGGGGTTCTTTCGCTATTGCCAGATCTAGAGAGATACTACAAGTCCTCCGTCCCAGATTCCATCGCCGCGGCCATCTGGTTCACCGGTACTACCAAAAAGTCTCATGCTTACGTTACTCTTACTGATGGTTTGATTATCTTGGACCACGAAGACCCCAGTTGTGCTTCTGGTTTCCATTCCCATCATCATATTGATGATAAATCTCCTCGTGCTCTGCCATAAGAACTTGGAGTCCGTATCATGGTGAAGATAAGGTAAGGCTGTGATTCTTGCTCAAAAAAAAAAGACCGAACGCGTTCGAGTTATTGGCTCGTCCAACCCGGCAGCATTCATGAGTCGCTCGTTCAACTGTCCCTCGGAGACAGGGTCGAGAAGTACCATGCGCCCCCCGTCCTGTCTTTCTATCGGTCCCACCCAGCAAGATACGGCTCAGCCAAAAAAGGTAAGCGCCTAGCGCGAGCCTTTTTTGATTAGTTTAGTAAAGTCAAGCTTCGGCTCCCTAAAGATTAAATAAATGGATAAAAAAAAGGGGGGGACTTCTGCAATGGGCTATGCCACCCAAACCAACTGAGGGAAGTCGCATCCGTCCCATCGCAAGCACCTCCAATGTCATGATCACATTAGTTTACCCTTGTTTTTTTGGTGGTTTAACGGACGGTCGCCCCTCCAACAAGAAAAGGTATAAATATGGAAACTTCTCTGCCATTTGGATCGGAGAATTTATGGAGGAAATCGGGTTTTAAATTCCCAGAAACCGCACGATTATATAGCCAAAGGGAATAGGCCGTGCCTAAAATCATCCCAAGCGCTGCTAATGTCGCTACTAAGCTATTTCTTTGGAAAGCTCCTACTAAGATGAGAAATTCCCCGATAAAACTGCTAGTACCAGGTGAACTCATATTGGCCAAAGTGGAAGAGAAGAAAATGGTAGGGAGATTCGGCATGGTGCTCACTGAACCTCCGTAATATCTAACAAGTCGAGTCTTATGTCGGTCATATAGCACACCAACACATAGAAAAAGGGCTGAAGAAACCAGTCCATGACTTGACATCGGTAGAATGCTACCTCCAATTCCCTGTATGTTCGATAGAGCCAAAGATTTACCCCCACTGATCGGACCGATTAACCCCCTGAACCGTACAAGATAGTTACCACCTATCATACGGCTTTCTAACTTCACTTCTTTTTTCTGGTCGTTCCGCTCTGTCGATCGATGGTAGTATAAGAGATATGTAACCCCCCTAAATTATTTACATAAAGGTTCCTGCTTCCTACCCATAGTTAGCATGTATCTCCCCAGGTCATACTTGAGTATCACATCGTAGACCCCCACCCCAACTCTTATCTTCCTTATCAGTGAATCGGAACATAGTGCATAGGTACTCTTCGATGCAGCGGGGACGAGACGAGGTGACATACTAAGATCACGTACAGAAGTGCTGCCCTTCGTCTCGGCAATATGGAACCTCTCAAGAGCTCCCGTTCTTTTATGGGGTCCTATCGGGATAGGTAGGCCCAAGCCCTTCCCCTCCCTCCAGAATCCCGAGGGGGAAAGAGAAAGAAGAAAAAAAGGAAGAATTTTTTTCTGAACGGCCTTATCTTGTATCGAAAGGTTTTTCGTGCTATACACCACGTTGAGAAAGACCAACCTCCTATGTACCGTACTCTTTTTCTACCTCGAAAGGGGGGTCCTCCTTATGATGCTACAGATGGCTGTCCGAAGTGCAAGGGGTAAACTCGGACTCGGATAGGATTGTGCCTTCGGGTGTCATATTTTGGCCGAGTTTACCGTACCTCCGGCCCCTATGTTAGGCGGCCGTAATATTTTGTTACGTTCTACCGCTCTTACGCCAGAAATCAAAGGTTCCACACGAGCTCCCGTTCTGCGGCGTGGTGGCAGGACAGCTAGGGGAGTGGCTCCGGGTGTAGATAGGGTGAAATATGCAGAGGTCATGCAAATAAATAGGCCCCTTCCCTTCTCTTTTGGATGAATGGGGTGCTTTAGAATTTCCGATCTACGGTCCCTCGGAGCGAAGGGTTAGGCAGGTAGTATGGGCCCTCTGACTTCCAGCTATGTGCTGTGCGGCTCCCGCGAAGCGAATGAAGCGAAGTTCGAAGAGCTTACGGGTGAGCTTACGCTTACTCTCAGCCTCTTTGATTGGTAGGCGGGCGGGAAGGCAACGGAGTTCAGTTCATCAGACCGCAGCGGAGTGGAGCAGCCGCGACACGACCTTACCTTAGCTGGATCTCGCTGGTGCCACCTAAACGGTAGGTAGGCGGCGGATGTGTGACGTTTGGAGTTGTCGTTCGTGCACCTGTCCCCAATGGAAGAATGAGTGAGATTTTCCCCTGCATATCATGGCCTTACCACTCGGTCCCCGATGGCCAGCGGGGGATTCGGTATAGCAGCTCACGTTCGTTTGCGCTGCGCGTTCCCGCTGGACTGGACACATCTTAGCTGTAGGAAGTATGGTTCCGAAAGTGACTTCGGTTCGCTAGTTCAGGCTCAACTCCTCGCTTTACGTTAGCGGAGCTACAGGTCGGGCCGGGACTCTGCGCTCTTTCTTTCTGTGTGGGACGATACTGGGGAGAGAAGGGAATGCGTCGAGGCGGCGAACAAGACAACTACATTTTGGCTTTTCCCTCCATGAGATGAGCCCAGTGCATTGGACCGATGGATAAGAGAACTGAGCTAGCCTAAAAAGCGCTTGGGCGCTCTATGTACGATGTAGACTCCATCAGATACATATCGATTTCTTTCTTTTCTGATGGATCATGAAAAGATAGTTGTCTCATCAATAGATAGAAATAGGGTTCCAAACCTTATTCTTGATAGATTCCCTCTCTATCTCTTTCGATCTATCAGAACAGATAAGGCTATCTATCAATCGATTTGAAAATAGCACGTTCATATCGCTTTTCGTTCATTTCCGTCGCGAAAACATAGCCGCCATAATAAAAGCAGGCGAAGCACTCGCTTCACGCCCTTGAATTCTTATTCACGGATGAATTGGGAAAGCCAACAGAAAGATTCGATATTCGATTCTGACTTTCGTAGAGCCGGTGCTGCTGTTGCCTGCGCGTAGGGCCGCCCTCCACTCCCGTCCCGGGGCGCTAAGGGGCTTTTGTTTTTGGAACAGACGGCATTGCTGACGCCTCGAATCAAGCTTTTATTGCGACATGCTATGTTTTCTCCCCCATTGCTAGTAGGTTGATGGGTCGCACGCGCGACACACATGTTTTGGCCTTGTGTGTCCATAACTCAAAATAGGTGACCTAACGGCCGCCGCCCGACTAAACATACCAATAGTCACCAGACTCATATGAGCTACTGAGGAGTAAGCTATGATCTTCTTAAGATCGATCTGTCTTAAAGTGGTCGAGGAAGTATATATTATAGCAATCGCGCTTGGAGTATAAATGAAAGGAGTGGAACAAAGTGTTGCTTCGGGAAACATGGGTATTGAAAATCTCAAAAACCCGTAGGTTCCCAATTTTAAAGGAATTCCTGCCAAGATGACGGATCCTGCCGTAGGTGCCTCTACATGAGCTTCGGGTAACCAAATATGAACTGGTACCATAGGCACTTTGACGGCGAAAGAGGCGAAAGAAGCAATCCATAGAAAGATTTGGCGCCGCTCACTAAATTCTGTGGTTAATGAAATTTGTAAATCGGTTGTTCCTATTTGGAGAAGAATCAACAGAATAGCTAATAGCATAAAAACAGATCCAAGTAAAGTATAAAGGAAAAACTGATATGCTGCCTTGATCTTTCTTTGTCTCGAACCCCATACCCCTATAATAATGGTAGAGTAAGGGGTGGCCCCAAAGCGGAATTGACCGGTGGTGGTTGGTCGAAGCTCCAGTAGGTAGCCACTCACTTCTCAGAGAACCGTACGTGAGACTTCCGCCTCATACGGCTCCGTCCCGAGCTTCCGTCGTCGGCCTTGGCATTAGACCACTATCTATGCATGTATTTTCAGCCTGGACTCTCGAATCTTTTGCTTCTCGGGTGGTGGCGAACAATGGTGCTTGCGTTGTAGTAGATGCCCGCCCGAAAGAACCGCTCACTAGCTAGCCGGACTAGTGGGGCCCTATCTGGAGACATACTAAAAACCATGCCTTTCGAACCGAACGCAACGCCCGTGAAAAGAAAAAAGGGCTCGTTGGGAAGAAAGATGGAGTGCGGCCTGTAGAGCACATGTAAGGCACAGTCGGGTTGCTCACGCAGCGGATCTCTCTCTATCTATAGAAAGAGAGAGAGGTGTGAAAGGAATAGCCTTATGTTATGGCTGTCCCTCGACTTACGGCCTTTACGCTACGACTACTGTGATGTGAGCGGTTCAAATTGGTTTGATCTTTCCCAATCATTCTGGACGGAACTTGTACGCAGCACTTGTACGGAGGTGCATGCATAAAGGTTTGGAACTCTTTTCTTATCTGAATCTTAAGGGCAGGACCCTACCCTATTCTCGAACCCTCTGCCGAGCTATACCCTGCCCGCATTTCCTTTTGAAGGGGCCAAAAAAATGTCTCTACCTGCTGCCAACAGTCTTTCTTCGGAATTCTACTGAACGGGTCGATCCTCCCCTCCCCCGTTTGTTTTAGCAACAACTCCTAAGGTCTCCTCACCAAGAGCTTGCCGGCGACGACAGAGGAAGCAACCCGCCTGCTGTGGCGGGGCGGCTTTTTCTTTCACAATAAGACCTGGACGATTATCCCTACCCTCGGTAGCTGACGAGTTTACGTCCATCCCTGGTCGGGTACAGTTTCCTTTCGATTTATCCCTTGTAGCCGTTACCCGAATTCGCGCAAGTGTGTCCACACCCCCCAAACTGACCTGACGAGGAATCCATTCTCGCGAACAAACACAACCCCTACACACACCTAGGAGCACCCCTTCCTGCATATCCATACAAGACCCGAGTAGGCGGGTCGAGGTCCTACGAGGTACCCACTACTCGGAGTACCCTCCCAAAAGGAAAAAGATGTGTCTGTGAGGTTCGGTTCTTCTTAGTTGGGTTGGGCGGGTTCGACCAGAAATGCTATGCTTACACACAAGACTACCCCTCTTCCCGAAAGCTTCGCGGGGACTACTTTACGACGACGGACGACCGCCCGTAGGGGGTTTACTGCACAAGGCCCCTGTAGAGGAAAAGCTTTATCCCAACGAATAGAGGATGCTCAGCTCCACACAACATAGGGATTGACACACTTTCGGGAAGAACATAGAATAGTAGAGGATCCAGCATGCAGAACACGGCGATCATTAGAAATTCACGAATTAGAGATGCTGTAATATACTCTTTCCCATAACTTCTCATACCAGACCAACCCACTAAAATGCAAATAGGGATCAGAAATGTGGTCAATATCACGAAGAATAAAGAGATACCGTCTATACCCAAATAAAAATTGATGTTTTCATAAGGAAGCCATCGAAGGCTTTCCACAAATTGAGATTTGGCCGTAGAAGGATCGAATTGTATCCGAAGAACAGGGGGATACAAAAAAGTAATAAGAGAGGCGCACAGACCAATCAATCGTATCGGTCGTATTCTTGAATTTGGAATGAAAAGAGGAGTAATGCTTCCTAGGACGGGAGAAAGAATAAGACCACTTAGATCAAAATACCATTGTTCTAACATAGAGTAGAATCGAACATTGAAGAGATTAATTGACAACAGTAAAAAGATGGGCGCCTAATTCCAATACAATAGGGGTCTATCAGTGCAAGTCAGCTGAACACCGTGATTGATGAGTGGGTAGGTGGGTTAGATGCACCTCTCGCCCAGTGGGAAGTAATGAGGCTAGTCTCCCCCCCTGAATGAAAAAGTATTGGGGCCCCCTTCCCGCGTATGCACCTTTATTTTCTTTATTTTGAATTTCCAATAGAGAATCTTTCTAACTAAAAAAATCTCTCTGGCAAAATGCAATTCGTCGAGTTCAATCCAAGGTGCACCTTGCCTTTTTTCAGGTAGCTTTCTTACGCCTATTGAGCTAGTGGGGCATTGGTCATAGCCGAAATTCGTCGAAGGGAGAAAAAGAAGAGAAAGAAAGGGAAGTTTTTTCTTTCTTTCATTCAATCCAAATAAAATAAATAAGAGAACAAAGAAACCACTCAAAAATGAAAGTTAGATAAAGAAGTGTCAGTAAGAACTAGCACTAGACTTCTTCCCCCCTTTCTACTTTTCCTCTCTCCTTTTGTGATTCCACCCGGGCTTTTTTTTTTCATTCTGTTTTATAGAGACCCGAGGAGGAAATTTGAATCAAAATGAATGTATAGCAGAAGGTGAGGTACTTTCCCCGGCATACGAAAAGAAAATCCAGGATGGCGGCTTTCAAAAGAACGAGTAAGGGACGGGGGGAGGGATGCTCTCGAAACCAAACGAGACTAGAAAGAACATGGGAATTAGCACCATTCATATGATTTGTCTCGAAGAGACAACAAAGGGGAAGCCCTCTCTCTATCTTGGTCTCGGTTTAGCATCATATATCGATCTGGAGAAAATTTGCATTGGTTGTATTGTAGTGCGGATTAAGGAGCAGCTCCTCCATACTGTGGCTGTGGAGGTGGGTTCTGTCGCCGCCTGATAGAGGCAGAAGCGGGGGCCGCCAGAGCTATCTGCATCGAGTCTTTCGATTGAAAGAGGAATTCTTCTAAGATCCATTGCTCGATTTTACTGCATGCTCTGCTCCCAAAATGCAGAGAAGACTTGCGAGGGCAGATTCGGGTTGGTTGGTCCGGAAAGTCATGGGAGAGGCGGGCTAAGTGAAATAATATACTATAGAATCTTATGAATCACGCACGGCACACTTTCTATATCTTCTACATCTACAAGGTGAACAGCTTAGCTTACAGCACAGCGTGTTCGCCACCACACTGGCTGGCTGGTGCATTGGCCTTACTGTAATAAGTCCGAGAGGTATGACTCTTCGATTAGAACGCTCTATATCTCGTGACACGCGGAGCGTAGCATTTTTTTTTAGAAAGTCCGTATAACTTCAAAAGATTCATTCTTTATGTTATGAATCAAGTACCATTCAAATCAAAGAAAGGGTGCATTGCCTCTTTGAGTGAAGAAGAGAAGGGCTTTGTATAGACACTCTTGAGCCATGTTCGTCGCCCTAGGCTTACCATTATTTCATTTCGTTCTATTGATTGGTTCTAGCTCCAAAGAACATATACATGGAGCTATGTTGACTTACGTACATCTCATTGACTAAACGATCAGGTATACCACGCCACGTATCATCCCCTCTTTCCATAGAGGAAAGAAAAAGAAAAGATATAGTGATCGTGCCGTAAGACCTTGTTCGTTTCTACTTTACGTTATTTTCCTCGGTTTTTACATAAGGTAGTTTGCTTACTTAGCGCTTGCGCTAAGGATCTAATCAGAGTCAAACTTGGATTAAAAAAACCAAAACCCTTCCCTTATTATATTATCCGGAGTACAAGTGTACTCTTTGATCTTTAGTAAAGGCGGATTAAACGAAAAAATCTTTTTTTTTTCGAACAGTCTCAACGTCCTCGTTGAGAGTCGCTCTGCGAGACGTCCAGTAGTCTCTGACTTAGTCTTCGAATCATAAGTCTCAGCCCGTTCCCGGCTTGCCTCGCTCTCAGGTTGGCCTTTCTACTTGACTAAATAGTATTCCACTCGTGCAGTGGGTGTATGGGCTAGCCCATGGTGTGGTCAGCTATGATATACTCAACTTCTTCTTTCGTAGGTTTATCTACAACATCTGGTGGTGCCCTCATGGGCACGTTCCTCTCTGGGTGGGTCTGGTCTAATCGAAGTTAACTGACTCACATGGAATAGGGGTGAGTTTTCACCGAGCTGGTCGCTTGAGTCTATAGGCTACCTCTCCTATCCGCTTTTCTACAAGGTCTACTTTCAGACCGGGCCAAGCCTTTAGAGCCTTTACGTTGTTTAAGTAGGTTTGGGCTAGGTCGTTGCGCTCCTACCACCTCTTGTCAAAGTAGGCTGATGGGCAAGCCCCCGCCTGTCGCAATGGTGTGGGGCGTCAGAGGCTGTTGCCCCGTGGCCAACTCGAAGGGGCTGAAGTTCGACGCAGAGCTTTTTGGTTGTTAAGTTATAGCAGCACTGAGCAACATCCAACAGCTCCAGTCCTTCTGGTTTGCACTAAAGTGGCTTAAGTAGCCCTCGAGGAGTCCGTTTATTCTCTCCGTCTGAGGTTTCAAAGATATACCGACCGTAGGTATCTGACCATTAGATACCGACAGTTGTCTTCTAAGATTACCGACATTTCGGGTTTTCATAAATTTCACATAAGATAAAAGCTCTTTTCATCATCAGAAAGAACCTGATTTCCAACCTCTTGCATTGCATTACCATAACGAAAACGAAAAAAAATCATTCAAAAAAGAGATTGCTCTTGTGATTCGGAATGAAGCTTTATCGGTCGAGGAAAGGAATAGCGATAGATTTCTATAGAGCATCCAGGAACAAGCAGATTCAGTCCGACGAAGAATTCTTGCGTGGTCCAAGGAAATCAAAGGTCCGCTTCCACGATTTCATCTATATGGAATCTCAACATATCAGAATAGCTTATATAGTCATGATTCAATTCATGAATTAGCCCACTATGAGCCTACTGCATTTATAAATATATGTATTAGTAATATAGTATTCCTGTCTCTGTTATAACACGGCGAAACTAAATGGTTCGAATGAAGAGAAAAAAAAGAAGAATTTTTAGGTTGTACACCTAATTTTCCTGGGATTGTAGTTCAATCGGTCAGAGCACCGCCCTGTCAAGGTGGAAGCTGCGGGTTCTAGCCCCGTCAGTCCCGACGGATTCAATAAATACATTAATTCATCTCTCCATTTTCTGTGAAAAGGGGGACAGGGAGCATAATTTCATTCCCAACGGGGATCCTTTTTTTTCGTTTCGCATTTCTCATCAAAGAAATAGGGGATAATTTTCATTACTTCAACTAGTACCGATTGATGGGAGAGAGACATATGTGGATTAGTACAATTATTGGCATATTCAGGATTCCAAGAGAGACTGGATCTGGGTTTCGATCCATGTAATGGAATAGAGTACCATATCTTTCTCGGGAGCACATACACAAATGGAATTCATTTCTCGTACGATACAAAATGAATTTAACAAAATGACCCTGAGTAGAAAACTTTTATAGATGAAACGATTTCCTTTTCTGGCTCCGATTTTCCTCAATTACTCAGAATTTGAAAAAAGAGATCTCATTCAAATTTCACACTGATTTTTTGATATATGCGTCCCAGTACTAATGAAGGAAGGAGGATATTAAACAGGATCCCACCATTTCACTCAACGCAAGGGAATGAAAAAGATTTTCTATTTTTATAGTTAGGGTCGTACCTATCTAATAATATTCTAATATGAATGACTCGCTATTCACTCGGTTTTTGGGTAATAATCATTATGTAGGAGAGATGGCCGAGTGGTTTAAGGCGTAGCATTGGAATTGCTATGTAGGCTTTTGTTTACCGAGGGTTCGAATCCCTCTCTTTCCGTAACTTCACCTAATTAACTATAGTCGAAGCCATACCCAATCGAAAAAGGATGTTATCCAAATTCAAGTAATTGTAGTAAAACCTGACCTGTTGACTCTTTGGCTTTTCCGGCGATACGACGAATACGATATTGAGATCTTTATAGATCGGTGGCTTTTGGAAAAAGTCTCTTTTTGTCGAGAGGCACCCATCCTCGTAAAGGCTGTGGTATCTATCGAACTATCTTTCTCACCGCGGCTCGAGCAATCCGATTCAAGGGAATCTTCAATCGAGGCGTTGACTTAGATTCCATTATCTTTTGCTTAGTTATAGAGGCTCATCTTTCATTGATAGGAATGCAGGTAACCGCTTTGCACAAGAGTAGCAATTATCCGCCGATCCCGGGGATAGTTACAGTCAGATGAGACCTGCTAGTTAGGTTCAATGCCGATGAAAGAGGGATCTTTAGGAAAAAAGTTTGGCGAATCAAGAGGAATGAGCTACCTTTAAGACGGACGGATTATCCCCCACCGAGAAAATAAAAAAGAAAGAATAGGCTAATCTAGAGGGATAGGCGAAAACTCCGCTGCTCCCCCCGGAGGTTTATCATGCAGAAAGATGCAAGAGGAAGGCAGGAGGGATTGAATCGGGTTCAAGTAGGGGAATCGGAAGCAAGCGACCAGAAAGGGCGGAATACTAGACTCGCCCTTGGACGAGACGCATGGGCGGAAGAAGTAGATCGGTACTCTTTTTCCCGCCCCCAGACAGATCAGTTGATGGATAGGGGTTCATCTTGTGTCGAATATGCCACTCCGGAGTCTTTTTGGACATGAATCATTACCTTCGATAACATCGACTCATCTTGCAACTAATCTCTCCACCGCACTTTGAGGGAAGGATATCGCCGCCCACTCTAGCAAAAACTATACGCATCGAATGAAGGTGACTGGCCCGAGAAGAGAAAGTCATCGCTTCTTTGTGCTAGTCTTTCCAATTTCGCAGCTCTTTCTTTTTCGGGGCCTATCCCGGATGAGAAAGATAGAAAGCCTGTTGACTCTGATGCTTGCTTGATAGGAGAAATGGGTTGGGATCCTGCCTTGCCTACCTGAGTCCAATCCCTTCTTTTATGGTCGGAGGCCAGCCCCATGGGATAGGAAACTTGCCTCAATTGGTGCTTTCCCTCCTTCATCCCTTCGTTCCAATCCATCCAGACATATATGGCAACCCTTACTAATTGCCCTTGCACTCCTACCCCCAGCTCTCACCTTCGTCTCTGCTGCCTCCGCTCCAGCTTGAAATATTACCTATGCAATCACAGCTCAGTCATTGACTGGCGAACTAAAATGGATAGCTGCTGGGAGAATTGCGACTGATGAATCGCGATCAGCCGCTGATTCCCTTGCCGTTGGATTCGTGCCTCAAGACTCTGCCACTGGGACTCGGTCGGAAGAATCTACTACGGCCATCTCTACCCACCTTTATGAATTCTAAACCCAACCGGCCATGACAAGGCTTAATTTATTAGAACCCTTGTAGTTTAGAAAGACCGGGAGCTGGGAAACACGCTCACTCATACTGACGGAAGGCATTATGTTGGGTAGCGGACAAGCAGAGGAAGAAATGCACTGGTAGCGCTAACGACCCCCATATCATAAGGGGGAAAAAGAATTCAATAATTTCCTGATCAATCAAGTACCCCCTTGGGGGGGTGGAAATCACTTTTTTGGGTTTTCTTTCATCAATGTTTTGGAATAGTAATAGTGTTTAAGCTGCGTTTACTACAAATGGGCTGAGCCCGGATCTCATTAGCTTGGCCCAACCGGGGGGGCTGGACGGGGGAAATAGCCATGCACCGGAGAACCAAGCTCGCTCTCACTACTTATGGATAGACGTGGGTGGAATAATAGGCGAGCCCTACTAGTACAATAGTATACGAAACTAAAGGAACCACTCGGCTATTGAGAGACAAAAAAGATTTTGCTCGTAGGCTCTGTAGACTCACTCTCTTCACAACGAGAGGAGTTTCCCGTGAATTACATCCACCCTCGTTTAGCCTTGTCTTAAACGTTGGCTCCGTGGTCCTAAGTGCTCGTCTTTTTGAACTTATCCCTGGAACTTATGATCCCTTCCGCTTCGTTCGTTCCGAGCTCGCGAACGAAGTTTTGGCATGTCAAGTCTCTTTTCTTTCAACTCCACTTGGTGATCGCTCATGGCTAATATAGGTAGGTCCAGAGCTAGCTAGTGTTCAGAAGTCACTTAAGAGATTGAATATGGGTCCTATTAGAATAGGCTGTAGCCGCAAAGAGATAGAGATTCGCATTCGGGAAGGGAACCTCCGGAGAAGAATTCAGATAATGGATTGGAATTTTGTGAGGGTGAGTTCAGAGAGTTCTGCAAGAATGATGAAATTTTTAGGCATCTCACAGTCAGGAAAATACCACAGCAGAACGGTGTGGCAGAGCACATGAACAGAACCCTTTTGGAGAGAGCACGTTGTATGCTTTCTAATGCTGGTTTGTCAAGGGAATTTTTTTTGGCTTCAGCCTTTTCTACAGCTTACTATTTGGTGAATCGTTCTCCACATTCATCTCTTGAGTTTAAGACTCCTGAAGAGGTATGGTCTGGTAGCCCTCCCAATTATTCTGATTGGAAGATATTTTTATGTCCTTTTTATCTAGTAACCGGGGTCCAAGAGGAGGCTAGTAAAGGAAAGGCCTTGCTTAGCGTCTGTCCATGAGGCACCCAGAAATCGTAGTAAGCCCGAAAAATCAGAAGCTTTATCCTACTAATTCCATCCGTAAAGTCAAGTATCCTGCTGCGCGCTAAGCAAGAATCCGTCTCTTGTTGGGTTGATGTTGAGCCTTTTGGGCACTTACTAGTAAGTCTCACTCTTCTTCCCCACCGGGCGCAGGCTACGATTTTTTGAACTGTCTTTGTGAACATGAACAGATGGGATTGAGTTTTCACGTTTTCACTAAGGGACAGAGTATGCCGTCCTTTCGTACCTTTCTGACTTTCTATCCTTCTTTTTGATAGGACAGGTAAGACTGATTTTCTATTTTCCGCCAGTTTCTCTTTCTGGGTATTCCCACTTTTGAGCTAAAGGGCTTCTTAGGAAGAAAGCAATCCAAAGAGAGTGCGTACTAAGTGCCCATTCCTTGAACCGGCTCTCTCTCTTCCTTACCGACCTTCCTTAAGCAGGACCCTCACTTCAGTGCGAGAAATTTAGGTTTTACCGATGACTGATAGCGTGAGCAAAATCCAAAAAATCATCACATTTTGAAGTCCTGGTTCATCCACTCTTTCTTTTTCGATTTCTTCTACCACTTCGAAATCTGACAACTGCTTGTTGATCGAGTAAATCAGGACTGACTTTCCGTAGCTTTCCTCACTGAAGCAATCCTCTTTTGTTGTTTTGTAGTTCACGAGATTGGTTCCGCTTTTCAGTCTTTCAAAGGTGGCTAATACCCTCTCTCTAAACTATCGAAGATGACTGACACTCGAAATCATTTCAATTCCCCTACCCGTCTTTCTTTGAACTTTTAAAGGGAGTAAGTAAAGGTGAGGTCCTGAGAGAGATGCTTCATACATGGCATCCGATTGAAAGAAAGATAGGGGTTGGCAATAAAAGAAAACAGCCATTTCATTATTGACGGAAGATTCAGGAATCAAGAACTTATTCACTTAAGAGATTTGTTGATCTTTCAATCTGCTAAGGTGTACGACGACAAGCCGGTGTTCCTTTTCATAGTTTCTTCTTTGTCTCCTGCCGGACTCCCTTATTCATCGAGAAAGAGAATGGAGAGAACCCTAACTCCGATGAGAATTCCTTTCAATTCAATAAGGGATCGATCTGACCGTCAAAGGAGAGAAACTTATATAGTAGTACGCCTCGAAAGGAAGACAGTCTGCTCTTTCCCAACATCCAGCTCTTTCCTTTCTATTTCCATTTCCCCACGTCCAGGGATTGGTTCGAGTTCCTGGTGAATCTGTTCTGGGCTTTCTAGCCAAGTCCACTAGAAAATGATTCCTGAACAAGAGCTGCGGAAATGGATTTTCTATCTAAACAATTTCCCGTTCGCCTGGTCTTTCTTTTTTCTCTTTAAAGAGCGGGGTCGGGGACTCGATGGCTATTGCGCTTATTCCTCCCACTTGGGATACCGGATACCATACCTTTTGCGATTCTTAACCTAATAAGGATTTCAAGTAAAGAGCTCCATCCCAGAAAGTCACACCGCTCACTAATTCAATGCTACTCACGTTCAGGCTTTCAAAGCGCTGAGTCGTTTACAGGAAAAGCACTTACTTATTCCCTTTCCCTACACTCTGCTTCCCCGGTAGAGCTGCTAGTTGAGTTGCTCTTTTTCCATTTAGTTTAGAGAGAGTCGCTTTCCACGGTCTGAAGTCTTCGGTCATCCTTCCCTGGAATTGTAAATATGTTCTCTTGCCTGGTCGGCAGTTGCTTGCTTTTCTTAAGCCAATTGCATTCCGGTCTGAGGGAGAGTCTAGCAAGGGCTCTAATTAATCTGCCCGCTCAAGTGTGGAAAAGCTTCTCAATCGCCGCCTATATCGCTTGGGCTCTTTAGGCTTACTTTACTTGGGCCAGGCTAAAGATGTGCTTTCAAAGGGCTTTCTTTAATTAGTTCTCTTCCACCGGCTTTTGACCTACATAACACTTCCACAGTCACCAACTAATAGCGACTCCTCCAACCTAACTGATTCATGAGACTTGAAGTAGATAAGTTAGGTTGACAGTTTTCGTTTTTGAATTTCTTGCGTATTGGCTTATCAAGGAAAAGGAAACCTATCCACCTCACTCATCCTTATCTACTTCGACAGTTCGCCTTGCGGCTCACCTTGGATACTCCAAGCCTTGGCACTTCTACTTTAGAGGTCAGGTCGACGCCCTAAGCGGCTATCTATCTATATATATGGTATGGGACTATGAACCGAATCGGAAAGAGGCACAACTACAACTTATAGTAATTTATGTAAGCCCAAAGAAAAGGCTTAAGCCTTGATTGAGTGCTTTCTGTCTTCTAGCAGCGAACTCCATTTTTTACAATGGGAAGCCGAGGGAGGCGCGCTTTACCATAAATAGATCTATTCCCACGGCTACTATCTCAATCTCTCTAACCCCAGCCAGATAGCAACTATACGTCTAATCAAGACAAGACCCTGAACCTATCACTTTGCCTTCTACCGTTCAAAAGAACTCCATATCCATTGGTCAAAGCACCTTACAACATTGAGGGAACACAGTGATTAGTAGAATTCCAATATTCGAACAAGAGGCCTTTTTCATACTCTGTCTTTTCAGACTCATTCATGTCTTGTCTTGGTCAGTCATCTTTAGCTTATATTCCATCTCGATAGTATGCACTACGTACCTAGAAAAGGCCTCGGCGATCGTAATGCCAAGAAAGAAAGTCCTCATCTACTCTGTTGCTTAAAGGCAAGCTCAATATCATCTCTGCATATTTCAAAAAAGAAAAAAGTAGTCTCTGATCAATTCCTCGTTCCAAGAGATAGGCAACCAAGGGTCATCCCCTATTTTCACCGACAAGCCGCTCCCAATGCGACAGATGACTCCCTTATTGAGAACCTACCCTTGAGTTGGGCAGACTCCTCCATGTAAACGAAGGGCACGAGCCCAACCCAACTTCTTAGCTTCCAAAAAAGAAAAAAAAAAGCTGGTACATTAAACAACCTTCAGCACACGCGCACATAATGACTCCGGAGCCTTTGGTTGCCCCCAACCTTGCTTTGCTGGCATTGCATGGTTTAAAGCTTTAAGGTCTAGGAAACCTATCCCGCCATTCTTCTTTTGGATGCAATTCTATTCCAGCCCATCCAATGCATTTTCTTTTCCTTAGCAACTAATTATTACCCCACCATAACCTGCTAATGAAACTAACCAACTCATTGCATACGAGAGAATCGCCTGGGCCACCTCTTTTATGTTATGAGGGTCTCCTTTCCGGCTCTAGAGAGCTACTTTTTATTTCCGCCCTGGATACGTTTCCATTTTCCTTCCTTTCCTTCACAACTGGGTTCTGGAAACTTTCCTGGGCCTTCCTAGCTCGCTGATTTGAAGGTCTATCCTAGCTTTCAATACCTTCTTCTACAGACTTTCTCGTCGGTCTTTCCTGCTATGCTCACCAAAGCCATCCATACCATAGAACCCTCACTCTTCTTTTTGTTCTTATCCGTTTGAACATCCCTAGATCCAATCAGCAGTGGTAGAGAGTCCTCTTCCCCCAAGTGTCTGAAGTCACTTCCACCCTTTTAGCCATTTGCTTCCTTGCTTTCAAAAAAAGAAGTTCTTGTCGGACTTCTTCTATAGTATAGCGCCTTCCCTCGGGTCATGAGCTGCTTTTCTAGCTAACTGCATTCGGCAATGTGGTTCTTCTATTCCATTCAATAGCAATGCTGCCGACTCCTCTCTCCCATGTCAACTACTATAGTCCTAATCGGGGAAATCCGCTTTGCTCCATCTGAGGCTAGGCACCTAATCTCCCAAAATGCAGAGAAGACTTGCGAGGGCAGATCCGGGTTGGTTGGTCTGGAAAGTCATGGGAGAGGCGGGCTAGTCTTTACGTAAGAGATCTTTTTCATCACCTTCTTAGCGCTCCATTGCAGCTACAGAAGTAGCACTCAGACTAGCAGGGCATTTAATAGCAGCGGTTAATGAGATATGTCCTGAAAACATACGCTTTAGAGCATACTTTCGGAAGGTACATAGCCGGCATTGCGTATTTCAATTAGTTGGTTTTTGGGGACGATCTGCTGAGCCGATCATACACAGATCGCCACCCAAAATACACGCCCGCCAAGTGTTCGACAAAATTTCCGAGTGAGGAATTTCACCAAATTCAACCCAACAAGCTTCAAGCAACCTTCTCACATGGCCGCCGATGGTTCTCGACGAAGGAGGAGGCGAGATGACCCTCCATCCCCACTTCCATTTAATGTGGATATTTCAAATCCCTTTCAAGCCAAAATATTTCGCCGGATGCACGAACGCCCGGTTTTCTCTACCAAGTTCCTCGATATTGAAGCATTGGGAAATTTGGGACTTGGCGACGGTATTGCTCGGTATATTGAAGACGTGGGGTGGACCACATTCTTGGATATGAGGAGGAATTCGTACACCCGGCTTGTCTACGAATTTATTGCAACACTTCAAGTAATTACCCACGAAGACGACGCCGAGCTACCTTTTAAGATCGAGTTCCGAGCTTTCAATGAGGATTATGAGCTCACTCTCCGACAATTGACGGTGCATTTTGGGCTACCCATTCGGGGAATGATAAGCCGAGAAGTAGGTTGGTCCGAGGCCGAGGCATGGAGAAATGTCTCCACTTCTAGGAGGTCCTTCCAACAAGGAAAGTCGAAGGCAACCAACCTCATCAATCCCGCCTTGAGGACTTTCCATCGATTTCTCTCGTGCACCATTTTTGCCTGAGGAGATAGCTATGGCTCTATCAACTTGGATGAACTCTATATTCTTGATTGTGCGGTCTGGAGAGAGTCGGTCAACGGCATTATGTTTTTCTTGAGGTATGTAGAGTACGTGGGCACCGGCCTGAAGGGAGAGGTTAGGATTGGGTCCTACATTACCGCAATCCTTGAGTGTGCCGATGTAACCGGTATGGACCGAATGGCCCCAGCAGGGGGAGACGATGCAACCATCACCTACAAGCAATTCGCCCAGATGAAGCTATGCAAGAAAGTTAGAGGGCGTCATAGTAGGTATGTGCCGATGACGGCAGAGGAAGCTGCCGCCGAGAGTGACGACGATGTTGAGGAGGACATCCGAGCAGGAGGTCAACCTGAAAGGGATCAACAAGAAATTCAGGAACAAATGCTTGAACAATTATACGAAGCAGGGGGCTTCGATCCTCAACAGGTCCCGTACGTACCTGACCCTCCTAGAACCGAAGAGGCTCACTTCCAGCCGAACTTCGACAACTATCCGACTCAGCACCAGGCTGGATCCTCACAATGGGATAGACTGAGTGAGGAGCAGTGGACTCGGTACCAACAATCGGAGTCGGAGACCCGAAACCGGTGGGAGGCCGATAGGTGGACGGTTTGGGGAAACCGCTTCACCACCTTCACTGAGCAGACTAACGAGCGACTGGACCGACAGTCGGCCGACCTTCAGGAGGTTCACACTGACCTTCAGGAGGTTCGCACTGACCTTTGGGAGATCAGACTCGAGGCCCGACGCAACCACACCGAGCTCCGGGAGCAGATTTCCGACCTTGAGAGGTCCATCACTGAGCAGCTCGCTAGTTATCTGAGCCGTCTGGGCATGCCGCCTAGTTCTAGAACATCCGATTCTTAGTCGGCATCATTTTCCTCTATTTCTCATCATTTTCGTTTTAATTGTAATTTGATTTTCAGTTGAAACTATTATGTAAGAACTATGCGTTAATTGCTTATTTGAATTTAACTGTTAATTGTTCGTTTTAATTAATTGCTTGTGTGTTAATTGCGCGACTTTTGTTTGAACAACTTTTAAATGCCGTAATATACTCCCTTTAACAAACCCCAAGGTTCGGAGGAGAATCTGAGGACAGATTCTTTTGAAGGGGGGAGTATTGTAACGACCCAAAATTCCAGAATATATTCTCGGAATAATTATTCGACATTTCGTTGAATTTTATATGAAAAGATTAGCTTCGTTAGCTAATTTTAAGTTATTTTAATTTAATTCCCTATCCTCAACCATTTATAATTACCTTTTCCACCCCTCGAATTTACTCTAATCTCTAAACGAACCCACAACCCCTTGAAACACCTCTGCACCATCTTGGACACACCCACACTACCTTGAACACACTTACACCCCCTTGTGCACACTCTCTTGCACACTCTTGAACACAACTCAAAATCGAGAGAGAGAATGAGAGAAGAGAAGGAGAAAGGAAGAAGAAGAAGGAGAGAAAGAGAAATTCAGTTCCGAATCCGTCGCTCGATCAATCGAAATTCCGAGACCAACTATACGATCCTTATTCAATTCTCTATCGGTAACCTTCTTTCTCCAATTCATTTCATCTATTAAATCCTTCGATTTTCTAGCTTTTAAATTGAAGTGAATATTTGATAATTTGATGGGTTTGTAGGTTAGATTTTACCATTTTTAGTGTAGTTCGGATCCAATGGTAGGTATTAATGTGTACAATGCATGAGTGTGAATTTTATATGTTGATTTTAGCTATAGAATCCACCCTAGTTGATTTTAGGATGAAACCCTCGTGAGAAACCTTAAAATCGCATTTTCTGCACCTGAAAGACGAACCACACGGTCCAACGCACGGTCTTGGCAAGACCGTGCACCAGACCGTGTGCACCACCTTGAGCCTGCACCGGCCGGCGCACCCCGGTGCGCAAGCCAGTGCGTACTTGTTTTAGCTTGCACGGTCTTAAGTGCGTGCTCAAGACCGTGCACAAGGCCGTGCATTAGCCCGTGCGAATGCCTTAACCAAATTTTCAGCCTTTTTCCTTAGTTGCTCACGGTAATGGGGTCAAATGGCCAAAAATAAAAGTTGACTTTTTGCATACAACCCCCTAAAATCGAGCCGTTTGCACCTATAGCTTCCATATGGTTCAAGGATGAATATTTCGTAAAGTTTTCAAAATTCTGACCTCGTTCGGACCTTGAATCGAGCCTTTTTCGTTTAGGGCTTTTTCCCCAATTTTTGAATGTCGTCCGAAAAATCCAAAAATCGCATGAGTGCTTCTTTATAATATTATATGCATGAATGTGCAATTTGAATTTCAATTGAGCATGTTTAGCATCGTTAATTTCGTACTTTCCGTTTAATCGATTTAATTGCATTTTAATTGTAAATTTAATTGCTACATGACGTTTATTGGTTTTTCATGTGTTGTAGTCTTCGTGAGTCGTTGTCGTGTCTTGTCTTATCTGGTTCTTGTCGTCTATTAGTTTCAAGCCGTCTTTTCAAGGCATAGCTTGGGTTGTCTTGTCGTTCCCGTGCTTCCAGGTGAGGGTATTAAAATGCTTTCAAAAGGAGTAAGAATTTCTTTTAAATTATTGCGAACTACCCTTATGTGCTCATCTTGCTTTGATTTCCCTTCTCGTATATCTATTAGATATTTAACCTATATTTTCATGATTTTATAATAAATGTTTTGATATTAACTTGTACCTATAAGTATCTCTAAATCATTTTGTTTTCATGAGGCAAGTAAAGCTCTTTCTTTTAAGCATGACGTTTTGACATCGGTTGGGTCTATGAGGGAAGTCGTTAGGGGAAGACGTTAGTGTTTCCCGACACGTATGAAACTTGTAGTCACCCCCTTTGTCGTCACACACACTTTCCTAAATGCCCTTTTGGCCTTAGCTTATAATGATCTTCAAACGCGAGCAAAAGATAATGTATTGTTCTTTTAATAAGGGCTCGGGAGGGTATTCGAGGGTCTCACTTGGGGACGAGTGTCCAGGGTGTTGTCTTTCTTTTAAGCATGACGTTTTGACATCGGTTGGGTCTATGAGGGAAGTCGTTAGGGGAAGACGTTAGTGTTTCCCGACACGTATGAAACTTGTAGTCACCCCCTTTGTCGTCACACACACTTTCCTAAATGCCCTTTTGGCCTTAGCTTATAATGATCTTCAAACGCGAGCAAAAGATAATGTATTGTTCTTTTAATAAGGGCTCGGGAGGGTATTCGAGGGTCTCACTTGGGGACGAGTGTCCAGGGTGTTGCCTGAGGTACTTTTCCCAAAATTAAGCGTCAATCGTGGCCCGTCAGGAGTTCATAGCCACGGTTGGGAGCGATGGTGGGCGTTGCATTCGTTGCACGTTTTCCTGAAATTCAACAGTCGCCCGGGGTCGCGCTTCGGGGTCAGACACCGGTGATGGAGCTATTGTAATTGAAGGGGTTATAAGGAGGAACAGGCCCATACTCGCTGGGATATTAATTGCTTGTATTTATCGCTTTAATTCTTTAACGTACTATTAATTATTGTCCTGTATGCAAGTAGAAGCACGATCCGGATTTTCTTCAATTATGCAAATGTATTTTCCTATATATATAATCCAAACCCGCAAACGTGGCTCGTACTTGTTCCCTCTTTACCATCACTGAGTATCTTTTATACTCACCCCCACTATTTTGATTCTTACTTCAGGTCGACAGGTGGCGTTGTCACCTATCTTGTCAGTCGGCAGCAGCAGGTCTAGGTTGGCTCGTATGTCTTGTCTTGTCAGTGTCCCAACAACAGTCGTGTCCTTATTTATGAATTGATTTAATTTATGTATTTCGTATTATGTTTTATTCCCCGTACTTACGTGCCCCTGATGTGGGATAGATTAGACGAGCCATGGATGGCATTTATTAAATGATTATTGAGAATGATGTATGAATTATGTTGCCATGAATGGCTTATATGACTAATTGTAAAATTTGATTTAGCTTCCGCAACTCTGTTATTCTTTTATTGCTGTTGTTGTTGGGGTGTCGTAATGCTGTTGTTGGTATTTGATTGATTGATTGCCGTTCGCCGGGATGGATTATTAAGAGGGGTACATTTACCTCGTTTGGGAGTTCATCTCGGTGCGGATGTGGTGCCCTTTCTCCGCCCACGGAAAGGGGCACTACAAGCGTCTAGGGCAAATCCCGATGTATGCTTCTATGCGTGTCGACTTAGGCTGGTTAGGAGGTTGACTAGTCTAAGTTGATGCGAACGGTGGTGCTAACCGCGTCTCCTTAATTCACTGTACGGTGGTGCTAATCGCATCTCCTTAAATTCTGACTGGATCATGACTTTTGGTGGTGGAGTACTTGACTACATGCTTTCATCATTTTCATGGTTTTGAGTTATAAGGAGAGGGTCTGTTCTCGCCGGGACACATTATTGCATGACTTATTGCATTATTTACTTATCTAATTGATTTTCTGCATTCGTAACAAGTCGAAGCACATTCCGGTTTTCTTCATTTAGCATATGTATTTTCGCTATATATATAAAACCCAAAAGTGTGGCTCGAACTCGCCCAACTTATGCCTTCTTTATTGTTCAAACTACTTAGTTGCATTACGAGCCATGTTTACTTTTCATTTCCAACTTGTTTATGTCATGTCTTTCTAACTTGTACGGCCTCGTGACTCAACTAATATCCTTTCAAAACTATCGGCTTTACATTACGTGCAAATATTTTTAAAGGATCCGGTTCGTCAACGTTTTGTGTTTTCAAAGTAAGCCGAACCCGAGTGTTGCTCTGTATTATGTTTTGTAACTTATATTATTATTTGTATTCTTTTATTAAAATGAGCAACATTCACTACTTTTGGTTTTAAAAGATAAACGACGAACCGCGATCAATACCTATATTGTATAACCCCCCCTTGCTCAGTATCCTTTATACTCACCCCTTCTATTTTGGTTCTTACTTCAGGTAGACAGGTGGTGATGTCACCTATCATGTCAGTCGACAGCAACAGGTCTAGGTTGGCTCATATATTATCGTCTTGTCAGTGTCCCAACAACAGTCAAGTCTTTACTTTCTGAATTGATTTGAATTATTGTATTTAGCATTGTGATTTAATTTATTTACTTTCTGTACTTACGTGCCCCTGATGTGGGATAGTTTAGTTGAGCCATGGACGGTACTGAATGGATAATTATTTTAGATTCGTTTTGTGAATTATGTTTCCATGGATGTGTTTTATGAATTGAATTGTTGTTTATGAATGCGCTTCCGTATTTCTCTCATTGTTGTTGTTGTTGTTGGGGGCATCGTGTTGGTGTTGCCAGAGTTTTGATCGAGTGCTTGCCGTTCGCCGAGATGAATTTTTGAATGGAGTACATTTACCTTGTTTAGGAGTTCGTCTTGGTGCAGATGTGGTGTCCTTTCTCCTCTTACGGAAAGGGGCACTACAGTCTTTGGTATTAGAGCCTAGGTTCCCGAAGGAAACTGAAAGCTCTAGTATCTCGTCTTGTCTTGCTTTCAGTGTTTGCATGGGTTATCTCAGTCCGTGTCGAATTCGTGGTTCGATCAGTGTTTGTCATTTCTGGGTGCCTAAAATTGTGAAGGAGTACGGTTGGCCTAATTAACCAACTGGCAATCCTTTACAAGTTTTTGTACTAAGGAAGATGTAACGCGAGCCGATCATGGAATTCTTTGTTGGGTCTTATTTGGTTTCGGCGTATAAGTCGTGTGGCTTTTTATTTGTTATGATGCCTCGTGTGAGTGCATACTAACCTCATTAGACATGCATATTGAAACTTTGTGATGCAAAGATGATCAAACACTGTCTTCCTTTGAGATAGGACCCTACCGAAGGATGCTAACGTGGTGGATACAGCTTACGAGATTGGTCCTATACTCAAAAGGATTGGCGAAAGGTACGCAACTCATAATAGGCATTGCATTAGAACATCGCTTGTAACTTATCTTAAATGTGTTGTGCTATTACGTGTTGTCCTTTTCCTTCGTGTGAGTTTCTCTACGGGTTTTAGCGTTGGTACCGCTTTAACCTATGAGTTCCATCCGTAAATGTAGGTCAACAAGGACAACAAGCAGACTTGACAGACGGAACGGTACGATAGCACAGGGTCATATTCGACTTTATCAGATCGACCTGGAAGAGGAACACTTTGGAAGCTGGCCGAATTGAGAACAGAAGTGAGCATGGATGTCAGATTTTCAGGAATCAAAGGAGTCTGTCCACGTACTGAAGACGTTTTGAGTTGGACAGAACAAAATTTTGGGTCCGAAGCCAGAGAGGAATTTGGCAGAGAAAGGTTTGACGTGTGGAGTAGAATCTGAGGACAGATTCTTTTGAAGGAGGGAGTATTGTGACGACCCGCAATCTCTAAGTTCAAGATTAGCGTGTTTATCGGAATTCGGACCGTTTAGGGTCCCAACGTCTTTCACACTTGCACGTTTTCCAACTCTTCTATTTAAAGATTTTTATAAATCATCGATGTTTAAAACCCAAGGCATTAATTAGAAATTGATTTGCATCGTTTTGTCACTAACTAGGGTCAATTGGGTAAATTTATATTTTTGGCTCGTTTAATTTAATTTAGTAATTTAACGGTGTACATTGGACTGCGGTTCAATGTTTTAATAATGCATATTTTATCGAGGTTCCAAATACTTTCACGAAATTCTAAATATTATTCATTAAGTCATATTTTAAAGAAAATTGCATTTTAGCCCAAAATTATTTACACTTCAGCCCAATCCGGAATTGACTTTTTGTAAACTCATGAATTTTAAGAAAACGAATCTTGATTCTCACTAAGCATTTAATTTCGGTCATTTTGACACTAAGTACACTTAATTCCGACACTTTACACGATTTGCACATTTTTCGAGGATAGGGTATATTATGTAATTCTTGGATGTCTTGGGGCCAAAATGAAAAATGGGAGAACACACACCGCACACGAAGCGAGACCCACTTCTCCAAATTGGGGATTTTGCAATTCTTCACCGATTGAAGCAAATGATATATGGAAATTGATCGTCTCGACGAGAGGAACACATTGGTACCATTATTTCGGGGATTTGGACGACGGTGGAGGTGCTGTGGCGGTGAGAAGGTGGTGCGACATTGAGCTTCTCGTCAAAGGCTTTTCTGGCCACAGCGAGGCCTGGGCTTGGTCGTAAATGACAGCTCTCATCGACGGGAGTCTTTTGGCGGTGGTCTCCAGACTTGGTTTGGCCGGACAGAGGCGAATCGACGAAGAGAAGGCGCGGCAGTTTTGGGCATTTTTTGGTGGCGTGCGGTGGCATCTCGACGGTGCAGCACTGTGGCTAGAACAGCCTTGAAGAGACGAAGAGAATGGCGGTGGTCTCAGGCTTCAACTCAACGGGACGGCGGGGGACCGGCGGCGCGAGGCTGAGGTAGCATCGGAGCTACCTCTGGCCATCATTTTCAATGGGCTTTACATGGGTTTCAACCTTCTCGACATGGGTAAGCCGATTTCGAAGTCAATTTCGTAATTCGTTGAGCAGATTTTCGTTAATTTCAATTCTTGGATTCTAGGGTTTTGGAGCTTCAAAGTGGAATTAAATTCCGATGGATGATCCGATTGAGAAACGGTTTTAGGGGAAGTGACGGGCTCGTTGAGAGGAACATTTCGGTATAAGGGTTCGACTATCGGAGGTGGTCCGGCGGCGGTCCGGGATGGCAAGCGGTTTCCGGCATTTTTGGCACTGCCCTTAAGATTCAGATAAGAAAAGAGATGTTCTGGTGGGAATCCGGTGATGCTGTCTTTGGAAAGATCGTTCCCCTCGACACAACGGTTCTAACAGCGCTGATATTACTTTAATCCGACTTGTCGTTTGTCTTTTATCGCATTTTTCTTATTATTGTGTTAATTTGGTAGCTTTTTGATATAACTTCTAGCTTTTAGCTTTTGAGCATGAATTAATTGTACACTAGCTTTTTTTAATTGTTGAATATTGTTGTTGCATGATTGTGTAGTCGAACGGATGGGTTTCGTGTAGCACCCCCGAAAATCCGAGTTATTATCTGGTAAGTCCGAATCGATTATTTACGCGATTTATTATTTATTTGATAATTATTATGTGATTTATATAACAATTTCATAAATGAGTGAATTTTGGTATTTAAACCACGACATGTCAATGTCCGTTTAATTTCATGAACATTGAATGTAATTATGTTTTATTTGGACAACTTTTGTTTTTGAGCTATTTTTATAAAATTATGAAAATGCCCCCTTCGTTTCTCAACCCAAGTCAACTTTTTGACTTAGTCTCACTCTCACTCTCTCTCCCTCATTCACGTTCAAACAAGAAAAGAAAGGAGAAGAAAAAGAAAGGAAGAAGAGAAGAAGAAGAAAAAGATTGGATTGATCCTTCCGACCCCGTCTCTCGACCAAATTACGAGCCGTGAAAATCTACGAACTCCTCGCGATCTCTTCTTCGAGTACACTTCTCCCACCTTTCGTGTTTAATGCGTCCTATGCTTCATTTTTCAGATTTTGGTGAATAGTTGAACATTTAGGTCATATGTTGATTTTGAATGATTTTATGGATGGATTTACGTGATTCTTGGTTCTATAGGTAGATTAGATGTTGTAAATCATGATATGTGAGTATTAGCTTGAGATTTGCATGATTGATTGGTTAAATGTTGATTTTTCGTTCATTCCCGCAAAGGTTTTTCAATTCTGTGACTTTCTGCTATTCTGATGATCCACACGGTCTTATGCACAGTCTCGAGACCATGCGCCAAGACCGTGCGTACATTTTACCCTTCGCACGGCCTTGCGCACCCCCGTGCGCAAGCCGGTGCGGACGCTAGGGCAAGTGTTTGCATCGTCTGGAAAACGCGCTCAAGACCGTATGCACGCCCGTTCCCAAGGCAGTGCGTATGCCTTAACCAAAATTTCTCCATTTTCAGATTGTTGCTCTCGGCAATGGTGGTCAAAGGATTTTTATAAAAGTTGACTTTCTTCGTTTGACCTCCGATTTGACCCATAGCTCCTATAAATCATGAAATACATGTTTTAGGAAGTTTGGAGTTTTCTCGACTTCGTTCGGGCCCCTGTAACGCCCCGAAAATCCGAATTATTATATGGTACGTCCGAATCGAATATTTGCGCAATTTATTATTTTATTTAATATTTATTATGTAATTTTAGAATTATTACGTATATGAATGAATTTCTATATTTAAATTACAAATTGTCAATGTGCGTTTAATAATATGAATTTTGACTGTAATTACATGTTATTTGGACAACGTGAGTTTTCAAACTTATTTTGCAAAATTACGACTTTGCCCCTTCGATTTCTAAACCTTAATCAAAATTTGACTAAGTCAATCTCTCATCTCACTCTCGCGGCACTCAGCAAGAAAAAGAAAAGGAGAAGAAAGAAAAAGAGAGAAAAAGAGAAGGAAGAAGAAAGAGATTCCAACGATCGTTCCGACTCCGTTTCCCGACGGATTTTCGAGCCGTTTACGTCTACGAACTCCCCGCGATCTCTTCTACGAGTAAGCTTCTCACGCCTTTCTCGATTAATGCCTTCATTGCTTCGATTTTCGGATTTTTGAATATAGTTGAATAATTTAGGTTTTATATGATTTTGATAGAAATTGTGGATGGATTTTCGTGTTTATTGTTTCTACGTGTAGCTTATGTATTGTAGATCATTATATGTGAGAATTAGGGTTTGATTTGCATGTTTTAGTGATTAATTGTTGGATTAGGGTTTGTTTATCGCGTTGTTTTTGCTGTCTGCGAGTTTCTGCTCAATTTTGGTCGCACACGGGCTTGGGCACACGGCCTCGAGGCCGTGTGCATGAGGCCGTGCGCGTGGTGAATCGCACACGGGCTGGTGCACACGGCCTTGAGGTCGTGCATGAGGCCGTGCGTGTTTCTTGATTGTGCACGGCCTCAGCACACGGCCGTGCACAAGGCCGTGTGGCCTGGTCGAACAGTGCCCTGACCTTCTGTTAGTCAGGGCACAATTTGGCCTACGGGTCCCGCTTCGGCTCCTCTTTTCCGAATTCTTTCTTCGCTCGTGTATTCGATATATATGAAATAGATAGGAATTACATGATTTATGAATTTACAACATGTTCGGGTATGTGAATAGTGCGTTTTAAGTTTTCGACAAATTTTCTAACTTTTGCATGTGAAGTCCGATTTTCCCGAAATTCGAATGCATACTCCTTTATGATAATTTAAGCATGTCCGTAAAGTTTCGTTGCATTTGGACTTGATTTACATTTTTCAATGCATGAATTACTCTATTTTCGTTTGAGAATTTGAACTTAAGTGATTGATTTAGTTGTATAACGTGCTCCTATGTGTTTTAATGTTTTCGTATAAGCCGTGCGTCGTACTTAGTCTTATTTGGTTGTGTCTTTGTGTTTTGCAGACGATACTCCCGTGGAGTACGCATCCGGTCTTGCTTTTGTCTTATTTTGTATAGCCACAGGTGAGGCTTTCCGTTTCTGTTTCCAGTATTATTATGTATATATATGAATAAGCCTCTCCCGATATAAGCCACGTTTATGTTTTGTTTTCATACCGTTTATATATATACTTAATAGATATTTATGATTATTATGTTCATTTGATTTATCGAAAATGATTTGATATGAAAAGTACTACGTATAGACTTTGAAATGTTTACGAAAGAGACATGTAAAACCTTTTCTTTTCTAAGGCGAACTTTGGCCTTCGGCCTCGCATATGACATGTCTCGAATGGTCTTTTGACCAACCCGAAATGATTTGAAAAGCGAGTTATGAACTGTATGCATGTTTGTTTGGGCCCGGAGTAAGAGCGATAGGACGAAGTCGGTAGACGTCGGGTCTACGGCGTAAATCCTATGGTTTCCTCCATTTGGGAGCTCGGGGTGAGGCCGGAGTGGCAGCCCTTTGAGTACTTGAGTTATTCCCGTCAGTTATGAGTAGTTCGGATTTAGCGGTCCGTCTACATTGGAGGCATAAGGGTGGTTTCCGGTTTTTATGTTTGGAAATTGGAGTTAAGGGCTCGACTCGCCAAGTCATATGATCTGTTATGTTTTATGTTAAATCACCACCCGATTACGAAAACCTTTCTTTTATGTTGATTTCTTTTAAGTTTTAAAATTGGTGATTTATTTCCGATTTATAATATACACTATTATTCCCTCCTCACTTAGTCGTTTGACTAACCCCCTCTGTTTTACCCCTGTACTGGTTTCAGGATAGGAGGCGGGATCTTCGTTGTCGTAGGCGTCGTAGAGTTACATTATTTTTGCTCATGTATAACTCTTTCCCGTATGGCTTTTATTTTTATGTTTTACGATATTAGGATTTAATTAGTTTATATTCGGGATTATGTATAAATATTGAACCCGTTATTATATAATTATCGGGATATTGTATCGAACCCGTTTGTTATTTAATTATGGAATTTCGTTAGCCTTGGTGGGCTTTACTACTTGTGTAATTATTTATGTTTTAAATGTTTCGTTATTTTCGCTTCCGCACTTGTCTTTTCGTTGTTTGAAACCCCCGCGTAGTTATTGAGTAAATGCTTGTCGTTCGCCGGGTTTCGGTTCGGGTCGGATCCCATTTCGGTTCCGGGTCGGGACTCGGTGCGGGGCGTGCGTTACCCGTTTGGGGCGCCCGCTACAGTTGGTATCAGAGCCCTTTGGTCCAATGACCTAGGCTCTGAAGCGTCGTGTTTTGTCGTGTCTGTCTAGGTCGTACAGCTTAGGATTATGTGATTGTGACAACGTGATTATGTGAATTTAACTTCTCTACGTGTTACGGCTTTTCATAATCACTTATCATCATGCATGTTTGGTATTGAATTTGCAGAATGGCTCCTCGTCGTGAACCGCCAGGTCCGCCTCCAGGTGTTCCGACACCAGCACAATTCATGGAAGCCTTAGGGCAGTTTATGGTTCATACCAACCGAGCTACGCCACCACCTGCCCCCGAGAATGATATGGGAAGGTTTCTTAAGCTCAACCCTCCGCAGTTCGAGGGTGCACCTGATGATGTTATCGCCGAGGCTTGGATATCGGCGATGGAAAAGAGATTCCGAGTAATGGAGTGTCCGGACCTTAAGAGGGTCGAGTTAGCAGTGTATCAGATGATAGGAGCTGCTCAGGATTGGTGGGCCCGTATCGAACAGAGATGGCAGCGTGAGCATGTGGTCCCGACTTGGGATCAGTTCTTGGTTGAGTTTCGGGTCAAGTATATTCCGTTGGTGGTTCGACAACGACGTGAGCGAGAGTTCCTGGCTCTCAAGCAGGGTACTTCTACCGTTGACCAGTACGAGGCTCATTTCTCCAGGCTTATCATTCACTGCTCGTATATGGTTGACGACGAACAGAGGAAGACTCGACAGTTCATTGAGGGATTGTCGAATGAGATTCGTATGCATATGCTCGGGAACAGACTCCAGTACTACACCGATGCAGTCAAGACGGCACTTTCTATAGAGTCCGATCTCCGACAGATGAGACCGGCATTAGCACCTGCCCCTGCAGCCGCCAAGAGTTTGGCTTCTGGTTCGAAGAGGCCATTTATTCCGTCTGGGTCCTCTTCTGGGAAGAAGCCATTCAGGAGCGCCGTTTAGCCTGCTCCTCCCCGACCTCAGCTTGCTCCTCCTCGATCTCAGGGATTTCCACGGCCAGTATGTGGATTTTGTCAGGGCCCGCATCTAGAGGCCAAGTGTTGGAGGAAGAACGGTCTTTGCTACGGTTGTGGTAGCGCCGATCATCGAATAGGTGAATGCCCGAGGAAGAGACCGGTACAGCAGGGAGCCGCTCAGCCTCAGGCATATGCTCGTGTTTACGCCTTGGAAGGCGATGCAGAGGATGCTGTTGTAGATCCGACTGACGTGGTGGAAGGTACTATATATATAAATGGCATCCCCATACATGCATTATACGACTCGGGTGCTTCACACTCATTTATTGCGCCTGCTGTTTCCTTATCTGTGCATGCGCCTGTTTCCTTGCTTGATTATGTGTTAGTGGTTGGTTCGCCGTTGGGTTCGAAGGTTATTGCGAACCGAGCACTTAAGCGTTGTCCGGTTATCATCGAGGGTATCGAATACCCGACAGATTTGGTTGAGTTGCCGATGAAGAAATATGGGGTTATTCTCGGAATGGATTGGTTGTACGAGCATCGGGCGAAGGTTGATTGTTTCGAGAAGAAGGTTATTCTGGGTTCGAATGAGGTTAAGGGTTTCCGATCAGGAGAAGGTCCGTATATCTCAATGATGGAAGCCAAGAAGCTCGTTCAGAAAGAAGAAACGACATGCTTTATAGCATACATTCTCAACCGCCCGAAGGACCAGACGAAGATCGAAGAAACGCCCGTGGTCAATGAATTCATCGACGTGTTTCCCGAGAATTTGGAATTCTTGCCACCGGATCGGGATATAGAGTTCGTGATTGATCTAGTTCCGGGAGCCGAGTCCTATTCGAAGTCGCCGTACTGAATGGCTCCTGCCGAGTTGAAAGAATTGAAGAACCAACTCGATGAACTTCTTTCTATTGGATATATCCGACCGAGTGCCTCGCCTTGGGGTGCTCCAGTCTTGTTCGTGAAGAAGAAGGATGGTACACTTCGCATGTGTATCGATTACCGAGAATGGAACAGGATGACAGTGAAGAACAAGTATCCTCTACCGCATATCGAGGAGTTGTTCGACTTGCTACAAGGATCGAGGGTTTTTTCCAAGCTCGACCTCAGACAAGGATATTACCAGCTCCGTATCCGATCAGAGGATATCCCGAAGACAGCTTTCAACACCCGATACGGACATTTCGAGTTTGTGGTCATGTCGTTTGGACTCTCGAATGCTCCAGCAGCTTTTATGGACATGATGCACAGAATTTTCCGTCCGTACCTCGACAAGTTCGTCGTTATTTTCATTGACGACATCTTAGTGTTCTCGAAGTCCAAAGAAGAACACGCTGAACACCTCCGGATCGTGCTCCAAGCTTTGAGAGAGCACCAATTATTCGCTAAGTTCAGCAAATGCGAATTCTGGATTGACCGAGTGACCTTCCTAGGTCATGTCATATCCGGAACGGGAATCGAGGTAGATCCTTCGAAGATTGAGACAGTGCTGGATTGGGAGAGACCTAAGACTCCTACAGAGATCCATAGTTTCTTGGGTTTAGCAGGATACTACAGACGTTTTGTCAAGGATTTCTCTAAACTTGCAGGCCCGTTAACAGCGTTGACAAAGAAGGAAGCTAAGTTTGAGTGGTCAACCAAATGTGAAGCTAGTTTTCAGGAGCTCAAGAAGAGATTGACCACAGCTCCAGTATTGACCCTGCCCGAGGGTTCTGAAGGGTTTGTCGTGTATGCAGATGCGTCACACGAAGGGTTAGGTTGTGTGTTAATGCATAATGGGAAAGTTATAGCTTATGCATCGAGGAAGCTAAAGCCAGCTGAAGAGAACTATCCCACTCACGACCTCGAGCTAGCCGCCGTGGTATTTGCATTATTGAAATGGCGTCATTACCTCTACGGCATCACGTTCGACATCTTCACAGATCATAAGAGCCTCCAGTATTTGTTTACTCAGAAGGAATTGAACAAACGACAGCGCCGTTGGATGGAGTTATTTGAGGATTACGATTGCAAGATCCAGTATCATCCCGGAAAGGCGAATGTCGTAGCCGATGCACTAAGCCGGAAGGCAAGCATAGCCCAGCTAGAGGCTAAGTTAGAGGGAGTTCACATCAGTTCCCAGGCCCATGTTCACAGCATATCGATCCAGTCAGAGTTGGGTCAAAAGATTCGAGATGTTCAGGCTACTGATGAGTGGACTCAGAGACAGATAGTTCACATCGCAGCTGATTCTGAGACTCAGTTTGGGGTGGACGACACAGGAATTCTCCGCTACAAGTCCCGAGTTTGTGTTCCGGAGAGTCTGAGGAAAGAGATTCTCGATGAGGCTCACAACACACCTTACACAGTTCATCCAAGTGGAAGTAAGATGTATCGGGATTTGAAAGAATTATTCTGGTGGAGAGGCATGAAGAGAGACGTAGCTGATTACGTCAAGAGATGCTCGACTTGTCAGCAAGTTAAAGTTGAACATCAAAGACCGGGAGGTTTGCTTGAGCCACTACCGATTCCTACGTGGAACTGGGAGGGTATTGCCATGGACTTTGTGTCTGGTTTGCCTAAAGTTAGAGGTGGCTACGATAGCATTTGGGTGATTATTGATCGACTGTCCAAGAGTGCTCATTTTCTACCGATCAACATGTCGTACAAAGTGGATAAGTTGGCAGAGATTTATCACCGAGAGATTGTCAAGCTTCATGGAATTCCGACTACGATAGTGTCTGACAGAGACGCTCGATTTACTTCCCGTTTGTGGCAGCAACTTCAAGAACGAATGGGAACGAAGCTGACTTTCAGTACAGCCGCACATCCGCAGACAGATGGTCAGTCAGAGAGAATGATCAGATATCTCTGTGATATGCTTCGAGCTTGTGCCTTGGATTTTCGTAACAATTGGCACGACCAGTTGCCTCTGATCGAGTTTGCCTACAACAAGAGTTATCAGTCTATGATCGGAATGGCACCTTACAAAGTGTTGTATGGCAGAAAGTGTAGATCCCTGTTGTTTTGGGATCTCGAAGATTGGCGTTGGATGAAAGACGATAAGGAACGAGGAACTCCTCCAAAGTTTCTCCAAAATGCCATCGACCGTATCCAGATTATTCGGCAGAGAATGAAAGCAGCTCAGGATCGACAGAAGAGCTATGCCGATAACCGTCGCCGACCGTTGGAATTTGAGGTTGGTGACAAAGTATTCCTCAAAGCTTCTCCTCGAAAGGGTTTCACCCGAATTGGAAAAAGAGGAAAGTTGAGCCCGAGATTTTTGGGCCCCTATGAGATTCTGGAGAGGATTGGGAACGCAGCTTACAGGTTAGACTTGCCGCCGAGTCTGACTGGGATTCACAACGTCTTTCATGTTTCCCAACTCCGAAAGTACTTCCCGAATGAGTCCGAGATCCTTCCTGTTGAGGAAATTGAGCTAGAGCCGGATTTGACCTTTGTTTCGAAGGCGGTGAAGATATTGGATAAAAAGACTCAAACTCTGCGCAACCGAGAGATTTCTCTTGTCAAGGTCCTTTGGAGAAATCAGACCACCGAAGAACCTACATGGGAGACTGAGGACAAGATGCGCAAGTTTCATCCGGAATTATTTCAGCCGGACGAGTAGAATCTGGGGGCCAGAATCTCTTAAGGAGGGGTGATTGTAACGCCCCGAAAATCTGAATTATTATATGGTACGTCCGAATCGAATATTTGCGCAATTTATTATTTTATTTAATATTTATTATGTAATTTTAGAATTATTTCGTATATGAATGAATTTCTGTATTTAAATTACAAATTGTCAATGTGCGTTTAATAATATGAATTTTGACTGTAATTACATGTTATTTGGACAACGTGAGTTTTCAAACTTATTTTGCAAAATTACGACTTTGCCCCTTCGATTTCTAAACCTTAATCAAAATTTGACCAAGTCAATCTCTCATCTCACTCTCGCGGCACTCAGCAAGAAAAAGAAAAGGAGAAGAAAGAAAAAGAGAGAAAAAGAGAAGGAAGAAGAAAGAGATTCCAACGATCGTTCCGACTCCGTTTCCCGACGGATTTTCGAGCCGTTAACGTCTACGAACTCCCCACGATCTCTTCTACGAGTAAGCTTCGCACGCCTTTCTCGATTAATGCCTTTATTGCTTCGATTTTCGGATTTTTGTATATAGTTGAATAATTTAGGTTTTAAATGATTTTGATAGAAATTGTGGATGGATTTTCGTGTTTATTGTTTCTACGTGTAGCTTATGTATTGTAGATCATTATATGTGAGAATTAGGGTTTGATTTGCATGTTTTAGTGATTAATTGTTGGATTAGGGTTTGTTTATCGCGTTGTTTTTGCTGTCTGCGAGTTTCTGCTCAATTTTGGTCGCACACGGGCTTGTGCACACGGCCTCGAGGCCGTGTGCATGAGGCCGTGCACGTGGTGAATCGCACACGGGCTGGTGCACACGGCCTTGAGGCCGTGTGCATGAGGCCGTGTGTGTTTCTTGATTGTGCACGGCCTCGGCACACGGCCGTGCACAAGGCCGTGTGGCCTAGTCGAACAGTGCCCTGACCTTCTGTTAGTCAGGGCACAATTTGGCCTACGGGTCCCGCTTTGGCTCGTCTTTTCCGAATTCTTTCTTCCCTCGTGTATTCGATATATATGAAATAGATAGGAATTACATGATTTATGAATTTACAACATGTTCGAGTATGTGAATAGTGCGTTTTAAGTTTTCGACAAATTTTCTAACTTTTGCATGTGAAGTTCGATTTTCCCGAAATTCGAATGCATACTCCTTTATGATAATTTAAGCATGTCCGTAAAGTTTCGTTGCATTTGGACTTGATTTACATTTTTAAATGCATAAATTACTCTATTTTCGTTTGAGAATTTGAACTTAAGTGATTGATTTAATTGTATAACGTGCTCCTATATGTTTTAATGTTTTCGTATAAGCCGTGCGTCGTCCTTAGTCTTATTTGGTTGTGTCTTTGTGCTTTGCAGACGATACTCCCGTGGAGTAGCGCATCCGGTCTTGCTTTTGTCTTATTTTGTATAGCCACAGGTGAGGCTTTCCGTTTCTGTTTCCAGTATTATTATGTATATATATAAATAAGCCTCTCCCGATATAAGCCACGTTTATGTTTTGTTTTCATACCGTTTATATATATACTTAATAGATATTTATGATTATTATGTTCATTTGATTTATCGAAAATGATTTGATATGAAAAGTACTACGTATAGACTTTGAAATGTTTACGAAAGAGACATGTAAAACCTTTTCTTTTCTAAGGCGAACTTTGGCCTTCGGCCTCGCATATGACATGTCTCGAACGGTCTTTTGACCAACCCGAAATGATTTGAAAAGCGAGTTATGAACTGTATGCATGTTTGTTTGGGCCCGGAGTAAGAGCGATAGGACGAAGTCGGTAGACGTCGGGTCTACGGCGTAAATCCTATGGTTTCCTCCATTTGGGAGCTCGGGGTGAGGCCGGAGTGGCTGCCCTTTGAGTACCTGAGTTATTCCCGTCAGTTATGAGTAGTTCGGATTTAGCGGTCCGTCTACATTGGAGGCATAAGGGTGGTTTCCGGTTTTTATGTTTGGAAATTGGAGTTAAGGGCTCGACTCGCCGAGTCATATGATCTGTTATGTTTTATGTTAAATCACCACCCGATTACGAAAACCTTTCTTTTATGTTGATTTCTTTTAAGTTTTAAAATTGGTGATTTATTTCCGATTTATAATATACACTATTATTCCCTCCTCACTTAGTCGTTTGACTAACCCCCTCTGTTTTACCCCTGTACTGGTTTCAGGATACTGGCGGGATCTTCGTCGTCGCAGGCATCATAGAGTTACATTATTTTTGCTCATGTATAACTCTTTCCCGTATGGCTTTTATTTTTATGTTTTACGATATTAGGATTTAATTAGTTTATATTCGGGATTATGTATAAATATTGAACCCGTTATTATATAATTGTCGGGATATTGTATCGAACCCGTTTGTTATTTAATTATGGAATTTCGTTAGCCTTGGTGGGCTTTACTACTTGTGTAATTATTTATGTTTTAAATGTTTCGTTATTTTCGCTTCCGCACTTGTCTTTTCGTTGTTTGAAACCCCCGCCTAGTTATTGAGTAAATGCTTGCCGTTCGCCGGGTTTCGGTTCGGGTCGGATCCCATTTCGGTTCCGGGTCGGGACTCGGTGCGGGGCGTGCGTTACCCGTTTGGGGCGCCCGCTACAGCCCCATTCTTCGTGTTTTTCGTTTAGGCATTTTTGGCTATTTTTCAAATGTTGCCCGTTTCTTCCGAAAATTCAATGCATACTTCCTTGTTGCCTTTGATGCATATTTATGAACTTTTATCGCATTATAACATGATTTACTTATTGAAATTATATATTTTGTTAGAATGTGAACCTAAGTGATATGAATGACTGTTTAACGTGATTCTATGTGTTTTAATACTTTCGTATAAGCTGTGCGTCGTCATTAGTCTTATGTGGTTGTGTCCTTGTGTTTTGCAGACGATACTCCCTTAGAGTAGCGCACCGGTCTTGCTTTTACCCACTTTTTGATTAGCCAACAGGTGAGGCTTTCCGTTTCTGACTCCGATACTTATATGAATATATATATAATTAAGCCTCTCCCCATATAAGCCTTGATTTATGATTTGTTTTCATACCGTCTCTATATATTTAGTAAATATTTAAGCCTATTACATTTATTCGATTTATAGAAAATGTTTTGATATGAAAAATTACTACGTATACCCTTTTGAAAAGTTTGCGAAAGAGACATGTAAATCCTCTTTGATTTCCTAAGGCAAACTTTGGCCTTCGGCCTCGCATATGACATGTCTCGAACGGTCTTTCGACCAACCCGAAAATGATTTGAAAAGCGAGTTATGAACTGTATGCATGAATGTTTGGGCCCGGAGTAAGGATGACAGGACGAAACTGGTAGATGTCGGGTCTGCAGCGTACATCCTCCTGTTCCGTCCACTTTTGGGAGCTCGGGGTGAGGCCGGAGTGGAAGCCCTTTGAGTATCTGAGATTATACTGTATGTTATGAGTAGTTCGAATTTAGCGGTCTGTAACGACCCGCAATCTCCAAGTTCAAGATTAGCGCATTTATCGAAATTCGGACCATTTACGGTCCCGACGTCTTTCACACTTGCACGTTTTCCAACTCTTGCATTTAAATACTTTTATAAATCATCAATTTGGTATTTAAAACCTAAAGCATTAATTAGAATTTCATTTGCATCGTTTTGCCACTAATTACGGTCAATTTGGTAAATTTATATTTATAGCTCATTTAATTTAATTTAGTAATTTATCGTTGTACATTGGACTGGCGTTCAATGTTTTAATAATGCATATTTTATCGAGGTTCCAAATACTTTCATGAAATTCTAAATATTATTCATTAAATCATATTTTAAATAAAATTGTATTTTTAGCCCAAAATTATTTACACTTTAGCCCAACCCGGAATTGGCTTTTCGTAAACTCACGAATTTTAAGAAAATGAACCTCAATTCTTATTAAGCATTTAATTTCGGTCATTTTGACACTAAGTACGCCTAATCCCGACACATTACACAATTTGTATATTTTTCGAGGATAGGGTATATTATGCAATTATTGAAGAATGTGGGGCAGAAATGAAAATTGAGAGAAAACACACACGGATCGCGCAACGCGTGAACCCATTTCTCCAGAATTGGGGATTTTGCATTTCTTCACCAAATCAAGCAATTGATATAGGGAAATCGATCGTCTCGACGAGAGGAACACATTGGTACCATTATTTTGAGCATTTGAATGACGGTGGAGGTGTTGTGGCACCGAGAAGGTGGCGCGGCAATGAGCTTCTTGTCGGAGACTTTTCCGGCCACGGCGAGGCTTGGGCTTGGTTGGGAATGGAAGCCCACGTCAAGGGGAGTCTTTTGCCGGTGGTCTCACGGCCTGATTTGGCCTGACGGCAGCGAATCGGTGAGTGGAAGGCGCGGCCGTCAACGGCGGATTCCAGCGACTCCAGGCGGCATCTCGACGGCACACCACCATGGCTGGAACGGACTTGAGGAGATGAAACTTTTGGCACCGGTCTCAGGCCCTAACTCGACGGGACGACGATCCATGGGCGGCGCGGGCGGCACACGGTCGAGGTAGCGCCGGAGCTACCTCCGGCCACCATTTTCAGAGGGCTTTATATGGATTTCAACCTTCTCGACATGGGTAAGCCAATTTCAAAGTCAATTTTGTATTTTGTTGAGCCGATTTCCTTTAATTTTGATTTTTTGGATTTTAGGATTTTGGAGCTGCAAAGTGAAATTAAATTCCGATGGATGATTCGATTGAGAAACTGCTTTGAGGGAAATGACGCGCTCGACGAGAGGAACATTTTGGTATAAGGGTTCGACCATCGGAGGTGGTCCGACGGCGGTCCGACGGTGGCAGGCGGTTTTCTGGCATTTTGGCACTGTTCCTCGACGCAACGGTTCTAACGGTGGTGGTATTACTCGAATCCGACTTGTCGTTTGTCTTTTATCGCATTTTTTGTATAATTGTGGTGAATTGTAGCTTTTTAAATTATAACTTATAGCTTCTATCTTTCGAGCATGAATAACTTGTATTCTAGCTTGGGTTAATTGTATAAATTGTTGAATATGGTTGTTGTATGATTGTGTAGTCGATCGGATGGGTTCCGGTTCGATTAGGCTAGAGATAGGCTTTGGTCTTAACTTGTTAGCTTTTGAGCTTTTGGGAAAAGCTATAAGTTGTACTTTAATTATTGTTGATTTAAATGAAACATACATGTTTGATGTTTAATTACAAGCTTAACCCCTGAGTAGTTTATGCTTAAATGCTATTATTAATCAAATGTTAATTGTTATTCGTTTATTCCTCGTTTTACATTTTAAATGTCCAATTTACCCCTCCTTGCTCTTTTGTGTTTAAATATCGAATGATTATCCTTAAGCATGTTTGTATTTTCATAGCCGAGCGTCAATGTCTGTTTTCTTGTTCCTATCAGTCATTCATCCTCTAGATCCCGTGTTTTCAGGTGGGATCTCTGAGGGAGAATCATATCTGTTGCTTGCTTGCTTTTCTCGTTTGTCGAGCTACAGGTAAGGGTTTAAACTATTTTCAACTGGGGCAAGGACATAGTTACTTAGGTTTCGAAATAACTTATTATCCCACCTTTCTTATTACTTGATGTACTGCCTTTACTGTCTCCTTATCTGCTTAGTCAAACCCGTTTTGATAGCAAAACTTATGCATCTACCAAAATGATTTGAAATGCTTTCAACTAGAGACAAGTAACTTATTTGTTTTAAAAGTAACTATTTGATCTCTGAGGCACTTATAAGTAATGTCGTTAGTGACATCCATGCATTGTAACGACCCGCAATCTCCAAGTTCAAGATTAGCGCATTTATCGGAATTCGGACAGTTTACGGTCCCGACGTCTTTCACAATTGCACATTTTCCCAACTCTTGCATTTTAAATATTTTTATAAATCATTGATTTCGCATTTAAAACCCAACTCATTAATTAGAATTTAATTTGCATCGTTTTGCCACTAATTAGGGTCAATTTGGTAAATTTATATTTATAGCTCGTTTAATTTAATTTAGTAAATTAACGGTGTACATTGGACTGGGTTTCAATGTAATAATGCATATTTTATCAAGGTTCCAAATATTTTCATAAGATTCTAAATATTATTCATTAAATCATATTTTCAAGAAATTGTATTTTTGACCCAAAACTATTTACACTTTGACCCTACCCGCATTGACTTTTCGTAAACACATGAATTTTAATAAAACGAACCTCAATCTTTGTTAAGCATTTAATTACGGTCATTTTGACACTAAGTACGCCTAACTCCGACACTTTGCACTTTTACACGTTTTTCGAGGATAGGGTATATTATGTAATTACTGGGAGATTTGGGGCAAAATGAAAAATGAAGAACACCTCACGCACAACAGCAGCCGCGAGCTCCCTCTCCCCCCTAAAAATGTGATTTTCTCATTTCTTCTCGGAATCGCGCGTATGATATGTCGAATCGACCGTCTCGACGAGACGAACTTAACCATACCATTTTCCCGGTGATTGGAGCAGCGACGGTGGCGAGAAGGTGTCACGGAAATGAGCTTCTCGTCGGAGGCTTTTTCGGCCATGGCGAGGCTTGGGCTTGGTCAGAGATGGAAGCTCTCGTCGAGGGGAGTCTTTTGGCGGTGGTCTCACGACCTGATTTGGCCGGACGGGGGCGGATCGAGGAGGAGATGGCGCGGCGGTCAACGGCGGATTCCGGCGACTCCAGGCGGCGTCTCGACGGCGCACCACCGTGGCTGGAACAACCTTGAAGAGACGAAGATTTTGGTGGTGGTCTCATGGCCTGGAAGTGAGCCGCGGCGGAGCTCCGGCGGCGCGTGGCGGAGCCGCGGCGGCAACGTGGTGGTCTGGACTTTCCGGCCACCGTTTTCAAAGAGCTTTATATGGATTTCAATCTTCTCGACATGGGTAAGCCGATTTCGAAGTCAATTTCGTATTTCGTTGACCCGATTTTCGTTAATTTCGATTCTTGGATTCTAGGGTTTTGGAGCTTTAAAGTGAAATTAAATTCCGATGGATGATCCGATTGAGAAATGTCTTTGAGGGATGTGACGGGCTCGTCGACAGGAACATTTCGGAATAAGGGTTCGACCATCGGAGGTGGCCCGGCGGCGGTCCGGTGGTGGCAGGTGGTTTTCCGGCATTTTGGCACTGTTCCGGCGGGAATCCGGCGACGGAGTCTTCGGACAGATCGTGCCCCTCGACGCAACGGTTTTAACGGTCCTGGTATTACTCGAATCCGACTTGTCGTTTGTCTTTTATCTCATTGTTTGTATTATTGTGTTAATTTGTAGCTTTTGAACTATAGCTTATAGCTTATAGCTTTTGAGCATGAATAACTTGATCCTAGCTTGGCTTAATTGTATAAATTGTTGATTGTTGATGATATATGCTTGTGTAGTCGAACGGATAGGTTTCGGTTCGATTAGGCTAGAGATAGGATCGATCTTAGCTTGTAAGCTTTTGAGCTTTTGGGAAAAGCTATAAGTTGTACTTTAATTGTTGTTGATTTAAATGAAACATACATGTTTGATGTTTAATTACAAGCTTAACCCCTGAGTAGTTTATGCTTAAATGCTATTATTAATCAAATGTTAATTGTTATTCGTTTATTCCTCGTTTTACATTTTAAATGTCCAATTTACCCCTCCTTGCTCTTTTGTGTTTAAATATCGAATGATTATCCTTAAGCATGTTCGTATTTTCATAGCCGAGCGTCAATGTCTATTTTCTTGTTCCTATCAGTCATTCATCCTCTAGATCCCGTGTTTTCAGGTGGGATCTCTGAGGGAGAATCATATCTGTTGCTTGCTTGCTTTTCTCGTTTGTCGAGCTACAGGTAAGGGTTTAAACTATTTTCAACTGGGGCAAGGACATAGTTACTTAGGTTTCGAAATAACTTATTATCCCGCCTTTCTTATTACTTGTTGTACTGCCTTTACTGTCTCCTTATCTGCTTAGTCAAACCCGTTTTGATAGCAAAACTTATGCATCTACCAAAATGATTTGAAATGCTTTCAACTAGAGACAAGTAACTTATTTGTTTTAAAAGTAACTATTTGATCTCTGATGCACTTATAAGTAATGTCGTTAGTGACATCCATGCATTGTAACGACCCACAATCTCCAAGTTCAAGATTAGCGCATTTATCGGAATTCGGACAGTTTACGGTCCCGACGTCTTTCACAATTGCACATTTTCCCAACTCTTGCATTTTAAATATTTTTATAAATCATTGATTTCGCATTTAAAACCCAAGTCATTAATTAGAATTTAATTTGCATCGTTTTGCCACTAATTAGGGTCAATTTGGTAAATTTATATTTATAGCTCGTTTAATTTAATTTAGTAAATTAACGGTGTACATTGGACTGGGTTTCAATGTAATAATGCATATTTTATCGAGGTTCCAAATATTTTCATAAGATTCTAAATATTATTCATTAAATCATATTTTCAAGAAATTGCATTTTTGACCCAAAACTATTTACACTTTGACCCTACCCGGCATTGACTTTTCGTAAACACATTAATTTTAATAAAACGAACCTCAATCTTTGTTAAGCATTTAATTACGGTCATTTTGACACTAAGTACGCCTAATTCCGACACTTTGCACTTTTACACGTTTTTCGAGGATAGGGTATATTATGTAATTACTGGGAGATTTCGGGCCAAAATGAAAAATGAAGAACACCTCACGCACAACAGCAGCCGCGAGCTCCCTCTCCCCCCCAAAAATGTGATTTTCTCATTTCTTCTCGGAATCGCGCGTATGATATGTCGAATCGACCGTCTCGACGAGACGAACTTAACCATACCATTTTCCCGGTGATTGGAGCAGCGACGGCGGCGAGAAGGTGTCACGGAAATGAGCTTCTCGTCGGAGGCTTTTTCGGCCATGGCGAGGCTTGGGCTTGGTCGGAGATGGAAGCTCTCGTCGAGGGGAGTCTTTTGGCGGTGGTCTCACGACCTGATTTGGCCGGACGGGGGCGGATCGAGGAGGAGATGGCACGGCGGTCAACGGCGGATTCCGGCGACTCCAGGCGGCGTCTCGACGGCGCACCACCGTGGCTGGAACAACCTTGAAGAGACGAAGATTTTGGTGGTGGTCTCATGGCCTGGAAGTGAGCCGCGGCGGAGCTCCGGCAGCGCGTGGCGGAGCCGCGGCGGCAACGTGGTGGTCTGGACTTTCCGGCCACCGTTTTCAAAGAGCTTTATATGGATTTCAATCTTCTCGACATGGGTAAGCCGATTTCGAAGTCAATTTCGTATTTCGTTGAGCCGATTTTCGTTAATTTCGATTCTTGGATTCTAGGGTTTTGGAGCTTTAAAGTGAAATTAAATTCCGATGGATGATCCGATTGAGAAATGTCTTTGAGGGAAGTGACGGGCGCGTCGAGAGGAACATTTTGGAATAAGGGTTCGACCATCAGAGGTGGCCCGGCGGCGGTCCGGTGGTGGCAGGTGGTTTTCCGGCATTTTGGCACTGTTCCGGCGGGAATCCGGCGACGGAGTCTTCGGACAGATCGTGCCCCTCGATGCAACGGTTTTAACGGTCCTGTTATTACTCGAATCCGACTTGTCGTTTGTCTTTTATCTCATTGTTTGTATTATTGTGTTAATTTGTAGCTTTTGAACTATAGCTTATAGCTTATAGCTTTTGAGCATGAATAACTTGATCCTAGCTTGGCTTAATTGTAAAAATTGTTGATTGTTGATGATATATGCTTGTGTAGTCGAACGGATAGGTTTCGGTTCGATTAGGCTAGAGATAGGATCGATCTTAGCTTGTAAGCTTTTGAGCTTTTGGGAAAAGCTATAAGTTGTACTTTAATTGTTGTTGATTTAAATGAAACATACATGTTTGATGTTTAATTACAAGCTTAACCCCTGAGCAGTTTATGCTTAAATGCTATTATTAATCAAATGTTAATTGTTATTCGTTTATTCCTCGTTTTACATTTTAAATGTCCAATTTACCCCTCCTTGCTCTTTTGTGTTTAAATATCGAATGATTATCCTTAAGCATGTTCGTATTTTCATAGCCGAGCGTCAATGCCTGTTTTCTTGTTCCTATCAGTCATTCATCCTCTAGATCCCGTGTTTTCAGGTGGGATCTCTGAGGGAGAATCATATCTGTTGCTTGCTTGCTTTTCTCGTTTGTCGAGCTACAGGTAAGGGTTTAAACTATTTTCAACTGGGGCAAGGACATAGTTACTTAGGTTTCGAAATAACTTATTATACCGCCTTTCTTATTACTTGCTGTACTGCCTTTACTGTCTCCTTATCTGCTTAGTCAAACCCGTTTTGTTAGCAAAACTTATGCATCTACCAAAATGATTTGAAATGCTTTCAACTAGAGACAAGTAACTTATTTGTTTTAAAAGTAACTATTTGATCTCTGAGGCACTTATAAGTAATGTCGTTAGTGACATCCATGCATTGTAACGACCCGCAATCTCCAAGTTCAAGATTAGCGCATTTATCGGAATTCAGACAGTTTACGGTCCCGACGTCTTTCACAATTGCACATTTTCCCAACTCTTGCATTTTAAATATTTTTATAAATCATTGATTTCGCATTTAAAACCCAAGTCATTAATTAGAATTTAATTTGCATCGTTTTGCCACTAATTAGGGTCAATTTGGTAAATTTATATTTATAGCTCGTTTAATTTAATTTAGTAAATTAAAGGTGTACATTGGACTGTGTTTCAATGTAATAATGCATATTTTATCGAGGTTCCAAATATTTTCATAAGATTCTAAATATTATTCATTAAATCATATTTTCAAGAAATTGCATTTTTGACCCAAAACTATTTACACTTTGACCCTACCCGGCATTGACTTTTCGTAAACACATGAATTTTAATAAAACGAACCTCAATCTTTGTTAAGCATTTAATTACGGTCATTTTGACACTAAGTACGCCTAATTCCGACACTTTGCACTTTTACACGTTTTTTGAGGATAGGGTATATTATGTAATTACTGGGAGATTTGGGGCCAAAATGAAAAATGAAGAACACCTCACGCACAACAGCAGCCGCGAGCTCCCTCTCCCCCCCAAAAATGTGATTTTCTCATTTCTTCTCGGAATCGCGCGTATGATATGTCGAATCGACCGTCTCGACGAGACGAACTTAACCATACCATTTTCCTGGTGATTGGAGCAGCGACGGCGGCGAGAAGGTGTCACGGAAATGAGCTTCTCGTCGGAGGCTTTTTCGGCCATGGCGAGGCTTGGGCTTGGTCGGAGATGGAAGCTCTCGTCGAGGGGAGTCTTTTGGCAGTGGTCTCACGACCTGATTTGGGCGGACGGCGGCGGATCGAGGAGGAGATGGCGCGGCGGTCAACGGCGGATTCCGACGACTCCAGGCGGCGTCTCGACGGCGCACCACCGTGGCTGGAACAACCTTGAAGAGACGAAGATTTTGGTGGTGGTCTCATGGCCTGGAAGTGAGCCGCGGCGGAGCTCCGGCGGCGCGTGGCGGAGCCGCGGCGGCAACGTGGTGGTCTGGACATTCCGGCCACCGTTTTCAAAGAGCTTTATATGGATTTCAATCTTCTCGACATGGGTAAGTCGATTTCGAAGTCAATTTCGTATTTCGTTGAGCCGATTTTCGTTAATTTCGATTCTTGGATTCTAGGGTTTTGGAGCTTTAAAGTGAAATTAAATTCCGATGGATGATCCGATTGAGAAATGTCTTTGAGGGAAGTGACGGGCTCGTCGAGAGGAACATTTCGGAATAAGGGTTCGACCATCGGAGGTGGCCCGGCGGCGGTCCGGTGGTGGCAGGTGGTTTTCCGGCATTTTGGCACTGTTCCGGCGGGAATCCGGCGACGGAGTCTTCGGACAGATCGTGCCCCTCGACGCAACGGTTTTAACGGTCCTGGTATTACTCGAATCCGACTTGTCGTTTGTCTTTTATCTCATTGTTTGTATTATTGTGTTAATTTGTAGCTTTTGAACTATAGCTTATAGCTTATAGCTTTTGAGCATGAATAACTTGATCCTAGCTTGGCTTAAATGTATAAATTGTTGATTGTTGATGATATATGCTTGTGTAGTCGAACGGATAGGTTTCGGTTCGATTAGGCTAGAGATAGGATCGATCTTAGCTTGTAAGCTTTTGAGCTTTTGGGAAAAGCTATAAGTTGTACTTTAATTGTTGTTGATTTAAATGAAACATACATGTTTGATGTTTAATTACAAGCTTAACCCCTGAGTAGTTTATGCTTAAATGCTATTATTAATCAAATGTTAATTGTTATTCGTTTATTCCTCGTTTTACATTTTAAATGTCCAATTTACCCCTCCTTGCTCTTTTGTGTTTAAATATCGAATGATTATCCTTAAGCATGTTCGTATTTTCATAGCCGAGCGTCAATGTCTGTTTTCTTGTTCCTATCAGTCATTCATCCTCTAGATCCCGTGTTTTCAGGTGGGATCTCTGAGGGAGAATCATATCTGTTGCTTGCTTGCTTTTCTCGTTTGTCGAGCTATAGGTAAGGGTTTAAACTATTTTCAACTGGGGCAAGGACATAGTTACTTAGGTTTCGAAATAACTTATTATCCCGCCTTTCTTATTACTTGCTGTACTGCCTTTACTGTCTCCTTATCTGCTTAGTCAAACCCGTTTTGATAGCAAAACTTATGCATCTACCAAAATGATTTGAAATGCTTTCAACTAGAGACAAGTAACTTATTTGTTTTAAAAGTAACTATTTGATCTCTGAGGCACTTATAAGTAATGTCGTTAGTGACATCCATGCATTGTAACGACCCGCAATCTCCAAGTTCAAGATTAGCGCATTTATCGGAATTCGGACAGTTTACGGTCCCGACGTCTTTCACAATTGCACATTTTCCCAACTCTTGCATTTTAAATATTTTTATAAATCATTGATTTCGCATTTAAAACCCAAGTCATTAATTAGAATTTAATTTGCATCGTTTTGCCACTAATTAGGGTCAATTTGGTAAATTTATATTTATAGCTCGTTTAATTTAATTTAGTAAATTAACGGTGTACATTGGACTGGGTTTCAATGTAATAATGCATATTTTATCGAGGTTCCAAATATTTTCATAAGATTCTAAATATTATTCATTAAATCATATTTTCAAGAAATTGCATTTTTGACCCAAAACTATTTACACTTTGACCCTCCCCGGCATTGACTTTTCGTAAACACATGAATTTTAATAAAACGAACCTCAATCTTTGTTAAGCATTTAATGACGGTCATTTTGACACTAAGTACGCCTAATTCCGACACTTTGCACTTTTACACGTTTTTCGAGGATAGGGTATATTATGTAATTACTGGGAGATTTGGGGCCAAAATGAAAAATGAAGAACACCTCACGCACAACAGCAGCCGCGAGCTCCCTCTCCCCCCCAAAAATGTGATTTTCTCATTTCTTCTTGGAATCGCGCGTATGATATATCGAATCGACCGTCTCGACGAGGCGAACTTAACCATACCATTTTCCCGGTGATTGGAGCAGCGACGGCGGCGAGAAGGTGTCACGGAAATGAACTTCTCGTCGGAGGCTTTTTCGGCCATGGCGAGGCTTGGGCTTGGTCGGAGATGGAAGCTCTCGTCGAGGGGAGTCTTTTGGCGGTGGTCTCACGACCTGATTTGGCCGGACGGCGGCGGATCGAGGAGGAGATGGCGCGGCGGTCAACGGCGGATTCCGGCGACTCCAGGCAGCGTCTCGACGGCGCACCACCGTGGCTAGAACAACCTTGAAGAGACGAAGATTTTGGTGGTGGTCTCATGGCCTGGAAGTGAGCCGCGGCGGAGCTCCGGCGGCGCGTGGCGGAGCCGCGGCGGCAACGTGGTGGTCTGGACTTTTCGGCCACCGTTTTCAAAGAGCTTTATATGGATTTCAATCTTCTCGACATGGGTAAGCCGATTTCGAAGTCAATTTCGTATTTCGTTGAGCCGATTTTCGTTAATTTCGATTCTTGGATTCTAGGGTTTTGGAGCTTTAAAGTGAAATTAAATTCCGATGGATGATCCGATTGAGAAATGTCTTTGAGGGAAGTGACGGGCTCGTCGAGAGGAACATTTCGGAATAAGGGTTCGACCATCGGAGGTGGCCCGGCGGCGATCCGGTGGTGGCAGGTGGTTTTCCGGCATTTTGGCACTGTTCCGGCAGGAATCCGGCGACGGAGTCTTCGGACAGATCGTGCCCCTCGACGCAACGGTTTTAACGGTCCTGGTATTACTCGAATCCGACTTGTCGTTTGTCTTTTATCTCATTGTTTGTATTATTGTGTTAATTTGTAGCTTTTGAACTATAGCTTATAGCTTATAGCTTTTGAGCATGAATAACTTGATCGTAGCTTGGCTTAATTGTATAAATTGTTGATTGTTGATGATATATGCTTGTGTAGTCGAACGGATAGGTTTCGGTTCGATTAGGCTAGAGATAGTGTAACGCCCCGAAAATCCGAATAATTAATTTGGTATGTCCGAATTGAATATTTGTGTAATTTAATATTTATTTGATATTTATTATGTAATTTTAGAATTTATTTCGTATATGATTGAATTTATGTATTTAAATTACAAATCGTCAATGTGCGCTTAATAATATGAATTTTGACTGTAATTACATGTTATTTGGACATCGTGAGATTTGGAACTTATTTTGCAAAATTACGACTTTACCCCTTCGGTTTCTAAACCTTAGTCAAGATTTGACTAAGTCTCAATCTCTCTCTCACACTTGCCATTCACGCACAAACAAGCAAAGGAGAAGAAGGAAAGAAAGAAAAAGAGAAGGAAGAAGAAAGAGATTCCAACGATCGTTCCGACTCCGTTTCCCGACGGATTTTCGAGCCGTTTACGTCTACGAACTCCTCGCGATCTCATCTACGTGTATGCTCTCTCGAAATTTTTCATTTAATGCCTTCATTACTTCGATTTTTGGATTTTTGATTATAGTTGTATAATTTAGGTTTTATATGATTTTGATAGAAATTATGGTTGGATTTTCGTGTTTATTGATTCTACGTGTAGCTTATGTATTGTAGATCATTATATGTGAGAATTAGGGTTTGATTTTCATGTTTTAGTGATTAATTGTTGGATTAGGGGTTGATTTTCGCGTATGATTTTCTGTCTGCGAGTTTCTGCTCATTTTGATCGCACATGGGCTTGTGCACACGGCCTCGAGGCCGTGTGCATGATGCCGTGCGCGTGGAAGGATTGCGCACGGGCTCTACACACGGCCTTGAGGCCATGTGCATGAGGCCGTGCGCGTTTCTTGAGTGTGCACGGCCTCGCCACACGGCCGTGCACAAGGCCGTGTGGAAGGCTCGAACAGTACCCTGACCTTCTGTAAGTCAGGGTACAAATTGGCCTACGGGTCCCGCTTCGGCTCGTCTTTTCCGAATTCTTTCTTCGCTCGTGTATTCGATATGTATGATATGGATAGGAATTACATGATTTGTGAATTTACGACATGTTCGGGTATGTGAATAGTGCATTTTAAGTTTTCGTTAAATTTTCTAACTTTTGCATGTGAAGTCCGATTTTTCCGAAATTCGAATGCATGCTTCTTTATGATATTCTAAGCATGTCCGTAAAGTTTCGTTGCATTTGGAATTGATTTACATTTTTAAATTTGCGATTTACTCTGTTTTCGTTTGAGAATTTGAACCTAAGTGATTTATTTAATTGTATAACGTGCTTCTACGTGTTCTAATTCTTTCGTATAAGCCGTGCGTCGTCTTTAGTCTTATTTGGTTGTGTCTTGGTATTTTGCAGACGATACTCCTGTGGAGTAGCGCCGGTTCTTGCTCTTTTTGCTCATCTTTTGCATAGCCAGGTGAGGCTTTCCGTTTCTGTTTCCAGTAATACTACGTATATATATATAAATAAACCTCTCCCGATATAAGCCACGTTTATGTTTTGTTTTCACACCGTTTATATATATACTTAGTAGATATTTATGATTATTATGTTCATTTGATTTATCGAAAATTATTTGATATGAAAAAGTATTACGTATAGTCTTCGAAATGTTTACGGAAGAGACATGTAAAACCTTTTGTTTCTAAGGCGAACTTTGGCCTTCGGCCTCGCATATGACATGTCTCGAACGGTCTTTTGGCCAACCCGAAATGTTTGAAAAAGCGAGTTATGAAATGTTTGTATGATCGTTTGGGCCCGGAGTAAGAGCGATAGGACGAAGTCGGTGGACGTCGGGTCTACGGCGTAAATCCTATGGTTTCCTCCATTTGGGAGCTCGGGGTGAGGCCGGAGTGGCAGCCCTTTGAGTACCTGAGTTATTCTAGTAAGTTCCGCGTAGTTCGGATTTAGCGGTCCGTCTACATTGGAGGAATAAGGGTGGTTTCCGGTTTTTATGTTTGGTTATTGGAGTTCAGGGCTCGACTCGCCGAGTCATAAGATATGTTTTGTTTTATGTTAAATCACCACCCGATTACGAAAACCTTTCTTTTATGTTGATTTCTTTTATGTTTAAAAATTGGTGATTTATTTCCCGTTTTGTTATATACACTATTATTCCCTCCTCACTTAGTCGTTTGACTAACCCCCTCTGTTTTACCCCTGTACTGGTTTCAGGATACTAGGCGGGATCTGCGTCGTCGTCGTCGCGTCTTAGAGTTACATTCTTTTTGCTCATGTATAACTCTCATTCAGTATGGCTATGATTTATGTCTTTTGATTTTAGGATTTATTAGAATGTATTCGGGATTTTGTATTGAACCCGTTATTATATAATTATCGGGATATTGTACCGAACCCGTTTGTTATTTAATTAAGTGAATTTCGTTAGCCTTGGTGGGCTTTAATAATTGTGCAATTTATTATGCTTTAATGTTGATTTATTTCGCTTCCGCACTTCTGTCTCGTTGTTTATTTAAAACCCCCGCCTAGTAATTGAGTAAATGCTTGCCGTTCGCCGGGTTTCGATTCGGGTCGGATCCCATTCCGGCTTCGGGTCGGGGCTCGGTGCGGGGCGTGCGTTACCCGTTTGGGGCGCCCGCTACAGTTGGTATCAGAGCTCTTGGTCCAATGGCCGAAGCTCTGAATTGTCGTGTCCAGTTGTGTCTAGGTTGTACGGCTTAGGATTACGTATTTGTGGCTATGTAATTATTTGAATAAACTTCTCTACGTGTTACAGCTTTTCATAATCACTTATCGTCATGCATGTTTGGTATTGAATGTGCAGAATGCCTCCTCGTCGTGAACCGCCAGGTCCGCCTCCAGGTGTTCCTACTCCGGCACAGTTTATGGAAGCCTTAGGGCAATTCATGGTTCATACCAACAGAGCTACGCCACCACCTGCCCCCGAGAATGATATGGGAAGGTTTCTTAAGCTCAACCCTCCGCAGTTCGAGGGTGCACCTGATGATGTTATCGCCGAGGCTTGGATATCGGCGATGGAAAAGAGATTCCGCGTGATGGAATGTCCGGACCCTAAGAGGGTCGAGTTAGCAGTGTACCAGATGACTGGAGCTGCTCAGGACTGGTGGGCTCGTATAGAGCAGAGATGGCAGCGAGAGCATGTGGTCCCGTCTTGGGATCAGTTTTTGGTGGAGTTTCGGGCCAAGTATATTCCTTTGGTGGTCCGACAGAGACGTGAGCGAGAGTTCCTGGCTCTCAAGCAGGGTACTTCTACCGTTGACCAGTACGAGGCTCATTTCTCCAGGCTTATTACTCACTGCTCGTATATGGTTGACGACGAGCAAAGGAAGACTCGACAGTTTATCGAGGGATTGTCGAACGAAATTCGTATGCATATGCTCAGGAACAGACTTCAGTTCTATACAGATGCAGTCGAGACGGCCCTTTCTATAGAGTCCGATCTTCGACAGATGAGACCGACATTAACACCTGCCCCTGCAGCCGCCAAGAGTTTTGCTTCTGGTTAGAAGAGGCCATTTATTCCTTCTGGGTCCTCTTCAGGGAAGAAGCCGTTCAGGAGCGCCATTCAGCCTGCTCCTCCCCGACCTCAGCTTGCTCCTCCTCGATCTCAGGGATTTCCACGGCCAGTATGTGGATTTTGTCAGGGCCCACACTTAGAGGCCAAATGTTGGAGGAAGAACGGTCTTTGCTACGGATGCGGTAGCCCCGATCACAGAATTGGTGAATGTCCGAAGAGAAGACCGGTACAGCAGGGAGCCGCTCAGCCTCAGGCTCACGCTCGTGTTTACGCCTTGGAAGGCGATGCTGAGGATGCTGTTGCAGATCCGACAGATGTGGTGGAAGGTACTATATATATAAATGGCATCCCCATACATGCATTATACGACTCGGGTGCTTCACACTCATTTATTGCGCCTGCTGTTTCCTTATCTGTGCATGCGCCTGTTTCGTTGCTTGATTATGTGCTAGTGGTTGGTTCGCCGTTGGGTTCGAAGGTCGTTGCGAACCGAGCACTTAAACGTTGTCCGATTGTCATCGAGGATATCGAGTATCTAGCAGATTTGATCGAGCTGCCGATGAAGAAATATGGAGTTATTCTCAGAATGGATTGGTTGTACGAGCATCGGGCGAAGGTTGATTGTTTCGAGAAGAAGGTTATTCTGGGCTCTAATGAGGTTAAGGGTTTCCGATCAGGAGAAGGCCCGTATATCTCAATGATGGAAGCCAAGAAGCTCGTTCAGAAAGAAGAAGCGACGTGCTTTATAGCTTACATTCTCAACCGCCCGAAGGACCAGACAAAGATCGAAGAGACGCCCGTGGTCAATGAATTCGTCGACGTGTTTCCCGAGAATTTGGAATTCTTGCCACCGGATCGGGATATAGAGTTCGTGATTGATCTAGTTCCGGGAGCCGAGTCTTATTCGAAGTCGCCGTACCGAATGGCTCCTGCCGAGTTGAAAGAATTGAAGAATCAACTCGACGAACTTCTTTCTATTGGATATATCCGACCGAGTACCTCGCCTTGGGGTGCTCCAGTCTTGTTCGTAAAGAAGAAGGACGGTACACTTCGCATGTGTATCGATTACCGAGAATTGAACAGGATGACGGTGAAGAACAAGTATCCTCTACCGCATATCGAGGAATTGTTCGATTTGCTACAAGGATCGAGGGTTTATTCCAAGCTCGATCTCAGACAGGGATATTACCAGCTCCGTATCCGATCAGACGATGTCCCGAAGACAGCTTTCAACACCCGATACGGACATTTCGAGTTTGTGGTCATGCCGTTTGGACTTACGAATGCTCCAGCAGCTTTTATGGACATGATGCACAGAATTTTCCGTCCGTACCTCGATAAGTTTGTCGTTATTTTCATCGACGACATCTTAGTGTTCTCGAAGTCCGAAGAAGAACACGCTGAACACCTCCGGATTGTGCTCCAAGCTTTGAGAGAGCACCAGTTGTTTGCTAAGTTCAGCAAATGCGAATTCTGGATTGACCGAGTGACCTTCCTAGGTCATGTCATATCCGGAACGGGAATCGAGGTAGATCCTTCGAAGATTGAGACAGTGCTGGATTGGGAGAGACCTAAGACTCTTACAGAGATCCGTAGTTTCTTGGGATTAGCAGGATACTACAGACGTTTTGTCAAGGATTTCTCTAAACTTGCAGGTCCGTTAACAGCATTGACGAAGAAGGAAGCTAAGTTTGAGTGGTCAGCCAAATGTGAAGCTAGTTTTCAGGAGCTCAAGAAGAGATTGACCACAGCCCCAGTACTGACCCTGCCAGAGGGTTCTGAAGGATTTGTCGTGTATGCAGATGCGTCACACGAAGGGTTAGGTTGTGTATTAATGCAGAATGGGAAAGTTATAGCTTATGCATCGAGGAAGCTAAAGCCAGCTGAAGAGAACTATCCCACACACGACCTTGAACTAGCCGCCGTGGTATTTGCATTATTGAAATGGCGTCATTACCTCTACGGCATCACATTTGACATCTTCACAGATCATAAGAGCCTTCAGTACTTGTTTACTCAGAAGGAATTGAACAAACGACAGCGCCGTTGGATGGAGTTATTTGAGGACTACGATTGCAAGATCCAGTACCATCCCGGGAAGGCGAATGTCGTAGCCGATGCATTGAGCCGGAAGGCAAGCATAGCCCAGCTAGAGGCTAAGTTAGAGGGAGTTCACATCAGTTCTCAGGCCCATGTTCACAGCATATCGATCCAGTCAGAATTGGGTCGAAAGATTCGAGATGTTCAGGCTACTGATGAGTGGACTCAGAGACAGATAGTTCACATTGCAGCTGATTCTGAGACTCAGTTTGTTGTGGACGACACAGGAATTCTCCGCTACAAGTCCCGAGTTTGTGTTCCGGAGAGTCTGAGGAAAGAGATTCTCGATGAGGCTCACAACACACCTTACACAGTTCATCCGGGAGGAAGTAAGATGTATCGGGATTTGAAGGAATTGTTCTGGTGGAGAGGTATGAAGAGAGACGTAGCTGATTACGTCAAGAGATGTTCGACTTGTCAACAAGTTAAAGCTGAACATCAGAGACCGGGAGGTTTGCTTGAGCCACTACCGATTCCTACATGGAATTGGGAGGGTATTGCCATGGACTTCGTGTCTGGTTTACCTAAAGTTAGAGGTGGCTACGATAGCATTTGGGTGATTATCGACCGATTATCCAAGAGTGCTCATTTCCTACCGATCAACATGTCGTACAAAGTGGATAGGTTGGCAGAGATTTATCACCGAGAGATTGTCAAGCTTCATGGAATTCCGTCTACGATAGTATCTGACAGAGATGCTCGATTTACTTCCCGTTTGTGGCAACAACTTCAAGAACGAATGGGAACGAAGCTGACTTTCAGTACGGCCGCACATCCGCAAACCGATGGTCAGTCAGAGAGGATGATCAGATATCTCTGTGATATGCTTCGAGCTTGTGCCCTGGATTTTCGTAACAATTGGCACGACCAGTTGCCTCTGATTGAGTTTGCCTACAACAACAGTCATCAGTCTACGATCGGAATGGCACCTTACGAAGCATTGTATGGCAGAAAGTGTAGATCCCCGTTGTTTTGGGATCTCGAAGATTGGCGATGGACGAAAGATGATCAGGAACGAGGAACTCCTCCAAAGTTTCTCCAAAATGCCATCGACCGAATTCAGATCATCCGGCAGAGAATGAAGGCAGCTCAGGATCGACAGAAGAGCTATGCCGACACCCGCCGCCGACCGTTAGAATTTGAGGTTGGTGACAGAGTATTCCTCAAAGCTTCTCCTCGAAAGGGTTTCACCCGAATTGGAAAAGGAGGAATGTTAAGTCCGAGATTTTTGGGCCCCTATGAGATTCTGGAAAGAATTGGGAACGCAGCTTACAGGTTAGACTTGCCGCCGAGTCTGACAGGGATTCACAACGTCTTTCATGTTTCCCAACTCCGAAAATACTTCCCGAATAAGTCTGAGATCCTTCCTGTTGAGGATGTTGAACTAGAGCCGGATTTGACCTTTGTTTCGAAGCCGGTGAAGATATTGGATAAGAAGACTCAAGCTCTGCGCAACCGAGAGATTTCTCTTGTCAAAGTCCTTTGGAGAAATCAGACAACCGAAGAAGCTACATGGGAGACCGAGGACAAAATGCGCAAGTTTCATCCGGAATTATTTCAGCCGGACGAGTAGAATCTGGGGGCCAGATTCTCATAAGGAGGGGTGATTGTAACGCCCCGAAAATCCGAATAATTAATTTGGTATTTCCGAATTGAATATTTGTGTAATTTAATATTTATTTGATATTTATTATGTAATTTTAGAATTTATTTCGTATATGATTGAATTTATGTATTTAAATTACAAATCGTCAATGTGCGCTTAATAATATGAATTTTGACTGTAATTACATGTTATTTGGACATCGTGAGATTTCGAACTTATTTTGCAAAATTACGACTTTACCCCTTCGGTTTCTAAACCTTAGTCAAGATTTGACTAAGTCTCAATCTCTCTCTCACACTTGCCATTCACGCACAAACAAGCAAAGGAGAAGAAGGAAAGAAAGAAAAAGAGAAGGAAGAAGAAAGAGATTCCAACGATCGTTCCGACTCCGTTTCCCGACGGATTTTCGAGCCGTTTACGTCTACGAACTCCTCGCGATCTCATCTACGTGTATGCTCTCTCAAAATTTTTCATTTAATGCCTTCATTACTTCGATTTTTGGATTTTTGATTATAGTTGTATAATTTAGGTTTTATATGATTTTGATAGAAATTATGGTTGGATTTTCGTGTTTATTGATTCTACGTGTAGCTTATGTATTGTAGATCATTATATGTGAGAATTAGGGTTTGATTTGCATGTTTTAGTGATTAATTGTTGGATTAGGGGTTGATTTTCGCGTATGATTTTCTGTCTGCGAGTTTCTGCTCATTTTGATCGCACACGGGCTTGTGCACACGGCCTCGAGGCCATGTGCATGATGCCGTGCGCGTGGAAGGATTGCGCACGGGCTCTACACACAGCCTTGAGGCCGTGTGCATGAGGCCGTGCGCGTTTCTTGAGTGTGCACGGCCTCGCCACACGGCCGTGCACAAGGCCGTGTGGAAGGCTCGAACAGTACCCTGACCTTCTGTAAGTCAGGGTACAAATTGGCCTACGGGTCCCGCTTCGGCTCGTCTTTTCTGAATTCTTTCTTCGCTCGTGTATTCGATATGTATGATATGGATAGGAATTACATGATTTGTGAATTTACGACATGTTCGGGTATGTGAATAGTGCATTTTAAGTTTTCGTTAAATTTTCTAACTTTTGCATGTGAAGTCCGATTTTTCCGAAATTCGAATGCATGCTTCTTTATGATATTCTAAGCATGTCCGTAAAGTTTCGTTGCATTTGGAATTGATTTACATTTTTAAATTTGCGATTTACTCTGTTTTCGTTTGAGAATTTGAACCTAAGTGATTTATTTAATTGTATAACGTGCTTCTACGTGTTCTAATTCTTTCGTATAAGCCGTGCGTCGTCTTTAGTCTTATTTGGTTGTGTCTTGGTATTTTGCAGACGATACTCCTGTGGAGTAGCGCCGGTTCTTGCTCTTTTTGCTCATCTTTTGCATAGCCAGGTGAGGCTTTCCGTTTCTGTTTCCAGTAATACTACGTATATATATATAAATAAACCTCTCCCGATATAAGCCACGTTTATGTTTTGTTTTCACACCGTTTATATATATACTTAGTAGATATTTATGATTATTATGTTCATTTGATTTATCGAAAATTATTTGATATGAAAAAGTATTACGTATAGTCTTCGAAATGTTTACGGAAGAGACATGTAAAACCTTTTGTTTCTAAGGCGAACTTTGGCCTTCGGCCTCGCATATGACATGTCTCGAACGGTCTTTTGGCCAACCCGAAATGTTTGAAAAAGCGAGTTATGAAATGTTTGTATGATCGTTTGGGCCCGGAGTAAGAGCGATAGGACGAAGTCGGTGGACGTCGGGTCTACGGCGTAAATCCTATGGTTTCCTCCATTTGGGAGCTCGGGGTGAGGCCGGAGTGGCAGCCCTTTGAGTACCTGAGTTATTCTAGTAAGTTTCGCGTAGTTCGGATTTAGCGGTCCGTCTACATTGGAGGAATAAGGGTGGTTTCCGGTTTTTATGTTTGGTTATTGGAGTTCAGGGCTCGACTCGCCGAGTCATAAGATATGTTTTGTTTTATGTTAAATCACCACCCGATTACGAAAACCTTTCTTTTATGTTGATTTCTTTTAAGTTTAAAAATTGGTGATTTATTTCCCGTTTTGTTATATACACTATTATTCCCTCCTCACTTAGTCGTTTGACTAACCCCCTCTGTTTTACCCCTGTACTGGTTTCAGGATACTAGGCGGGATCTGCGTCGTCGTCGTCGCGTCTTAGAGTTACATTCTTTTTGCTCATGTATAACTCTCATTCAGTATGGCTATGATTTATGTCTTTTGATTTTAGGATTTATTAGAATGTATTCGGGATTTTGTATTGAACCCGTTATTATATAATTATCGGGATATTGTACCGAACCCGTTTGTTATTTAATTAAGTGAATTTCGTTAGCCTTGGTGGGCTTTAATAATTGTGCAATTTATTATGCTTTAATGTTGATTTATTTCGCTTCCGCACTTCTGTCTCGTTGTTTATTTAAAACCCCCGCCTAGTAATTGAGTAAATGCTTGCCGTTCGCCGGGTTTCGATTCGGGTCGGATCCCATTCCGGCTTCGGGTCGGGGCTCGGTGCGGGGCGTGCGTTACCCGTTTGGGGCGCCCGCTACAGATAGGATCGATCTTAGCTTGTAAGCTTTTGAGCTTTTGGGAAAAGCTATAAGTTGTACTTTAATTGTTGTTGATTTAAATGAAACATACATGTTTGATGTTTAATTACAAGCTTAACCCCTGAGTAGTTTATGCTTAAATGCTATTATTAATCAAATGTTAATTGTTATTCGTTTATTCCTCGTTTTACATTTTAAATGTCCAATTTACCCCTCCTTGCTCTTTTGTGTTTAAATATCGAATGATTATCCTTAAGCATGTTCGTATTTTCATAGCCGAGCGTCAATGTCTGTTTTCTTGTTCCTATCAGTCATTCATCCTCTAGATCCCGTGTTTTCAGGTGGGATCTCTGAGGGAGAATCATATCTGTTGCTTGCTTGCTTTTCTCGTTTGTCGAGCTACAGGTAAGGGTTTAAACTATTTTCAACTGGGGCAAGGACATAGTTACTTAGATTTCGAAATAACTTATTATCCCGCCTTTCTTATTACTTGTTGTACTGCCTTTACTGTCTCCTTATCTGCTTAGTCAAACCCGTTTTGATAGCAAAACTTATGCATCTACCAAAATGATTTGAAATGCTTTCAACTAGAGACAAGTAACTTATTTGTTTTAAAAGTAACTATTTGATCTCTGAGGCACTTATAAGTAATGTCGTTAGTGACATCCATGCATTGTAACGACCCGCAATCTCCAAGTTCAAGATTAGCGCATTTATCGGAATTCGGACAGTTTACGGTCCCGACGTCTTTCACAATTGCACATTTTCCCAACTCTTGCATTTTAAATATTTTTATAAATCATTGATTTCGCATTTAAAACCCAAGTCATTAATTAGAATTTAATTTGCATCGTTTTGCCACTAATTAGGGTCAATTTGGTAAATTTATATTTATAGCTCGTTTAATTTAATTTAGTAAATTAACGGTGTACATTGGACTGGGTTTCAATGTAATAATGCATATTTTATCGAGGTTCCAAATATTTTCATAAGATTCTAAATATTATTCATTAAATCATATTTTCAAGAAATTGCATTTTTGACCCAAAACTATTTACACTTTGACCCTACCCGGCATTGACTTTTCGTAAACACATGAATTTTAATAAAACGAACCTCAATCTTTGTTAAGCATTTAATTACGGTCATTTTGACACTAAGTACGCCTAATTCCGACACTTTGCACTTTTACACGTTTTTCGAGGATAGGGTATATTATGTAATTACTGGGAGATTTGGGGCCAAAATGAAAAATGAAGAACACCTCACGCACAACAGCAGCCGCGAGCTCCCTCTCCCCCCCAAAAATGTGATTTTCTCATTTATTCTCGGAATCGCGCGTATGATAAGTCGAATCGACCGTCTCGACGAGACGAACTTAACCATACCATTTTCCCGGTGATTGGAGCAGCGACGGCGGCGAGAAGGTGTCACGGAAATGAGCTTCTCGTCGGAGGCTTTTTCAGCCATGGCGAGGCTTGGGCTTGGTCGGAGATGGAAGCTCTCGTCGAGGGGAGTCTTTTGGCGGTGGTCTCACGACCTGATTTGGCCGGACGGCGGCGGATCGAGGAGGAGATGGCGCGGCGGTCAACGGCGGATTCCGGCGACTCCAGGCGGCGTCTCGACGACGCACCACCGTGGCTGGAACAACCTTGAAGAGACGAAGATTTTGGTGGTGGTCTCATGGCCTGGAAGTGAGCCGCGGCGGAGCTCCAGCGGCGCGTGGCGGAGCCGCGGCGGAGCTCCAGCGGCGCGTGGCGGAGCCGCGGCGGCAACGTGGTGGTCTGGACTTTCCGGCCACCGTTTTCAAAGAGCTTTATATGGATTTCAATCTTCTCGACATGGGTAAGCCGATTTCGAAGTCAATTTCGTATTTCGTTGAGCCGATTTTCGTTAATTTCGATTCTTGGATTCTAAGGTTTTGCAGCTTTAAAGTGAAATTAAATTCCGATGGATGATCCGATTGAGAAATGTCTTTGAGGGAAGTGACGGGCTCGTCGAGAGGAACATTTCGGAATAAGGGTTCGACCATCGGAGGTGGCCCGGCGGCGGTCCGGTGGTGGCAGGTGGTTTTCCGGCATTTTGGCACTGTTCTGGCGGGAATCCGGCGACGGAGTCTTCGGACAGATCGTGCCCCTCGACGCAACGGTTTTAACGGTCCTGGTATTACTGGAATCCGACTTGTCGTTTGTCTTTTATCTCATTGTTTGTATTATTGTGTTAATTTGTAGCTTTTGAACTATAGCTTATAGCTTATAGCTTTTGAGCATGAATAACTTGATCCTAGCTTGGCTTAATTGTATAAATTGTTGATTGTTGATGATATATGCTTGTGTAGTCGAACGGATAGGTTTCGGTTCGATTAGGCTAGAGATAGGATCGATCTTAGCTTGTAAGCTTTTGAGCTTTTGGGAAAAGCTATAAGTTGTACTTTAATTGTTGTTGATTTAAATGAAACATACATGTTTGATGTTTAATTACAAGCTTAACCCCGGAGTAGTTTATGCTTAAATGCTATTATTAATCAAATGTTAATTGTTATTCGTTTATTCCTCGTTTTACATTTTAAATGTCCAATTTACCCCTCCTTGCTCTTTTGTGTTTAAATATCGAATGATTATCCTTAAGCATGTTCGTATTTTCATAGCCGAGCGTCAATATCTGTTTTCTTGTTCCTATCAGTCATTCATCCTCTAGATCCCGTGTTTTCAGGTGGGATCTCTGAGGGAGAATCATATCTGTTGCTTGCTTGCTTTTCTCGTTTGTCGAGCTACAGGTAAGGGTTTAAACTATTTTCAACTAGGGCAAGGACATAGTTACTTAGGTTTCGAAATAACTTATTATCCCCCCTTTCTTATTACTTGCTGTACTGCCTTTACTGTCTCCTTATCTGCTTAGTCAAACCCGTTTTGATAGCAAAACTTATGCATCTACCAAAATGATTTGAAATGCTTTCAACTAGAGACAAGTAACTTATTTGTTTTAAAAGTAACTATTTGATCTCTGAGGCACTTATAAGTAATGTCGTTAGTGACATCCATGCATTGTAACGACCCGCAATCTCCAAGTTCAAGATTAGCGCATTTATCGGAATTCGGACAGTTTACGGTCCCGACGTCTTTCACAATTGCACATTTTCCCAACTCTTGCATTTTAAATATTTTTATAAATCATTGATTTCGCATTTAAAACCCAAGTCATTAATTAGAATTTAATTTGCATCGTTTTGCCACTAATTAGGGTCAATTTGGTAAATTTATATTTATAGCTCGTTTAATTTAATTTAGTAAATTAACGGTGTACATTGGACTGGGTTTCAATGTAATAATGCATATTTTATCGAGGTTCCAAATATTTTCATAAGATTCTAAATATTATTCATTAAATCATATTTTCAAGAAATTGCATTTTTGACCCAAAACTATTTACACTTTGACCCTACCCGGCATTGACTTTTCGTAAACACATGAATTTTAATAAAACGAACCTCAATCTTTGTTAAGCATCTAATTACGGTCATTTTGACACTAAGTACGCCTAATTCCGACACTTTGCACTTTTACACGTTTTTCGAGGATAGGGTATATTATGTAATTACTGGGAGATTTGGGGCCAAAATGAAAAATGAAGAACACCTCACGCACAATAGCAGCCGCGAGCTCCCTCTCCCCCCCAAAAATGTGATTTTCTCATTTATTCTCGGAATCGCGCGTATGATATGTCGAATCGACCGTCTCGACGAGACGAACTTAACCATACCATTTTCCCGGTGATTGGAGCAGCGACGGCGGCGAGAAGGTGTCACGGAAATGAGCTTCTCGTCGAAGGCTTTTTCGGCCATGGCGAGGCTTGGGCTTGGTCGGAGATGGAAGCTCTCGTCGAGGGGAGTCTTTTGGCGGTGGTCTCACGACCTGATTTGGCCGGACGGCGACGGATCGAGGAGGAGATGGCGCAACGGTCAACGGCGGATTCCGGCGACTCCAGGCGGCGTCTCGGCGGCGCACCACCGTGGCTAGAACAACCTTGAAGAGACGAAGATTTTGGTGGTGGTCTCATGGCCTGGAAGTGAGCCGCGGCGGAGCTCCGGCGGCGCGTGGCGGAGCCGCGGCGGCAACGTGGTGGTCTGGACTTTCCGGCCACCGTTTTCAAAGAGCTTTATATGGATTTCAATCTTCTCGACATAGGTAAGCCGATTTCGAAGTCAATTTCGTATTTCGTTGAGCCGATTTTCGTTAATTTCGATTCTTGGATTCTAGGGTTTTGGAGCTTTAAAGTGAAATTAAATTCCGATGGATGATCCGATTGAGAAATGTCTTTGAGGGATGTGACGGGCTCGTCGACAGGAACATTTCGGAATAAGGGTTCGACCATCGGAGGTGGCCCGGCGGCGGTCCGGTGGTGGCAGGTGGTTTTCCGGCATTTTGGCACTGTTCCGGCGGGAATCCGGCGACGGAGTCTTCGGACAGATCGTGCCCCTCGACGCAACGGTTTTAACGGTCCTGGTATTACTCGAATCCGACTTGTCGTTTGTCTTTTATCTCATTGTTTGTATTATTGTGTTAATTTGTAGCTTTTGAACTATAGCTTATAGCTTATAGCTTTTGAGCATGAATAACTTGATCGTAGCTTGGCTTAATTGTATAAATTGTTGATTGTTGATGATATATGCTTGTGTAGTCGAACGGATAGGTTTCGGTTCGATTAGGCTAGAGATAGGATCGATCTTAGCTTGTAAGCTTTTGAGCTTTTGGGAAAAGCTATAAGTTGTACTTTAATTGTTGTTGATTTAAATGAAACATACATGTTTGATGTTTAATTACAAGCTTAACCCCTGAGTAGTTTATGCTTAAATGCTATTATTAATCAAATGTTAATTGTTATTCGTTTATTCCTCGTTTTACATTTTAAATGTCCAATTTACCCCTCCTTGCTCTTTTGTGTTTAAATATCGAATGATTATCCTTAAGCATGTTCGTATTTTCATAGCCGAGCGTCAATGTGTGTTTTCTTGTTCCTATCAGTCATTCATCCTTTAGATCCCGTGTTTTCAGGTGGGATCTCTGAGGGAGAATCATATCTGTTGCTTGCTTGCTTTTCTCGTTTGTCGAGCTACAGGTAAGGGTTTAAACTATTTTCAACTGGGGCAAGGACATAGTTACTTAGGTTTCGAAATAACTTATTATCCCGCCTTTCTTATTACTTGCTGTACTGCCTTTACTGTCTCCTTATCTGCTTAGTCAAACCCGTTTTGATAGCAAAACTTATGCATCTACCAAAATGATTTGAAATGCTTTCAACTAGAGACAAGTAACTTATTTGTTTTAAAAGTAACTATTTGATCTCTGAGGCACTTATAAGTAATGTCGTTAGTGACATCCATGCATTGTAACGACCCGCAATCTCCAAGTTCAAGATTAGCGCATTTATCGGAATTCGGACAGTTTACGGTCCCGACGTCTTTCACAATTGCACATTTTCCCAACTCTTGCATTTTAAATATTTTTATAAATCATTGATTTCGCATTTAAAACCCAAGTCATTAATTAGAATTTAATTTGCATCGTTTTGCCACTAATTAGGGTCAATTTGGTAAATTTATATTTATAGCTCGTTTAATTTAATTTAGTAAATTAACGGTGTACATTGGACTGGGTTTCAATGTAATAATGCATATTTTAACGAGGTTCCAAATATTTTCATAAGATTCTAAATATTATTCATTAAATCATATTTTCAAGAAATTGCATTTTTGACCCAAAACTATTTACACTTTGACCCTACCCGGCATTGACTTTTCGTAAACACATGAATTTTAATAAAACGAAACTCAATCTTTGTTAAGCATTTAATTACGGTCATTTTGACACTAAGTACGCCTAATTCCGACACTTTGCACTTTTACACGTTTTTCGAGGATAGGGTATATTATGTAATTACTGGGAGATTTGGGGCCAAAATGAAAAATGAAGAACACCTCACGCACAACAGCAGCCGCGAGCTCCCTCTCCCCCCCAAAAATGTGATTTTCTCATTTCTTCTCGGAATCGCGCGTATGATATGTCGAATCGACCGTCTCGACGAGACGAACTTAACCATACCATTTTCCCGGTGATTGGAGCAGCGACGGCGGCGAGAAGGTGTCACGGAAATGAGCTTCTCGTCGGAGGCTTTTTCGGCCATGGCGAGGCTTGGGCATGGTCGGAGATGGAAGCTCTCGTCGAGGGGAGTCTTTTGGCGGTGGTCTCACGACCTGATTTGGCCGGACGGCGGCGGATCGAGGAGGAGATGGCGCGGCGGTCAACGGCGGATTCCGGCGACTCCAGGCGGCGTCTCGACGACGCACCACCGTGGCTGGAACAACCTTGAAGAGACGAAGATTTTGGTGGTGGTCTCCTGGCCTGGAAGTGAGCCGCGGCGGAGCTCCAGCGGCGCGTGGCGGAGCCGCGGCGGCAACGTGGTGGTCTGGACTTTCCGGCCACCGTTTTCAAAGAGCTTTATATGGATTTCAATCTTCTCGACATGGGTAAGCCGATTTCGAAGTCAATTTCGTATTTCGTTGAGCCGATTTTCGTTAATTTCGATTCTTGGATTCTAGGGTTTTGCAGCTTTAAAGTGAAATTAAATTCCGATGGATGATCCGATTGAGAAATGTCTTTGAGGGAAGTGACGGGCTCGTCGAGAGGAACATTTCGGAATAAGGGTTCGACCATCGGAGGTGGCCCGGCGGCGGTCCGGTGGTGGCAGGTGGTTTTCCGGCATTTTGGCACTGTTCCGGCGGGAATCCGGCGACGGAGTCTTCGGACAGATCGTGCCCCTCGACGCAACGGTTTTAACGGTCCTGGTATTACTGGAATCCGACTTGTCGTTTGTCTTTTATCTCATTGTTTGTATTATTGTGTTAATTTGTAGCTTTTGAACTATAGCTTATAGCTTATAGCTTTTGAGCATGAATAACTTGATCCTAGCTTGGCTTAATTGTATAAATTGTTGATTGTTGATGATATATGCTTGTGTAGTCGAACGGATAGGTTTCGGTTCGATTAGGCTAGAGATAGGATCGATCTTAGCTTGTAAGCTTTTGAGCTTTTGGGAAAAGCTATAAGTTGTACTTTAATTGTTGTTGATTTAAATGAAACATACATGTTTGATGTTTAATTACAAGCTTACCCCGGAGTAGTTTATGCTTAAATGCTATTATTAATCAAATGTTAATTGTTATTCGTTTATTCCTCGTTTTACATTTTAAATGTCCAATTTACCCCTCCTTGCTCTTTTGTGTTTAAATATCGAATGATTATCCTTAAGCATGTTCGTATTTTCATAGCCGAGCGTCAATGTCTGTTTTCTTGTTCCTATCAGTCATTCATCCTCTAGATCCCGTGTTTTCAGGTGGGATCTCTGAGGGAGAATCATATCTGTTGCTTGCTTGCTTTTCTCGTTTGTCGAGCTACAGGTAAGGGTTTAAACTATTTTCAACTGGGGCAAGGACATAGTTACTTAGGTTTCGAAATAACTTATTATCCCCCCTTTCTTATTACTTGCTGTACTGCCTTTACTGTCTCCTTATCTGCTTAGTCAAACCCGTTTTGATAGCAAAACTTATGCATCTACCAAAATGATTTGAAATGCTTTCAACTAGAGACAAGTAACTTATTTGTTTTAAAAGTAACTATTTGATCTCTGAGGCACTTATAAGTAATGTCGTTAGTGACATCCATGCATTGTAACGACCCGCAATCTCCAAGTTCAAGATTAGCGCATTTATCGGAATTCGGACAGTTTACGGTCCCGACGTCTTTCACAATTGCACATTTTCCCAACTCTTGCATTTTAAATATTTTTATAAATCATTGATTTCGCATTTAAAACCCAAGTCATTAATTAGAATTTAATTTGCATCGTTTTGCCACTAATTAGGGTCAATTTGGTAAATTTATATTTATAGCTCGTTTAATTTAATTTAGTAAATTAACGGTGTACATTGGACTGGGTTTCAATGTAATAATGCATATTTTATCGAGGTTCCAAATATTTTCATAAGATTCTAAATATTATTCATTAAATCATATTTTCAAGAAATTGCATTTTTGACCCAAAACTATTTACACTTTGACCCTACCCGGCATTGACTTTTCGTAAACACATGAATTTTAATAAAACGAACCTCAATCTTTGTTAAGCATTTAATTACGGTCATTTTGACACTAAGTACGCCTAATTCCGACACTTTGCACTTTTACACGTTTTTCGAGGATAGGGTATATTATGTAATTACTGGGAGATTTGGGGCCAAATTGAAAAATGAAGAACACCTCACGCACAACAGCAGCCGCGAGCTCCCTCTCCCCCCCAAAAATGTGATTTTCTCATTTTTTCTCGGAATCGCGCGTATGATATGTCGAATCGACCGTCTCGATGAGACGAACTTAACCATACCATTTTCCCGGTGATTGGAGCAGCGAGGACGGCAAGAAGGTGTCACGGAAATGAGCTTCTCGTCGGAGGCTTTTTCGGCCATGGCGAGGCTTGGGCTTGGTCGGAGATGGAAGCTCTCGTCGAGGGGAGTCTTTTGGCGGTGGTCTCACGACCTGATTTGGCCGGACGGCGACGGATCGAGGAGGAGATGGCGCAACGGTCAACGGCGGATTCCGGCGACTCCAGGCGGCGTCTCGGCGGCGCACCACCGTGGCTAGAACAACCTTGAAGAGACGAAGATTTTGGTGGTGGTCTCATGGCCTGGAAGTGAGCCGCGGCGGAGCTCCGGCGGCGCGTGGCGGAGCCGCGGCGGCAACGTGGTGGTCTGGACTTTCCGGCCACCGTTTTCAAAGAGCTTTATATGGATTTCAATCTTCTCGACATGGGTAAGCCGATTTCGAAGTCAATTTCGTATTTCGTTGAGCCAATTTTCGTTAATTTCGATTCTTGGATTCTAGGGTTTTGGAGCTTTAAAGTGAAATTAAATTCCGATGGATGATCCGATTGAGAAATGTCTTTGAGGGAAGTGACGGGCTCGTCGACAGGAACATTTCGGAATAAGGGTTCGACCATCGGAGGTGGCCCGGCGGCGGTCCGGTGGTGGCAGGTGGTTTTCAGGCATTTTGGCACTGTTCCGGCGGGAATCCGGCGACGGAGTCTTCGGACAGATCGTGCCCCTCGACGCAACGGTTTTAACGGTCCAGGTATTACTCGAATCCGACTTGTCGTTTGTCTTTTATCTCATTGTTTGTATTATTGTGTTAATTTGTAGCTTTTGAACTATAGCTTATAGCTTATAGCTTTTGAGCATGAATAACTTGATCGTAGCTTGGCTTAATTGTATAAATTGTTGATTGTTGATGATATATGCTTGTGTAGTCGAACGGATAGGTTTCGGTTCGATTAGGCTAGAGATAGGATCGATCTTAGCTTGTAAGCTTTTGAGCTTTTGGGAAAAGCTAAAAGTTGTACTTTAATTGTTGTTGATTTAAATGAAACATACATATTTGATGTTTAATTACAAGCTTAACCCCTGAGTAGTTTATGCTTAAATGCTATTATTAATCAAATGTTAATTGTTATTCGTTTATTCCTCGTTTTACATTTTAAATGTCCAATTTACCCCTACTTGCTCTTTTGTGTTTAAATATCGAATGATTATCCTTAAGCATGTTCGTATTTTCATAGCCGAGCGTCAATGTCTGTTTTCTTGTTCCTATCAGTCATTCATCCTCTAGATCCCGTGTTTTCAGGTGGGATCTCTGAGGGAGAATCATATCTGTTGCTTGCTTGCTTTTCTCGTTTGTCGAGCTACAGGTAAGGGTTTAAACTATTTTCAACTGGGGCAAGGACATAGTTACTTAGGTTTCGAAATAACTTATTATCCCGCCTTTCTTATTACTTGCTGTACTGCCTTTACTGTCTCCTTATCTGCTTAGTCAAACCCGCTTTGATAGCAAAACTTATGCATCTACCAAAATGATTTGAAATGATTTCAACTAGAGACAAGTAACTTATTTGTTTTAAAAGTAACTATTTGATCTCTGAGGCACTTATAAGTAATGTCGTTAGTGACATCCATGCATTGTAACGACCCGCAATCTCCAAGTTCAAGATTAGCGCATTTATCGGAATTCGGACAGTTTACGGTCCCGACGTCTTTCACAATTGCACATTTTCCCAACTCTTGCATTTTAAATATTTTTATAAATCATTGATTTCGCATTTAAAACCCAAGTCATTAATTAGAATTTAATTTGCATCGTTTTGCCACTAATTAGGGTCAATTTGGTAAATTTATATTTATAGCTCGTTTAATTTAATTTAGTAAATTAACGGTGTACATTGGACTGGGTTTCAATGTAATAATGCATATTTTATCGAGGTTCCAAATATTTTCATAAGATTCTAAATATTATTCATTAAATCATATTTTCAAGAAATTGCATTTTTGACCCAAAACTATTTACACTTTGACCCTACCCGGCATTGACTTTTCGTAAACACATGAATTTTAATAAAACGAACCTCAATCTTTGTTAAGCATTTAATTACGGTCATTTTGACACTAAGTACGCCTAATTCCGACACTTTGCACTTTTACACGTTTTTCGAGGATAGGGTATATTATGTAATTACTGGGAGATTTGGGGCCAAAATGAAAAATGAAGAACACCTCACGCACAACAGCAGCCGCGAGCTCCCTCTCCCCCCCAAAAATGTGATTTTCTCATTTCTTCTCGGAATCGCGCGTATGATATGTCGAATCGACCGTCTCGACGAGACGAACTTAACCATACCATTTTCCCGGTGATTAGAGCAGCGACGGCGGCAAGAAGGTGTCACGGAAATGAGCTTCTCGTCGGAGGCTTTTTCGGCCATGGCGAGGCTTGGGCTTGGTCGGAGATGGAAGCTCTCGTCGAGGGGAGTCTTTTGGCGGTGGTCTCACGACCTGATTTGGCCGGACGGCGGCGGATCGAGGAGGAGATGGCGCGGTGGTCAACGGCGGATTTCGGCGACTCCAGGCGGCGTCTCGACGGCGCACCACCGTGGCTGGAACAACCTTGAAGAGACGAAGATTTTAGTGGTGGTCTCATGGCCTGGAAGTGAGCCGCGGCGGAGCTCCGGCGGCGCGTGGCGGAGCCGCGGCGGCAACGTGGTGGTCTGGACTTTCCGGCCACCGTTTTCAAAGAGCTTTATATGGATTTCAATCTTCTCGACATGGGTAAGCCGATTTCGAAGTCAATTTCGTATTTCGTTGAGCCGATTTTCGTTAATTTCGATTCTTGGATTCTAGGGTTTTGGAGCTTTAAAGTGAAATTAAATTCCGATGGATGATCCGATTGAGAAATGTCTTTGAGGGAAGTGACGGGCTCGTCGAGAGGAACATTTCGGAATAAGGGTTCGACCATCGGAGGTGGCCCGGCGGCGGTCCGGTGGTGGCAGGTGGTTTTCCGGCATTTTGGCACTGTTCCGGCGGGAATCCGGCGACGGAGTCTTCGGACAGATCGTGCCCCTCGACACAACGGTTTTAACGGTCCTGATATTACTCGAATCCGACTTGTCGTTTGTCTTTTATCTCATTGTTTGTATTATTGTGTTAATTTGTAGCTTTTGAACTATAGCTTATAGCTTATAGCTTTTGAGCATGAATAACTTGATCCTAGCTTGGCTTAATTGTATAAATTGTTGATTGTTGATGATATATGCTTGTTTAGTCGAACGGATAGGTTTCGGTTCGATTAGGCTAGAGATAGGATCGATCTTAGCTTGTAAGCTTTTGAGCTTTTGGGAAAACCTATAAGTTGTACTTTAATTGTTGTTGATTTAAATGAAACATACATGTTTGATGTTTAATTACAAGCTTAACCCCTGAGTAGTTTATGCTTAAATGCTATTATTAATCAAATGTTAATTGTTATTCGTTTATTCCTCGTTTTACATTTTAAATGTCCAATTTACCCCTCCTTGCTCTTTTGTGTTTAAATATCGAATGATTATCCTTAAGCATGTTCGTATTTTCATAGCCGAGCGTCAATGTCTGTTTTCTTGTTCCTATCAGTCATTCATCCTCTAGATCCCGTGTTTTCAGGTGGGATCTCTGAGGGAGAATCATATATGTTGCTTGCTTGCTTTTCTCGTTTGTCGAGCTACAGGTAAGGGTTTAAACTATTTTCAACTGGGGCAAGGACATAGTTACTTAGGTTTCTAAAATAACTTATTATCCCGCCTTTCTTATTACTTGCTGTACTGCCTTTACTGTCTCCTTATCTGCTTAGTCAAACCCGTTTTGATAGCAAAACTTATGCATCTACCAAAATGATTTGAAATGCTTTCAACTAGAGACAAGTAACTTATTTGTTTTAAAAGTAACTATTTGGTCTCTGAGGCACTTATAAGTAATGTCGTTAGTGACATCCATGCATTGTAACGACCCGCAATCTCCAAGTTCAAGATTAGCGCATTTATCGGAATTCGGACAGTTTACGGTCCCGACGTCTTTCACAATTGCACATTTTCCCAACTCTTGCATTTTAAATATTTTTATAAATCATTGATTTCGCATTTAAAACCCAAGTCATTAATTAGAATTTAATTTGCATCGTTTTGCCACTAATTAGGGTCAATTTGGTAAATTTATATTTATAGCTCGTTTAATTTAATTTAGTAAATTAACGGTGTACATTGGACTGGGTTTCAATGTAATAATGCATATTTTATCGAGGTTCCAAATATTTTCATAAGATTCTAAATATTATTCATTAAATCATATTTTCAAGAAATTGCATTTTTGACCCAAAACTATTTACACTTTGACCCTACCCGGCATTGACTTTTCGTAAACACATGAATTTTAATAAAACGAACCTCAATCTTTGTTAAGCATTTAATTACGGTCATTTTGACACTAAGTACGCCTAATTCCGACACTTTGCACTTTTACACGTTTTTCGAGGATAGGGTATATTATGTAATTACTGGGAGATTTGGGGCCAAATTGAAAAATGAAGAACACCTCACGCACAACAGCAGCCGCGAGCTCCCTCTCCCCCCCAAAAATGTGATTTTCTCATTTTTTCTCGGAATCGCGCGTATGATATGTCGAATCGACCGTCTCGATGAGACGAACTTAACCATACCATTTTCCCGGTGATTGGAGCAGCGAGGACGGCAAGAAGGTGTCACGGAAATGAGCTTCTCGTCGGAGGCTTTTTCGGCCATGGCGAGGCTTGGGCTTGGTCGGAGATGGAAGCTCTCGTCGAGGGGAGTCTTTTGGCGGTGGTCTCACGACCTGATTTGGCCGGACGGCGACGGATCGAGGAGGAGATGGCGCAACGGTCAACGGCGGATTCCGGCGACTCCAGGCGGCGTCTCGGCGGCGCACCACCGTGGCTAGAACAACCTTGAAGAGACGAAGATTTTGGTGGTGGTCTCATGGCCTGGAAGTGAGCCGCGGCGGAGCTCCGGCGGCGCGTGGCGGAGCCGCGGCGGCAACGTGGTGGTCTGGACTTTCCGGCCACCGTTTTCAAAGAGCTTTATATGGATTTCAATCTTCTCGACATGGGTAAGCCGATTTCGAAGTCAATTTCGTATTTCGTTGAGCCAATTTTCGTTAATTTCGATTCTTGGATTCTAGGGTTTTGGAGCTTTAAAGTGAAATTAAATTCCGATGGATGATCCGATTGAGAAATGTCTTTGAGGGAAGTGACGGGCTCGTCGAGAGGAACATTTCGGAATAAGGGTTCGACCATCGGAGGTGGCCCGGCGGCGGTCCGGTGGTGGCAGGTGGTTTTCAGGCATTTTGGCACTGTTCCGGCGGGAATCCGGCGACGGAGTCTTCGGACAGATCGTGCCCCTCGACGCAACGGTTTTAACGGTCCTGGTATTACTCGAATCCGACTTGTCGTTTGTCTTTTATCTCATTGTTTGTATTATTGTGTTAATTTGTAGCTTTTGAACTATAGCTTATAGCTTATAGCTTTTGAGCATGAATAACTTGATCGTAGCTTGGCTTAATTGTATAAATTGTTGATTGTTGATGATATATGCTTGTGTAGTCGAACGGATAGGTTTCGGTTCGATTAGGCTAGAGATAGGATCGATCTTAGCTTGTAAGCTTTTGAGCTTTTGGGAAAAGCTAAAAGTTGTACTTTAATTGTTGTTGATTTAAATGAAACATACATATTTGATGTTTAATTACAAGCTTAACCCCTGAGTAGTTTATGCTTAAATGCTATTATTAATCAAATGTTAATTGTTATTCGTTTATTCCTCGTTTTACATTTTAAATGTCCAATTTACCCCTACTTGCTCTTTTGTGTTTAAATATCGAATGATTATCCTTAAGCATGTTCGTATTTTCATAGCCGAGCGTCAATGTCTGTTTTCTTGTTCCTATCAGTCATTCATCCTCTAGATCCCGTGTTTTCAGGTGGGATCTCTGAGGGAGAATCATATCTGTTGCTTGCTTGCTTTTCTCGTTTGTCGAGCTACAGGTAAGGGTTTAAACTATTTTCAACTGGGGCAAGGACATAGTTACTTAGGTTTCGAAATAACTTATTATCCCGCCTTTCTTATTACTTGCTGTACTGCCTTTACTGTCTCCTTATCTGCTTAGTCAAACCCGCTTTGATAGCAAAACTTATGCATCTACCAAAATGATTTGAAATGATTTCAACTAGAGACAAGTAACTTATTTGTTTTAAAAGTAACTATTTGATCTCTGAGGCACTTATAAGTAATGTCGTTAGTGACATCCATGCATTGTAACGACCCGCAATCTCCAAGTTCAAGATTAGCGCATTTATCGGAATTCGGACAGTTTACGGTCCCGACGTCTTTCACAATTGCACATTTTCCCAACTCTTGCATTTTAAATATTTTTATAAATCATTGATTTCGCATTTAAAACCCAAGTCATTAATTAGAATTTAATTTGCATCGTTTTGCCACTAATTAGGGTCAATTTGGTAAATTTATATTTATAGCTCGTTTAATTTAATTTAGTAAATTAACGGTGTACATTGGACTGGGTTTCAATGTAATAATGCATATTTTATCGAGGTTCCAAATATTTTCATAAGATTCTAAATATTATTCATTAAATCATATTTTCAAGAAATTGCATTTTTGACCCAAAACTATTTACACTTTGACCCTACCCGGCATTGACTTTTCGTAAACACATGAATTTTAATAAAACGAACCTCAATCTTTGTTAAGCATTTAATTACGGTCATTTTGACACTAAGTACGCCTAATTCCGACACTTTGCACTTTTACACGTTTTTCGAGGATAGGGTATATTATGTAATTACTGGGAGATTTGGGGCCAAAATGAAAAATGAAGAACACCTCACGCACAACAGCAGCCGCGAGCTCCCTCTCCCCCCCAAAAATGTGATTTTCTCATTTCTTCTCGGAATCGCGCGTATGATATGTCGAATCGACCGTCTCGACGAGACGAACTTAACCATACCATTTTCCCGGTGATTGGAGCAGCGAGGGCGGCAAGAAGGTGTCACGGAAATGAGCTTCTCGTCGGAGGCTTTTTCGGCCATGGCGAGGCTTGGGCTTGGTCGGAGATGGAAGCTCTCGTCGAGGGGAGTCTTTTGGCGGTGGTCTCACGACCTGATTTGGCCGGACGGCGGCGGATCGAGGAGGAGATGGCGCGGCGGTCAACGGCGGATTCCGGCGACTCCAGGCGGCGTCGCGACGGCGCACCACCGTGGCTGGAACAACCTTGAAGAGACGAAGATTTTGGTGGTGGTCTCATGGCCTGGAAGTGAGCCGCGGCGGAGCTCCGGCGGCGCGTGGCGGAGCCGCGGCGGCAACGTGGTGGTCTGGACTTTCCGGCCACCGTTTTCAAAGAGCTTTATATGGATTTCAATCTTCTCGACATGGGTAAGCCGATTTCGAAGTCAATTTCGTATTTCGTTGAGCCGATTTTCGTTAATTTCGATTCTTGGATTCTAGGGTTTTGGAGCTTTAAAGTGAAATTAAATTCCGATGGATGATCCGATTGAGAAATGTCTTTGAGGGAAGTGACGGGCTCGTCGAGAGGAACATTTCGGAATAAGGGTTCGACCATCGGAGGTGGCCCGGCGGCGGTCCGGTGGTGGCAGGTGGTTTTCTGGCATTTTGGCACTGTTCCGGCGGGAATCCGGCGACGGAGTCTTCGGACAGATCGTGCCCCTCGACGCAACGGTTTTAACGGTCCTGGTATTACTCGAATCCGACTTGTCGTTTGTCTTTTATCTCATTGTTTGTATTATTGTGTTAATTTGTAGCTTTTGAACTATAGCTTATAGCTTATAGCTTTTGAGCATGAATAACTTGATCCTAGCTTGGCTTAATTGTATAAATTGTTGATTGTTGATGATATATGCTTGTGTAGTCGAACGGATAGGTTTCGGTTCGATTAGGCTAGAGATAGGATCGATCTTAGCTTGTAAGCTTTTGAGCTTTTGGGAAAAGCTATAAGTTGTACTTTAATTGTTGTTGATTTAAATGAAACATACATGTTTGATGTTTAATTACAAGCTTAACCCCTGAGTAGTTTATGCTTAAATGCTATTATTAATCAAATGTTAATTGTTATTCGTTTATTCCTCGTTTTACATTTTAAATGTCCAATTTACCCCTCCTTGCTCTTTTGTGTTTAAATATCGAATGATTATCCTTAAGCATGTTCGTATTTTCATAGCCGAGCGTCAATGTCTGTTTTCTTGTTCCTATCAGTCATTCATCCTCTAGATCCCGTGTTTTCAGGTGGGATCTCTGAGGGAGAATCATATCTGTTGCTTGCTTGCTTTTCTCGTTTGTCGAGCTACAGGTAAGGGTTTAAACTATTTTCAACTGGGGCAAGGACATAGTTACTTAGGTTTCGAAATAACTTATTATCCCGCCTTTCTTATTACTTGCTGTACTGCCTTTACTGTCTCCTTATCTGCTTAGTCAAACCCGTTTTGATAGCAAAACTTATGCATCTACCAAAATGATTTGAAATGCTTTCAACTAGAGACAAGTAACTTATTTGTTTTAAAAGTAACTATTTGATCTCTGAGGCACTTATAAGTAATGTCGTTAGTGACATCCATGCATTGTAACGACCCGCAATCTCCAAGTTCAAGATTAGCGCATTTATCGGAATTCGGACAGTTTACGGTCCCGACGTCTTTCACAATTGCACATTTTCCCAACTCTTGCATTTTAAATATTTTTATAAATCATTGATTTCGCATTTAAAACCCAAGTCATTAATTAGAATTTAATTTGCATCGTTTTTCCACTAATTAGGGTCAATTTGGTAAATTTATATTTATAGCTCGTTTAATTTAATTTAGTAAATTAACGGTGTACATTGGACTGGGTTTCAATGTAATAATGCATATTTTATCGAGGTTCCAAATATTTTCATAAGATTCTAAATATTATTCATTAAATCATATTTTCAAGAAATTGCATTTTTGACCCAAAACTATTTACACTTTGACCCTACCCGGCATTGACTTTTCGTAAACACATGAATTTTAATAAAACGAACCTCAATCTTTGTTAAGCATCTAATTACGGTCATTTTGACACTAAGTACGCCTAATTCCGACACTTTGCACTTTTACACGTTTTTCGAGGATAGGGTATATTATGTAATTACTGGGAGATTTGGGGCCAAAATGAAAAATGAAGAACACCTCACGCACAACAGCAGCCGCGAGCTCCCTCTCCCCCCCCAAAAATGTGATTTTCTCATTTATTCTCGGAATCGCGCGTATGATATGTCGAATCGACCGTCTCGACGAGACGAACTTAACCATACCATTTTCCCGGTGATTGGAGCAGCGACGGCGGCGAGAAGGTGTCACGGAAATGAGCTTCTCGTCGGAGGCTTTTTCGGCCATGGCGAGGCTTGGGCTTGGTCGGAGATGGAAGCTCTCGTCGAGGGCAGTCTTTTGGCGGTGGTCTCACGACCTGATTTGGCCGGACGGCGGCGGATCGAGGAGGAGATGGCGCGGCGGTCAACGGCGGATTCCGGCGACTCCAGGCAGCGTCTCGACGGCGCACCACCATGGCTGGAACAACCTTGAAGAGACGAAGATTTTGGTGGTGGTCTCATGGCCTGGAAGTGAGCCGCGGCGGAGCTCCGGCGGCGCGTGGCGGAGCCGCGGCGGCAACGTGGTGGTCTGGACATTCCGGCCACCATTTTCAAAGAGCTTTATATGGATTTCAATCTTCTCGACATGGGTAAGCCGATTTCGAAGTCAATTTCGTATTTCGTTGAGCCGATTTTCGTTAATTTCGATTCTTGGATTCTAGGGTTTTGGAGCTTTAAAGTGAAATTAAATTCCGATGGATGATCCGATTGAGAAATGTCTTTGAGGGAAGTGACGGGCTCGTCGAGAGGAACATTTCGGAATAAGGGTTCGACCATCGGAGGTGGCCCGGCGGCGGTCCGGTGGTGGCAGGTGGTTTTCCGGCATTTTGGCACTGTTCCGGCGGGAATCCGGCGACGGAGTCTTCGGACAGATCGTGCCCCTCGACGCAACGGTTTTAACGGTCCTGGTATTACTCGAATCCGACTTATCGTTTGTCTTTTATCTCATTGTTTGTATTATTGTGTTAATTTGTAGCTTTTGAACTATAGCTTATAGCTTATAGCTTTTGAGCATGAATAACTTGATCCTAGCTTGGCTTAATTGTATAAATTGTTGATTGTTGATGATATATGCTTGTGTAGTCGAACGGATAGGTTTCGGTTCGATTAGGCTAGAGATAGGATCGATCTTAGCTTGTAAGCTTTTGAGCTTTTGGGAAAAGCTATAAGTTGTACTTTAATTGTTGTTGATTTAAATGAAACATACATGTTTGATGTTTAATTACAAGCTTAACCCCTGAGTAGTTTATGCTTAAATGCTATTATTAATCAAATGTTAATTGTTATTCGTTTATTCCTCGTTTTACATTTTAAATGTCCAATTTACCCCTCCTTGCTCTTTTGTGTTTAAATATCGAATGATTATCCTTAAGCATGTTCGTATTTTCATAGCCGAGCGTCAATGTCTGTTTTCTTGTTCCTATCAGTCATTCATCCTCTAGATCCCGTGTTTTCAGGTGGGATCTCTGAGGGAGAATCATATCTGTTGCTTGCTTGCTTTTCTCGTTTGTCGAGCTACAGGTAAGGGTTTAAACTATTTTCAACTGGGGCAAGGACATAGTTACTTAGGTTTCGAAATAACTTATTATCCCGCCTTTCTTATTACTTGCTGTACTGCCTTTACTGTCTCCTTATCTGCTTAGTCAAACCCGTTTTGATAGCAAAACTTATGCATCTACCAAAATGATTTGAAATGCTTTCAACTAGAGACAAGTAACTTATTTGTTTTAAAAGTAACTATTTGATCTCTGAGGCACTTATAAGTAATGTCGTTAGTGACATCCATGCATTGTAACGACCCGCAATCTCCAAGTTCAAGATTAGCGCATTTATCGGAATTCGGACAGTTTACGGTCCCGACGTCTTTCACAATTGCACATTTTCCGAACTCTTGCATTTTAAATATTTTTATAAATCATTGATTTCGCATTTAAAACCCAAGTCATTAATTAGAATTTAATTTGCATCGTTTTTCCACTAATTAGGGTCAATTTGGTAAATTTATATTTATAGCTCGTTTAATTTAATTTAGTAAATTAACGGTGTACATTGGACTGGGTTTCAATGTAATAATGCATATTTTATCGAGGTTCCAAATATTTTCATAAGATTCTAAATATTATTCATTAAATCATATTTTCAAGAAATTGCATTTTTGACCCAAAACTATTTACACTTTGACCCTACCCGGCATTGACTTTTCGTAAACACATGAATTTTAATAAAACGAACCTCAATCTTTGTTAAGCATCTAATTACGGTCATTTTGACACTAAGTACGCCTAATTCCGACACTTTGCACTTTTACACGTTTTTCGAGGATAGGGTATATTATGTAATTACTGGGAGATTTGGGGCCAAAATGAAAAATGAAGAACACCTCACGCACAACAGCAGCCGCGAGCTCCCTCTCCCCCCCCAAAAATGTGATTTTCTCATTTATTCTCGGAATCGCGCGTATGATATGTCGAATCGACCGTCTCGACGAGACGAACTTAACCATACCATTTTCCCGGTGATTGGAGCAGCGACGGCGGCGAGAAGGTGTCACGGAAATGAGCTTCTCGTCGGAGGCTTTTTCGGCCATGGCGAGGCTTGGGCTTGGTCGGAGATGGAAGCTCTCGTCGAGGGCAGTCTTTTGGCGGTGGTCTCACGACCTGATTTGGCCGGACGGCGGCGGATCGAGGAGGAGATGGCGCGGCGGTCAACGGCGGATTCCGGCGACTCCAGGCAGCGTCTCGACGGCGCACCACCATGGCTGGAACAACCTTGAAGAGACGAAGATTTTGGTGGTGGTCTCATGGCCTGGAAGTGAGCCGCGGCGGAGCTCCGGCGGCGCGTGGCGGAGCCGCGGCGGCAACGTGGTGGTCTGGACATTCCGGCCACCATTTTCAAAGAGCTTTATATGGATTTCAATCTTCTCGACATGGGTAAGCCGATTTCGAAGTCAATTTCGTATTTCGTTGAGCCGATTTTCGTTAATTTCGATTCTTGGATTCTAGGGTTTTGGAGCTTTAAAGTGAAATTAAATTCCGATGGATGATCCGATTGAGAAATGTCTTTGAGGGAAGTGACGGGCTCGTCGAGAGGAACATTTCGGAATAAGGGTTCGACCATCGGAGGTGGCCCGGCGGCGGTCCGGTGGTGGCAGGTGGTTTTCCGGCATTTTGGCACTGTTCCGGCGGGAATCCGGCGACGGAGTCTTCGGACAGATCGTGCCCCTCGACGCAACGGTTTTAACGGTCCTGGTATTACTCGAATCCGACTTGTCGTTTGTCTTTTATCTCATTGTTTGTATTATTGTGTTAATTTGTAGCTTTTGAACTATAGCTTATAGCTTATAGCTTTTGAGCATGAATAACTTGATCCTAGCTTGGCTTAATTGTAACATTGTTGATTGTTGATGATATATGCTTGTGTAGTCGAACGGATAGGTTTCGGTTCGATTAGGCTAGAGATAGGATCGATCTTAGCTTGTAAGCTTTTGAGCTTTTGGGAAAAGCTATAAGTTGTACTTTAATTGTTGTTGATTTAAATGAAACATACATGTTTGATGTTTAATTACAAGCTTAACCCCTGAGTAGTTTATGCTTAAATGCTATTATTAATCAAATGTTAATTGTTATTCGTTTATTCCTCGTTTTACATTTTAAATGTCCAATTTACCCCTCCTTGCTCTTTTGTGTTTAAATATCGAATGATTATCCTTAAGCATGTTCGTATTTTCATAGCCGAGCGTCAATGTCTGTTTTCTTGTTCCTATCAGTCATTCATCCTCTAGATCCCGTGTTTTCAGGTGGGATCTCTGAGGGAGAATCATATCTGTTGCTTGCTTGCTTTTCTCGTTTGTCGAGCTACAGGTAAGGGTTTAAACTATTTTCAACTGGGGCAAGGACATAGTTACTTAGGTTTCGAAATAACTTATTATCCCGCCTTTCTTATTACTTGCTGTACTGCCTTTACTGTCTCCTTATCTGCTTAGTCAAACCCGTTTTGATAGCAAAACTTATGCATCTACCAAAATGATTTGAAATGCTTTCAACTAGAGACAAGTAACTTATTTGTTTTAAAAGTAACTATTTGATCTCTGAGGCACTTATAAGTAATGTCGTTAGTGACATCCATGCATTGTAACGACCCGCAATCTCCAAGTTCAAGATTAGCGCATTTATCGGAATTCGGACAGTTTACGGTCCCGACGTCTTTCACAATTGCACATTTTCCGAACTCTTGCATTTTAAATATTTTTATAAATCATTGATTTCGCATTTAAAACCCAAGTCATTAATTAGAATTTAATTTGCATCGTTTTGCCACTAATTAGGGACAATTTGGTAAATTTATATTTATAGCTCGTTTAATTTAATTTAGTAAATTAACGGTGTACATTGGACTGGGTTTCAATGTAATAATGCATATTTTATCGAGGTTCCAAATATTTTCATAAGATTCTAAATATTATTCATTAAATCATATTTTCAAGAAATTGCATTTTTGACCCAAAACTATTTACACTTTGACCCTACCCGGCATTGACTTTTCGTAAACACATGAATTTTAATAAAACGAACCTCAATCTTTGTTAAGCATTTAATTACGGTCATTTTGACACTAAGTACGCCTAATTCCGACACTTTGCACTTTTACACGTTTTTCGAGGATAGGGTATATTATGTAATTACTGGGAGATTTGGGGCCAAAATGAAAAATGAAGAACACCTCACGCACAACAGCAGCCGCGAGCTCCCTCTCCCCCCCAAAAATGTGATTTTCTCATTTCTTCTCGGAATCGCGCGTATGATATGTCGAATCGACCGTCTCGACGAGACGAACTTAACCATACCATTTTCCCGGTGATTGGAGCAGCGAGGGCGGCAAGAAGGTGTCACGGAAATGAGCTTCTCGTCGGAGGCTTTTTCGGCCATGGCGAGGCTTGGGCTTGGTCGGAGATGGAAGCTCTCGTCGAGGGGAGTCTTTTGGCGGTGGTCTCACGACCTGATTTGGCCGGACGGCGGCGGATCGAGGAGGAGATGGCGCGGCGGTCAACGGCGGATTCCGGCGACTCCAGGCGGCGTCGCGACGGCGCACCACCGTGGCTGGAACAACCTTGAAGAGACGAAGATTTTGGTGGTGGTCTCATGGCCTGGAAGTGAGCCGCGGCGGAGCTCCGGCGGCGCGTGGCGGAGCCGCGGCGGCAACGTGGTGGTCTGGACTTTCCGGCCACCGTTTTCAAAGAGCTTTATATGGATTTCAATCTTCTCGACATGGGTAAGCCGATTTCGAAGTCAATTTCGTATTTCGTTGAGCCGATTTTCGTTAATTTCGATTCTTGGATTCTAGGGTTTTGGAGCTTTAAAGTGAAATTAAATTCCGATGGATGATCCGATTGAGAAATGTCTTTGAGGGAAGTGACGGGCTCGTCGAGAGGAACATTTCGGAATAAGGGTTCGACCATCGGAGGTGGCCCGGCGGCGGTCCGGTGGTGGCAGGTGGTTTTCTGGCATTTTGGCACTGTTCCGGCGGGAATCCGGCGACGGAGTCTTCGGACAGATCGTGCCCCTCGACGCAACGGTTTTAACGGTCCTGGTATTACTCGAATCCGACTTGTCGTTTGTCTTTTATCTCATTGTTTGTATTATTGTGTTAATTTGTAGCTTTTGAACTATAGCTTATAGCTTATAGCTTTTGAGCAAGAATAACTTGATCCTAGCTTGGCTTAATTGTATAAATTGTTGATTGTTGATGATATATGCTTGTGTAGTCGAACGGATAGGTTTCGGTTCGATTAGGCTAGAGATAGGATCGATCTTAGCTTGTAAGCTTTTGAGCTTTTGGGAAAAGCTATAAGTTGTACTTTAATTGTTGTTGATTTAAATGAAACATACATGTTTGATGTTTAATTACAAGCATAACCCCTGAGTAGTTTATGCTTAAATGCTATTATTAATCAAATGTTAATTGTTATTCGTTTATTCCTCGTTTTACATTTTAAATGTCCAATTTACCCCTCCTTGCTCTTTTGTGTTTAAATATCGAATGATTATCCTTAAGCATGTTCGTATTTTCATAGCCGAGCGTCAATGTCTGTTTTCTTGTTCCTATCAGTCATTCATCCTCTAGATCCCGTGTTTTCAGGTGGGATCTCTGAGGGAGAATCATATCTGTTGCTTGCTTGCTTTTCTCGTTTGTCGAGCTACAGGTAAGGGTTTAAACTATTTTCAACTGGGGCAAGGACATAGTTACTTAGGTTTCAAAATAACTTATTATCCCGCCTTTCTTATTACTTGTTGTACTGCCTTTACTGTCTCCTTATCTGCTTAGTCAAACCCGTTTTGATAGCAAAACTTATGCATCTACCAAAATGATTTGAAATGCTTTCAACTAGAGACAAGTAACTTATTTGTTTTAAAAGTAACTATTTGATCTCTGAGGCACTTATAAGTAATGTCGTTAGTGACATCCATGCATTGTAACGACCCGCAATCTCCAAGTTCAAGATTAGCGCATTTATCGGAATTCGGACAGTTTACGGTCCCGACGTCTTTCACAATTGCACATTTTCCCAACTCTTGCATTTTAAATATTTTTATAAATCATTGATTTCGCATTTAAAACCCAAGTCATTAATTAGAATTTAATTTGCATCGTTTTGCCACTAATTAGGGTCAATTTGGTAAATTTATATTTATAGCTCGTTTAATTTAATTTAGTAAATTAACGGTGTACATTGGACTGGGTTTCAATGTAATAATGCATATTTTATCGAGGTTCCAAATATTTTCATAAGATTCTAAATATTATTCATTAAATCATATTTTCAAGAAATTGCATTTTTGACCCAAAACTATTTACACTTTGACCCTACCCGGCATTGACTTTTCGTAAACACATGAATTTTAATAAAACGAACCTCAATCTTTGTTAAGCATTTAATTACGGTCATTTTGACACTAAGTACGCCTAATTCCGACACTTTGCACTTTTACACGTTTTTCGAGGATAGGGTATATTATGTAATTACTGGGAGATTTGGGGCCAAAATGAAAAATGAAGAACACCTCACGCACAACAGTAGCCGCGAGCTCCCTCTCTCCCCCAAAAATGTGATTTTCTCATTTCTTCTCGGAATCGCGCGTATGATATGTCGAATCGACCGTCTCGACGAGACGAACTTAACCATACCATTTTCCCGGTGATTGGAGCAGCGATGGCGGCGAGAAGGTGTCACGGAAATGAGCTTCTCGTCGGAGGCTTTTTCGGCCACGGCGAGGCTTGGGCTTGGTCGGAGATGGAAGCTCTCGTCGAGGGGAGTCTTTTGGCGGTGGTCTCACGACCTGATTTGGCCGGACGGCGGAGGATCGAGGAGGAGATGGCGCGGCGGTCAACGGCGGATTCCGGCGACTCCAGGCGGCGTCTCGACGGCGCACCACCGTGGCTGGAACAACCTTGAAGAGACGAAGATTTTGGTGGTGGTCTCATGGCCTGGAAGTGAGCCGCGGCGGAGCTCCGGCGGCGCGTGGCGGAGGCGCGGCGGCAACGTGGTGGTCTGGACTTTCCGGCCACCGTTTTCAAAGAGCTTTATATGGATTTCAATCTTCTCGACATGGGTATGCTGATTTCGAAGTCAATTTTGTATTTCGTTGAGCCGATTTTCGTTAATTTCGATTCTTGGATTCTAGGGTTTTGGAGCTTTAATGTGAAATTAAATTCCGATGGATGATCCGATTGAGAAATGTCTTTGAGGGAAGTGACGGGCTCGTCGAGAGGAACATTTCGGAATAAGGGTTCGACCATCGGAGGTGGCCCGGCGGCGATCCGATGGTGGTAGGTGGTTTTCCGGCATTTTGGCACTGTTCCGGCGGGAATCCGGCGACGGAGTCTTCGGACAGATCGTGCCCCTCGACGCAACGGTTTTAACGGTCCTGGTATTACTCGAATCCGACTTGTCATTTGTCTTTTATCTCATTGTTTGTATTATTGTGTTAATTTGTAGCTTTCGAACTATAGCTTATAGCTTATAGCTTTTGAGCATGAATAACTTGATCCTAGCTTGGCTTAATTGTATAAATTGTTGATTGTTGATGATATATGCTTGTGTAGTCGAACGGATAGATTTCGGTTCGATTAGGCTAGAGATAGGATCGATCTTAGCTTGTAAGCTTTTGAGCTTTTGGGAAAAGCTATAAGTTGTACTTTAATTGTTGTTGATTTAAATGAAACATACATGTTTGATGTTTAATTTCAAGCTTAACCCCTGGTTAGATTATGCTTAAATGTTATTATTAATTAAATATTAATTGTTATTCGTCTATTTAATTATTGCATGCTTTTGGATAAATTGACCATATTGCCCCTACTTGCTTTCTTATGTTTAAATGTTGAATGAGTGTCCTTAAGCATGTTTATATTTTGATAGCCGAGCGTCAGTGTCTGTTTTCTTGTTCGTGTTAGTCATTCATCCTCTAGACCCCGTGTTTTCAGGTGGGATCTCTGAGGGAGAATCATACATGTTGCTTGCTTGCTTTTCTCGTTTGTCGAGCTACAGGTAAGGGTTTAAACTATTTTCAACTGGGGCAAGGACATAGTACTTAGGTTTCAAAATAAATTAATATCCCGCCTTTTCTTATTATTTGTTGTACTGTCTTTATTATTTCCTTATGTGCTTGGTCAAATGTTTTGATAGCAAAACCTATGCATCTACCAAAATGATTTGAAATGCTTTCAACTAGAGACAAGTAACTTATTTGTTTTAAAAGTAACTTTTTGATCTCAGAGGCACTTATACGTAATGTCGTTAGGGACATCCGTTAGCATGCTCCCGAAGCGTACGACACTTATGAGTATTTCTTAGATCGTTACATCAACTTGTCTCAAAGCCCATTTGGCTATTCATACTTAACTGCTTGCATCATCTTTTCGAACGGCCCCTTTGGCCACCCAAACTGTTATTAATTTCAAATGCCAGCCCTGGACTGAAACACGAAGTGGGCCCGGAGTTTATAGGAGGTGAGCCTGGAGATGAGCGTCTAGGGCAAATCCCGATGTGTACTCCAATCCGTATTCGCTTGGGTCGGCCAGGAGGTTGGCTAGCCTGAGTTATTGCGAGGGTGGCGTTTTAGGCTACGCGCTTCCTAGAAAATTCTGATAAGGGTTACGTTGTTAACACGCGTTTCCATAAAACTCTGAGTGGATCATGACTTTTGGTGGTGGAGTACTTGACTACGTGCTTGCATGATTTTCATGAATGGGAGTTACAAGGAGAGGGCCCGTTCTCGCCGGGACACAATATTGCATGACTTATTGCATTATTTACTTGTCTAATTGGTTTACAGCTTTCGTTACAAGTTGAAGCACATTCCGGTTTTCTCTATTTAGCATATGTATTTCCCTATATATATATAAAACCTGGAAGCGTGACTCGAACTTGCCCAACTTAAGCCTCCTTTATTGTTCAAACTATTTAGTTGAATTACGAGTCGTTTTTACTTATCATTTCCAACTTATTTATGCCATGCTTTTCGAACTTGTAACGACCTCGTGACTCAACTAATATCATTTCAAAATGATCGGCTTGACCTTATATGCAAATGTTTTCAAAGGATCCGGTTCGTCAACCTTTTGTGTTTTCAAATAAAGCCGAACCCGAATGCTGCTTTGTGTTATAGTTTTACAACTTATATTATCGTATGTATCTTTATCAAAACGAGTAACATTCACCCCTTTTTGGTTTTAAACGATAAACGACGAACTGTGATCAATACCTATATTGTATTACCCCCCTTACTGAGTATCCTTTATACTCACCCCTTCTATTTTGGTTCTTACTTTAGGTAGACAGGTGGCGGTGTCACCTATCTTGTCAGTCGGCAGCAGCAGGTCTAGGTCGGCTCTTGTCTCTTGTCTTGTCAGTGTCCCAACAACAGTCGAGTCTTTACTTTATGAATTGATTTAGCTTATTGTATTTAATATTATGATTTATTTTCCGTACTTACGTGCCCGTGATGTGGGATAGATAGTTGAGCCGTGGATGGCATTAATTGGATATTTATTTTGTAATTGTTTTATGAATTATGTTGCCATGGATGGCTTTTATGATTAAATTGTTATTTTTTTTGAAATCGCTTCCGCACTATTCTGATTATTCCTGTTGTTGTTGGGGCGTCGTGATGCTGTTGCCGGAGTTTGATCGAGTGATTGTCGTTCGCCGGGATGGATTTTCGAATGGTGTACCTTTACCTCGTTTGGGAGTTCGTCTTGGTGCGGATGTGGTGTTCTTTCTCCTCATACGGAAAGGGGTGTTACATGCATGCTCCCGAAGCGTACGACGCTTATGTGTATTTCTTAGATCGTTACAACAGCTTGTCTCAAAGGCCCCTTTGGCAATTCATACATAAGTGTTTGCATCATATTTTCGAACGACCCCTTTGGCCACCCAAACTGTTATTGATTTCAAATGCGTGCCCTGGACTGCATCATGACATTGGGATCGGAGTATATAGGAGGTGAGCCTGGAGACGAGCATCTAGGGCAAATCCTAATGTATACTACTATGCACGTTGACTTAGGCCAGGTTAGGAGGTTGACTAGCCTAAGTTGATGCGAATGGTGGTCTAACCGCGTCTCTTTAATTCACTGTACGGTGGTGCTAATCGCGTCTCCTTAAATTCTGACTGGATCATGACTGTTGGTGGTGGAGTAATTGACTACGTGCTTGCATGATTTTCATGATTGGGAGTCATAAGGAGAGGGCCCGTTCTCGTCGGGACACATTATTGCATAACTTATTGCATTTTTTGCTTGTTTAACTGATTTACGGCTTTTGTTACAAGTCAAAGCACATTCCGGTTTTCTTCCTTTAGCATATGTACTTCCCTATATATATACATATAAAACCCAGAAGCGTGGCTCGAACTTGTCCAGCTTAAGCCTCCTTTATTGTTCAAACTATTTAGTTGAATTACGAGCCGTATTTACTTAGCATTTCCAACTTACTTATATCATGCTTTTCGAACTTGTAACGGCCTTGTGACTCAACTAATATCCTTTCAACTTATCGGCTTGACACTATGTGCAAATTATTTTTAAAGGATCCGGTTCGTCACCCTTTTTGTCTTTTCAAAGTAAGCCGAACCCGAGTGTTGCTTTGTGTTGTTTTACAACTTATATCGTTATTTATATTCTTTCTCAAAACGAGCAACATTCAATACTTTTGGTTTTAAAAGACAAATGACGAACTGTGATCAAAACCCCCTTACTGAGTATCCTTTATACTCACCCCTTCTATTTTGGTTCTTGCTTCAGGTAGACAGTTGGCGGTGTCACCTATCTTGTCAGTCGGCATTAGCAGGTCTAGATAGGCTCAGTCTTGTTGTCTGGTTTGTCTTGTCTATGGTCCCAACAACTGTCGAGTCCTATTTATTGTATTTAATTACTTTTGTACCCCCTTTACTGCTTTATTTACTTTATGTATCTTATGTGCCCCTGATGTGGTATAGTTGAAGATATCTAGGATTCCACAGGATAGGCTAGTTGAGCCATGGATGGCACTACGTGTTTATGATCCTTTTGTATCTTGAATTATAAATGTTTAATGATATTATGTTAGCCTCGTAGGCTTTTATGGAATTTATTTGTTGCCTTTTAAATCGCTTCCGCATTACTCTGTATGGTTGTGGTTGTTGTTGGGATATCGTTGCTGTTGTCGATAGTTATTGCTTGTGTACCGTTCGCCGAAGTGGGTTTTTGAGTTGAGGCCCCTCGCTGAAGCTTGGGAATCCATTTTGGTGCGGATGTGGCGGTCCTTCTTCAGGGGGCGCTACAGGTCCGTCTACATTGGAGGAATAGGGGTGGTTTCCTGTTTTATATTTGGAAATTGGAGTTAAGGGCTCGTCTCGCCGAGTCATATAAAATGTTATGTTATGTTTTATGCTAAATCACCAACCGTTTACGAAAACCTTTCTTTTATGTTGATTTCTTTTAAGTTAAAAAATGGTGATTTACATCCGTTTTATAATTTACATTATTATTCCCTCCCCACTTAGTCGTTTGACTAACCCCCTCTGTTTCGCCCTTGGTGTTGGTTTCAGGATACTAGGCAGGATTGTTCGTTGTCGTCGCGTCTATAGAGTTACATTTATTTTTGGTATATGTAAACTCTTATTCCCGTTTGGCCTTTTATTATGATACATGTTTTAGGATACTTACGCTACTATGTATTTACATTCGGGATTATTATACTGAACCCGTTATTGTAGATTGTCGGGATATTGTATTGAACCCGTGTACTTAATTGTGGTAATTAGTAATTGAATTTCGCTGGCCTCGGTGGGCTTTAATAGTTGTGAAATGGTTTATTATTTTGCTTTTTTTTTCGCTTCCGCACTTTTGTCGTCTGTTTCGTTTTTGAAATCCCTGCCTAGTGATTGAGTAAATGTGTGCCGTTCGCCGGCTTTTGATTTGGGGCAGAATTCCCGTTTCAGTTCCACGTCGAGACTCGGAGCGGGGCGTGGATTACCCATTTGGGGCACCCGCTACATTTCGGTTCGATTAGGCTAGAGATAGGATCGATCTTAGCTTGCTAGCTTTTGAGCTTTTGGGAAAAGCTATAAGTTGTGAAGTTGTATTCAATTTGTTGATTTAATGAAATATACTTGTTGGTGTTGAATTACAATCTTACCCTGCTAAGCTTATATGTTTAGATGTTTTGTAATTAATTTAGTGTTTCTCGTTTATTTAATTATTGCATGCTTTTGGATATAAATTGACCATATTGCCCCTACTTGCTTTCTCATGTTTAAATGTTGAATGAGTGTCCTTAAGCATGTTTGTATTTTGATAGCCGAGCGTCAGTGTCTGTTTTCTTGTTCGTGTCAGTCGTTCATCCTCTAGACCCCGTGTTTTCAGGTGGGATCTCTTAGGGAGAATCATATCTTTTGCTTGCTTGCTTTTCTCGTTTGTCGAGCTACAGGTAAGGGTTTAAAATGCTTTCAACTGGGGCAAGGACATAGTGACTTAGGTTTGCGAAATAACTTACTATCCTTCTTTTCTTATTGCTTGCTGTACTGCCTTTACTATTTCCTTATGTGCTTAGTCAAACGTTTTGGTAGCAAAACCTATGCATCTACCAAAATGATTTAAAATGCTTTCAACTATAGACAAGTAACTTATTTGTTTTAAAAGTGACCATTTGATCTCAGAAGCACTTATAATTAATGTCGTTAGGGACATCCGTCAGCATGCTCCCGAAGCGTACGGCGCTTATGAGTATTTCTTAGATTGTTAAATCAACTTGTCGCAAAAGCCTCTTTGGCCATTCATACTTAACTGCTTGCATCATCTTTTCGAACGACCCCTTTGGCCACACAAACTGTTCTTGTTTTCAAAAGCGAGCCATGGACTGAATCATGACCTTGGGCCCGGAGTATACAAGAGGTGAGCCTGGAGACGAGCGTCTAGGGAAAATCCCGATGTATGCTTCTATGCGTGTCAACTTAGGCTGGTTAGGAGGTTGACTAGTCTAAGTTGATGCGAACGGTGGTGCTAACCGCGTCTCTTTAATTCACTGTACGGTGGTGCTAATCGCATCTCCTTAAATTCTGACTGGATCATGACTTTTGGTGGTGGAGTACTTGACTAAATGCTTTCATGATTTTCATGGTTGGGAGTTATAAGGAGATGGCCCGTTCTCGCCGGGACACATTATTGCATGGCTCATTGCATTATTTACTTGTCTAATTGATTTTTTGCATTCGTTACAAGTCGAAGCACATTCGGTTTTCTTCATTTAGCATATGTATTTTCCCTATATATATATAAAACCCGGAAGCGTGGCTCGAACTTGCCCAACTTATACCTTCTTTATTATTCAAACTACGAGCCGTGTTTACTTATCATTTCCAACTTATTTATGTCATGTCTTTCTATCTTGTACGGCCTCGTGGCTCAACTAATATCCTTTCAAAACTATCGGCTTGACATTACATGCAAATATTTTTAAAGGATCCGGTTCGTCAACCTTTTGTGTTTTCAAAGTAAGCCGAACCCGAGTGTTGCTCAGTTTTATGTTTTGCAACTTATATTATTATTTGTATTCTTTTATTAAAGCGAGCAACATTTACTACTTTTGGTTTTAAATGATAAACGAGGAACCGCGATCAATACCTATATTGTATAACCCCCCCTTACTGAGTATCCTTTATACTCACCCCTTCTATTTCTGTAGCGCCCCTTTCCATAAGAGGAGAAAGGACACCACATCCGCACCAAGATGAACTCATAAACAAGGTAAATGTACCTCATTCAAAATTCATCCCGGCGAACGGCAAGCACTCGATCAAAACTCCGGCAACAACAACACGACGCCCCAACAACAACAGCAGCAATCAGAATAATGCGGAAGCGATTTCAGAAACAACTGTTTAATCATAAAAGCCATCCATCGCAATATAATTCACAAAACGAATCTAAAACAATTATCCATTCAATGCCGTCCATGACTCTACTAACTATCCCACATCAGGGGCACGTAAGTACAGAAAGTAAATCATAATATTATATATAGTAATTCGAATCAATTCATAAAGTAAAGACTCAACTGTTGTTAGGACATTGACAAGACAATAGACAAGAGAACCTGGTCCTGCTGCTGCCGACTGACAAGATAGGTGACACCGCCACCTGTCTACCTGTAGCAAGAACCAAAATAGAAGGGGTGAGTATAAAGGATACTCAGTAAGGCGGGTTATAGAATATAGGTATTGATCACAGTTCATCGTTTATCGTTTAAAACCAAAAGGGGTGAATGTTGGTCGTTTTGATAAAGATACAAACAATAATATAAGTAGTAAAACTATAACACAAAGCAACATTCAGATTCGGCTTTATTTGAAAACACAAAATGTTGACGAACTGGATCCTTTGAAAACATTTGCACATAAGGTCAAGCCGATCAATTGAAAGAATATTAGTTGAGTCACGAGACCGTTACAAGTTTGAAAGGCATGATATAAACAAGTTGGAAATGATAAGAACACACGGCTCGTAATTCAACTAGGTAGTTTGAACAATAAAGAAGGCTTAAGTTGGGCAAGTTCGAGCCACGCTTCCGGGTTTTATATATATATATATAGGGAAATACATATGCTAAATGAAGGAAACCGGAATGTGCTTCGACTTGTAACGAAAGCCGTAAATCAATTAGACAAACAAGTAATGCAATAAGTCATGCAATAATATATCCCGGCGAGAACGGGCCCCCTCCTTATAACTCCCAACCATGAAAATCATGAAAGCATGTAGTTAACTATTCCACCACCAAAAGTCAAGCACGACACAATTTAAGGAAACGAGTGGTGCCCCACAACGCTACCATACACAATTTACGGAAACGCTCAAGGCGCTATCGTCGCATTAACTTAGACTAGCCATACCTCCCGTCCGGCCTAAGTTAACACCTAGAGTACACATCAGGATTTGGCCTAGATGCTCGTCTCCAAGCTCACCTCCTGTATCACTCCTGGGCCCAAAGTCATGATCCAGTTCTTCAATTTAGGTGGCCAAAAGGGTCATTCGAAAACAGGGAATCAGGGTGTGGAAGGCCAAAGGGGCCATTCGAGACAAAGTTATATTTGCGAGGTCAAGAGACCAAAGTTCGCATTTAAAAACAAATGGGTTTTCCTTGGCTCTAATTGAAAATGTTTGTAAAATATTATACATATAGGTTTTGCTATTAAAAGGTTTGACTAAGCACATAAGGAAATAGTAAAGGCAGGAACAACAAGCAAGAAGAAAGGCAGGATAATAATTTATTTCGCAAACCTATGTATATCTAGGATCTTGCCCTAGTTGAAAACATTTTAAACCCTTACCTGTAGCTCGATAAACGAGAAAAGCAAGCAAGAAAGAGCTATGATTCTCCCTCAGAGATCCCACCTGAAAACACGGGGTCTAGAGGATGAATGACTGACATGAACAAGAAAACAGACACTGACGCTCGGCTATCAAAATACAAGCATGCTTAAGGACACTCATTCAACATTTAAACATAAGAAAGCAAGTAGGGGCAATATGGTAAATTTATATCCAAAAGCATGCAATAATTATATAAACGAGAAACACTAAATTAATTACAAAACATCTAAACATATAAGCTTACCAGGGTAAGATTGTAATTCAACACCAACAAGTATATTTCATTTAAAACAATAATTGAATACAACTTCACAACTTATAGCTTTTCTCAAAAGCTCTAAAGCTACAAGCTCGTATTAATCCTATCTCTAGCCTAATCGAACCAAAACCTATCAATTCGACTACACAATCATTCAACAACAATAATAAACAATTTCTACAATTAAACCAAAGCTAGGATACCAGTTATTCATGCTCAAAAGCTAGAAGCTATAAGCTATAACCCAAAAAGTGACCAAATAATACAATAATATGAAAAATGTGATGAAAGACAAACGACATGTCGGATTCAAGTAATACCAGCGCCGTTATAACCGCTGAAGACTCCGTCACCGGATTCCCGCCGGAACAATGCCAAAAATGCCGGAAACTGCCTGCCATCCCGGACCGCCACGGGACCACCTCCGATGGTCGAACCCTTATACCGAAATGTTCCTCTCGATGAGTCCGTCACTTCCCCCAAAACCATTTCTCGATCGGACCATCCATCGGAATTTAATTTCACTTCAATGCTCCAAAACCCTAGAATTCCAAGAATCAAAATTAACGAAAATCGGCTCAAGGAATTACGAAATTGACTTTGGATTTAGCTTACCTATGTCGAGAAGGTTGGAAATCATCTCTTGGTCAACGAAAATGGTGGCCGAAAAAGTCCAGACCAGCACGTCGCCGCCGCGCTGCCGTCGGAGGCTCGTAGCGCCGCCGCCGCGCCACCACTGGACACACCATCACCACCACTAGCTTCGTCTGGTTAAGGGCTTCAAAGCCCAGGTAGTCCCCAGCCGTATCGCCCACGACCTCCTTCGCACTGTCGTGGCCGTCGAGCGCCCTAGCGCCGCCGTGGCTGGGTTTCAGGCCGCGGCACCACCACCATCAGCTTCCTGTTGAAAAACCGGTCAAGATCCGTGCCCTGGATGCCGTCGATCGTCGCCAGAAAGTCAGAACCACCACCATTGCCGTCGCCACCTTCGCGCTGCCGTAGCGCCACCACCGGTACTCCAATTGCCACAATAATGGTATGGTTGAGTTCGTCTCGTCGAGATGGTCGATTCGACATGTCATACGCGCGATTCCAAGAAGAAATGAGAAAATCACATTTTAGGGAGGGAGAGAGCTTGCGGCTGTTGTGCATGTGTGTGTTCTCTCTTTTTCATTTTGGCCCCCAAATCTCTCAATAATTGCATAATATACCCTATCTTCGAAAAATGTGCAAATTGTATAATATGTCGGAATTTAGTGTAGTTAGTGTCAAAATGACCGAAATAAAATGCTTAGTGAGAATCAAGGTTCATTTTCTTAAAATTCATGAGTTTACGAAAAGTCGATTCCGGGTTGGGCTAAAATGTAAATAATTTTGGGCTAAAAATGCAATTTCATTTAAAATATGACTTAATGAATAATATTTAGAATTTCATGAAAGTATTTGGAACCTCGATAAAATATGCACTATTAAAACATTGAACCCCAGTCCAATGTACACCGTTAAATTACTAAATTAAATTAAACGAGCTAAAAATATAAATTTACCAAATTGACCCTAGTTAGTGTTAAAATGATGCAAATCAATTTATAATTAATGCCTTGGGTTGTAAATACCAAATCGATGATTTATAGAAATCATTAATGCAAGAGTTGGAAAACGTACAAGTGTGAAAGACGTCGGGACCATAAATGGTCCGAATTCCGATAAATGCGCTAAATTCTGAACTTGGAGATTGTGGGTCGTCAGAATTTTGGTTCTTGCTTCAGGTAGACAGGTGGTGGTGTCACCTATCTTATCAGTCGGCAACAGTAGGTCTAGGTTGGCTCATGTATTATCGTCTTGTCAGTGTCCCAACAACAGTTGAGTCTTTACTTTCTGAATTGATTTGAATTATTGTATTTAGCATTATGATTTAATTTATTTACTTTCTGTACTTACGTGCCCCTGATGTGGGATAGTTTAGTTGAGCCATAGACGGCATTGAATGGATAATTGTTTTAGATTCATTTTGTGAATTATGTTGCCATGGATGGCTTTTATGAATTGAATTGTTGTTTATCAATTCGCTTCTGCATTTCTCTAATTGTTGCTGTTGTTGTTGGGGCGTCGTGTTGTTGTTGCCGGAGTTTTGTTCGAGTGCTTGCCGTTCGCCGAGATGAATTTTTGAATGGGGTACATTTACCTTGTTTAGGAGTTCGTCTTGGTGCGGATGTGGTGTCCTTTCTCCTCCTACGGAAAGGGGCTCTACAACGATATTCACTTTTCCCAAGTAACACTGATTCTTGCAATCGTAGTCCTCAAACATTTTCCATTGACGACGTTGGGGTTGGTTCAACTCCTTCTGAGTAAATAAGTGTTGAAACTCCCATAATCTGTGGAGATGTCAACTGATTCCATAAGATGGTGGCGACGTTTCAGCCAATCCTTTACTACGGCAGCTAGTTCGATGTCATGAATGGCAACTTTCTGGTTGATTTTAGCATCCCGAGCATAAGCTATGGTTTCTTCATTCGTACCATTAACCAATTCAACCTTTCATGTGATGCATTCTTACTCACGACGATTCCTTCAGAATCCCTTGAGCAGGGTTAATATTAGAGTTGTAGTTAATCTCTTTTTGGCTCCTAAGAACAGGTCTTACAGAGATTGTCCATTCGAACCCGGTTTCTTCCCTGTCGACTCAAGCAACAGGGTTGCAAGCTCAGAGAAGTTCCACTTGAAGTCTTGGCTTGTTCCCATTCCAGTATTGCTTAAGTCTTCAAAGATCCTACTTCGGTTCTCATTCCGGATTCGAAATGACCTAAAAGGTCACTCAGTCGATCCAGATTTCACATTTGCTAGGCTGGGCAACCAGCGGGTGCCCTCTTGAGGTTTGGAGCACCATACGGAGGTGCTCTGCGTTCTTCCTCGAATCTCGAGAACATCAAGGTGACTCCTTAGAAGGTAACGACTGACTCACTGTGATATGAATGGAGATCCATCAAGTCGCAAAGTACTTGTCAGTACTAGAGGCAGACTTACGAATTCAAGACGTCCACATCAGGCACTGAAGGCTATCTTCAGAACATATTTGGCTTGGACACAGAGTTGATGATACCCTAATCAAAGGTCATTTAAACAAAATCCTCGATCTCAAAGCATATTGGCCAATTCTTCAACGACGGTAGAGGATACTTGTCTTTGTTAATATTCTGTGCAGCTCTCGATGAACAATACACATAGGAAGTGTAATGTCTCTTCTCTACAAGTAGTGTTGGAGTACCCCAGACCATGGTACTCAATCGGGCGCGTTCAAGGGAGGGAAGTTCATCAAGTCGGTTCTTCGATTCTGTCAAATCAGTAGAATCCATTCGGTTTGGCGACTTCAATCACGGTTCGACTTCTAGAACTAGATCTATCACAGACCCTCCACTCCGAGCTAATCGCAAGAGGTCTTAGACTCTCGGGGAGTATGGCCCTCGTCCATTCCAAAACCTCTGACTTAGTCAAGTCCAAAATAATCCTTTGCTAGGAACTTGGTCAAATCTGCGGAGCAACGGTTCCCTCGATGATAAACGGTAGCACGCACACGAATCACAAATGTCCTTCAATCCGGTAATGAAGAAATAGAAAGAGAAACACACAAAAAATCCAACAAGCGCACAAGTACAGCAATGAAATGCGCAACAAGTGAGTTTAAACCACTTGAATTATAAAATACATGTGTGGAATGACAATTAATATTTTGCACCTTGCACCGAAGCATTTGGATCTAAGTTCTCCTCGACTGTCTCAATCTTTTCTTCCTCGTGCAATTTGCGCGGAGATGGAAGGGGCTTCCACATGAGAAGCAACGTCCAGCTTTCTTTCGGCATTCTGACTTTTAATGGTCTCTTTGGCAAAAGCTACATACTGGTCGTAGGGCTCCCTATGGTTGGGGAGGTGCATTCTTCTTCGATGAAGACACTTGGGAGGTCTTCTTTCCGGAAGAGGGCCCTGAAGGTGTAAATGGCCTCTTGGAACTCGCTAGAAGGTACTGAACGGTGGTAGTGGCTAGAACAGGACTCGGTGCCATTAGGTTGAGTTCCGACTCAATATGCAGAGCCATTTCCACTGCGTCGGTATAACATCGATGTCGGACTACCATCATAGCCTTCCTAATCTTGTAAGTTAATCCCTCTACAAACTGGCGAGTCTTCCTCTGCTCGTCGGCGACCATATACCAGAAATATGTAATGAGGCGGGAGAAGTGTGCCTCGTACTGATCAACAAAAGATGTGTTCTGCTTGAGAGCCAGAAACTCCCTCTCGCGTTGCTGACGAACAACCAGCGGAATGTACTTAGCCCGGAAATCGGTCAAGAACTGATCTCAAGTCGGGACTACATGCTCACGTTTCCATCTTTGCTCAATCTGTTTCCACCAATCCTGTGCGGCTCCAATCATCAGATAGATCGCATACTCGACTCTCTGAGGGTCCGAATATTCCATGATCCTATAAATCTTTTCCAGAGCTGATATCCATGCCTCGGCAATAACGTCATCCGGGGCACCTTCAAACTATGGTGGTTCGAATCTGAGAAATCGGACCCATGTTTCATGCGCGGCATTTCCCTGAGGGGCATGAGCAATGAACTGTCTTAAGGTTTTCGCAATTTCGGCTAGAGTACGTGTATCGGCTTGAGGTGCCAATGGAGGTGATGGGAGCGGTTTACGTGCACGATGACGTGAAGACATCCTGTAAGGCCAATAGCAAATATGCATGACAGGTAAGTGAGTATGCAAAGCCGTAAACACATAGGCAACTAAAGTTCAGATAAAGTTCACATAATCACTTAGCACATTTGCGCAAATTCCACAGAAGTGCTAAGCCGTACGACCTAGACACAACCGGACACGACAGACAACCAAGCACGGCAAGTGCAACCTTGAGTTTCACATCCACCTATGTCCAAGTCCATCCCAGTGTTTTGATTGTAAAAGATCTATTGTTGTTGATCATCCAACAGTGATCCGTCACAATTCAAACACTAAGCGTTCTTGAACACTAGTGAGTACAATTGCTGCATTTCATGACTATGAAATTTGGCAAATGGATGTGAAAACTACCTTACTCAATGGCGACATTGACAGAGACATTTTCATGGAACAACCCAAGGGGTTCATTTCCAGTGGGAGCGAACAGAAAGTCTGTAAGCTTCAAAGGTCCATCTATGGACTTAAGCAAGCATCCCGAAGCTGGAACGTTCATTTTAATGAAACTGTAAAAGCTTATGGTTTTATCAAGAATGAATTTGATCCTTGCATCTACAAGAAGATAGAGGAGCATAAAGTACAATTCTTGATATTGTATGTAGATGACATATTACTCATTGGGAATGATGTAAATGTTCTCAAATGTACAAAGCAATGGTTGTCCACTCAATTCTCAATGAAAGACTTGGGAGAGGCATCCTACATTCTTGGAATAAAGGTCTGTAGAAATAGATCAAAGGGAATGATAGGTATTTCTCAAGCAATGTACATAGAGAAGGTCATGGCAAGATTTCGCATGGAATCTAGCCAGAGGGGTTGCACACCCATGATCACTGGACTTAAGCTATCCAAGAAAATGTGTCCTATGACACCAGAAGAAGGAAATAAGATGCAAGCTTATCCTTATGCATCAGCCATAGGAAGCATCAGGTATGCAATGCTATGTACAAGACCGGATGTTGCTTATGCTCTACGCATAGTAAGTAGATTTCAATCTAATCCGGGAATTGAACACTAGAATGCAGTGAAACATATTCTGAAGTATCTTAACAAAACTAAAGATATGTTTCTCATGTATGGAGGTTCAAGAGAATTGAAATTAGAAGGATACACTGACTCGAGTTTTCAGTCAGATGTGGATGACATGAAATCCATCTCTGGATTTATATTCAAGCTGAACGAAGGTGCAGTTAGCTGTAAGAGCTCAAAGAAAGCTACAACTGCAGATTCAACTTGTGAAGCGGAATACATAGTTGCATCAGAGGCAGCGAAAGAAGGTGTGTGGATGAAGAACTTCATCCAAGAATTGGAAGTGGTCCCTAGCATTACAGAACCAGTTGTGGTCTTTTGTGACAACACTGGAGCCGTGGCACAAGCAAGGGAACCAAGATCTCACCAGAAGTCCAAACACATTTTAAGACGATATCATCACATCAGAGAAATCGTGGAAAGAGGAGACCTTATTGTTGAACGAGTAACTTCAGAAAAGAATATTGTAGATCCACTTACCAAACCCCTCAGCCAAAGAATTTTTGAAGAACATGCTGGAAGTATGGGTCTTAGATATATGAGCACTCTAGCTTTAGGGCAAGTGGGAGATTGAAAGGGATAGTGCCCTGTAGCCAATTATATTTTGGTTATATCTATGTAATAGACAGTCTTTGATTTAATAATAAAGGAGATATTTTATATCTTGAGGTAAATCTTCTTTATTTCATTTATTTCATTTAGTTTCTTTATGTTATTGCTCATATTAAGTGAAACTAAAGAAGCTCCTGAATTACTTTAACTATATCACATTGACTTAGGTTAGTCAAATGAAAGACGTGATCAGAGTGTAATTCAAAAGTATAAACTCCAAGTCAAATGAGTTCATGGACAACTGGGAGCATCCATCAAATGAACTCGATTCAAAATACTTGCAGTGTGACTACAGAACTATACTGTGTTTCAAGTAAATGAGTGTTCGAGATACTCTAAAATGGGAGAGGCTATAACCTCTAAGTAATTGAGTACAGTCTAGGTTGACGACGTGACTAATTAATCCCTAGACTTGAGGATGCGTTGTATCTCATATTTAGGAGATAATCATTTGATATGGTCTTTTCTTTATGATAACAATTCACAAAAGATCATAAGCTCATGTCAGTGATTATTGAATAAATATGGAGGTAAATGGATGCCCAGAAAGGATCCATCTACTCTAAGATTATAGTGAGTGAATTCCTATGAGATCTGAATAGAATAAATGTTAAAAGAATCTTCGGCCAAAGTAGTAAAGATTCAGACTAAGGATAAGTTCTCCTTGAGTTTAGAATCGCCTGACATTTACTTCTAGACATACAGATATGATAAGGTCATATAAGGTTTCTTAATCCCATGCCTTAGACCTTATCGGGAATTATTAGATGGAGAGATTGTATCTCATAGAAAGTCGTTGACCGTTAAAGGTTCTGTAGCGCCCCCTGAAGAAGGAACACCACATCCGCACCGAAGCGAACTCCCGAGCTTTGGCGAGGGGCCTCAACTCGAAAACCCACTCCGGCGAACGACATGCAAGAAATAACTACCGGCAATGGCAACGACTTCCCAACAACAACCAAAACAATATAGAGTAATGCGGAAGCGATTAAATGGCAAACAGTTCAATTCCATAAAAGCCTACGAGGCTAACATAATATCATTAAATAGTTACAGTTCAAAATACAAAAGAATCATAACATATAGTGCCATCCATGGCTCAACTAGCCTATCCTGTGCAATCCTAGATATCTTCAACTATCCCACATCAGGGGCACATAACGTACGGAAAGTAAATAAAGCAATAAATGGTATGAAAGATAGATGAATACAATAAAACAAGACTCGACAGTTGTTGGGACCACTGACAAGACAAACCAGACTACAAGACTGAGCCTGTATAGACCTGTTGATGCCGACTGACAAGATAGGTGACGCCGCCACCTGTCTACCTGAAGCAAGAACCAAAATAGAAGGGGTGAGTATAAAGGATACTCAGTAAGGGGGTTTGATCACAGTTCGTCGTTTATCTTTTACAACCAAAAGTAGTGAATGTTGCCCATTTTGAGAAAGAATACAAATAACAATATAAGTTGCAAAACAATAACACAAGGCAACACTCGGGTTCGGCTTACTTTGAAAACACAAAAGGGTGGCGAACCGGATCCTTTAAAATCATTTGTACAAAATGTCAAGCCGATCAATTGAAAGGATATTAGTTGAGTCACGAGGCCGTTACAAGTTCGAAAGACATGATATAAACAAGTTGGAAATTATAAGTAAACACAGCTCGTAATTCAATTAAGTAGTTTGAACAATAAAGAAGGCTTAAGTTGGGCAAGTTCGGGCCATGCTTCCGAGTTTTATATATATACAGGGAAATACATATGCTAAATGAAGAAAACTGGAAGGTGCTTCGACTTGTAACGAAAGCAGTAAATTAATTAGACAAGCAAGTAATGCAATAAGTCATGCAATAATGTGTCCCGGCGAGAACAGGCCCTCTCATTATAACTCCCAACCGTGAAAATCATGAAAGCATTTAGTCAAGTACTCCACCACCGAAAGCCAAGCAGTTTAGGAATTTAAGGAGACGATTAGCACCACCATATAGGAATTTTAAGGAGACGTAGTTAGCACCACCATACAGTGAATTAAGGAGACGCGGTTAGCACCACCGTTCGCATCAACTTAGACTAGTCAACTTCCTAACCAGCCTAAGTCAACGTGCATAGAAGTATACATCGGGATTTGCCCTAGACGCTCGTCTCCAGGCTCACCTCTTGTATACTCTGGGCCCAAGTCATGATCCAGTCCATGGCTCGCTTTGAAATCAATGTCAGTTTGGGTGGCCAAAAGGGTCATTCGAAAAGATGATGCAAGCAGTTATGTATGAATGGCCAAAGGGGCTTTTGAGACAAGTTGACATAACGATCTAAGAAATACTCATAAGTGTCATACGCTTCGGGAGCATGCTAGCGGATGTCCCTAACGACATTACTTATAAGTGCCTCTGAGATTAAATGGTTTCTTTTAAAACAAATAAGTTACTTGTCTCTAGTTGAAAGCATTTTAAATCATTTCGTAGATGCATAAGTTTTGCTATCAAAAGGTTTGACTAAGCACATAAGGAAGTAGTAAAGGAAGAGCAACAAGCAATAAGATAGGCGGGATAATAAGTTATTTCGCAAACCTACATAATTATGTCCTTGCCCCTGTAACGACCCAAAATTCTGGAATATATTTTCGGAATAATTATTCGACACCTCGTTGGATCTTAAATGAAAAGATTTAACTCTGTTAGCTAATTTTAATTTATTCTAATTTATTTCCATATCCCCAACCATTTATAATTATCCTTTCCACCCTCGAACTTATTTTAATCTCAAACGAACCCACACCCCCTTGAACACTCTTGCACCCTCTTGGACACACTTGCACCACCTTGAACACACCTACACCCCCTTGTGCACACTCTCTTGCACACTCTTGCTCACACCCCAAAATCGATAGAGAGAAAGAGAGAAGAGAAGGAGAAAGGAAGAAGAACAAAGGAGAAGGAGAAATCTCATCCCGAATCCGTCGCTCGACCAATCGAGATTCCGAGACCAACTATACAATCCTTGTTCGAGTCTCTACCGCTAACCTTCTTTCCCCATTTCGTTTCATCCATTAAATCCTTCATTTTTGTTAGTATTAGTTAAGTTTGAATATTTGAATATTTGATGGGTTTGTAGGTTAGAGTTTACCAATTTTAGTGTAGTTCGGATCAAATGGTAGCTATTAATGTGTACAATGCATGAGTGTGAATTTTATGTGTTGATTTTAACTATAGAATCCGCCCTAGTTGATTTTAGGATGAAACCCTCGTGAGAAAACCTTAAATCGCGTTTTTCTGCACCTGTAAGTTAAACCACACGGCCCAACGCACGGTCTTGGCAAGACCGTGCGCCAGGCCGTGCACCACCCTTTATGCCTGCACCGGCCTGCGCACCCCAATGCGCAAGCCAGTCCGCCCTTGTTTGAACTTGCACGGTCTTGAGTGCGTGCTCAAGACCGTGCACCAGGCCGTGCTTTAGCCCGTGCGAATGCCTTAACCAAATTTTCAGCCTTTTTCCTTAGTTGCTCACGGTAATGGGGTCAATGGGCCAAAAATAAAAGTTGACTTTTTGCATACGACCCCCTAAAATCGAGCCGTTTTCACCTATAGCTTCCATATGATTCAAGGATGAATATTTCGTAAAGTTTTCAAAATTCTGACCTCGTTGGGGCCTTGAATCGAGCCTTTTCCGTTTAGGACTTTTTCCCCAATTTTTGAATGTTGTCCGAAAAATCCAAAAATCGCATGTGTACTTCCTTACATTATATTATGCATGAATGTGCCCATAGAATTTCAATTGAGCATGTTTAGCATCGTTAATTTCTCACTTTCCGTTTAATTGATTTAATTGCATTTTTACTTGTAATTTTAATTGCTACATGATTATTAATTGGTCTTTCATGTGTTGTAGTCTTTGAGAGTCGTGTGTCGAGTCTTGTCTTATTTGGTTGTCGTCTGTCAGTTTTAGGCCGTCCTTTCAAGGAATAGCTTGAGTGTCTTGTTGTTCCCGTGCTCCCAGGTGAGGGTTTTAAGCTTTCAACTGGAGTAAGGATTTTTTTTATTTATTGCGAACTACCCTTACGTGCTCATATTGATTTGATTTCTCATTCTTGTATCTCTATTAGACATTTAACTATATTTTCATGATTTTAATAACAAATGTTTTGATATCAACTTATACCTATAAGTATATCTAAATCGTTTTTGTAGCGCCCCGCTCTACAGCCCCCGAACCTGCACGGATTCCCAAGCCGAGAACGGTGCCTCAACCCGAGAACCTATACAAGCCAACGGGTCAATCTCGACACTTGGCAACAGTGGATCCCCAAATTTAAAACATCTAAACAACTCAGAATAAATAGCGGAAGCAAATTTAAATCATAATAACATATATGCCTTCAACTAATATTAACACAGCCCATTCAGGGGCAACATTAAATAAATATCAGGGGACGGGGATCAATATAAAGTTATCTACAAGCCTGGACAAAAGAACTACTATCGAGAGAGTTTAAGACAACAATAGAGACTCGGCAAAACCAAAAAGGCCTATCTAAGCACTGTTGCCCATCCGACACGTGAGACATGTCGGTCTCTCAATCTACCTGAGGCAAGAACCAATGAAAGAGGGTGAGTCAAAAATACTCAGTGAAGATGTTAGAGCAAGTCGAGTCACGCTTCCGGGTTTTATAGAAAGTACATATGCAATAAGGAAGAAACTAGAATGTGCTTCGACTTGGATATTTAATAAAATGATAAAACAATAACAATATAAAGCAATAAATAAATATCCCCGCGAGAGTGGGCCTGTTCCTCCTTATTTCTCCACAATACATTATAAAAATCTCCATCGCCGGTGTCAAGCCAAGGAGCAACCCAAAGCTCGACTATTGTGAATTTAAGGAAAATGTGCAACGAATGCAACATCCACCATCGCTCCCAACCGTGGCTATCAACTCCTGACGGGGCACGATTGACGCTAAGTTTTTGGAGAAGCACCTCAGATTACATCCTGGATGCTCGTGCCCAGATGCAACCTCCGGATACCATCCCGGGCCCATTGAAATAACAATATTTTGCTCGCTTTGAAATAAGATTTTTAATGCCAAACGGGCAATGTGGGCAAGTGATGACGACGAAGGGAGTAATCCTAAGTCAAACCGTCACGTAAAGGAAAGAGTTTTCTTGCCCTTTTTGAAAACAAATCGATTTAGGTTACTATTATATAATTTTGATATCAAAGGATTTGAGGATAAAACATAAAAGTATAAGCTCGAAATATGTAATACAATAATATGGGATTAAGGGGGTTTCGCAAGTATACATATATGTTCAAGCCCAGTTAAAACGATTTAAATCCTCACCTGGTCTAAAAAATAGGAAGCCTAGCAGCTAGACTCACTGGTCACCGACGTCTGACTGATCTGTAAACAAGACAGGACCTAGACAAATTAATAACGACTATAAAGCGCAAATAAGCAATTATTTGACGAACAGCTAACCAAACATGTTCAAAATCATGCATATGCCAATTATAGTATGTAAGGAAGCTATCATGTAAATTTCACGAAATTCCGACAAGTTGTCAAAAATGCACATACTTAAAATTACACTATTCACAGCCCGAACGAGGGAGAAATTAAATAAACATTTCAAAATATTAATCTACAAGTCATAAAGGTTCTATAGGTGAAAACGGTATAATTTTTGGAGTCCGTATGCGAAAAGTCAACCGAAAATGTTGACCCGGAGACTCACTTGCCGAGAGCAACATTTGAAAAAGGCTGGAAAATTTTCTAAGTGTTTCAGACCGGCTTGTGCACGGTCTTGAACACGGTGTGAAGACCGTGCACTCACACACGGCCATCTGCACGGTTTAGGCTCACGGGCTTGAGCCCGTGCAGGCACAAAGAGGTGCACACGGGCTCCTGCACGGTCTTGCTCAAGACCGTGCGTTAGCCGTTGTGGTTTAACAGCACACAGCAGAAAGTTATGCGATTTCACGAAAACTCGAACCAAAATTCATAAAAATCATATTTATAGCGCAAATCAACACCCAACAATCGTAACAATCAACAATCATCATCTAATAAACATTTACATCCAATAATTTCACGAAATGATCAAGAAACGGGTTCTATCTAAGCATTTAACCTGAAAATCCCGAAATGACAATTTATTCTCAAAACATCGTAAATTTGTGAAAGAAATTGGGGAAATTGGTACCTAGAGAAAGGTATCGCTGAGAGGATCGTTTAGGTTCGATCAGCGCGAAATTCCACAGAGAAACGAGCTCAGCACGATCGATTAGGGCTTCGAGGGAAAAATCCTCTTTACTTCTTCTCTCTCACTCTCTCTATATCGAATATGGTTCGAATGAGGTTTTCGAGACTTTTATCAAATATTTCGAAATATCGGAAAAATACGAAGGGTAGTTTGGTAAGTCCAATTAAATGTACGTTGGTCAAATATATCTATTTAATATCCAACAAACGAAATTTAGACAAGGAATTTAAATACGCAATTAATATTATCACATTGGGTCGTATACGAAAATAATATATAATAATTCACATATTACGAGATCTTAGGGTTAAAAAAGATAATTAACGCGGGAAAATACTCACAATGATTCTCGGATTTCTGGGTCGTTACAATAGTCCCTCCTTATGAGAATCTGGTCCCCAGATTCCATCTTCATCAGAAAAGCTCAGGATAAGCTTCTCTCATCTTAGCCTCCGTCTCCCAAGTAGACTGCTTGGTCGAACGGTTCCTCCAGAGAACTCTCACTAATGGAATCTGCTTGTGACGAAGCTGCTGGACCTTGCGATCCTGAATCTGAACCGGTTTCATCTCAATGGTCAAATCCGGCTCAAGCTGAACTCCGTCATCCTGGAGTATATGTGACTCGTCGGGGAAGTACTTGAGGAGCTGTGAGACATGGAAGACATTGTGGATCCCGGTAAGATGTGGTGGTAGATCCAAGCGATAAGAGGTGTTCCCGATCCGCTCTATGATCTCGAATGGACCTAAGTATCTCGGAGTAAGCTTCCCACCTCTACCGATCCTCGTGAATCCCTTCCTCGGGGAGGCCATGAGAAAAACTCGGTCTCCCACTTCAAATTCCAAGTGTCGATGTCTCTTGTCGGCATAGCTCTTCTGACGGTGCTGGGCTGCTTTCATTCTTTGCCGAATGAGCTGGACTTTATCGATCGCTTCCTGAATGTGATCCCGTGGAGTAGCTCTCTCGTGGCCATTGAATGACCACTTCCAATCCTCCAATTCCCAATAAATCGGAGATCTGCACTTCCTCCCATAAAGAGCTTCATACGGTGGCATCCCAATCGAGGCTTGATAACTGTTGTTGTAAGCGAATTCGACCAAGGGCAAGTGTGAAATCCAACTCGTATGAAAATCGAGCGCACATGCCTGTAGCATATCACTTAGAAACCTTATTGTTTGCTCGGATTGTCCATCGGTTTGGGGATGTGCTGCAGAGCTAAATTTCAGGGTCGTTCCCAAGCTCTTGTGAAGTTCTTGCCAAAACTGAGCTGTGAACTTAGGATCCCTGTCTGAAACGATGCTCTCTGGAACACCATGAAGTCTGATGATTTCCTTCTAGTACAGTTCTGCAAGTTGCTTGACCTTCGCTGTCTTTCGAACCGGAAGAAAATGAGCTGACTTGGTCAATCGATCGACAATGACCCAAATACTGTCGAAACCTCCACGAACGGTAGGCAATCCTGTCACGAAGTCCATAGTGATCTCCTGCCACTTTGAAGTAGGTACGGGAAGCGGCTGAAGAGTACCTCCAGGCCTTCGATGTTCGGCCTTGACTCTCTGACACGTTAACAATGTTTTATGTAGGTAGCCACGTCCCTTTTCATACCGTTCCACCAATACTGGGTTCTGAGATCACGATACATCTTGTTGCCTCCTGGATGAACAGCATAAGCAGACTTGTGTGCCTCGTCGAGAATTCCACGCTTCAAATTCGTGGGAACACAAACTCGGGTCCCGAAGTGAAGTAATCCGGTACCATCGATCCTGAATTTAGTGTTGGGATCATTCTGCATTCTGGCCTTGATCTTCTGAATACCGGTATCCGAAATCTGCTCGTCTCGGATTTGTTGGACTAGATCGGGTTGGACTATAAGGTTGGCAAGTCGAGGATACGATTCAACTCGAATCATTCTATCCTCTATAGGGATATCGGAAGATGATCCCTCTAAATGCGCCACGTGAGCCCTCCGGCTCAAAGCGTCGGCGACTACGTTCGCCTTCCCAGGGTGATACTGAATGCGGCAATCATAATCTTCCAAGAATTCCATCCACCGTCTCTGTCTCCTGTTGAGATCCTTCTGCGTAAACAGATACTTCAAACTCTGGTGGTCCGTAAAGATGTCGAAAGTGACACCATACAGATAATGACGCCATTTGCCCAAGGCAAATATCACCGCTGCAAGTTCCAAGTTGTGAATGGGATAGTTCTTCTCAGCATCTTTTAGCTTTCTAGAAGCATAAGCAACGACCTTCCCATTTTGAATTAACACGCACCCTAAACCTTCCTTGGACGCGTCGGTATAAACCGTATATCCCTCGTGTCCGTCTGGGAGAACAAGTATAGGTGCGGTGGTCAATCTCATCTTCAGCTCCTTGAAGCTGGCCTCGCACTCGTCGTCCCACTGAAAGGACACATCTTTACAAGTCAACTTCGTGAGTGTGGCCGCTAGTTTGGAGAAATCCTTAACGAATCGCCTGTAATAACCAGCCAATCCAAGGAAACTCCTAACTTCTGTTGGCGTCTTAGGCTGACTCCAACTCGTCACTGCCTCAATCTTTGATGGATCCACAGCAACCCCATTCCCGGAGATGATGTGACCAAGGAATGAAACCTCGTTGATCCAGAACTCGCACTTGCTAAACTTAGCATATAGGCTATGCTCTCGAAGCGTCTGTAGCATAATGCGAAGATGCTCGGCATGATCGTCGAGCGTCTTGGAGAAAACCAGAATGTCGTCGATGAAGATAACCACAAACTTGTCAAGGTAAGGCCGAAAAATCCTGTGCATCATATCCATGAAAGCTGCAGGGGCATTCGTCAAACCAAACGGCATCACAACAAACTCGAAGTGGCCGTACCGAGTGTTAAACCCAGTCTTAGGTGTATCCTGCTCTCGGATACGAAGCTGATAGTATCCCTGTCGAAGATCCAACTTCGAATATACCTTCGATCCCTGCAATAAGTCAAATAACTCCTCTATGTGGGGTAGAGGGTATTTGTTCTTCACTGTCATCCGGTTCAGCTCTCGGTAGTCGATGCATATTCTCAGTGTGCCATCCTTCTTCTTCACAAACAAAACCGGTGCACCCCAAGGAGAGATGCCCGGTCTAATGTAACCACTCTCTAGCAACTCTTCAAGTTGCATCTTAAGTTCCTTCAACTCGGCGGGAGCCATCCTGTACGGAGTCTTCGAATAAGGCTCCGATCCCGGGGCAAGATCGACTACGAACTCGATGTCACGATCAGGGGGTAGAGAGTTCAAACTCTCGGGAAAGACATCTGGGAAGTCCTTAATCACTTCCATGTTCTCGAGCTTCCCTTGTTCCTTCGGTCGGTTAAGTAAATAAGCGACGAAGGCCTGAGCTCCCTCTCGGATCAAGCGAGAAGCCTCAACAAAAGAAATCTTCGGTGCCAAATCTGACGTCTCATGAATACCCTTCACAATTGTCGCCTCGGTTCCAATCTGTACTGTCTTCTTGAAACAATCCACACTGACTCTGTGCTGATAAAGCCAGTCCATTCCAAGAATAATCCCATAACACTGTAGCGGCAACTCAATCAAATCGGCGGGATAAATACGATCTCCTATCTTCAAAGGGCAACCCTTGAAGATCCTATCCGTAACGTATGAAGTCCCCAAAGGAGAACTGTCTCGATACAAATAAGGCAGACTCTCCACGAGCATGCACAACTTAGCAGCAATATCAAGCGCAATAAACGAGTGTGTCGCACCCGGATCATATAATGCAGTAATAGGGATGTCATGAATATGCAGGGTACCTCCAATCACGTCGTGCAAATCGGGCTCAAGCTCCTCTCCTCCCAGTGCGAAGACTCTGGGCTGTACTCTCGGCTGACCGGCAGCCTGAATCGCCTTCGGAGGTGTGATGGGAGCCCTCTTGATCGGACAAGAATCCAGCCTGTGATCAGGGGATGCACAAAGTAAACACTGCCCCAGTCGCTTCCGGCAGATGTCGGCGGTGTGGTTCGGCTTGTGGCAGAAAGAGCATAGAACTGGTGCGATGGCGGCAATAGGGGCCCTCTCAATATACCTGGGCCTCTTGTCGCCCATAGAAGATCCAGATCCAGTAGTGAAAGGCCTCTTGCCCTTCTAAGAAAAGCCCTTAGGGAGGCAACAGGCACAGGAGCCCTACGACGGAGCTCTCCAAGATCGGACTCTATAGCCATAGCCCGTGTCACGGCCTCCTCATAAGTACGGAGGTCACTGATAACTAACTCGGCCCGAATCTCATCACGAAGGCCCTCCTTGAACTTCCTGGCCATCCTCCTGTCGTCGTCTGCCATGTGAGGAGCGTAGACAATCAATCTGGTAAACTTGGCCTCATACTGGCCCACGGTCATGCCTCCCTGAGAGAGGTTCATAAACTCCCTCTCCCTCTGATCCCGAACAATCTCGGGCACATACTTTGCATGGAACTCATGAAGAAACCGTACCCAAGTGCGCGGGGTCTGTGCGGCGGTCCATCGCCTCTCAACAAAGCGCCACCAATCGAGGGCGGGTCCCCTCATCAAGAATACAGCGAGCTCAATCCTCTGCAGGTCCTTAATCTCCAGAGCTCTAAACTTCTGCTCTAGTTCCGAAATCCAGGCCTCGGCCTTTAGGTCGTCCGACTCGCCCTCGAAGACCGTAGGGCGATAGGACATGAAACGATCCATGGCTCGGGCAGTAGCATCCCGAGGGTTCGGTGGTGGCGGCTGAGGCTGCTGCTGCTCCTGCTAAGCCTGCTGTACTATAAGCCTAACGGCATCGTAGAAGGCGTTAGGCGGTGGAAAGCCCTCTGGTGGTGGAAGTGGCTCCTGTCGGCCTCGAGGTCGGACCATGCTACCTGAAACAATGAGCTAGAATGCATGTGGGTTAATGATATATTCAATTAATCACGTAACAATAATATATAAAAGCGCAAGTAAAGAAAAATAACACGAAACCTATATAGCCGTACGACTCAGACACGACACTTCTAGACAATAGAGCCTAAAGCTCTGATACCACTCCGGACTGTAGCGCCCCGCTCTACAGCGCCCGAACCTGCACGGATTCCCAAGCCAAGAACAGCGCCTCAACCCGAGAACCCATACAAGCCAACGGGTCAATCCCGACACTTGGCAACAGTGGATCACCAAATTTAAAACATCTAAACAACTCAGAATAAATAGCGGAAGCAAATTTAAATCATAATAACATATATGCCACTCCGGGGCCAATTCAACTAATATTAACACAGCCCATTCAGGGGCAACATTAAATAAATATCAGGGGACGGGGATCAATATAAAGTTATCTACAAGCCTGGACAACAGAACTACTATCGAGAGAGTTTAAGACAACAATAGAGACTCGGCAAAACCAAAAAGGCCTATCTAAGCACTGTTGCCCATCCGACACATGAGACATGTTGGTCTCTCAATCTACCTGAGGCAAGAAAAAATGAAAGAGGGTGAGTCAAAAATACTCAGTGAAGATGTTAGAGCAAGTCGAGTCACGCTTCCGGGTTTTATAGAAAGTACATATACAATAAGGAACAAACCAGAATGTGCTTCGACTTGGATATTCAATAAAACGATAAAACAATAACAATATAAAGCAATAAATAAATATCCCTGCGAGAGTGGGCCTGTTCCTCCTTATTTCTCCACAATACATTACAAAAATCTCCATCGCCGGTGTCAAGCCAAGGAGCAACCCAAAGCTCGACTATTGTGAATTTAAGAAAAATGTGCAACGAATGCAATGTCCACCATCGCTCCCAATCGTGGCTATCAACTCCTGACGGGCCACGATTGACGCTTAGCTTTGGGAGAAGCACCTCGGATTACATCCTGGACGCTCGTCCCCAGATGCAACCTCCGGATCCCATCCCGAGCCCATTGAAATAACAATACTTTGCTCGCTTTGAAATAAGATTTTTAATGCCAAACGGGCAATGTGGGCAAGTGATGACGACAAAGGGAGTAATCCTAAGTCAAACCATCACATAAAGGAAAGAGTTTTCTTGCCCTTTTTGAAAACAAATCGATTTAGGTTACTATTATATAATTTTGATATCAAAGGATTTGAGGATAAAACATAAAAGTATAAGCTCGAAATATGTAATACAATAATATGGGATTAAGGGGGTTTCGCAAGTATACATATATGTTCAAGCCCAGTTAAAACGATTTAAATCCTCACCTGGTCTCAAAAATAGGAAGCCTAGCAGCTAGACTCACTGGTCACCGACGTCTGACTGATCTGTAAACAAGACAGGACCTAGACAAATTAATAACGACTATCCAGCACAAATAAGCAATTATTTGACGAAAGGCTAACCAAACATGTTCAAAATCATGCATATGCCAATTATAGTATGTAAGGAAGCTATCATGTAAATTTCACGAAATTCCGACAAGTTGTCAAAAATGAACATACTTAAAATTACACTATTCACAGCCCGAACGAGGGCGAAATTAAATAAACATTTCAAAATATTAATCTACAAGTCATAAAGGTTCTATAGGTGAAAACGGTATAATTTTTGGAGTCCGTATGCAAAAAGTCAACCAAAAATGTTGACCCGGAGACTCACTTGCCGAGAGCAACATTTGAAAAAGGCTGGAAAATTTTCTAAGTGTTTCACACCGGCTTGTGCACTGTCTTGAACACGGTGTCAAGACCGTCCACTCACACACGGCCATCTGCACGGTGTAGGCGCACGGGCTTGAGCCCGTGCAGGCACAAAGAGGTGCACACGGGCTCCTGCACGGTCTTGCTCAAGACCGTGCGTTAGCCCGTGCAGTTTAACAGCACGCAGCAGAAAGTTACGCGATTTCATGAAAACTCGAACCAAAATTCATAAAAATCATATTTATAGCGCAAATCAACACCCAACAATCGTAACAATCAACAATCATCATCTAATAAACATTTACATCCAATTATTTCACGAAATGATCAAGAAACGGGTTCGATCTAAGCATTTAACCTAAAAATCCCGAAATGACAATTTATTCTCAAAACATCGTATATTCGTGAAAGAAATTGGGGAAATTGGTACCTAGAGAAAGGTATCGCTGAGAGGATCGTTTAGGTTCGATCGGCGCGAAATTCCACGGAGAAATGAGCTCGGCACGATCGATTAGGGCTTCGGGGGAAAAATCCTCTTTTCTTCTTCTCTCTCACTCTCTCTATATCGAATATGGTTCGAATGAGGTTTTCGAGACTTTTATCAAATATTTCAAAATATCGGAAAAATACGAAGGGTAGTTTGGTAAGTCCAATTAAATGTACGTTGGTCAAATATATCTATTTAATATCCAACAAATGAAATGTAGACAAGGAATTTAAATACGCAATTAATATTATCACATTGGGTCGTATACAAAAATAATATATAATAATTCACATATTACTAGAACTTAGGGTTAAAAAAGATAATTAACGCGGGAAAATGCTCACAATGATTCTCGGATTTCTGGGTCGTTACAGTTTTGTTTTCAAGAGGCAAGTAAAACTCTCTCTTTTCAACGTGATGTTTTGACTTTGGTTGGGTCTATGAGGGATGTCGTTAGGGGAGTCCGTCAGCACACCCCGACACGTATGAAACTTGTAGTAACCCCCTTTGTCGTCACACACTTGCCTAAATGCCATTTGGCTTCAACTTATAATGTTTTTCAAACGCGAGTAAAATATTGGACTTTTCTTTTGTTGAGGGCCCGGGAGGGTATGCGAGGGTATGCGAGGGTCTCACTTGGGGACGAGCGTCCAGGGTGTTGCCCGAGGTACTTTTCCCAAAACTAAGCATCAATCGTGGCCCGTCAGGAGTTGATAGCCACGGTTGGGAGCGATGGTGGGCGTTGCATTCGTTGCACGTTTTCCTAAAATTCAATTCGTCACCCGTGGTCGCACTATGGGGTCAGACACCGGAGATGGAGTTTTATATTGACTTGAAGGGGATATAAGAAGGAACAGGCCCATTCTCGCTGGGATATTACTTGATTGTATTTATGCTTTAATTTCGTTATTGTACTGTTAATTATCGTTGAGAATGCAAGTCGAAGCACATTCCGGATTTTCTTCAATTCTGCAAATGTATTTCCCTATATATATATATATTCAAAACCCAGAAGCGTGGCTCGTACCTGTTCCCACTTTACCTTCACTGAGTATCGTTTATACTCACCCCTCGTTATTTTTAATTCTTACTTCAGGTCGATAGGTGGCGTTGTCACCTCTCATGTCGGTTGGCAACAGCGGGTCGTGAGTCTTGGTCTTCGTGTGCTTTGGTAATTGTCGGTAGTGTCCAACAACAGTCTGTCTTTTATTATTTGAACCGAATTTCTAGATAGATTGGATATATTGATGAATTATGGTGATTCGATATTGATGATGATTTGTTGAGCATTGGCTAGATAAATATATAATTTATGGATATTAATTTATGTTAATTGATGCCCCGTGTGGCTTTGAATGTTTAATTGATATATATATTTTAAGCTTCCACACTCTGTTATTTCTGTTGGTTGTTGTTGTTGGACTAGGTTCGCTGTTGCCGGTATAGATTGAGTACTTGCCGTTTGCCGGGATGGATTTTTAAATGGGGTACATCTACCTCGTTTGGGAGTTCGTCTCGGTGCGGATGTGGTGTCCTTTCTCCTCCTACGGAAAGGGGCGCTACAGTCAGTGGTATCAGAGCCTAGGTTCCCGAAAGGGAACCGAAAGCTCTAGTATCTCATCTGTCTTATCTTTTGTGTCTTTTGAATTGTGTTAGTCCGTGTCGAGTTCGTGTTTTGACGAGTGTTCATCTCATCTTGGTGCTTAAAATTGTAGACGATTACGGTTGGCTTAATTAACCGACTGACAATCCTTTATGAATATTTGTACTAGGGAAGATGTAATGCGAGTCGATCGTGGAACTCTTTGTTGTGCATTATGTGGTTTTGTCTGTCGTAGTTGCGTGCCGATAGGATTTTTGTTGAGTGTCGAGCATGGCTTATGTGTTTATAATTGTTGGCATCACTTCTTACAAGACATACACCTATTTTGCCAAGTAGTTGTGAACGCAGGTATGCCGCACAAGAAAGCCCGATCCGACCCTCCACTACCACCACTCCAGATTGCTCCAGGATCATCGTACCCGTATCCGACGGGAGACACAGAAATAGCTCAAGGAGGAGAGAGCGTAACCGAATACGAGGCTAGGTTCGCCAACCTGACCAACTATTCTCCTAACTGGGAGCCGGACCAAAGGAACAGAGCCGCAAGATTTATATCCAGGTTGCGGCACGAAATCCACCAAATACTCATAGGACTCGGCTGTTGTTCTTATGCAGAGGCTGTCGGCCGAGCTTTACGGGCCGAAGCATAATTCGAAATGAGAGCTAGAAGTGCCCGACTGATTACCTCGGAGAACCAGCCATATGAATCAGGAGCTCCAGTGGTTGTCCTTACGACTTCTCGTAGTGAAGGGACAACGACTGACGGATCCAGTGGAAGTATCATCCTCTGCACGCACTACCGGAAACTGAACCACATCGCTGAGGTGTATAGGAGAAGACTTGGGCTGTGCCTCCTCTGTGGTGCAGCCGATCACCTCATCGACAAATGCCCCAACAGGAGCAGAGGCAATTGAGGGAGATGAGAAAACTACCGGGATCAAAGGACTCGAGCTAAGGCAAGGAATAAGAGAAAAGGAAGGCTAGACCAGACTTCGTCTCTCGGAATAAAGGTACCGTGCATGTTCATAACATTCATATTCCCCATATTTTAATTTATTATTTGCGCGATATTATGTTTTTATTGTTTAATTGAACTCCGGGTTTAATCCGGGGTGTTTTGGTAATTTTTGCGCATTTTACTTCGAATCAGGGGCGCTTGCACGCCCCTACGCACGGTCTTGGCCAAGCTGGTGCGCCCAGCTCTAGACCGTGCAGACCAGTTCAGCGTTTGAACCACCGAACCGGCCGAACCGCTCCACACGGGCCAGCGCACGCCCGTGCGTCAGGCCGTGCGTGGCCCCTTCGCCATTTAAACCTCATTTAAGCGAACAGAAACATACAGCATCCCCATTCCCCCAAATTCTCTCATTTCGAGCAACTCCAAATCCCAAATTTTCCCCAATTTCATCCTCTCAACTTTGCAAGCTCGTATCTTTTGATCCGGTCGTCGGATCTTCGTAATTTTTGGATGGTACATTGTCTCTACTATGAAGTTTCATTAGTTGGTTTTTGGGGATGATCCGCCGAACCGATCGTACAAAAATCGCTGCTCAAAATACATGCCCGCCAAGTGTTCGACAAAATTCCCGAGTGAGGAATTTCACTAAATTCAACCAAGCAAGCTTCAAACAACCTTCCCACATGGCCGCCGAAGGTTCTTGACGAAGGAGGAGGCGAGATGACCCTCCATCCCCGCTTCCTCTTGATGTGGAAATTCCAAATTCCATTCAAGCTAATATTTTTCGCCGAATGCATGAGCGCCCGGTTCTCTCCACCAAATTCCTTGATATAAAAGCCTTGGGAAGTTTGGACTCGGCCACGGTATAGCCCAGTATATTAAAGACGTGGGTTGGACCACATTTTTGGATATTAGGAGGAATTCATATCCACGGCTCGTCTACGAATTCATTGCAACACTCCAAGTAGTCCCTCATCAAGACAACGCCGAACTACTATTCAAGATCGAATTTCGAGCTTTCAATGAAGAATATGAGCTTACACTACGGCAATTGACAACGCATTTCGGACTACCCATTCGGGGGATGATAAGCCGAGAGGTAGGATGGTCCGAAGTCGAAGCATGGAGAAATGTCTCCACTTCTAGAAGGTCCTTCCAACTAGGAAAGTCAAAGGCAACCGACCTCATCAATCCCGCCTTGAGAACTTTCCATTGATTCCTCTCATGCACCGTTTTTGCCCGAGGAGAGTGCTACGGTTCTATCAACATGGATGAACTCTATGGTTTGGATTGTGCGGTCCGAAGAGAGCCAGTTAACAGCATTATGTTTTTCCTGAGATACGTGGAGTACGTGGGCACCCGCCCGAAGGGAGAGATTAGGATTGGGTCCTACATTACCGCAATCCTTGACTGTGCCGGCATGATCGGTATGGACCGAATGGCCCCAGCGGGGGGAGACGACGCGACCATTACCTACAAACAATTCGCCCAGATGAAGCTTTGCAAGAAAGTTAAAGGGCATCATAGTAGGTATGTGCCGATGACGGCAGAGGAAGCCGCCGCCGAGAGTGACGACGATGTCGAAGAGGATATCCGAGCAGGAGGTCATCCTGATGAGGACCAACAAGAGATTGAGGAACAAATGCTCGAGCAACTATACGAAGCAGGAGGCTTCGATCCTCAACAGGTCCCGTGCGTGCCTGATCCTCCTAGAGCCGACGAGGCTCACTTCCAGCAGAGTTTCGATGACTACCCGACACAGCACCAGGCTGGATCCTCACAATGGGATAGACTGAGTGAGGAGTAGTGGACCTGTTACCAACAATCGGAGTCGGAGACCCGAAACTGGTGGGAGGCTGATAGGTGGACAGTTTGGGGAAACCGCTTCACATCCTTCACCGAGCAGACTACCGAGCGACTGGACCGACAGTCGGCCGACCTTCAGGAGGTTCGCACCGACCTTCGGGAGATCAGACTTGAGGCCCGACACAACCACACCGAGCTCCGGGAGCAGATTTCCGACCTTGAGAGGTCCATCTCTGAGCAGCTCGCTAGCTACCTGAGCCATCTTGGCATGCCGCCCAGTTCTGGAACTTCCGATTCTTAGACGACATCGTTTATCTTCCATTTCTCATCATTTTTTTTATTTTAATTGTAATTTGATTTTATTTGGAACTATTATGTAAGAACTATGCGTTAATTGCTTACTTGAATTTAAATGCTAATTGTTCGTTTTAATTAATTACTTATGTGTTAATTGCGCGATTTTGTATGACAAACTTCTAAATTCCGTGATATACTCCCTTTAACAAACCCCGAGGTTCAGAGGAGAATTTGAGGAGAGATTCTTTTGAAGGGGGGGGGGGGGGGGAGTATTGTATCGACCCAAAATTTCGGAATATATTTTCGGAATAATTATTCGACACCTCATTGAATCTTAAATGAAAAGACTAACTCTGTTAGCTAATTTTAATTTATTCTAATTTATTTCCATATCCCCAACCATTTATAATTATCCTTTCCACCCCCGAACTTATTTTAATCTCAAACGAACCCACACCCCCTTGAACACTCTTGCACCCTCTTGGACACACTTGCACCACCTTGAACACACCTACACCTCCTTGTGCACACTCTCTTGCACACTCTTGCTCACACCCCAAAATCAAGAGAGAGAAAGAGAGAAGAGAAGGAGAAAGGAAGAAGAAGAAAGGAGAAGGAGAAATCTCGTCCCAAATCCATCGCTCGACCAATCGAGATTCCGAGACCAACTATACAATCCTCGTTAGATTCTCTACCGGTAACCTTCTTTCCCCATTTCGTTTCATCCATTGAATCCTTCATTTTTGTTAGTATTAGTTAAGTTTGAATATTTGAATATTTGATGGGTTTGTAGGTTAGAGTTTACCATTTTTAGTGTAGTTCGGATCAAATGGTAGCTATTAATCTGTACAATGCATGAGTGTGAATTTCATGTGTTGATTTTAACAATAGAATCTGCCCTAGTTGATTTTAGGACGAAACCCTCATGAGAAAACATTAAATCGCGTTTTTCTACACCTGTAAGTTGAACCACATGGCCCAATGCACGGTCTTGGCAAGACCGTGCGCCAGGCCGTGCACCACCCTTTACGCTTGCACCGACCTGCGCACCCCGGTGCGCAAGCCAGTGCGCAGCCAGTGCGCCCTTGTTTGAACTTGCACGGTCTTGAGTGCGTGCTCAAGACCGTGCACCAGGCCATGCGTTAGCCCGTGCGAATGCCTTAACCAAATTTTCAGCCTTTTTCCTTAGTTGCTCACGGTAATGGGGTCAATGGGCCAAAAATAAAAGTTGACTTTTTGCATACGACCCCCTAAAATTGAGCCGTTTTCACCTATAGCTTCCATATGATTCAAGGATGAATATTTCGTAAAGTTTTCAAAATTCCGACCTCGTTCGGGCCTTGAATCGAGCCTTTTCCATTTAGGACTTTTTCCCCAATTTTTGAATGTTGTCCGAAAAATCCGAAAATCACATGAGTACTTCCTTACATTATATTATGCATGAATGTGCTCGTAGAATTTCAATTCAGCATGTTTCGCATCGTTAATTTCTCACTTTCCGTTTAATTGATTTAATTGCATTTTTACTTGTAATTTTAATTGCTACATGATTATTAATTGGTCTTTCATGTGTTGTAGTCTTTAAGAGTCGTGTGTCGAGTCTTGTCTTATTTGGTTGTCGTCTGTCAGTTTCAGGCCAACCTTTCAAGGAATAGCTTGAGTGTCTTGTCGTTCCCTTGCTCCCAGGTGAGGGTTTTAAAATGCTTTCAACTAGAGTAAGGATTTCTTTTATTTATTGCGAACTACCCTTACGTGCTCATATTGATTTGATTTCTCATTCTTGTATATCTATTAGATATTTAACTATATTTTCATGATTTTAATAACAAATGTTTTGATATCAACTTATACCTATAAGTATATCTAAATCGTTTTGTTTTCAAGAGGCAAGTAAAACTCTCTCTTTTCAACGTGATGTTTTGACTTTGGTTGGGTCTATGAGGGAAGTCGTTAGGGGAGTCCGTCAGCACACCCCGACACGTATGAAACTTGTAGTCACCCCCTTTGTCGTCACACACTTGCCTAAATGCCATTTGACGTCAACTTATAATGTTCTTCAAACGCGAGTAAAATATTGGACTTTTCTTTTATTGAGGGCCCGGGAGGGTATGCGAGGGTCTCACTTGGGGACGAGCGTCTAGGGTGTTGCCCGAGGTATTTTCCCAAAACTAAGCATCAATCGTGGCCCGTCAGGAGTTGATAGCCACGGTTGGAAGCGATGGTGGGCGTTGCATTCGTTGCACGTTTTCCTAAAATTCAATTCGTCGCCCGTGGTCGCACTATGGGGTCAGACACCGGAGATGGAGTTTTATATTGACTTGAAGGGGATATAAGGAGGAACAGGCCCATTCTCGCTTGGATATTACTTGATTGTATTTATGCTTTAATTTCATTATTGTACTGTTAATTATCGTTGAGAATGCAAGTCGAAGCATATTCCGGATTTTCTCCAATTTTGCAAATGTATTTCCCTATATATATATTCAAAACCTAGAAGCATGGCTCGTACTTGTTCCCACTTTACCTTCACTGAGTATCGTTTATACTCACCCCTCGTTATTTTTAATTCTTACTTCAGGTCGACAGGTGGCGTTGTCACCTCTCATGTCGGTTGGCAACAGCGGGTCTTCGTCGGTAGTGTCCAACAACAGTCTGTCTTTTATTATTTGAACCGAATTTCTAGATAGATTGGATATATTGATGAATTATGGTGATTCAATATTGATGATGATTTGTTGAGCATTGGCTAGATAAATATATAATTGATGGATATTAATTTATGTTAATTGATGCCCCGTGTGGCTTTGAATGTTTAATTGATATTTTAAGCTTCCGCACTCAGTTATTTTTGTTGGTTGTTGTTGTTGGACTAGGTTCGCTGTTGCCGGTATAGATTGAGTGCTTGCCGTTCGCCGGGATGGATTTTTAAATGGGGTACATTTACCTCGTTTAGGAGTTCGTCTCGGTGCGGATGTGGTGTCCTTTCTCCTCCTACAGAAAGGGGCGCTACAGCCCCAGTTGAAAGCATTTTAAACCCTTACCTGGCTCGACACGACAGAATGAAAGCAAGCGGTAGTCAAGTTTCTCCCTCGTTGGTCCCACCTATAATACACAGGGCCTAGGGGATGAAAACGAGACCGACAAAACTAAAAGCAAGACACGAGACAACAAAAGACACACAAAAATGCAAATAGAATCTCAATCATGCTACGGGTGCAATATGGAAGGCCAAATAATTAAACATATAGGGATACACAAAATACGGAACAACAATTAAAGAAATATTAATGCAAATTCTAATAATGAAAGAAACATTAAAACTAAATATTAAAGACATGCTTAAATGCAATTAGGGCAAGTAGACATGCTTAAAATAATATAAGAATGCTCTCACGCGAAAACGAGATCAAACGGATAACATTCAAGAAAAGTGAGTAAAACTCCCTAAACGAGAAAGGTGTCAATTGACGGTCAAATGAAGCCTGATAAATTATAACTTCGGGAATAAATAGGTTTTGAAATACTACGAAGCTATAGGTGAAGTCGGAATTCAAATCCAGGGTTAAGCGGGAAGATGGCATTACTCATAAGGGGTAAAAATGGTAATTAACGTGAGCAACAATTGAAATCAAGTTAGAAAAATGATAAAGGAGGTTGCACAGGCCTATGCACGGTCTTGGGACCGTGCAATAGCCTGTGCGTGCTCACGTACAGGGTGCACGGGCAAAGCAAGCCCGTGTGAAGGCTAGAGTAGTGTCACGGTCTTGTGCACGGGCTCAAGACTGTGCGCAAGACCGTTTGAAGGTTTTAAGGGTTTGCACGATCTTGGGCACGAGCGCAAGCCCGTGCGGATCTTGTGGGCAACAGATCGCTGGTTTTCACGCAAAAACCAACATACAAACTCATAGATCTCCTAATTTACTCGATTTGCTAATTTTCACATATATGCATACATATCACATTATCTACACATAGGTTCAAGAATCATGCAAAATGATCAAGTAAATCGTCCTAAACACAAAAACCCAAAATCTATAAAATTCTATCTAAAAATCCACGAGAATCGCAACAAGGAATGAACAGATTGAAATGTTCTAAGAGCATTACCAGTAGACAATGAAGCAAGGATCGTTCGGGTTTTCACGGCTCGTCGATTGGGCGAGAAACGGGCTCGGTAGGGCGACGGGAAGATTCCTCTCTTTTATTCCTTCTTCTTCCTCTTTCTCGTCTCTCTCTCTCTCGGCCCTTCTCCCTCTTTCTCTTTCTCCTCTTCTTCCTTTCTTTTCTTTTATTCTTCTTTTGCAATAAGAGGGGCACAAGTGGAATTGAGGGATATGAGAGGGGTAGATATGGAAAATAGGTATTAAAGAGGGTCGGGGTAAAATAGATAGTTCCAGGTAAAAGGTGGGTTCTCGGGTAAAACTTATTCGTGATACTAAATATTCTCATGAAAAGCCTTCGGCGCGAATAAAATATTATTCCGGAATAAATCCGAAATTTCGGGTCGCTACAGGTTCATTTTATAAACGTGCTTTCACCAATTGCTAGATGGACTGAAGATGGAGCTAGTACTTATCTGATGTCTGGCTTAGCATCATTATAGTAATGAAAGTAATTTGATAAGTCAAATAACTTAAAGCTGGCTACTATTCATTTTGGTGAACCTGAGGGATCACACAATGAATTGGTTTTTCCAAACCTTAGAACTAATGATTAATGTAGAGACATTAATATTAAATTAAAGGTTATTTAATTTAATTAAGAGTAAGAGAAAAATAATTAATATTAAGATATTAATTAATTAAGAATGAAATAAGTTCATTGGTTTAACTTAATGAATAAATTGGTTTTATTCTAAGTATAGTATCTACTGGGTATTTAATTAAGCTGGCTTAAGTTTACTTAAGTCTGAAATAATTAAATACATGTCAAAAGCCCAATAGAGTTTTGAGTTGTGCTATATTAATTAATGCCTGAAAGGAATTAATTAATAAAGTCTGATCCAGTAATTAATGTATTGGGCCAAACCTGAACAGGCTTAGCCCAATAGCTGAAATGGGTGAAAATTTCAATACCAAGGGTACAGAATTTTCGGCCTCCTCCCCTATTTCTATAAATAGGACAGTGCTCAGTTCATTCCATATACACAACTCAGATCTCTGGTTCTCAAGTCAGGACAAAGTTCTGTCTGTCTCTCTTTCTCTAGTTGTATTTCTCAGTAAGGAATTCAAGAACATTCTTTTACTCCTAAAAGTTTTAGTTCTTAACTGTCAGATTTGTTTACTAGTCAAATCTGATAGTGGTGTGGAGAAATCGATTCGTGGATTCAACCTTAGAGGACTTCAAGAAAGGAGTCTTCGTTTAGCAAATAGATTCCAGATCTAAGTTCTTGAGAACTACATATCCCTACTACAACAGGCGTGCTATAGGTGATTAATCTGATTACTCTAGTTTTGTGAAAACATCGTTAAACGGATTAACAAACTTCCTGGGGATTCATTTTTAAATCCTGGTACAAAAATTTTAAAAATTCCGCATGTATCGGGTATGCGATTCTAACAAATTAGATGAAACTAATTAAAGAAACCAATTAGTCGATTAATTAATTCAGAACTCAAAATTTCGCCCACTTTGGGCCATCTCCCACTAAATTTCAAAACTCTATTTGCCGTTGCAGAATTCTTATATCTTATATTTATTGTTAAATATCTTCACAAGATATATTTTGGATTACCAATCCTTTTGCTTGTTTCTGTAAGGTCTTACACTTATCTTATGATTTGGATTGACTTTGGTGTTCCACTATTTGTTTGTTTGTAGTCTCTTGTTGAAACTTTTCAACTTCTTGTTTTTCTTCTTTTATCATCAAGAAACAATTTCTTGACTAAAAGTTGTTTTCCTTTACTATTTTGTTCTTTAGGAAACCTTTAAATAAGTATTCCCTTAATACTTATTTTTCTACAAACACTAATTAGATGTCTAATCTAATTCACACTCCCACTAGTCTCTTAGACTTGTTTGGGAATTATCATTTTTACTATTTAAATAGATTTTCGGTATTTCAAAATAAAACGTGATTTTGGACATACTAGAATTTTTGAATTTTTCCTATAAATTCGAATTTGATTGTCCACAACTTTTGTGGATTCATTTCATGAGATAATCTCTATTATCTCTTAGTATTATCTACTTTAGATGTGTATTTGACATTTAGATATTTGACATAAAATATTTTATAAAACAAAACAATTACCATAATTTCTAAAAACATCAAAATATCCAAAACTTAAATGTCAAACAATAACTAATCCAAACACAACATACTGTGTTCGAAAAAAACTCAAAATGAAATAAATGTTTCTGAAATAAATTAAAACAATAAAATCCTAAGCGCTAACAGCTAAGCTTTAGGCATCATCAGGAATTTCTTTCTTTCATCAACTTCATTCCTTTTTCTCACCATCTGCAACAGTTTTGCAGAACCGAGAGTTAGTGTAAAGAATTCTAACAATTAGATATGGAAGAATGTTTTAATTTAATTGAACATTTATACCTTTCTTAAGGGTAGCCAAGTATTCCTTACAGTTTCTTTTCCAGTTTCCAGAACTACAGCAGTGGAAGCATTTGTCCTCACTTTGATCGACCTTCTTCTTGCCGTTAACCTTCTTAAATGTTTTCTTCTTCGTCTTTTGGAAACTCTTTCCATGAGATTTCTTTGGTTTCACAAAGGATTTTTTCTTTGAAGAAGATGAGGACTTAACCATCAGCACAGACTTATCCTTCTTCATTGTTCGTTCAGCAGTGACAAGCATGTTCATCAACTCTTCAAAAGACACTTTCGGACCATTCCTGTTGAAATTTATTATGAACTGCTTGAAGGATGGAGGAAGAGAGGTCAAGATCAAATTAATATACAACTCATTGTCCATGATCACCTCTAGAGCAGCACGCTTCTCGATAAGGCCCAAGGCCTTAACACAGTGTTCATGAACACTTGATCCTTCAGCCATCTTGATGTTGGGATTCACGCACCCCCGGGCGCAGCGGAAGTAGTAGATTTCAAAAATTTTAGTCCCGGGGCATTGCAATGAATCTTCATCCAATGAACTCGTAACTTTGAAACGTTTATACATTTTGAAGAAGTACTCCTTTACGCACTCCTTTTGTAGTAGATAAGGAACGAAAGCTTTCCAAAGCTTCTGGCCACTCCTCGAATAGCGCAGGTATCTCGATTCTACCAAGGTCCGATCTTTAACCGAAACCCTCTGAGGTTGATCCACGGCTTCTCGCAGACGAACTCTGAATCTCTTAATTCCTGTTAGAGATTTAAGATCAGTATTTATCTAATATAAATAAGAGAATCAAGAAATAATAGTAAAGGCTGGTTCACATTGAACTGCAGAAAAGTTTTTTGTAGTTCACATGAACTGCCTGTAGAGAGAGAGAAAAGTGGTGCAGAAGAGAGAGAGACATTAGGGTTAGGAAAAATCTAATTTTTCTTCTAATCTATTTTTCACGTAAAACTCTCTTTCTATGTTCTGTAAGATCTGTCTTAAATAGACTTGAGTGAGCCGAAAATTCCAGTCCTAGATGGGTTGGGATTTTCGGCCACTGCTACTATTGGGCCCAACAGTATTTTGGCCTTCTAAAGGCCTTTTCAATTTAATACAAGATTAAATATTTCAGGCACAATTTAATTAATCCTTATTAATTAAACAAGTCTAATATATTATTAAAGCGGGCTTTAATTTATTCTAAATAAATTACAAGCCCATCATTAATCAACTTGGGCTAGAATTAATTCCAAATTAATTCTCTAGTTTATTAAACCCAATTAACATTTAATTGCGACAAATTTTTCCTTTTATTAATTGTACTTGATTTATTCCAAATAAATTACAAGTATCTCAATTAATCATTTTGACTTGAATTAATACTAATTAACTCTCAAGTCTTAAACTTTCAATTAACACTTTAATTGATAAATCTCTCTCCTACTTAAATTAAGTAGTCTCAAATTTCAACATAAATTTCGAGACTCACTCTTAATTTCTTTAGACTTGAATTAATTACTAATTAACTCTTAAGTCTAATATGTTATCAAATAACAAGCCTCTCGAATTTAATCACATTAAATACTTGTTAATTACTCTTAATTAACTCCTACATGTTAATTACACTTAATTAACATCTTGATCTCTTTAATGAATTAATTCCAATTAATTCATTTGTCAATCCAGTTGACTACCATCAAACTCTGTTGATATATATAAATGTGTTCGCCTTTGGAAGTCATTGTGTGACCCATCAGGTTCACCAATAGGACAGTAGTAGGAACACATTCTCAATGTTAGAATTGTGACTTTAATTAAACTCATTTAATTAAAGACTATTTGTGAATCAACTCATTGACTTCACAAATACATTCCTACAGACGATGGATAACGTCTAGCAGCGTGTCCATGGCCACCCATCCATCGATGAAGTGGTACGAACCTTTTAGCCTCATGATCTCCGTGAGATACGATCCTTCTATCATCCAATTCCCGATTGAGACCTAGGGTATGGGAGGTGGAACCCCAGTAGTCTGCAATGCTATGAATAACATTCCTATAGTAATTCCATTTGATCTTGCTCTCTAGGAACTCTTTCCCAGTGAAGACCAACCGTACCTTGCGCAAGGATTTAGTGGTGGAATATACTACAATAGAATTCATAGGAATTCTTCTTGTTCTTATAACAAGTGATAGATCATGTATTGACCCTCACAACCTCCATGCATAACTCGAACATACCCAATGTACAACTTATATGAAACCCTAGGGATTCAGCAGTACATCAAAGCATGCCCTAGTTATGCATAAGGCAACCATGGAGCCTCAAGTCTAAGGATTAGTTAGACACGATCATGGCTACGGAAACCCTCCTAATCTCTAAGACTCTATATGAGTCTTACCCCATTTAGGCATTCCCGGCGGGATCCTCAGTGAACTTAATCTCCATTAAGCACTCTCATATGGATAGTAGTGTCAAAACACTAATGTCATGAAATGGGACACACTTTCATAAAGCTATGTCATATGAGCAAGTCTCAAGCGAGTTTGATCGACATCCCCTGTGCCATTTAAACTCGTCGACTTGGAGTGTTTTAGATCACACCATTGGGTACTTATTTCATGGCCCCCATCTAATGGTGAAACCAAGTCCCTTAGCTTACTGTGATCTTGGGGTTTCATCGATATACAAGAATAAATAATATGCAATCACTTATAAATGAAATATGATGTGGCCAAAGTAGTATTAGACGACTACTAACGTCATTCTATTATGGATTACTAGATTGTTCTGCTCTAGAGTTTTAGAGGAAATGCCTCAAGCAGTTTGGTTTTCCAGGGCATAACTCTAACACTTGAGTGAATAGAGCTCACTAGATGCAGAGAATCGGTCAATTCTATTGACCGACTTGTAGATTTGCTCTAAGTGAAGATAGATCTCACTTGCATGACGCATTCCAGCATGCTATCTTTGCAACTCAGGAGACATTGTGGCGAGCATGAGACATCTAGCCTGTAGATTGTCATTCTCCCACTTCAGAGCAATCTCTCTTTCCTCAGCTCCCAAATTATCAGGTATAACATCAGGGGGAGTTTCGCTGAGCACATAGGTTCTTTTCTCAGAATCTAAAATGATTTTTAGATTTTGAAGCCAATCGCTATAGCTTGGACCAGTCAACTTGTTGGACTCGAGGATAGCAATTAACGGATTTTTAGACATGTTGACCGAGTAGAAAGTCTACAATTATAAAGCAGAAAATATATGAGTGACAAATAATAGAATTTAATTAAAAGAATGAAGTGGTCTTTAACCATTCAGTCTCCCACTAAGTTATTCAAACTTATTGACCCCATGCAATAAAGTCAGAAAAAAATAGTGTAATTTTTCTTTAGTGGGTATTAAGATCCCAAAGCTTCTTGCAATTAAACCCACGACTCGTGGCCATCTAATTCAAGTCTCAAGGTAAACATCTTTTGTTAATTATATCAAATATAACTCTTAATAATGTTTTGCATTACCTCCTTCGCATAGACCCACGACTCGTGCGACATCTATGTTACTTTGGTAGTAAGCCCAACCCATTAATTATTAGATTTCAATGATTGGTTCAACGGAGACCCACGACTCATGGCCATCCCGGTTGAAGGCAACCATCAAAAAATTGTATCTTGTATACTTTGAAAATTTCCTACTTGCTAAGGCCACGTAATAGAGACCCACAACTCATGGCCATCTCTATTATGCAAGGTTAGAAGTGAATTTTGTATTAACGGAATGCTTGGAAAATTTAAATTCCTTGATTATATAATTTTTCATTAAGGCTTATTATTAAGAAAAATTTTGACATTCAAAATTTGGGGTCTAATTTTTGAAAAATTATAATTATAGATTTAAAAAATCTATCCAAGACCTCATCATTTAATTATCTTGTTTATGTGATTAATGCATGTATTCAAACATCCACCAAATACACATAACAATAATTAATTAAATTACCTAGCAATTAAAATGGCTTATCATGGGCTTTTCCCTACGCTCGGTCCATAAGAGCCATTTTATGGACCAAGATTCTATTCATGCAACAATAACATAAATGTAAATCATGCGAGGAGCAAATAGAATCCTATTTTATTACAATTTAAGTAACCCGTTTCATTTGGGCCTTGATTGTCTCTTCTCTTCCAAGCCCACTTCGTCTTGAACTCATTCTTCTAATCTAATTAGAAATTCCTCACCAGTCTATGATTATAACTCTCTCAAATTACAAATCATTTAAATACATTGGTGGAAAAATAAAACGAAGCATTACATATTAGAATAAGAGGCTCGCAGGCTCTCGATTTAAAACCACAGTTAAAATTGCATCCACAAAATGAAACCATCCATAGCGCATATTAAGCCCATGATAAAACCAACATACATCCAATGCAATGCATAAAATTAAATTTACCAAGTAATTAATGATAAGCATATTTAAGTTGTTTATTCTCAATAAACTACTTAAATCTTCATTAATCTTAATCACTATTAAAATTAATCTAAAATCAAATTAAATTGAAAAACTATCAATTTAATCTAATTTTACAAGAGTTCCAAAACCCTAGTCTATGTGCATCATTAAACAATTTCAAGTTGGGAGGAATCATAAATATCCATGATTTTCGGAAAATAGATTTTCGCAAAATTTCATGTTCTGTTCTGAATTTCAAAAATTCATAATAAATTGAAAAGTCAATATTTTGACCTGATTCAAAATCCTAAATTCAAGGAAAACATGTGAGGAACAATTTCTCAAAAGACTCCAGAGTGATCCAAGTAAGTTAGAGTCCTTTCCAACGCGATTTCTAAACAGTAGCCAAAAACGTGATTTTGACTCTAAATTTGTAGCACCCCAACATGAAGAAAGTATGCCTGGGGGACTTTGTCCCACATAGGAAAAACATTTGATATTTGAAGGGTTATAAGTTATAACCCATGTACAACCAATATGGATATATCCCTTTTGGCAAGTGCTTCCAAAGCCAAACATTAGGGTTGTACACTGTGGATTCGAAGCTTATACCCGCGCATCCAACGGGCATGTAGGGGGTTCTTTTCTCCGAGCTCGGGTGTCGGGACAAGTGGTATCAGAGCCAACCGTCAGTTGTGGGAATGGATGAACCATGCACGTGGGAGTTACCGCTTTAGGGCTCGGCGTGCGTGGGGAGAGTCTCTCCACATTCTCCACTGGCAGGTGGTGAATGGACCTATGTCACGGCGCAATGAGGATATTACGCTCTCAAGGAGGGGTGATTGTAGCACCCCAACTTGAAGAAAGTATGCCTTGGGGGCTTTGTCCCACATAGGAAATGTAACGACCCGAAATTTCGGATTAATTCCGGAATTATATTTTATTCGCGCCGAAAGGCTTTTCGTGAGAATATTCATATGCACGAATAAGTTTTACCTGAAAACCCACTTTTACCTGAAATTCCCTATTTTACCCCGACCCCCTTTTATATCCCTTTTTACATACATACCCCTCTTATATTCCTTATTTTCCACATATACCCATTTGTTATTGTAAGAGGGAAGATAGAGAAGATTGAAAGAGAAGGAGAAAAGGAGAAAGAAGGAGAAAGAAGGAGGAAGAGGAGGAGAATCGCCCTACCCAGCCCGTTTCTCGCCCGATCGACGAGCCGTGAAAGCCCGAACGACCCTTGCTTCGTTCTCTACCGGTAATTCTTTTACCCCATTTCATTTCGTTCCCTCCTCATTGCGATTTTCGTGAGTTTTATATAGAATTTTCATAGTTTTAGGATTTTCATGTTTAGGAAGATTTACTTTGCCATTTTGTATAATTCTTGGACCTATGTGTAGCGTATGTGATATATATGATTATATGTGAGAATTAGCATGTTTTATGGTGTAAATTAGGAGATTTATGAGTTTGAATGTTGGATCCGCGTGAGAACTTCACGAACTGCTGGGTCTGCTACCCAGTAGATCTGCACGGGCTTGCGCACGGTCTTGCCAAGCCCGTGCTCAGCCCCGTGTGTCTCCCTTTAGCCTGCACAGGCTCGTGCACGGTCTTGCCAAGACCGTGCGTTGGCCCGTGCGCACCCCTTTTGGCTTGCACTGGCTTGCGCCTGTGCGCATGGCCAGTGCGCAAGGCCGTGTGCACCTGCACAATCTTGACAGCGTGCTCAAGACTGTGCGTTGGCCGATGCACATGCCTTAGTGGATTTTCTAGCCTTTTTTTCCTTTCTTGCACTTCGGGAATTGGGTCAACCCCACCTATTTAAATGTTGACCTTTCGCATACGAACTCCTAAAATCAATTCGATTTCACCTATAGCTTCCTTGGGCTTTGAGATTTAATATTTTACATAGTTTGCAATTTATCCGACCTTATTTGACCGTCAATTGACACCTTCTCATTTAGGAATTTTTATCCACTTTTCCCGTTTGATCCCGAATTCGCGAGAGAGCTTCGTTATATTATTTTAAGCATGTCTATGTGCCCTAATTGCGTTTTAGCATGCCTTTAATATTTATTATCTATGTTCTTTCATTATTTAGAATTTCATTAGTATTCCTTTAATTGTCGTTCCATATTTTATATGTCTTCATATGTTTAATTGTCCGGCTTTCCATATTGCACCTGTAGCATGATTGAAGTCCTATTTGAATTACCGTGCGTCGTTTGTTGTCTTGTGTCTTGCTTTTTGTAGCGGGTGCCCCAAACGTGTAACGCACGCCCCGCACCGAGTCTCGACCCAGAACCGAAATAGAATTCTGCCCCAAATCAAAACCCGGCGAACGGCACACATTTACTCAATCACTAGGCAGGAATTTCAAAAATGAAATAAACGACAAAGGCGCGGAAGCGATAAACAAGAAAAATAATAAACCATTGCACAAATATTAAAGCCCACCGAGGCCAACGAAGTTCTAATTACTAATCACAATAATTTAATACACGGGTTTAATACAATATCCCAAATTCCTGAGTAACGGGTTCAGTATAATAATCTCGATAATAAATACATAAAATCCTAATAACATAAGTCATAAATAAAAGCCAAACGGGAATAGAGTTTACAGATGCAAAAATATAGATGCAACTCAAAAGACACGACGACGACGACGACGATGTACAATCCCGCCTAGTATCCTGAAACCAACACCGAGGGTGAAACAGAGGGGGTTAGTCAAACGACTAAGTGAAGAGGGAATAATAATGTATATTATAAAATGGAAGTAAATCACCATTTTCAAACTTAAAAGAAATCAACATAAAAGGAAGGTTTTCGTAAACGGTTGGTGATTTAGCATAAAATATAAATATTTCATATGACTCGGCGAGACGAGCCCTTAACTCCAATTTCCAAACATAAAAACCGGAAACCACCCTTATTCCTCCAATGTAGACGGACCGCTAAATCCGAACTACTCATAACATACGGTATAATCTCAGGTACTCAAAGGGCTGCAACTCTGGCCTCACCACGAGCTCCCAAAGGTGGAGGGAAAGCATTAAAACACATAGAAGCACGTTAAACAATCAAATACGGCACGTAGGTTCAAATTAGCAAAAAAAACGAAGCAATTCATGAATTTAGATATGCAAATCTAGTCCAAATGCAACGAGATTTCATGGACATGCTTAGAATACCATAAGAGAGTATGCACTCAAGTTTTGGAGGAAACGGACTTCATATGCAAAAGTTAGAAAATTTGTTGAAAACTTCGAACGCACTATTCACTATCCCGAACATGCAATAAATTCATAAATCATGCAATTCACATTCATATCATAGTTATTGAATACACGAGTGGAGAAAGAATTCGGAAAAGACGATTCTCGGAGGTACCTACAGTGCAAAATTGCACTGCGGCTTATAGTAGGTCCAGGAGCCAAAAATGGCTCCACACGGCCTCTTGCACACGGGCTTGAGGCAGTGTGTAGCAGACCGTGCACAACATTCCAACACGCATGGCCTCTCACACGGCCGTGAGAGAGCCCGTGAAAATTCACAAACACGCACGGCCTCTCACACGGCCCTGAGAGAGCCCGTGCGCATTCACACGGGCTTGCAACACCCCGTGTGCAAAGCACGTGCGGCGGAAGAACAGACGAAAATTCGCAGAACAGAAAACCATACGCGATTCAAACCAAAAATTAACATTTAATCATCAAAATATTAATCACTCATGCTAATTTTCACATATGATGATCTACAACATCTATTCTACGCATAGAATCCATAAACACGAAAAACCATCCACAAAATCATTCAAAATCACATAAAACCTGTAACGACCCAAAATTCCAGAATATATTCTCGGAATAATTATTCGACATTTCGTTGAATTTTATATGAAAAGATTAGCTTCGTTAGCTAATTTTAAGTTATTTTAATTTAATTCCCTATCCTCAACCATTTATAATTACCTTTTCCACCCCTCGAATTTACTCTAAAATCTAAACGAACCCACACCATCTTGGACACACCCAGACTACCTTGAACACACTTACACCCCCTTGTGCACACTCTCTTGCACACTCTTGAACATAACTCAAAATCGAGAGAGAGAAGGAGTGAAGAGAAGGAGAAAGGAAGAAGAAGAAGGAGAGAAAGATAAATCCTGTTCCGAATCTGTCGCTCGATCAATCGAAATTCCGAGACCAACTATACGATCCTCATTCAATTCTCTATCGGTAACCTTTTTTCTCCACTTCATTTCATCCATTAAATCCTTCGATTTTCTAGTTTTTAAATTGAAATGAATATTTGATAATTTGATGGGTTTGTAGGTTAGAGTTTACCATTTTTAGTGTAGTTCGGATCAAATGATAGCTATTAATGTGTACAATGCATGAGTGTCAAATTTATATGTTGATTTTAGCTATAGAATCCACCCTAGTTGATTTTAGGACGAAACCCTCGTGAGAAACCTTAAAATCGCATTTTCTGCACCTGAAAGACGAACCACACGGTCCAACGCACGGTCTTGGCAAGACCGTGCATGAGACCGTGTGCACCACCTTGAGCCTGCACCGGCCGGCGCACCGGCCAGTGCACACTTGTTTTAGCTTGCACGGTCTTGAGTGCGTGCTCAAGACCGTGCACAAGGCCGTGCGTTAGCCCGTGCGAATGCCTGAACCAAATTTTCAGCCTTTTTCCTTAGTTGCTCACGGTAATGGGGTCAAATGGCCAAAAATAAAAGTTAACTTTTTGCATACGACCCCCTGAAATCGAGCCGTTTGCACCTATAGCTCCCATATGATTCAAGGATGAATATTTCGTAAAGTTTTCAAAATTCCGACCTCGTTCGGACCTTGAATCGAGCCTTTTTCATTTAGGGCTTTTTCCCCAATTTTTGAATGTCGTCCAAAAAATCCGAAAATCGCACGAGTGCTTCCTTATAATATTATATGCATGAATGTGCAATTAGAATTTCAATTGAGCATGTTTAGCATCATTAATTTCATACTTTCCGTTTAATCGATTTAATTGCATTTTAATTGTAAATTTAATTGCTACATGTCGTTTATTGGTTTTTCATGTGTTGTAGTCTTCGTGAGTCATTGTCGTGTCTTGTCTTATTTGGTTCTTGTCGTCTATTAGTTTGAGGCCGTCTTTTCAAGGCATAGCTTGGGTTGTCTTGTTGTTCCCGTGCTTCCAGGTGAGGGTATTGAAATGCTTTCAAACGGAGTAAGAATTTCTTTTAAATTATTGCGAACTACCCTTATGTGCTCATCTTGCTTTGATTTCCCTTCTCGTATATCTATTAGATATTTATCCTATATTTTCATGATTTTATAATAAATGTTTTGATATTAACTTGTACCTATAAGTATCTCTAAATCATTTTGTTTTCATGAGGCAAGTAAAGCTCTTTCTTTTAAGCATGACGTTTTGACCTCGGTTCGGTCTATGAGGGAAGTCGTTAGGGGAACACGTTTGTGTTTCCTGACACGTAAGAAACTTGTAGTCACCCCCTTTGTCGTCACACACACTTGCCTAAATTCCCTTTTGGCCTTAACTTATAATGTTCTTCAAACGCGAGCAAAAGATAATGTATTGTTCTTTTAATGAGGGCCCGGGAGGGTAATCGAGGGTCTCACTTGGGGACGAGCGTCCAGGGTGTTGCCTGAGGTACTTTTCCCAAAATTAAGCATCAATTGTGGCCCGTCAGGAGTTGATAGCCACAGTTGGGAGCGATGGTGGGCGTTACATTCGTTGCACGTTTTCCCGAAATTCAACAGTCGTCCGGGGTCGCGCTTCGGGGTCAGACACCGGTGATGGAGCTATTGTAATTGAAGGGGTTATAAGGAGGAACATGCCCATACTCGCTGTGATATTAATTGCTTGTATTTATCGCTTTAAATTCTTTAATGTACTGTTAATTATTGTCGTGTATGCAAGTCGAAGCACGATCCGGATTTTCTTCAATTATGCAAATGTATTTTCCTATATATATAATCCAACCCGGAAACGTGGCTCGTACTTGTTCCCTCTTTACCATCACTGAGTATCTTTTATACTCACCCCCACTATTTTGATTCTTACTTCAGGTCGACAGGTGGCGTTGTCACCTATCTTGTCAGTCGGCAGCAGCAGGTCTAGGTTGGCTCGTATGTCTTGTCTTGTCAGTGTCCCAACAACAGTCGTGTCCTTATTTATGAATTAATTTAATTTATGTACGTATTATGTTTTATTTCCCGTACTTACGTGCCCCTGATGTGGGATAGATTAGACGAGCCATGGATGGCATTTATTAAATGATTATTGAGAATGATATATGAATTATGTTGCCATGAATGGCTTATATGACTAATTGTATAATTTGATTTAGCTTCCGCAACTCTGTTATTCTTTTATTGCTGTTGTTGTTGGGGTGTCGTAATGCTGTTGCTGGTATTTGATTGATTGATTGCCGTTCGCCGGGATGGATTTTTAAATGGGGTACATCTACCTCGTTTGGGAGTTCGTCTCGGTGCGGATGTGGTGTCCTTTCCCCGCCTACGGAAAGGGGCGCTACAGTCAGTGGTATCAGAGCCTAGGTTCCCGAAAAGGAACCGAAAGCTCTAGTATCTCGTCTGTCTTATCTTTTGTGTCTTTTAAATTGTGTCAGTCCGTGTCGAGTTCGTGTTTTGACGAGTGTTCGTCTTATCTTGGTGCTTAAAATTGTAGACGATTACGGTTGGCTTAATTAACCGACTGGCAATCTTTTATGAATTTTTGTACTAAGGAAGATGTAACGCGAGTCGATCGTGGAACTCTTTGTGTGTTTTACTTGGTTTGGTCTGTCGTAGTTGTGTGTCGATAGGATTTTCATTGGGTGTCGAGCATGCTTTATGTGTTTATAAATTATTGGCATCATTTCTTACAAGACATGCACCTATTTTGCCAAATAGTTGTGAACGCAGGTATGCCGCGCAAGAAAGCCCGATCAGACCTGTAACGCCCCGAAAATCCGAATTATTAAATTTGGTATGTCCGAATCGAATATTTGTGTAATTAAATATTTATTTGATAATTATTATGTAATTTTAGAATTTTTTTCGTATATGATTGAATTTATGTATTTAAATTACAAATTGGCCTACGGGTCCCGCTTCGGCTCGTCTTTTCTGAATTCTTGCTTCGCTCGTGTATTCGATATGTATGATATAGATAGGAATTACATGATTTATGAATTTACGATATGTTCGGGTATGTGAATAGTGCATTTTAAGTTTTCGTTAAATTTTCTAACTTTTGCATGTGAAGTCCGATTTTCCCGAAATTTGAATGCATGCTTCTTTATGATATTCTAAGCATGTCTGTAAAGTTTCGTTGCATTTGGAATTGATTTACATTTTTAAATTTGCGATTTACTCTGTTTTCGTTTGAGAATTTGAACCTAAGTGATTGATTTAATTGTGTAACGTGCTTCTATGTGTTCTAATTCTTTCGTATAAGCCGTGCGTCGTCTTTAGTCTTATTTGGTTGTGTCTTGGTATTTTTGCAGACGATACTCCCGTGGAGTAGCGCCAGTTCTTGCTCTTTTGTTCATTTTGCATAGCCAGGTGAGGCTTTTCTTTTCTGATTCCAGTATTACTACGTATATATATATAAATAAGCCTTTCCCCATATAAGCCACGTTTATGTTTTGTTTTCACACCGTTTATATATATACTTAGTAGATATTTATGATTATTATGTTCATTTGATTTATCGAAACTTATTTGATATGAAAAAGTATTATGTATAGTCTTCGAAATGTTTACGAAAGAGACATGTAAAACCTTTTTGTTTCTAAGGCGAACTTTGGCCTTCGGCCTCGCATATGACATGTCTCGAACGGTCTTTTGGCCAACCCAAAATGTTTGAAAAGCGAGTTATGAAATGTTTGCATGATCGTTTGGGCCCGGAGTAAGAGCGATAGGACGAAGTCGGTAGACGTCGGGTCTACGGCGTAAATCCTATGGTTTCCTCCATTTGGGAGCTCGGGGTGAGGCCGGAGTGGCAGCCCTTTGAGTACCTGAGTTATTCTAGTAAGTTACGCGTAGTTCGGATTTAGCGGTCCGTCTACATTGGAGGAATAAGGGTGGTTTCCGGTTTTTATATATGGATATTGGAGTTCAGGGCTCGACTCGCCGAGTCGTAAGATATGTTTTGTTTTATGTTAAATCACCACCCGATTACGAAAACCTTTCTTTTATGTTGGTTTCTTTTAATTTAAAATTGGTGATTTATTTTCCGTTTTGTTATATACATTATTATTCCCTCCTCACTTAGTCGTTTGACTAACCCCTCTGTTTTACCCCTGTACTGGTTTCAGGATACTAGGCGGGATCTGCGTTGTCGTCGTCGCGTCTTAGAGTTACATTCTTTTGCTCATGTATAACTCTCATTCAGTATGGCTATGATTTATGTCTTTTGATTTTAGGATTTATTAGAATGTATTCGGGATTTTGTATTGAACCCGTTATTATATAATTATCGGGATATTGTACCGAACCCGTTTGTTATTTAATTAAGTGAATTTCGTTAGCCTTGGTGGGCTTTAATAATTGTGCAATTTATCATGCTTTAATGTTTGATTATTTCGCTTCCGCACTTCTGTCTCGTCGTTTATTTAAAACCCCCGCCTAGTAATTGAGTAAATGCTTGCCGTTCGCCGGGTTTTGATTCAGGTCGGATCCCATTTCGGTTCCGGGTCGAAGCTCGGTGCGCGTTACCCGTTTGGGGCGCCCGCTACAGTTGGTATCAGAGCCCCTCTTTGGTCCAATGGCCTAGGCTCTGAATCTTCTTGTTTTGTCGTGTCTGTCTAGGTTGTACGGCTTAGGATTACGTGTTTGTGGCTATGTAATTATTTGAATAAACTTCTCTACGTGTTACAGCTTTTCATAATCACTTATCGTCATGCATGTTTGGTATTGAATGTGCAGAATGCCTCCTCGTCGTGAACTGCCAGGTCCGCCTCCAGGTGCTCCTACTCCGGCACAGTTTATGGAAGCCTTAGGGCAATTCATCGTTCATACCAACAGAGCTACGCCACCACCTGCCCCCGAGAATGATATGGGAAGGTTTCTTAAGCTCAACCCTCCGCAGTTCGAGGGTGCACCTGATGATGTTATCGCCGAGGCTTGGATATCGGCGATGGAAAAGAGATTCCGAGTGATGGAATGTCCGGACCCTAAGAGGGTCGAGTTAGCAGTGTACCAGATGATTGGAGCTGCTCAGGACTGGTGGGCTCGTATAGAGCAGAGATGGCAGCGAGAGCATGTGGTCCCGTCTTGGGATCGGTTTTTGGTGGAGTTTCGGGCCAAGTATATTCCTTTGGTGGTCCGACAGAGACGTGAGCGAGAGTTCCTGGCTCTCAAGCAGGGTACTTCTACCGTTGACCAGTACGAGGCTCATTTCTCCAGGCTTATTATTCACTGCTCGTATATGGTTGACGACGAGCAAAGGAAGACTCGACAGTTCATCGAGGGATTGTCGCACGAAATTCGTATGCATATGCTCGGGAACAGACTTCAGTTCTACACAGATGCAGTCGAGACGGCCCTTTCTATAGAGTCCGATCTTCGACAGATGAGACCGACATTAGCACCTGCCCCTGCAGCCGTCAAGAGTTTTGCTTCTAGTTCGAAGAGGCCATTTATTCCGTCTGGGTCCTCTTCGGGGAAGAAGCCGTTCAGGAGCGCCATTCAGCCTGCTCCTCCCCGACCTCAGCTTGCTCCTCCTCGATCTCAGGGATTTCCACGACCTGTCTGTGGATTTTGTCAGGGCCCGCACTTAGAGGCCAAATGTTGGAGGAAGAACGGTCTTTGCTACGGATGCGGTAGCCCCGATCACAGAATTGGTGAATGTCCGAAGAGAAGACCGGTACAGCAGGGAGCCACTCAGCCTCAGGCTTACGCTCGTGTTTACGCCTTGGAAGGCGATGCTGAGGATGCTGTTGCAGATCCGACAGATGTGGTGGAAGGTACTATATATATAAATGGCATCCCCATACATGCATTATACGACTCGGGTGCTTCACACTCATTTATTGCGCCTGCTGTTTCCTTATCTGTCCATGCGCCTGTTTCGTTGCTTGATTATGTGCTAGTGGTTGGTTCGCCGTTGGGTTCGAAGGTCGTTGCGAACCGAGCACTTAAACGTTGTCCGATTGTCATCGAGGATATTGAGTATCTAGCAGATTTGATCGAGCTGCCGATGAAGAAATATGGAGTTATTCTCGGAATGGATTGGTTGTACGAGCATCGGGCGAAGGTTGATTGTTTCGAGAAGAAGGTTATTCTGGGCTCTAATGAGGTTAAGGGTTTCCGATCAGGAGAAAGCCCATATATCTCAATGATGGAAGCCAAGAAGCTTGTTCAGAAAGAAGAAGCGACGTGCTTTATAGCTTACATTCTCAACCGCCCGAAGGACCAGACAAAGATCGAAGAGACGCCCGTGGTCAATGAATTCGTCGATGTGTTTCCCGAGAATTTGGAATTCTTGCCACCAGATTGGGATATAGAGTTCGTGATTGATCTAGTTCCGGGAGCCGAGTCTTATTTGAAGTCGCCGTACCGAATGGCTCCTGCCGAGTTGAAAGAATTGAAGAATCAACTCGACGAACTTCTTTCTATTGGATATATCCGACCGAGTACCTCGCCTTGGGGTGCTCCAGTCTTGTTCGTAAAGAAGAAGGACGGTACACTTCGCATGTGTATCGATTACCGAGAGTTGAACAGGATGACGGTGAAGAACAAGTATCCTCTACCGCATATCGAGGAATTGTTCGATTTGCTACAAGGATCGAGGGTTTATTCCAAGCTCGATCTCAGACAAGGATATTACCAGCTCCGTATCCGATCAGACGATGTCCCGAAGACAGCTTTCAACACCCGATACGGACATTTCGAGTTTGTGGTCATGCCGTTTGGACTCTCGAATGCTCCAGCAGCTTTTATGGACATGATGCACAGAATTTTCCGTCCGTACCTCGATAAGTTCGTCGTTATTTTCATTGACGACATCTTAGTGTTCTCGAAGTCCGAAGAAGAACACGCTGAACACCTCCGGATCGTGCTCCAAGCTTTGAGAGAGCACCAACTATTCGCTAAGTTCAACAAATGCGAATTCTGGATTGACCGAGTGACCTTCCTAGGTCATGTCATATCTGGAACGGGAATCGAGGTAGATCCTTCGAAGATTGAGACAGTGCTGGATTGGGAGAGACCTAAGACTCCTACAGAGATCCGTAGTTTCTTGGGATTAGCAGGATACTACAGACGTTTTGTCAAGGATTTCTCTAAACTTGCAGGTCCGTTAACAGCATTGACGAAGAAGGAAGCTAAGTTTGAGTGGTCAGCCAAATGTGAAGCTAGTTTTCAGGAGCTCAAGAAGAGATTGACCACAGCCCCAGTACTGACCCTGCCAGAGGGTTCTGAAGGATTTGTCGTGTATGCAGATGCGTCACACGAAGGGTTAGGTTGTGTATTAATGCAGAATGGGAAAGTTATAGCTTATGCATCGAGGAAGCTAAAGCCAGCTGAAGAGAACTATCCCACTCACGACCTTGAACTAGCCGCCGTGGTATTTGCATTATTGAAATGGCGTCATTACCTCTACGGCATCACATTCGACATCTTCACAGATCATAAGAGCCTTCAGTACTTGTTTACTCAGAAGGAATTGAACAAACGACAGCGCCGTTGGATGGAGTTATTTGAGGACTACGATTGCAAGATTCAGTACCATCCCGGGAAGGCGAATGTCGTAGCCGATGCATTGAGCCGGAAGGCAAGCATAGCCCAGCTAGAGGCTAAGTTAGAGAGAGTTCACATCAGTTCTCAGGCCCATGTTCACAGCATATCGATCCAGTCAGAATTGGGTCGAAAGATTCGAGATGTTCAGGCTACTGATGAGTGGACTCAGAGACAGGTAGTTCACATTGCAGCTGATTCTGAGACTCAGTTTGGTGTGGACGACACAGGAGTTCTCCGCTACAAGTCCCGAGTTTGTGTTCCGGAGAGTCTGAGGAAAGAGATTCTCGATGAGGCTCACAACACACCTTACACAGTTCATCCGGGAGGAAGTAAGATGTATTGGGATTTGAAGGAATTGTTCTGGTGGAGAGGTATGAAGAGAGACGTAGCTGATTACGTCAAGAGATGTTCGACTTGTCAACAAGTTAAAGCTGAACATCAGAGACCGGGAGGTTTGCTTGAGCCACTACCGATTCCTACATGGAATTGGGAGGGTATTGCCATGGACTTCGTGTCTGGTTTGCCTAAAGTTAGAGGTGGCTACGATAGCATTTGGGTAATTATCGACCGACTATCCAAGAGTGCTCATTTCCTACCGATCAACATGTCGTACAAAGTGGATAGGTTGGCAGAGATTTATCACCGAGAGATTGTCAAGCTTCATGGGATTCCGACTACGATAGTATCTGACAGAGATGCTCGATTTACTTCCCGTTTGTGGCAGCAACTTCAAGAACGAATGGGAACGAAGCTGACTTTCAGTACAGCCGCACATCCGCAAACCGATGGTCAGTCAGAGAGGATGATCAGATATCTCTATGATATGCTTCGAGCTTGTGCCCTGGATTTTCGCAACAATTGGCACGACCAGTTGCCTCTGATCGAGTTTGCTTACAACAACAGTCATCAGTCTACGATCGGAATGGCACCTTACGAAGCATTGTATGGCAGAAAGTGTAGATCCCCGTTGTTTTGGGATCTCGAAGATTGGCGATGGACGAAAGATGATAAGGAACGAGGAACTCCTCCAAAGTTTCTCCAAAATGCCATCGACCGTATTCAGATCATCCGGCAGAGAATAAAGGCAGCTCAGGATCGACAGAAGAGCTATGCCGACACCCGCCGCCGACCGTTGGAATTTGAGGTTGGTGACAGAGTATTCCTCAAAGCTTCTCCTCGAAAGGGTTTCACCCGAATTGGAAAAGGAGGAAAGTTAAGTCCGAGATTTTTGGGCCCCTATGAGATTCTGGAAAGAATTGGGAACGCAGCGTACAGGTTAGACTTGCCGCCGAGTCTGACAGGAATTCACAACGTCTTTCATGTTTCCCAACTCCGGAAATACTTCCCGAATGAGTCTGAGATCCTTCCTGTTGAGGATATTGAACTAGAACCGGATTTGACTTTTGTTTCGAAGCCGGTGAAGATATTGGATAAGAAGACTCAAGCTCTGCGCAATCGACAGATTTCTCTTGTCAAAGTCCTTTGGAGAAATCAGACAACCGAAGAAGCTACATGGGAGACCGAGGACAAAATGCGCAAGTTTCATCCGGAATTATTTCAGCCGGACGAGTAGAATCTGGGGGCCAGATTCTCATAAGGAGGGGTGATTGTAACGCCCCGAAAATCCGAATTATTAAATTTGGTATGTCCGAATCGAATATTTGTGTAATTAAATATTTATTTGATAATTATTATGTAATTTTAGAATTTTTTTCGTATATGATTGAATTTATGTATTTAAATTACAAATTGGCCTACGGCTCCCGCTTCGGCTCGTCTTTTCCGAATTCTTTCTTCGCTCGTGTATTCGATATGTATGATATAGATAGGAATTACATGATTTATGAATTTACGACATGTTCGGGTATGTGAATAGTGCATTTTAAGTTTTCGTTAAATTTTCTAACTTTTGCATGTGAAGTCCGATTTTCCCGAAATTCGAATGCATGCTTCTTTATGATATTCTAAGCATGTCTGTAAAGTTTCGTTGCATTTGGAATTGATTTACATTTTTAAATTTGCGATTTACTCTGTTTTCGTTTGAGAATTTGAACCTAAGTGATTGATTTAATTGTGTAACGTGCTTCTATGTGTTCTAATTCTTTCGTATAAGCCGTGCGTCGTCTTTAGTCTTATTTGGTTGTGTCTTGGTATTTTTGCAGACGATACTCCCGTGGAGTAGCGCCAGTTCTTGCTCTTTTGTTCATTTTGCATAGCCAGGTGAGGCTTTCCTTTTCTGATTCCAGTATTACTACGTATATATATATAAATAAGCCTTTCCCCATATAAGCCACGTTTATGTTTTGTTTTCACACCGTTTATATATATACTTAGTAGATATTTATGATTATTATGTTCATTTGATTTATCGAAACTTATTTGATATGAAAAAGTATTACGTATAGTCTTCGAAATGTTTACGAAAGAGACATGTAAAACCTTTTTGTTTCTAAGGCGAACTTTGGCCTTCGGCCTCGCATATGACATGTCTCGAACGGTCTTTTGGCCAACCCAAAATGTTTGAAAAGCGAGTTATGAAATGTTTGCATGATTGTTTGGGCCCGGAGTAAGAGCGATAGGACGAAGTCGGTAGACGTCGGGTCTACGGCGTAAATCCTATGGTTTCCTCCATTTGGGAGCTCGGGGTGAGGCCGGAGTGGCAGCCCTTTGAGTACCTGAGTTATTCTAGTAAGTTACGCGTAGTTCGGATTTAGCGGTCCGTCTACATTGGAGGAATAAGGGTGGTTTCCGGTTTTTATATATGGATATTGGAGTTCAGGGCTCGACTCGCCGAGTCGTAAGATATGTTTTGTTTTATGTTAAATCACCACCCGATTACGAAAACCTTTCTTTTATGTTGGTTTCTTTTAATTTAAAATTGGTGATTTATTTTCCGTTTTGTTATATACATTATTATTCCCTCCTCACTTAGTCGTTTGACTAACCCCTCTGTTTTACCCCTGTACTGGTTTCAGGATACTAGGCGGGATCTGCGTTGTCGTCGTCGCGTCTTAGAGTTACATTCTTTTGCTCATGTATAACTCTCATTCAGTATGGCTATGATTTATGTCTTTTGATTTTAGGATTTATTAGAATGTATTCGGGATTTTGTATTGAACCCGTTATTATATAATTATCGGGATATTGTACCGAACCCGTTTGTTATTTAATTAAGTGAATTTCGTTAGCCTTGGTGGGCTTTAATAATTGTGCAATTTATCATGCTTTAATGTTTGATTATTTCGCTTCCGCACTTCTGTCTCGTCGTTTATTTAAAACCCCCGCCTAGTAATTGAGTAAATGCTTGCCGTTCGCCGGGTTTTGATTCGGGTCGGATCCCATTTCGGTTCCGGGTCGAAGCTCGGTGCGGGGCGTGCGTTACCTGTTTGGGGCGCCCGCTACAAGACCCGTCACTACCACCACTCCAGACTGCTCCGAGATCTTCATACCCGTATCCGACGGGAGACATGAAAATAGCTCAAGGTGGAGAGAGCGTAACCGAATACGAGGCTAGATTCGCTTACCTGACCAATTATTCTCCTAACCGAGAACCGGACCAAAGGAACAGAGCCGCAAGATTATATCGGGATTGAGGCACGAAATCCGCCAAATACTCATAGGACTCGGCTACTGTTCTTATGCGGAGGCTGTCGGCCGAGCTTTGCGGGCCGAAGCAGAATTTGAAATGAGAGCTAGGAGTGCTCGATTGATTACCTTGGAGAACCGGCCACATGAATCAGGAACCCCAGTGGTTGTCCATACAACTTCTCGCAGTAAAGGGACAATGACTAGCAGATCCAGTGGAAGTATCATCCTCTGCACGCATTGCCAGAAACCGAACGACGTCGCCGAGATGTGTAGGAGGAGACTTGGGCTGTGCCTCATTTGTGGTGCCGCCAATCACCTCGTCGACCAATGCCCCAACAAGAGAAAGGGTAAGTGAAGAAGTCGAGAAACTACAGAGATCGAAGGATGAAAAAAAAAAAAAAAAAAAAAGAGGCTAGACCGGACTTCGTCTCTCGGAATAAAGGTACCATGCATGTTCATAACATTCATAATTTCTTGTCTTTTAATTTATTAAGTGTGCGATATTATGTAATCATTGTTTGGTTGAACTCCGGATTAAATCCGGGGTATTTTAGTAATTTTTGCGCATTTTATTCGACTCAGGGGCGCTTGCACGCCTCAACGAACGGTCTTGGTCAAGACCGTGCAGACCAGCCCAGCGTTTAAACCGCTGAACCGGTCGAACCGGCGCGCACGGCCTTGCGCACGCCCGTGCGTTAGACCGTGCATGTAACGACCCGAATATTTTATTTATAATTATATTTATTACGCGAATTCTTTCTTGTCTAATTTCTCGATCTATCCAATTTAATTAAATAATCTTACGGAAAAGATTGATTTAACCTATCATTAAATAACCACAATTGCTAAAATTACATAAATGCCCTTAAAAGCCAAAATGACCATTTTACCCTTGAGATATTTTTCTAAATATCTATCCTGTCTCTCTCACATTCTCTCATTTCAAAAGAAGAAAGAAAGGAAGAAGGAAGGAGGAAGAGAGAAGATTTTCGTGCCGAACCCTATTCTCGCCCGAATGGATTCCCGTCTTCGGCTACGCGACCCCATTCCATAACCAATCGGTAACCTTCTAACCTCTTTTCGATTCATCCGATGAATATCGATTTTTATTGAATTCTATTAAGATTAGGTTTTTATTGGTTTATCGGTTATAGTTGATGGATTCGTTTGATTTTCGTTTCTAATTGTTAAGCATGTTTAGGAGAGTAATATATATGAATTTGAGCATGATTGGCAGAGTATAAATTGTGTAGGATGAATTTTGGGGTTAAATTTATTGCTTCTGCGTCTGTTTCTCGCGATCTGCTCACTTTTAGAAACACATGGTCTCGCCACACGGTGTGACGCGACCCCGTGTGAACACTCACGGCCTTGCATCAGGCCGTGCAGGACCCCGTGTGGACTTTCCTTGCACGCACGGCCTTGCGCACGGATGTGCAAGACCCCGTACACCTCCGTTTCTTGCACGCACGGCCTTGCAACAGGCCGTGCAACACCCCATGTGTACCCCTTAGCCGATTTTCAGCCATTTTCCAGCTCCTGCTCTCTGTAAGTTTCAACCCAAAAACCTAAAATGTTCGTTTGATCTCGTTTTTGAATTCCGTCTTCACCAATAGCTTTATTTGGTCATTTATATATTTAATATTCAAAGTAGGAATTTTTCCGACTTCGTTCGGGCATTGAATAGTCCCAATCTTGTTTAGCGCTTTTTAGCTATTTTCCATACATCGTCTATGTGATCCAAAACTTGTATGAATGCTTCCTTATTATGTCACGAGCATGAATGTGAAATCTAAATTGTGTTCGAAGCATGTTTACATCTTTTAATCCTTATATCTCGTTTAATTGTTTTAAATGCAATTGTGAGTACTTCAATGGAAGTCGTGTCTATATGCTTTTATGTGTTTTAATTACTTATCATACGCCGTGCGTCTTGTCAAGAGTCTTACCTGGTTATGTCGTGTCTTAGATTGCAGGCTTTACTCCCCGTGGAGTACTTGTCCGTTGCTTGCTTGCTTTTCTCGTTTGTCGAGCTACAGGTGAGGGTATTAAAATACTTTCAAATCATTTTGACTTCTAGTTGTATTGTACTATAATAAAGAATCAATCCCATTTTCTAAGATAGTTGAAGGAAATGTATGATATTAACGTTCACAGTTCAGATGGTATGTATGCTTGCTATCAGTGCATTAGATGTCCTAGTTTCCAGTACCAATCCCAGAGTGAATTAACCTTGTCTGCACTACCACCTTTGTTTACTATACTTTGGTGAATTGGCTAGTTACCTTCACTCCGCGTGGCAGCCTACCTACGTTTTGTCTTTTTCCTACGAGACCTTATAGTTTGCCAGTCTTTCTCCGCCTACATGCCCCCCGAATAGCTTACAGCACAGCGTGTTCGCCACCACACTGGCTGGCTGGTGCATTGGCCTTACTGTAATAAGTCCGAGAGGTATGACTCTTCGATTAGAACGCTCCATATCTCGTGACACGCGGAGCGTAGCATTTTTTTTTAGAAAGTCCGTATAACTTCAAAAGATTCATTCTTTATGTTATGAATCAAGTACCATTCAAATCAAAGAAAGGGTGCAACATTCCTCTTCCATTGCACAACCCTTGGGCTTCCTCAATTGAGTATCCCATTACTAGCATCATTCGAAGAGCTTTCGCATCGTATACCTTAAGCTTAACTATTAGTAAAGCTCCTTTGTGTCAGCTAACTTACCATCTCCTTTAGCTGTTGGTTTTCTATATGCTTTTATGTGTTTTAATTACTTATCATACGCCGTGCGTCTTGTCAAGAGTCTTACCTGGTTATGTCGTGTCTTAGATTGCAGGCTTTACTCCCCGTGGAGTACTTGTCCGTTGCTTGCTTGCTTTTCTCGTTTGTCGAGCTACAGGTGAGGGTATTAAAATACTTTCAAACGGAGTAAGAATTTCTTTTAAATTATTGCGAACTACCCTTATGTGCTCATCTTGCTTTGATTTCCCTTCTCGTATATCTATTAGATATTTAATCTATATTTTCATGATTTTATAACAAATGTTTTGATATTAACTTGTATCTATAAGTATCTCTAAATCATTTTGTTTTCATAGGGCAAGAAAACTCTTTCCTTTACGTGACTGTTTGACTTAGGATTTACCCCCTTTGTCGTCATACACACTTTCCTAAATGCCCTTTTGGCCTTAACTTATAATGTTCTTCAAACGCGAGCAAAAGATAATATATTGTTATTTAAATGGGTCCGGGATGGTATCCGGAGGTTGCATCTGGGGACGAGCGTCCAGGGTGTAATCCGAGGTGCTTTTCCCAAAACTAAGCGTCAATCGTGGCCCGTCAGGAGTTGATAGCCGCGGTTGGGAGTGATGAAGGACGTTGCATTCGTTAGACGTTTTCCTAAAATTCAACAGTAGCCCGGGGTAGCGCCTCTGGGGTCGGACACCGGTGATGGAGTTTATTGAAGGTGAAGGGGTTATATGGAGGAACAGGCCCATTCTCGCTGGGATATTACTTGCTTCCATTTATGCTTTAATTATTACTGCTTATTATTGTCGTGTATGCAAGTCGAAGCACGATCCGGATTGTCTTCCATTATGCAAATGTAATTTCTTATATATATAATCCAAACCCGGAATCGTGGCTCGTACTTGTTCCCTCTTTACCCTCGCTGAGTATCCTTTATACTCACCCCCACTATTTTGATTCTTACTTCAGGTTGACAGGTGGAGTTGTCACCTATCTTGTCAGTCGGCAGCAGCAGGTCTAGGTTGGCTCGTATGTCTTGTCTTGTCAGTGTCCCAACAACAGTCGTGTCCTTATTTATGAATTGATTTAATTTATGTACTCCATATTATGTTTTAATTCCCGTACTTACGTGCCCGTGATGTGGGATAGATTAGACGAGCCATGGATGGCATTTATTAAATGCTTGTTGAGAATGATGTATGAATTATGTTGCCATGAATGGCTTATATGACTAATTGTATAATTTAATTAAGCTTCCGCAACTCTGTTATTCTTTTATTGCTGTTGTTGTTGGGGTGTCGTTATGCTGTTTGTGACGTCCCCCACGCCACAACCCCCGGACCGAAACGAGCTCCGGAACGATAGTTAAATACCACCACTCGCCCCGGACAACAGGATTCCCACAATCTGGCAACAGCAACTCCCAACATCAGTACCAACATCAACAACAACAACAACAGCACCAACAAGCGGAAGCAATGAGCAAAAGATCATATTTATATTCACACTGCCATCCGTGGCCAAATTAAACATTTATAAGTTCATTATCTATCACAAGTTATAACATCAATTCATTAAGTATCCAACATCAGCATAACATGTCAAGTTTTCATGTAATCCAACATCATAAGTTCGATCCACAAAAGTAAATACATAAGACCGACTTCATGGACTGTACAAGCCTACAACGCTGCTGCCAGTACCTGACCGCTAACCTGAAGCATGAACCAAAAGGGGGCTGTGAGTCAAACGAACTCAGTGAGGAGGGGAGTATACATAATAAAACATATATTTAATCCACGTTTAGGTTGATAAAAGCAAATCTAGTGCCGATATGCTCTTTTACAATTCAGCTAAGCTTTGTGAATTAAATATTAATTAAACATGTTTTATTTAATCCACGCTTTGATTAATAGAGAAACGAATCTAGTGCCGTCCCAGGCAAGGCGTGAACTTTGAGTTTCCTACTAAGGTGCCATTGCAATCCGCGAGATGGTTGTCGGGAAGAAGTACAGATACTTTCTCTTTATAATCCATCAAGCTCTGTGAATTAAATATTAAGGTAAAACATTTAGAAAACATTTTTATTCCCGGCGAGAACGGACCATCTCCTTATAACTCCCAAAACATATCAAATATAATGAAATCCCATAACACCGTTTGGCTTATCGAGGGAGCTACCCACGATTTCACCATAACCGACTAATGGCGCCGGTGTAAGTATTACCCGAGCTAGACTACCTCCGACTAGCAATGAGTAATACCCTTTGATTATATATTAGATCATCGTCACTGGGTCTCCATCCATATATATAATCTGGATTATGAACCCGGCTTCAACCCTAGATGCACGTCTCCGGGTATCCGCCTCTCACATAATCCAGGGCCCAAATATACCCTAAGAGCGTCCTCAATAGGGTTAAAGGAAATATAATCTCGCTTTATAAATGTTTTATTTGACCAAAAGGGTCGTTCGAGACAAGGTATGTAACCATCTAGGGTTTCTCAACACGTTGCCGAATAACTCGAGGCATACGCGCAAGTCCCGAGACCAAATGTTACTCTTAAAAACAAAATAGTTCTCTTGTCTCTATTTTCAAACCATTTTGGAAAAGATACACATATATCATTTTATATCAAAACCCTTTTATTTCAAATATTGATAATATATAATTGAAATATAAGGGATATGGTTTTCGCAATATTTGTTCATGCCCTAGTTAGAAACATTTTACATCCTCACCTGTAGGCTTAACAAAAGATAACTCGAGGACTCGAAAATCAGCTCCGCGAGGTCCCACCTGTAATACACAGGCCTCGAGGTAAGACACGACTCGATAAATCAACCAAGTAAGACGCACGGCTATGAGATGCATTTTATGCTCAAAATAACATATTATGTATAAATGCATTTAAACACAATTAAGCTCATTCAACACATTTAAACACAATCAAGTACACATGATATTAAGCTAAATTAAGCATTCAAGTAATATGGAAGCTTGGGAACCAAAATTCAAAGGTTTAGCAAACATTACATAAACCCCCCTTCGTTTAATATTTTTCATAGCAAAACAACTCCGATTAATCCGAAACTTTCGGCATCTCTTAACTACTATATTTAAGGATTTTTGATGCCAAAAGAATCGAAAAACGAAGCCAAAAGCTCAAAAATCACTATTCATCAGCCCCTACATATTTTGCCAAACTTTCATTTTTCAACCCCAAACTCCATAAAACTTCACCTAATTGCTTAATATCATCAACTAATATGAAATCCTTAACCATTCAAGCATCTAAGACCATCAACCCAACATTGCAAATTGATCAAATTTAATGAAAAATCACAAGTAATGCTACATGCAACCAACAACCAAACCAAGCTCATCAATCAACCATTCTAGCATGCTTCTTCACTTCATCAACATTTGAAACCATAAAAACCAATGAATTGAGAGAATTCCAAACTTACCTTGAAGGAAGAAAATTGGAGAGAATGAAGAAATAAGAGCTTGTTTGCGCAAATAGCAAGTGGTAGCTTGTTCCTTGGATGAGAGAGCACACTTTTTATAACAAAAATGATTGAATTTCTTGGTGATTGTTGAAGATGGCTATGGCGGTGGTGAGAGGGAGTGAGGGCCGAGAGGTTGAAGAAGAGAAGAGGTGAGTTGCTTGAGAATAGTGTAGAAAAATGTAGAGAAAAGAGAGAATATAAAATAAATATAGGATATTTTGAAAAGTCAAAATTAGCTAGCAATGTATATATACTTGTATATATATTTGTATAGATATTTATGTATGTATTTGCATATATATTTACATATATTTCAAGAATAATATCATATAATTCAAATATAATGTGATAATTTTCATAAGATTTCAAATACAACAATTCAAATATAAACATAGTATAAAGTAATTCAAATATAAGAATGGTGTAAAATAATTCAAATATGAAAATCCTTATAAAATCATCATATTATTCATATATAAAATCACACATTAATTCATATAATTCACATAATTGCAGACAATGCAACCAAGAGCAATAATCGGCTAACGTACCGAAGCGTTATAAAATAGCGGGGCGTTACACTATCCCCCCCTTCGGAGAATCTGGTCCCCAAATTCTAATTCGACTCCGCAAATAACTCGGGATAATGAGTTCGTATCTTCTCTTCTGTCTCCCAAGTTACTTGTTCGGTGGTTCGGTTTCTCCACAACACACGAACCAACAGGTTTCATCTCGATCGTCAAGTCAGGCTCTACCTGGACTTCTTCATCTCGGAGAATTTGAGATTCGTCGGGATAGTATTTTCGCAATTGAGAAACATGGAAGACGTTGTGAATCCCAGTTAGAGTCGAGGGCAGGTTCAGGCGGTAAGCAGTCTTCCCAATCCGTTCAATAACCTCATAGGGTCCCAAATATCTCGGACTGAGCTTCCCACCTTTTCCCACTCTAGCGAATCCTTTCCTCAACGTCGCCTTAAGAAACACTTTGTCTCCCTCTTCAAATTCCAAATCCCGGCGTCTCTTATCAGCATAACTCTTTTGGCGATCCTGGGCAGCTTTCATTCTCTGTCGAATGATCGCAATCTTATCAAGTGTTTCCTGGATCGTCTTTGGTGGTAGAGCTCGCTCCACTCTGTCTTTAGTTCTTCGCCAGTCTTCTAATTCCCAGTACAAAGGGGATCGGCATTTACGTCCGTAAAGCGCTTCGTATGGGAGCATCCCAATTGTTGCTTGGTAGCTGTTGTTGTAGGCGAATTCAGTGAGCGGCAGTTGCTTGTCCCAACTCGAGGAGAAGTCGAGAGCACACGCTCGTAGCATGTCACCTAAAATCTTGATGGTTCTTTCAGATTGACCATCAGTTTGCGGGTGAGCGGCCGTGCTGAATTTCAAATTCGTTCCCAAGTTTCTGTGAATTTCTTGCCAAAGTCGAGAAGTAAACTTGGGATCTCGATCGGACACGATACTCTTCGGAACTCCATGTAGCTTTACAATCTACTCGATATACAACTCTGCCTGTTTCTTGACATTGGTGGTCTTTCGAATTGGAATTAAATGAGCGGATTTCGTCAAACGATCCACAATCACCCAAATCCTATCATATCCGCCTCGAACTCTCGATAATCCGGACATAAAATCCATGGCAATATCTTCCCATTTCCAATCCGGAATAGAGAGTGGTTGTAGTGTTCCACCGGGTTGCTGATGTTCAGCTTTAACTCGTTGACAAGTCAAACACCGTCTCACGAAATCAGCAACTTCTCGTTTCATTCCATGCCACCAATATTGAGTCTTGAGATCTCGGTACATCTTATTACCTCCCCGATGGATGGCATAAGCAGATTTATGAGCTTCTTCCATGATCTCGGTCTTCAGATTCTTCGGCACGCAAATTCGGTTCTTAAAACGAAGAAGACCCACATCATCGAAAGCAAATGAGGAGTTCGGATCATCTTGCATCCTCACGATCTGTCTTTGAATCCAGTCATCAGCACTCTGCTCGTCTTTAAGCCTCTGAACCATGTCCGGTCTCACTGAGAGGTTTGCAATCCGTGGTTGAGAGACTAAGTGATATCTCCCTGCTTCGGACATTAATTCCAAGGAGGTTCCTTCCAAGATAGCTACCTTTGCCTGTCTACTTAAAGCATCGGCTACTACATTAGCTTTGCCTGGGTGATATTGGATACGGTAATCATAATCTTCAAGAAATTCCATCCACCGACGTTGCCTGCGATTGAGATCCTTTTGAGTATGTAGCGCCCCCTGAAGAAGCCGCCACATCCGCACCGAAACGAATTCCCGAGCTTCAGCGAGGGGCCTCAACTCAAAAACCCACTCCGGCGAACGGCACTCACGCAAGCACTACCGGCAACAGCAACAACATCCCAACAACAACCAGAAAAGAGCAGAGAAAAATACGGAAGCGATTTAAAAGATAATCAAATAAATCCATAAAAGCCTACGAAGCTAACATAATATTAATTAAACATTTATAATTCAAGATACAAAATATTCATAAACAGATAGTGCCATCCATGGCTCAACTAGTCTACCCTATGCAATCCTAGATATCGTCAACTATCCCACAACAGGGGCACATAAGTACATAAAGTAAATAAAAACAATAACAAGACTCGACGGTTGTTGGGACCACTGACAAGACAAACCAGAAAGACTGAGCCTAGCTAGACCTGCTGAAGCCGACTGACAAGATAGGTGACGTCGCCACCTGTCTACCTGAAGCAAGAACCAAAATAGCAGGGGTGAGTATAAAGGATACTCAGTAAGGGGGGGTTTTGATCACCGTTCGTCATTTATCTTTTTAAAACCAAAACTGGTGAGTGTTGGCCGTTTTGAGAAAGAATATGAATACGAGATATAAGTTGTAAAATGACACAAAGCAACACTCGGGTTCGGCTTATTTGAAAACACAAAAGGTTGACGAACCGGATCCTTTAAAAGCATTTGCACGTAATGTCAAGCCGATTGAAAGAATATGAGTTGAGTAATAAAGGAGGCTTAGGGTAGCAAGTACGAGTCACACTTCCGGGTTTTATATATATATAGGGAAGTACATATGATAACTGAAGAAAACCGGAATGTGCTTCGACTTGTCACGAAAGCCATAAAATAAGTAGACAAGCAATAAATGCAATATATCATGCAAGAATGTGTCCCGGCGAGAACGGGCCCTCTCCTTATAACTCCCAATTGAAAAACATGCAGGCATATAATCAAGTACTCCACCACCAATGAAACTGTACAGGATTTAAGGAGACGCTGTTAGCACCACCATCAGGAATTAAGGAGACGCGATTAGCACCACCATCATGAATTAAGGAGACGCGATTAGCACCACCGTTCGCATCAACTCAGGCTAACCAACCTCGTGGCCGGCCCAAGTCAACACGCTAGAAGTACACATAGGGATTTGCCCTAGACGCTCGTCCCAGGCTCACCTCCTGTATACTCCGGGCCCAAGTCATACATAGTCCAGAGTTCGCATTTGAAAACGATGATAGTTCGGGTGGCCAAAAGGGCCGTTCGAAAATATGATGCAGGTAGTTAAGTATGAATGGCCAAAGGGGCTTTTGAGACAAGTTGATGTAACGATCTAGGAAATACTCATAAGCGTCGTACGCTTCGGGAGCATGCCGACGGATGTCCCTAACAACATTACTTATAAGTGCCTCAGAGATCAAATAGTTACTTTTAAAACAAATAAGTTACTTGTCTCTAGTTGGAAGCATTTCAAATCATTTTGGTTTTGCTATTAAAAGGTTTGACTAAGCACGTAAGAAATATTAAAGACAGTACAACAAGCAATAAGAAAAGACGGGGAAATAAGTTATTTCGAAGCCTAAATAAACTATGTTCTTACTCCAGTTGAAAACAATTTAAAACCCTTACCTGGCTCGACAAGGCAGTATGAAAGCAAGCGGTAGTCAGGTTTCTCCCTCGTTGGACCCACCTGTAATACACAGGGCCTAGAGGATGAAAACGAGACCGACAATACTAAAAGCAAGACACAAGACAACAGATGACGCACGGCAATTCATATAGAATCCAATCATGCAATAAACGAAATATGGGAAGTAAATCAATTAAACATGTAAATTACGGTACGACAATTAAAGAATATTAATGAAATGTTAAATAATGAAAGAACGTAAATAATAAATATTAAAGGCATGCTTAAACGCAATTAGGGTACGTAGACATGCTTAAAATAATATCAGGACGTTCTCTCGCGAATACAGGATTAAACGGATAAGAAACGGGAAAGATGGGAAAAATCCCTAAATGAGAAAGGTGTCAATTGACGGTCAATTAGGGTCGGGTAGATTGCAAATTATGAAGAATATCAAATCCCAAAGCTCGAGGAAGCTATAGGTGAAATCGGATTGATATTCGGAGGTCGTATGAGAAAAGTCAACATTTAAATGAGGGGGGTTGACCAATTCCCGAAGTGTAAGAAAGAAAAATGCTGGAAAATACACTAAGTATGTTGCACCGGCCAACGCACGGGCTTACGCACGGGCTTGGCAAGCCGGTGCAAGCACAAAAGGGTTTGCACGGCCTCCCGCACGGTCTTGAGCACGGTGCCAAGACCGTGCAGGTGCAAACGGCCATGCGCACGGGCCTGTGAACGGGCTCAAGCCCGTGCAGGCTGAAAAGTGAAGCGCACGGGCTCCTGCACGGTCTTGCTCAGGACCGTGCGTTCGCCCGTGTGGATCTACAGAGCAGCAGACTCAGCAGATCGCGAACCTCTCACGCGAATTCAAAATATAAATTAATATATCTCCTAATTTATACCATAAAACACCCTAATTTTCACATATAATCATACATATCATATAAGCTACATATAGACACAAGAATCACGTAAAATGGTCAAGTAAATCTTCCTAAACACGAAAATCCTAATATAATAAAATTCTATATAAAACTCAATAAAATCGCAACGAAGAGGGAACAAAATGAAATGGGGTAAAAGGATTACCGGTAGAAAATGTAGTGAGGATCGTTCGGGTTTTCACGGCTTGTCGATCGGGCGAGAAACGGGTTCGGTAGGGCGTCGGGAAGATTCTCTCCTTTCTTCTCCTTCTTTCTCCTTCCTTTCCTCTTTCTTTCTTTCTTTCTATGTAATGAGAAAATGAGAGAGATGGGTAGATATTTAAGAAAATATCTCGGGAGGGTAAAATGGTCATTTAGGCTTTTAAGGGCATTTATGTAACTTAAGTAGTTAAGGGTATTTAAAAGATAGGTTAATCAATCTTTTCCACAAGATTGATTAATCCAATTGGATAGATCGAGAAATTAGGAAAGAAAGAATTCACGTAATTATTAATAATATAATTAAAATATTCGGGTCGTTACAATACTCCCCTCTTCAAAAGAATCTGTCCTCAGATTCTCCTCCGGACTTCGGGGTTAGTTAAGAGGAGCATAACCTAAGAGTTCTAACGCGAATTAAAAAAAAAATGAACATTTAGGAGCAATTAAAATACATTATAAAACATCATTCATAATAAAACATTTAAATGCAAATAATATTCCAATAAAATTCAAAGTCATGCGAAAGACAGAATTACAAAAAACCCTAAACAAAGCTAACGATGAAGAATCAGAAAATCCCAATGCAAGGTCCATCATCACTGTCATTATCTATTTCGTTCTTCCGACTGATTCTTGTACTCTTCGTATCCTCAATGACAATTGTCACATCCTCCTCCTGCTTCTTGATTAGAGTTCCTTTCACAGGAAGTAACGTCATCATCATTTCTCCCATTGTACTTCTCGTCCTTCTCACAATTTGTTTCTTCAAGATCACACTCTTTCTTATTCTTTCTACAAAGTGTTTTCTCATCTTCAATGGTCTTGGATGATTTCTCCTCTCCGCCTTCCATTAAACCATCATTTTCATCACTTCTTCGCTCGACTTCATACGAAACATCAGGGTCGTCATTATTAGAATCCGAAGTCGGCTCATCTTCCATATAATCATCATCGTCAGATAATTCATTATCCTCTTCACTAGTTGATTCATCTTCAGACATACCTTCAGAAGTATACTCCTTCAGACTTGATTTGTCAATGTCGGTGCTATCCAGAACCGCATAACATACTCGCAACAGAATCGATCCTAGTCGGCCAAGAACTCCTTGTCCTTAGCACTTTCTAATAGCGTATAACGAATTTATCGAATTCCACGCTATCCACACAGAGGCCACATAAATCTTAGCATCTAATCATTCAATCAGTGCAAGTGTGAATTTTGAAAGCAGTTAAAGCACGTAAGTTTATATAAAACACTTAACAATTACCATTCGAAACAGAATATTATGAGTGAATGCAATGATAATGCAAGGTACCTCTGCGAGTCGGTATCAAGGTCGAGATCCCCTTTTTCTTCCCCGAGGATTCCCTGAGTCGGGGCAATCCTGAACCTGATGTTTGCTACTCCCACATCTGAGGCAACGCCCCAGTTTCCTCCTACACCTTGCAGTCGCGTGATTGGTCTTTCCACAGTGCTCACAGGGAATGAGGTCCTCATTCACTTCTGGTCTGGTAGGTTCCGGCATCTCGTAGTGTGGTTCACATGCCGGAAAAGTGCTCGGTCCGGCTGGTCCTCTTCTTGCCTTCTCGTTGACAGAGGATCCTTTCATGTGAGGAATACCTCGTCTCATCTCTTGAAGATCGGACTCCACTCTCATAGCTCGGTTAACTGCCTCGTGATAAACTCGAATGTCCAATCCTACTAATCTTTCCAAGATCTCCGGCTGAAGTACCTCGATGAACTTTCGCGCTCTTCTTCGATTATCAGATGCAATGTGAGGAGCATAGACGATGAGGCGGCTGAAAAGTGCCTCGTATTGTGCAACAGGGAGAGCTCCTTGGGTAAGGGACATGAACTCTCTTTCTCGGCTGTCACGTACCACTTGCGGCACGTACTTCTCTCGGAAGTCGGATAGGAACCGTGACCAAGTGTACGGAATTCTCTCAGCGATCCATCTCTGTTCTATGTAACGCCACCAATCCTCAGCTGGTCCTCTCATGAGAAAGATGGCATACTCGACCCTCTCGGGGTCACCGCAGTGTATTACTCGAAAGATTCGCTCCAGATCGGCTATCCAAGCCTCGGCCTTAAGATCATCTGGTTCACCCACGAAGCAGGGTGGGTTGTAGTGCAGAAATCTGTCCAGGGATTGGCCCTCGGCTTGTCTCGCACGCACATGCTGCTGTTGTTGTTGTCTCTCTTGATGCACTTGCTCAGCAATCTGTCTCATAGCTGTCACTAACTCTCTTGCAATCGAATTCGGAGATAAGGGAGCGGTAGGGGGTCATCGATGAGACATTATGTACCTGCGCTCAATAAACTAGGAAAAGATGCATGCTCGGTTAATGGAATGATCACATAAGGCATATGAAATTCAAACAGAGCATACATTTATGATTCGAATAGCATGTAATCAATTAAAGCATGAAATAAATCACATAACAAGCAAAACTCGATCCTATAGCCGTACGACCTAGACACGACAAGACCCAAGCAGGACACGACAAGACGACAAGACAAGACAGACGCTACTTCGAGTTCCACATCCACTTGCATTCAATCCCAACTCAGTACTACAATTGTAAGAGATCAAACGGTTGGTTGGCCATTCCAAAAGAAGATCAATCACAATTTCAATACTAAGGAGTTCTCAAGTACCTGTGACTGGAAACTCTAAGTCTCATTGACACGAAACGGGCAGACACAAGAGACAAGACAAGACGCGATTACAAAGCTTCGGTTCCTTTTGGGAACCTAGGCTCTGATACCACTGACTGTAGCGCCCCCTGAAGAAGGGCCGCCACATCCGCACAGAAACGGATTCCCGAGCTTCAGCGAGGGGCCTCAACTCAAAAACCCACTCCGGCGAACGACACTCACGCAAGCACTACCGGCAACAGCAACGACATCCCAACAACAACCAGAAAAGAGCAGAGAAAAATGCGGAAGCGATTTAAAAGATAATCAAATAAATCCATAAAAGCCTACGAAGCTAACATAATATTAATTAAACATTTATAATTCAAGATACAAAATATTCATAAACAGATAGTGCCATCCATGGCTCAACTAGTCTACCCTATGAAATCCTAGATATCGTCAACTATCCCACAATAGGGGCACATAAGTACATAAAGTAAATAAAAACAATAACAAGACTCGACGATTGTTGGGACCACTGACAAGATAAACCAGAAAGACTGAGCCTAGCTAGACCTACTAAAGCCGACTGACAAGATAGGTGACGTCGCACCTGTCTACCTGAAGCAAGAACCAAAATAGCAGGGGTGAGTATAAAGGATACTCAGTAAGGGGGGTGTTTTGATCACCGTTCGTCATTTATCTTTTTAAAACCAAAAGTGGTGAGTGTTGGCCGTTTTGAGAAAGAATATGAATACGAGATATAAGTTGTAAAATGACACAAAGCAACACTCGGGTTCGGCTTATTTGAAAACACAAAAGGTTGACGAACCGGATCCTTTAAAAGCATTTGCACGTAATGTCAAGCCGATTGAAAGAATATGAGTTGAGTAATAAAGGAGGCTAAGGGCAGCAAGTACGAGTCACACTTCCGGGTTTTATATATATATAGGGAAGTACATATGATAACTGAAGAAAACCGGAATGTTCTTCGACTTGTCACGAAAGCCATAAAATAATTAGACAAGCAATAAATGCGATATATCATGCAAGAATGTGTCCCGGCGAGAACGGGCCCTCTCCTTATAACTCCCAATTGAAAAACATGCAGGCATATAATCAAGTACTCCACCACCAATGAAACTGTACAGGATTTAAGGAGACGCTGTTAGCACCACCATCAGGAATTAAGGAGACGCGATTAGCACCACCATCAGGAATTAAGGAGACGCGATTAGCACCACCGTTCGCATCAACTCAGGCTAACCAACCTCCTGGCCGGCCCAAGTCAACACGCTAGAAGTACACATTGGGATTTGCCCTAGACGCTCGTCCCCAGGCTCACCTCCTGTATACTCCGGGCCCAAGTCATACATAGTCCAGAGTTCGCATTTGAAAACGATGATAGTTTGGGTGGCCAAAAGGGCCGTTCGAAAATATGATGCAAGTAGTTAAGTATGAATGGCCAAAGGGGCTTTTGAGACAAGTTGATGTAACGATCTAGGAAATACTCATAAGCGTCGTACGCTTCGGGAGCATGCTGACGGATGTCCCTAACGACATTACTTATAAGTGCCTCAGAGATCAAATAGTTACTTTTAAAACAAATAAGTTACTTGTCTCTAGTTGGAAGCATTTCAAATCATTTTGGTTTTGCTATTAAAAGGTTTGACTAAGCACGTAAGAAATATTAAAGACAGTACAACAAGCAATAAGAAAAGACGGGGAAATAAGTTATTTCGAAGCCTAAATAAACTATGTTCTTACTCCAGTTGAAAACAATTTAAAACCCTTACCTGGCTCGACAAGGCAGTATGAAAGCAAGCGGTAGTCAGGTTTCTCCCTCGTTGGACCCACCTGTAATACACAGGGCCTAGAGGATGAAAACGAGACCGACAATACTAAAAGCAAGACACAAGACAACAAATGACGCACGGCAATTCATATAGAATCCAATCATGCAATAAACGAAATATGGGAAGTAAATCAATTAAACATGTAAATTATGGTACGACAATTAAAGAATATTAATGAAATGTTAAATAATGAAAGAACGTAAATAATAAATATTAAAGGCATGCTTAAACGCAATTAGGGTACGTAGACATGCTTAAAATAATATAAGGACGTTCTCTCGCGAATACAGGATTAAACGGATAAGAAACGGGAAAGATGGGAAAAATCCCTAAATGAGAAAGGTGTCAATTGACGGTCAATTAGGGTCGGGTAGATTGCAAATTATGAAGAATATCAAATCCCAAAGCTCGAGGAAGCTATAGGTGAAATCGGATTGATATTCGGAGGTCGTATGAGAAAAGTCAACATTTAAATGACGGGGGTTGACCAATTCCCGAAGTGTAAGAAAGAAAAAGGCTGGAAAATACACTAAGTATGTTGCACCGGCCAACGCACGGGCTTACGCACGGGCTTGGCAAGCCGGTGCAAGCACAAAAGGGTTTGCACGGCCTCCCGCACGGTCTTGAGCACGGTGCCAAGACCGTGCAGGTGCAAACGGCCATGCGCACGGGCCTGTGCACGGGCTCAAGCCCGTGCAGGCTGAAAAGTGAAGCGCACGGGCTCCTGCACGGTCTTGCTCAAGACCGTGCGTTCGCCCGTGTGGATCTACTGAGCAGCAGACTCAGCAGATCGCGAACCTCTCACGCGAATTCAAAATATAAATTAATATATCTCCTAATTTATACCATAAAACACCCTAATTTTCACATATAATCATACATATCATATAAGCTACATATAGACACAAGAATCACGTAAAATGGTCAATTAAATCTTCCTAAACACGAAAATCCTAATATAATAAAATTCTATATAAAACTCAATAAAATCGCAACGAAGAGGGAACGAAATGAAATGGGGTAAAAGGATTACCGGTAGAAAATGTAGTGAGGATCGTTCGGGTTTTCACGGCTTGTCGATCGGGCGAGAAACAGGTTCGGTAGGGCGTCGGGAAGATTCTCTCCTTTCTTCTCCTTCTTTCTCCTTCCTTTCCTCTTTCTTTCTTTCTTTCTATGTAATGAGAAAACGAGAGAGATGGGTAGATATTTAAGAAAATATCTCGGGAGGGTAAAATGGTCATTTAGGCTTTTAAGGGCATTTATGTAATTTAAGTACTTAAGGGTATTTAAAAGATAGGTTAAATCAATCTTTTCCACAAGATTGATTAATCCAATTGGATAGATCGAGAAATTAGGAAAGAAAGAATTCGCGTAATTATTAATACTATAATTAAAATATTCGGGTCGTTACAGAGTATGCAGATATTTCAAACTCTGGTGGTCGGTGAAAATATCGAAGGTTACGCCGCATAAGTAGTGTCGCCATTTTCCCAGGGCAAAGATAATAGCAGCTAGCTCAAGATCATGGATAGGATAGTTCTTCTCAGCATCTTTTAGCTTGCGCGAAGCATAAGCATTCACTTTGCCGTTTTGCATCAGAACACATCCTAACCCTTCTTTCGAGGCATCGGTATAAACCGTAATTCCTTCGGAACCTTCAAGAAGTGCAAGTACCGGAGCAGTAGTCAATCGTTTCCGTAACTCTTGGAAACTTGCCTTGCATTTATCGTCCCACTTAAAAGGCACGTTCTTGCGAGTTAAATTGGTCAACGGAGCGGCTATCTTGGAGAAATCTTGAACGAAACACCTGTAATAGCCAGCTAACCCTAGAAAACTCCTAACTTCAGTTGGAGTCTTCGGCTGCTCCCATTTCATCACGGTCTCAATTATCGAGGGATCCACTTCGATTCCATCTCCTGATATCACATGACCAAGGAAGGTAACTTTATCAAGCCAAAATTCGCATTTACTGAACTTGGCATACAACTGATGCTCTCGGAGAGTTCTAAGCACAATGCGAAGATGCTCGGCATGTTCTTCCTTAGTCTTTGAGAAAACCAGGATATCATCAATGAAGATCACCACAAACTTATCAAGATATGGCCGGAAAGTACGATGCATCAAATCCATGAAAGCAGCTGGGGCATTCGTTAACCCGAAAGGCATAACTACGAACTCAAAATGCCCATATCGAGTATTAAAGCCAGTCTTCGGAATGTCTGATTCTCGGATTCGCAACTGGTAATACCCCTGTCGGAGATCTAGCTTGGAGTACACTTTCGACCCTTGCAAAATATCAAACAACTCTTCGATGTGAGGTAGAGGATATTTGTTCTTTATTGTCATCCGATTCAGCTCACGATAATCTACACACATCCTCAACGTCCCATCCTTCTTTTTCACGAAAAGAACAGGCGCACCCCACGGCGAAGTACTCGGTCGAATGTACCCACTCTCCAACAGTCCATCCAACTGAATCTTTAACTCTTTGAACTCTGCCGGAGCCATACAGTAAGGAGTCTTCGAATACGGTTCGGCACCCGGAGCTAGATCGATCACAAACTCTATCTCTCGTTCCGGAGGCAAAGAATTCAAACTCTCGGGAAACACATCAGGGAATTCTCCAACTACTGGTACCTCCTCAAGCTTAACATGCTCTTTCGGACGGTTTAGTAGATAAGCAACAAAGGCCGGAGATCCCTTGCGAATCATTCGGGCGGCTTTAACATAAGAAACCTCAAGGAATCTTGTCAAACCTTTTGCCCAAAATCTCGCTATCAGCTCGCAGAGCGATCTTTTTCCCGAAACAATCAATATAAGCTTGATGCCGATATAGCCAGTCCATTCCCAATATTATCCCGTAGTGACTCATCGGAAGCTCAATGAGATCAGCAGGATAATCGCGATCGTCTATCCTCAACGGACAGTCTCGGAAGACTCGATTACACAAATAAGAAATTCCCAACGGGGAATTGACCTCAAGCACATACGGTAAAGACTCGACAGATAATGATAATCTAGAAGCATATTCAGGTGCAATAAAAGAATGCGTCGCACCCGAATCATATAATGCAAATATGGATATGTCATGCAAATGTACAGTACCTTGTATCACAGCATTTGGATCAGTGTCTCCTCCATCTCCCTGCATGGCATAGGCCCGTGCTACAACCTTTCCTTTTCCTCTATTCTGTTGCTCCTTCTGTAATGGTGGAGTCCTTTTCTTTGGGCAATTTTCGATTTGATGATCCCCGCCTCCGCACCGGGTACACAAACCCTGTTTCCCCTAGCAGTTTGCCTCGGTATGTCTCGGTTTATTGCAGAAGGAACATTTAACCTGGGCTCCGTTATCTGAGGACCTGTGATCTTTTGCTTTTTGCTCGAAGATGAAGGACCCGCAGGAGGAAAATGCTTCTTAAACTTGCGAGGTGGTGGAGCTATGTCCTTCGGTGCGAAGTCCTTTTTGATCTGCTGTAACTGAGACTCAATCTCTAGTGCAGTTGTGACGGCAACTTCGTATGTAGGGAGATGAGCTCCCAAAAGTGCTCTTCAAATTTCCTCATTTAAGCCCTGAACAAATTGATTCACCTTTCTTCTCTTGTCTGTAAGTATAGAAGGACAGTAGACAATGAGGCGGGAGAACACGGCCTCGTATTGATCAACGGTAAGATTCTCCTGTTTTAGGGCCCTGAATTCCGCTTCTCGTTTATCCTGTACAACCAGGGGAATGTATTTGCTTCGGAAGGCTGAGAGGAAGTTAGCCCAAGTCGACTCAGTCTGATCAGCTCTCCATCTAGCTTCAGTCAGTCTCCACCAGTCCCTGGCTGGTCCTCTAAGGAGAAACACGGCATACTCAACTTTCTTTGAATCGGGGCACTCAATAACCCTGAACATAGGCTCGAGATCGGCAATCCACTCTGTGGCCTTAAGATCATCAGGTTGTCCTTCAAAGCGAGGGGGATTGAGGTTGAGGAACCTGTCAAAATCCCATGCCTCTGCCTGTTTCCTTTGAGCAGGGGTCGGTTGTGCAGGAGCTATACCCTGTTGAGACATCCTTTGCATGGCTTCAAAGAACATGGCAGGATTTAGGGGATTCGGCTGCACGGGCGGTATTGGCTCAGGCTGAGGAGCCGGAGGAGCATTAATGTTGTTGTTATCTTCCTGGGGAAGAGAAGGAGGAGCAGCTCGGGTTCTCGGTCTACCACGAGCACGATTCATTTTCCTGTATCAAAAGACTGAATAATATGCATGTTTTGTTAGCCACATGATCATGCTAGCACAAAATCACATATCATGAACATATAAAAGCACGTTGTCTTATAGCCGTTCGACCTAGACAGACTCGACACAACATCAAAACCTAAGTACCAAACCTAGGCTCTGATACCACCTCAAGCTGTGACGTCCCCCACGCCACAACCCCCGGACCGAAACGAGCTCCCGAACGATAGTTAAATACCACCACTCGAAAACCCGCCCCGGACAACAGGATTCCCACAATCTGGCAACAGCAACTCCCAACATCAGTACCAACATCAACAACAACAACAACAGCACCAACAAGCGGAAGCAATGAGCAAAAGATCATATTTATATTCACACTGCCATCCGTGGCCAAATTAAACATTTATAAGTTCATTATCTATCACAAGTTATAACATCAATTCATTAAGTATCCAACATCAGCATAACATGTCAAGTTTTCATGTAATCCAACATCATAAGTTCGATCCACAAAAGTAAATACATAAGACCGACTTCAAGGACTGTACAAGCCTACAACGCTGCTGCCAGTACCTAACCGCTAACCTGAAGCATGAACCAAAAGGGGGATGTGAGTCAAACGAACTCAGTGAGGAGGGGAGTATACATAATAAAACATATATTTAATCCACGCTTAGGTTGATAAAAGCAAATCTAGTGCCGATATGCTCTTTTACAATTCAGCTAAGCTTTGTGAATTAAATATTAATTAAACATGTTTTATTTAATCCACGCTTTGATTAATAGAGAAACGAATCTAGTGCCGATACTTTCTCTTTATAATCCATCAAGATTTGTGAATTAAATATTAAGGTAAAACATTTTAGAAAATATTTTTATTCCCGGCGAGAACGGGCCATCTCCTTATAACTCCCAAAACATATCAAATATAATGAAATCCCATAACACCGTTTGGCTTATCGAGGGAGCTACCCACGATTTCACCATAACCGACTAATGGCGCCGGTGTAAGTATTACCCGAGCTAGACTACCTCCGACTAGCAATGAGTAATACCCTTTGATTATATATTAGATGATCGTCACTGGGTCTCCATCCATATATATAATCTGGATTATGAACCCGGCTTCAACCCTAGATGCACGTCTCCGGGTATCCGCCTCTCACATAATCCAGGGCCCAAATATACCCTAAGAGCGTCCTCAATAGGGTTAAAGGAAATATAGTCTCGCTTTATAAATGTTTTATTTGACCAAAAGGGTCGTTCGAGACAAGGTATGTAACCGTCTAGGGTTTCTCAACACGTTGCCGAATAACTCGAGGCATACGCGCAAGTCCCGAGACCAAATATTACTCTTAAAAACAAAATAGTTCTCTTGTCTCTATTTTCAAACCATTTTGGAAAAGATACACATATATCATTTTATATCAAAACCCTTTTATTTCAAATATTGATAATATATAATTGAAATATAAGGGATCTGGTTTTCGCAATATTTGTTCATGCCCCAGTTAGAAACATTTTACATCCTCACCTGTAGGCTTAACAAAAGATAACTCGAGGACTCGAAAATCAGCTCCGCGAGGTCGCACCTGTAATACACAGGCCTCGAGGTAAGACACAACTCGATAAATCAACCAAGTAAGACGCACGGCTATGAGATGCATTTTATGCTCAAAATAACATATTATGTATAAATGCATTTAAACATAATTAAGCTCATTCAACACATTTAAACACAATCAAGTACACATGATATTAAGCTAAATTAAGCATTCAAGTAATATGGAAGCTTGGGAACCAAAATTCAAAGGTTTAGCAAACATTACATAAACCCCCCTTCGTTTAATATTTTTCATAGCAAAACAACTCCGATTAATCCGAAACTTTCGGCATCTCTTAACTACTATATTTAAGGATTTTTGATGCCAAAATAATCGAAAAACGAAGCCAAAAGCTCAAAAATCACTATTCATCAGCCCCTACATATTTTGCCAAACTTTCATTTTTCAACCCCAAACTCCATAAAACTTCACCTAATTGCTTAATATCATCAACTAATATGAAATCCTTAACCATTCAAGCATCTAAGACCATCAACCGAACATTGCAAATTGATCAAATTTAATGAAAAATCACAAGTAATGCTACATGCAACCAACAACCAAACCAAGCTCATCAATCAACCATTCTAGCATGCTTCTTCACTTCATCAACATTTGAAACCATAAAAACCAATGAATTGAGAGAATTCCAAACTTACCTTGAAGGAAGAAAATTGGAGAGAATGAAGAAATAAGAGCTTGTTTGCACAAATAGCAAGTGGTAGCTTGTTCCTTGGATGAGAGAGCACACTTTTTATAACAAAAATGATTGAATTTCTTGGTGATTGTTGAAGATGGCTATGGCGGTGGTGAGAGGGAGTGAGGGCCGAGAGGTTGAAGAAGAGAAGAGGTGAGTTGCTTGAGAATAGTGTAGAAAAATGTAGAGAAAAGAGAGAATATAAAATAAATATAGGATATTTTGAAAAGTCAAAATTAGCTAGCAATGTATATATACTTGTATATATATTTGTATAGATATTTATGTATGTATTTGCATATATATTTACATATATTTCAAGAATAATATCATATAATTCAAATATAATGTGATAATTTTCATAAGATTTCAAATACAACAATTCAAATATAAACATAGTATAAAGTAATTCAAATATAAGAATGGTGTAAAATAATTCAAATATGAAAATCCTTATAAAATCATCATATTATTCATATATCAAATCACACATTAATTCATATAATTCACATAATTGCAGACAATGCAACAAAGAGCAATAATTGGCTAACGTACCGAAGCGTTATAAAATAGCGGGGCGTTACACTGTTGCTGGTATTTGTTTGACTGATTGCCGTTCGCCGGGATGGATTTTTAAATGGGGTACATCTACCACGTTTGGGAGTTCGTCTCGGTGCGGATGTGGTGTCCTTTCTCCGCCTACGGAAAGGGGCACTACAGTTAGTGGTATCAGAGCCTAGGTTCCTGAAAGGGAACCGAAAGCTCTAGTATCTCGTCTGTCATGCATGGAGTGTCTGTCTGCTTGGTGTCAGTTTGTATTGAATTCGCAGCATGACGAGTGTTCGTCATCCTTGATGCCGGAATTGTAGAACGAACACGGTTGAGCTGCAACTCAACTGGCGATCTTCTATACTTCTTGTATTAAGTACGTCGTAACACGAGTCGCTCGTGGGATTTGATGTCGTGTCCTAATCGGTTTGGTTCATCTAGGTTGTACGGCATTAGGATCTTACTTGATGGTTTGAATTATGTAACCTATACTATGAGTGAGATTTCGTGCTACATGTGATTATCAGAAGGGCATGCTTATGTGATTTTTTTTCAAAACTCATTCCTTATTAGACATGCATCTATCTTTCCAATTAGTTGTGATTGCAGACTACTCGGAATTCCATGCCACTAAACCTTACAAGAGAAGTGGAAACGAGTCGAGAAGACGGAGCTTGATTTTCGTATGAACGATCCAGGTATATTGCATTGTCATGACATTCATCCAAAATTCATTTAATTTCATCTTACGTTGAAGTTTTAAAATCATATGCGTTAAACGCATAATTGATAATATGTGAAAATATTATATATGTGAATTTATATGATTTTTGGTGAAATATATTCCTTGTATGAATTTTGTGAAGTTTGTGTGGTTTAAAAACACATGAACTGCCCCTGCATGCCTTGCACGGTCTCGCCACACAGCGTGACGAGACCCCGTGTAGCTTTCCACACGGTCTTGCACCCTGTGCGAGAAACCGCGCGCATCCATCCATACGGGCTCGTCACACGCCGCGACGAGAGCCCGTGCGTGTTTCTTCCACACGGTATCATCACACGCCGTGACGATACCCCGTGCGTGTTTTCCCACACAGCCTCGTCACACGCCGTGACGGGAGGCCGTGCGCACCTCTTTCGGATTTTTAAATGAACAGTTAGCTCCAGATTTGCGCACAAGCCTAATTTTTTTCTTTCTCTCATGCGAAATTCCTCCTTGTTTTCTCCCCCAATTTTCACCCAACTTTGAGTTCGTATATTTCTCGATCCAGCCGACGGATATTCGTGAGATTTTGAAGATACGTTTCCTGCAGCATGTTCTTTGAATTGTTGGAATTTTAGGCTCGATCCATTGTACCGATCTCACATTATCTTCGCCCGAAATAGCGCACGCCAAGTGTTTGGTGAAAGTCTCAAGAGGAATTTGCAACTTCTTTTCCTTCAACTCAAACCAACTCAAGCTCTATTGTGGAAGGCAACCGCAAGACTCGTAGCGGGCGTCGGGCAAGGGAGTTACCCGACATAGCGGCACCGGAAGGTTATCAAGTAGATTTGGGAAACGAGGACAACCAAAATGTCTTCAATCGGTTAATGGAACGACCGGTTAAGGCCACATAATTCCTCGATATGGAAGCCATGTATCAGTTGGGCCTAGGCAAAGGCATATCCCAATATATCGACAACATAGGATGGACTAATTTCTGGAGCATCCAAAGGCCATCCTACCGCCGGCTCACATGTGAATTTTTGAGTTCTCTTAAGGGCGCGGCATTTCCAGACGACCTCGAGATGCCAATCGGAATCCACTTCCGAGCATTCAACCAAGATTACACGCTTTCATACCGACAGATGTCAGAGTACTTTCAGTTGGATGTCACGGCACCTAGAAGACGTGCCGATGGATGGAATCAGGCCGAGGCTTGGAGACGTATTTCCACCTCCACCGAAATGTTCAACTCCGGCGTATCCAAAGCCACAACGCTTATCACCACTCAGCTAAGGATTGTGCATAGAGCTGTTTCTCGATCGGTTCTAGCTAGAGGAGACAGTTCGGGAGCGGTGAATACTGAAGATTGTCTCATGCTCGACCATATGGTGAGAGGGGTCAGGTTCAACCCCATTTCGTATATGATGGACCATATGATGTACATCTCCACTCGGTCGAGAGGAGAGATTCGAGTAGGCTCCTATATCACCGCCATTTTAGAGTGTGCCCAGGTGGAAGGACTCGATATACAGGTTGCCGTTGGCGGTTCGACCTTGATTAGTTATGGCACTCTAGCCCAGATGGCGATTTGCACAAAGGGTCCGAGGCGGAACGACCCGTATGTTCTGGTAGACGGTCTACCCTTGTGGGAAGCCGTCCAAGATGATGCTCACGAAGAAGGACCCCCGAACCCAGAGGTCCAGGAGCAGGCTCAGCACATCTACCCATAGTCGTGGAGACCGGATGCTTCGATACCTGAGTCTTCATACGGCAGAGGAAACACGCAGGACCAGAAGTCGATTGATCTGCAGCAATTGTATTCGGAGTTCTCCGACTACCGTCGTGTGACCGATGAGAGATTTGCCCAGCAGGAGAGGCAGATCAATGAGGGCTTTGCAGCTTAGAGCGTTCACATGGATAGGCAATACACAGCATTACAGTCAGAGCTTCAGCGATCTATCTCCGAGATGCAGAGGTCATTTACGGAGCAGCTCGATCAGTATTTCCATTGTGGCCCCGATGAGCCATGATTTATTTATACTTATTTTCTTCTTTACCGCTAGCTTTGTTTAGGAATTGATGTAATTCCGTATTTGGTATGACTATGAATTTTAATTGGAATGTTAAGTGCGTTAAACGTTTTTTTATGAATGATGTTTTATTATGTCATTTAATTGCTTCTGAATGTTCGTTTTAATTCGCGTTATTAGAATTTCCACAAGATTATGCTCCTCTTAACTAACCCCAAGACCGGAGGAGAATCTGAGGACAGATTCTTTTGAAGAGGGGAGTATTGTAACGACCCGAATATTTTAATTATAATTATATTTATGACGCGAATTCTTTCTTGTCTAATTTCTCGATCTATCCAATTTAATTAATTAATCTTACAGAAAAGATTGATTTAACCTATCTTTAAATAACCACAATTGCTAAAATTACATAAATGCCCTTAAAAGCCAAAATGACCATTTTACCCTTGAGATATTTTTCTAAATGTCTATCCTCTCTCTCTCACATTCTCTCATTTCAAAAGAAGAAAGAAAGGAAGAAGGAAGGAGGAAGAGAGAAGATTTTTGTGCCGAACCCGATTCTCGCCCGAATGGATTCCCGTCTTCGGCTACGCGACCCCATTCCATAACTAATCGGTAACCTTCTAACCTCTTTTCGATTCATCCGACGAATATCAATTTTTATTAAATTCTATTAAGATTAGGTTTTTATTGGTTTATCGGTTATAGTTGATGGATTCGTTTGATTTTCGTTTCTAATTGTTAAGCATGTTTAGGAGAGTAATATATATGAATTTGAGCATGATTGGCCGAGTATAAATTGTGTAGGATGAATTTTGGTGTTAAATTTATTACTTCTGCGTCTGTTTCTCGCGATCTGCTCACTTTTAGAAACACACGGTCTCGCCACACGGTGTGACGCGACCCCTTGTTAACACGGGCACGCACGGCCTTGCAACAGGCCGTGCAACACCCCGTGTGTACCCCTTAGCCGATTTTCAGCCATTTTCCAGCTCCTGCTCTCTGTAAGTTTCAACCCAAAAACCTAAAATGTTCGTTTGATCTCATTTTTGAATTCCGTCTTCACCAATAGCTTTATTTGGTCATTTATATCTTTAATATTCAAAGTAAGAATTTTTCTGACTTCGTTCGGGCATTGAATAGTGCCAATCTTGTTTAGGGCTTTTTAGCTATTTTCCATACATCGTCTATGTGATCCAAAACTTGTATGAATGCTTCCTTATTATGTCACGAGCATGAATGTGAAATCTAAATTTTGTTCGAAGCATGTTTACATCTTTTAATCCTTATATCTCGTTTAATTGTTTTAAATGCAATTGTGAGTACTTCAATGGAAGTCGTGTCTATATGCCTTTATGTGTTTTAATTACTTATCATACGCCGTGCGTCTTGTCAAGAGTCTTACCTGGTTATGTCGTGTCTTAGATTGCAGGCTTTACTCCCCGTGGAGTACTTGTCCGTTGCTTGCTTGCTTTTCTCGTTTGTCGAGCTACAGGTGAGGGTATTAAAATACTTTCAAACGGAGTAAGAATTTCTTTTAAATTATTGCGAACTACCCTTATGTGCTCATCTTGCTTTGATTTCCCTTCTCGGATATCTATTAGATATTTAATCTATATTTTCATGATTCTATAACAAATGTTTTGATATTAACTTGTATCTATAAGTATCTCTAAATCATTTTGTTTTCAAAGGGCAAGAAAACTCTTTCCTTTACGTGACGGTTTGACTTAGGATTTACCCCCTTTGTCGTCATACACACTTGCCTTAATGCCCTTTTGCCCTTAACTTATAATGTTCTTCAAACGCGAGCAAAAGATAATGTATTGTTATTTAAATGGGCCCGGGATGGTATCCGGAGGTTGCATCTGGGGACGAGCATCCAGGGTGTAATCCGAGGTGCTTTTCCCAAAACTAAGCGTCAATCGTGGCCCGTCAGGAGTTGATAGCCGCGGTTGGGAGTGATGGTGGGCGTTGCATTCGTTGCACGTTTTCCTAAAATTCAACAGTCGCCCGGGGTAGCGCCTCTTGGGTCGGACACCGGTGATGGAGTTTATTGAAAGTGAAGGGGTTATAAGGAGGAACAGGCCCATTCTCGCTGGGATATTACTTGCTTCCATCTATGCTTTAATTATTACTGCTTATTATTGTCGTGTATGCAAGTCGAAGCACGATCCGGATTGTCTTCCATTATGCAAATGTAATTTCTTTTATATATAATCCAAACCCGGAATCGTGGCTCGTACTTGTTCCCTCTTTACCCTCGCTGAGTATCCTTTATACTCACCCCCACTATTTTGATTCTTACTTCAGGTCGACAGGTGGCGTTGTCACCTATCTTGTCAGTCGGCAGCAGCAGGTCTAGGTTGGCTCGTATGTCTTGTCTTGTCAGTGTCCCAACAACAGTCGTGTCCTTATTTATGAATGGATTTAATTTATGTATTCCATATTATGTTTTAATTCCCGTACTTACGTGCCCCTGATGTGGGATAGATTAGACGAGCCATGGATGGCATTTATTAATTGCTTATTGAGAATGATGTAAGAATTATGTTGCCATGAATGGCTTATATGACTAATTGTATAATTTAATTAAGCTTCCGTAACTCTGTTATTCTTTTATTGCTGTTGTTGATGGGGTGTCGTTATGCTGTTGCTGGTATTTGTTTGACTGATTGCCGTTCGTCGGGATGGATTTTTAAATGGGGTACATCTACCACGTTTGGGAGTTCGTATCGGTGCGGATGTGGTGTCCTTTCTCCGCCTACGGAAAGGGGCGCTACAGTCAGTGGTATCAGAGCCTAGGTTCCTGAAAGGGAACCGAAAGCTCTAGTATCTCATCTGTCATGCATGGAGTGTCTGTCTGCTTGGTGTCAGTTTGTATTGAATTCGCAGCATGATGAGTGTTCGTCATCCTTGATGCCGGAATTGTAGAACGAACACGGTTGAGCTGCAACTCAACTGGCGATCTTCTATACTTCTTGTATTAAGCACGTCGTAACACAAGTCGCTCGTGGGATTTGATGTCGTGTCCTATTCGGTTTGGTTCGTCTAGGTTGTACGGCATTAGGATCTTACTTGATGGTTTGAATTATATAACCTATACTATGAGTGAGATTTCGTGCTACATGTGATTATCACAAGGGCATGCTTATGTGATTTTTTTTCAAAACTCATTCCTAATTAGACATGCATCTATCTTGCCAATTAGTTGTGATTGCAGACTACTCGGAATTCCATGCCACTAAACCTTACGAGAGAAGTGGAAACGAGTCGAGAAGACGGAGCTTGATTTTCGTATGAACGATCCAGGTATATTGCATTGTCATGACATTCATCCAAAATTCATTTAATTTCATCTTACGTTGAAGTTTTAAAATCATATGCGTTAGACGTATAATTGATAATATGTGAAAATATTATATATGTGAATTTATATGATTTTTGGTGAAATATATTCCTTGTATAAATTTTGTGAAGTTTGTGTGGTTTAAAAACACATGAACTGCCCTTGCATGCCTTGCACGGTCTCGCCACATAGCGTGACGAGACCCCGTGCACCTTTCCACACGGTCTTCTCGCACCGTGTGCGAGAAACCGTGCGCATCCATCCACACGGGCTCGTCACACGTCGTGACGAGAGCCCGTGCGTGTTCCTTCCACACGGTATTGTCACATGCCGTGACGATACCCCGTGCGTGTTTTCCCACACGGCCTCATCACACGCCGTGACGAGAGGCCGTGTGCACCTCTTCCGGATTTTTAAATGATCAGTTAGCTCCAGATTTGCGCACAACCCTCAATTTTTTTCTCTCTCATGCGAAATTCCTCCTTGTTTTCTCCCCCAATTTTCACCCAACTTTGAGTTCGTATATTTTCTCGATCCAGCCGACGGATCTTCGTGACATTTTGAAGATACGTTTCCTGCAGCATGTTCTTTGAATTGTTGGAATTTTAGGCTCGATCCGTTGTACCGATCTCACATTATCTTCGCCCGAAGTAGCGTAGGCTAAGTGTTTGGTGAAAGTCTCAAGAGGAATTTGCAACTTGTTTCCCTTCAACTCAAACCAACTCAAGCTCTATTATGGAAGGCAACCGCGAGACTCGTAGCGGGTGTCGGGCAAGGGAGTTACCCAACATAGCGGCACTGGAAGGTTATCAAGTAGATTTAGGAAACGAGGACGACCACAATGTCTTCAATCGGTTAATGGAACGACCGGTTAAGGCCACACAATTCCTCGATATGGAAGCCATGTATCAGTTGGGCCTAGGCGAAGGCATATCCCAATATATCGACAACATAGGATGGACTAATTTCTGGAGCATCCAAAGGCCATCCTACCGCCGGCTCACATGTGAATTTTTGAGTTCTCTTAAGGGCGCGGCATTTCCAGACGACCTCGAGATGCCAATCGGAATCCACTTCCGAGCATTCAACCAAGATTACACGCTTTCATACCGGCAGATGTCAGAGAACTTTCAGTTGGATGTCACGGCACCTAGAAGACGTGCCGATGGATGGAATCAGGCCGAGGCTTGGAGACGTATCTCCACCTCCACCGAAATGTTCAACTCCGGCGTATCCAAAGCCACAACGCTTATCACCACTCAGCTAAAGATTTTGCATAGAGCTGTTTCTCGATCGGTTCTAGCTAGAGGAGACAGTCCGGGAGCGGTGAATACTGAAGATTGTCTCATGCTCGACCATATGGTGAGAGGGGTCCGGTTCAACCCCATGTCGTATATGATGGACCATATGATGTACATCTCCACTCGGTCGAGAGGAGAGATTCGAGTAGGCTCCTATATCACCGCCATTTTGGAGTGTGCCCAGGTGGAAGGGCTCGATACTCAGGTTGCCGTTGGAGGTTCGACCTTGATTAGTTATGGCACTCTAGCCCAGATGGCAATTTGCACAAAGGGTCCGAGGCGGAACAACCCGTATGTTCTGGTAGACGGTCTACTCTTGTGGGAAGCCGTCCAAGATGATGCTCACGAAGAAGGACCCCCGAACCCAGAGGTCCACGAGCAGGCTCAGCACATCTACCCACAGTCGTGGAGACCGGATGCTTCGATACCTGAGTCTTCACACGGCAGAGGAAACACGCAGGACCAGGAGTCGATTGATCTGCAGCAATTGTATTCGGAGTTCTCCGACTACCGTCGTGTGACCGATGAGGTATTTGCCCAGCAGAAGAGGCAGATCAATGAGGGCTTTGCAGCTCAGAGCACTCACATGGATAGGCAATACACAGCATTACAGTCAGAGCTTCAGCGATCTATCTCTGAGATGCAGAGGTCACTTACGGAGCAGCTCGATCAGTATTTCCATCGTGGCCCCGATGAGCCATGACTTATTTATCCTTATTTTCTTCTTTACCGCTAGCTTTGTTTAGGAATTGATGTAATTCCGTATTTGGTATGACTATGAATTTTAATTGGAATGTTAAGTGCGTTAAATGTTTTATTATGAATGATGTTTTATTATGTCATTTAATTGCTTCTAAATGTTCGTTTTAATTCGCGTTATTAGAATTTCCACAAGATTATGCTCCTCTTAACTAACCCCGAGACTGGAGGAGAATCTGAGGACAGATTCTTTTGAAGAGGGGAGTATTGTAACGACCCGAATATTTTAATTATAATTATATTTATTACGCGAATTCTTTCTTGTCTAATTTCTCGATCTATCCAATTTAATTAATAAATCTTACGGAAAAGATTGATTTAACCTATCTTTAAATAACCACAATTACTAAAATTACATAAATGCCCTTAAAAGCCAAAATGACCATTTTACCCTTGAGATATTTTTCTAAATATCTATCCTCTCTCTCTCACATTCTGTCATTTCAAAAGAAGAAAGAAAGGAAGAAGGAAGGAGGAAGAGAGAAGATTTTCATGCCGAACCCGATTCTCGCCCGAAAGGATTCCCGTCTTCGGCTACGCGACCCCATTCCATAACCAATTGGTAACCTTCTAACCTCTTTTCGATTTATCCGACGAATATCGATTTTTATTGAATTCTATTAAGATTAGTTTTTTATTGGTTTATCGGTTATAGTTGATGGATTCGTTTGATTTTCGTTTCTAATTGTTAAGCATGTTTAGGAGAGTAATATATATGAATTTGAGCATGATTGGCCGAGTATAAATTGTGTAGGATGAATTTTGGTGTTAAATTTATTGCTTCTGCATCTGTTTCTCGCGATTTGCTCACTTTTAGAAACACACGGTCTCGCCACACGGTGTGACGCGACCCCGTGTGAACACGCACGACCTTGCATCAGGCTGTGCAGGACCCCGTGTGGATTTTCCTTGCACGCAGGGCCTTGCGTACAGCCGTGCAAGACCCCGTGCACCTCCGTTTCTTGCACGCACGGCCTTTCAACAGGCCGTGCAACACCCCGTGTGTACCCCTTAGCCGATTTTCAGCCATTTTCCAGCTCCTGCTCTCTGTAAGTTTCAACCCAAAAACCTAAAATGTTCGTTTGATCTCGTTTTTGAATTCCGTCTTCACCAATAGCTTTATTTGGTCATTTATATCTTTAATTTTCAAAGTAGGAATTTTTCCGACTTCGTTCGGGCATTGAATAGTGCCAATCTTGTTTAGGGCTTTTTAGCTATTTTCCATACATCGTCTATGTGATCCAAAACTTGTATGAATGCTTCCTTATTATGTCACAAGCATGAATGTGAAATCTAAATTGTGTTCGAAGCATGTTTACATCTTTTAATCCTTATATCTCGTTTAATTTTTTTAAATGCAATTGTGAGTACTTCAATGGAAGTCGTGTCTATATGCTTTTATGTGTTTAATTACTTATCATACGCCGTGCGTCTTGTCAAGAGTCTTACCTGGTTATGTCGTGTCTTAGATTGCAGGCTTTACTCCCCGTGGAGTACTTGTCCGTTGCTTGCTTGCTTTTCTCGTTTGTCGAGCTACAGGTGAGGGTATTAAAATACTTTCAAAAGGAGTAAGAATTTCTTTTAAATTATTGCGAACTACCCTTATGTGCTCATCTTGCTTTGATTTCCCTTCTCGTATATCTATTAGATATTTAATCTATATTTTTATGATTTTATAACAAATGTTTTGATATTAACTTGTATCTATAAGTATCTCTAAATCATTTTGTTTTCAAAGGGCAAGAAAACTCTTTCCTTTACTTGACGGTTTGACTTAGGATTTACCCCCTTTGTCGTCATACACACTTGCCTAAATGCCCTTTTGCCCTTAACTTATAATGTTCTTCAAACGCGAGCAAAAGATAATGTATTGTTATTTAAATGGGCCCGGGATGGTATCCGGAGGTTGCATCTGGGGACGAGCGTCCAGGGTGTAATCCGAGGTGCTTTTCCCAAAACTAAGCGTCAATCGTGGCCCGTCAGGAGTTTATAGCCACGGTTGGGAGTGATGGTGGGTGTTGTATTCGTTGCACGTTTTCCTAAAATTCAACAGTCGCCCGGGGTAGCGCCTCTGGGGTCGGACACCGGTGATGGAGTTTATTGAAAGTGAAGGGGTTATAAGGAGGAACAGGCCCATTCTTGCTGGGATATTACTTGCTTCCATTTATGCTTTAATTATTACTGCTTATTATTTATCCTTTACTTACGTGCCTCTGATGTGGGATAGATTAGATGAGCCATGGATAACATTTATTAAATGATTATTGAGAATGATGTATGAATTATGTTGCCATGAATGGCTTATATAACTAATTGTATAATTTGATTTAGCTTCCGCAACTCTGTTATTCTTTTATTGCTGTTGTTATTGGGGTGTCGTAATGCTGTTGCTGGTATTTGATTGATTGATTGCCATTAGCCGGGATGGATTTTTAAATGGGGTACATCTACCTCGTTTGGGAGTTCGTCTCGGTGCGGATGTGGTGTCCTTTCTCCGCCTCCGGAAAGGGGCGCTACAAAACCTAAAATTTTCAACTATTCCCAATAACCATAAAAATGAGGCATAGAAGGCATTCATCACAAAAGGTGTGAGAAGCTTACTCGAAGAAGAGATCGTGAGGAATTCGTAGGTTTTCACGGCTCGGGATTTGGTCGGGAAATGGAGTCGGGACGATCAATCGAACTCTCCTTCTTCTTCTCCTTCTTTCGTTTCTTTCTTCTCCTTTCTTTTCTTATCTATTGCGTGAATGAGATGAGGGAGAGAGAATGAGTGACTAAGTCAAAATGTTGACTCGGTTAAGAAACGGAAGGGCATTTTCGTAATTTTATAAAAATAGCTCAAAAACATAAGTTGTCCAAATAAAACATAATTATAGTCAAAGTTCATGAAATTAAACGCACATTGACATGTCATGGTTTAAAAACCAAAATTCACTCATTTATAAAATTGTTATAAAAATTCACTTAATAATTATCAAATAAATAATAAAATCGCGTAAATAAACGATTCGGACTTACTAGATAATAACTCGGATTTTTGGGGCGCTACACTTTTAGTATTGTCGGTCTTGTTTTCATCCTCTAGGCCCTGTGTATTACAGGTGGGACCAACGAGGGGGAAACTTGACTACTGCTTGCTTCCATAGTGTCGTGTCGAGCCAGGTAAGGGTTTAAACTTCTTTCAACTGGGCAAGGATATAGTTACTTAGGTTTGTAAAATAAATTAATATCCCACCTTTTCTTATTGTTTGTTGTACTATCTTTATTATTTGCATACGTGATTAGTCAACGTTTTGATAGCAAAACCCAAAATGATTTGAAATTCTTTCAACTAGAGACAAGTAACTTATTTGTTTTGAAAGTAACTATTTGATCTCTGAAGCACTTATAAGTAATGTCGTTAGGGACATCCGTTAGCATGCTCCCGAAGCGTACGACACTTATGAGTATTTCTTAGATCGTTACATCAGCTTGTCTCAAAGGCCCCTTTGGCCATTCATACATAACTGTTTGCATCATATTTTCGAACGGCCCCTTTGGCCACCCAAACTGTTATTGATTTCAAATGCGAGCCCTGTACTGAATCATGACATTGGGCCCGGAGTATACAGGAGGTGAGCCTGGAGACGAGCGTCTAGGGCAAATCCCGATGTATACTTCTATGCGCATTGACTTAGGCCAGTTAGGAGGTTGACTAGCCTAAGTTGATGCGAACGGTGCTGCTAACCGTGTCTCCTTAATTCACTGTACGGTGGTGCTAATCGCGTCTCCTTAAATTCTGACTGGATCATGACTTTTGGTGGTGGAGTACTTGACTACATGCTTGCATGATTTTCATAATTGGGAGTTATAAGGAGAGGGCCCGTTCTCGTCGGGACACATCATTTCATGACTTATTGCATTTCTTTCTTGTCTATTTGATTTACGGATTTTGTTACAAGTCGAAGCACATTCCAGTTTTCCTCCTTTAGCATATGTATTTCCCTATATATATATATAAAATCCGGAAGCGTGGCTCGAACTTGCCTCACTTAAGCCTCCTTTATTGTTCAAACTATTTAGTTGAATTACGAGCCGTATTTACTTATCATTTCCAACTGACTTATATCATGCTTTTCGAACATGTAACAACCTCGTGACTCAACTAATATCATTTCAATTTATCGGCTTGACATTATGTGCAAATGATTTTAAAGGATCCGGTTCGTCAACCATTTTGTGTTTTCAAAATAAGCTGAACCCGAATGTTGCTTTGTGTTGTTTTGTAACTTATATCGTTATTTATATTCATTCTCAAAACGAGCAACATTCACTACTTTTGGTTTTAAAAGATAAACGACGAACTGTGATCAAACCCCTTACTGAGTATCCTTTATACTCACCCCTTCTATTTTGGTTCTTGCTTCAGGTAGACAGGTGGCGGCGTCACCTATCTTGTCAGTCGGCACCAGCAGGTCTAGATAGGCTCAGTCTTATCGTCTGGTTTGTCTTGTTAGTGGTCCCAACAATCGTCGAGTCCTGTTTATTGTATTTAATTACTTTCGTACCCCTTTACTACTTTATTTACTTTATGTATCTTATGTGCCCCTGATGTGGGGTAGTTGAAGATATCTAGGATTGCACAGGATAGGCTAGTTGAGCCATGGGTGGCACTATGTGTTTATGAATCTTTTGTATTTCAAACCAAAAATGTTTAATTGATATTATGTTAGTCTCGTAGGCTTTTATGGCATTTATTTGTTTACCTTTTAAATCGCTTCCGCATTACTCTGTATTGTTGTGGTTGTTGTTGGGTTGTTGTTGCTGTTGCCGATGGTTATTGCTTGCGTGCCGTTCGCCGGAGTGGGTTTTTGAGTTGAGGCCCCTCGCCAAAGCTCGGGAATCCATTTTAGTGCGGATGTGGCATTCCTTCTTCAGGGGGCGCTATCGGAAAAACATTTGATATTTGAAGGGTTTATAAGTTAGAACCCATGTACTACCAATATGGATATATCCCTTTTGGAAAGTGCTTCTAAAGCCAAACTTTAGGGTTGTACACCGTGGATTCGAAGCTTATACCTGCGCGTCCAACGGGCACGTAGGGGGTTCTTCTCTCCGAGTTCGGGTGTCGGGACTGTAGGGGGCGCCCCAAACGGGTAACGCATGCCCCGCACCGAGTCTTGATCCGAAGCCGAAACAGAAATCCGGCCCCAAACCGAAACCCCAGCGAACGGAAAACTCATTTACTCAATCACTAGGCGGGGCTTTTTTCTATAAACAACTGACGACAACAATGCGAAAGCAGAAGTAATACGAAGCAACAACAACAAAACCTAGTTCTACTTAAGGACAAATAAAGCAGTAAACCAATTGCGCAAATAATTAAAGCCTTCCAAGGCTAGCGGAATTCACTTACAAAAACTTAATCAAATCTTAAACGGGTTCAACATTAAATAATCCCGAACACAAATTCATAATCCACAGGATACACATAACGTGATCATAAGTACCTACAACAATCTAGGAATGAACAACGCACAAAGAATATAACTCCGCAAAACAAGACCGCCGATGCCCACCTAGTAACCACCTGAAACAAATAAGGGTTGGAGCAGAGAGGGTTAGTCAAAAGACTAAGTGAGGGGGAAAGGGGAGTACGTACATAATAGCATAGATAGAATAAATCACCATTTTAACTTAAAAGAAAACAAATGTAAAAGAAGAGTTTTCATAAACATTTGGTGATTTATCATAACATAACATTTCATATTGCTCGGCGAGTCGAGCCCCCAACTCCTCATATCATATCATAACATACCTGAAAACATAACCATCCTTATTCCTCCCATATTGCAGAAGGACCGCTAAATCCAAACTGCACCATGTATAGGCATAACAACCTATGTCTCAGTTGACACGAAGTCAACTACCACAGGAGCTCAGATGTGACGCCCCAAAATTTGGAAACATCGCGTAAAGGTAAATTGAGAAGAAAATCATATCATAACATGCACTCACGTTTTCCTGGCATATTAATTGCGCAATCTAAATTATTTATTTTGTCATATTATCATTGTTATATTATATTAATGTATATATATGTCCATATGTATTTACTAACCTGTATTACGTAGTAGACCACTAATGTATATATATTAATTAGGTGTATATACGTAACATATATACCTATTTATACGGTTTAAAAGAAAAAATAAAAATGGACTTTATTAGTTGAATGATGGCGGAATACATTCTCAAACATTCTTGATCTATAATATGAGTTGTCAGCCAAGGGTTAATCCACATCCAAATGTTTCATGCAATTAGTACACCTCATGCTTTCAAAAGATAAGAGTGCGTCTACTACGTCATTTTCCAACTTTTTTTTCTTTCATCAACTTTTAAACAAAACAAAACCAGACAAACCATTTTCTCTTGTATCAGCAACGAAATCCAAAATTTGCAGGTAATATACTTAATCAATATTATTTTAATTTTCGGTCATCCATTTAACCATTATAGCCTCCATCTACGGTGATTAAATTTTGTGGATTGGGCTTGTCTATGTAATTTTGCTAGTTTTCCTGATTATGTGTGATTTAAGTTTTGTTACATGATAATTGATTTAGCTTAATTGTTTAATTTATAATTATGAAGTATCTTGATTAATGTATCTATACTTAAGTACTTAGTCTAATTATTTAACTATATCTCTAAAGCTAAAGAAACCTGATCAGAGAATTCTTAATCTTAGAAACACTAATTAGTCTTGACTTATGATTAGAATTATTAACTTAGAATTTCCAAGTTCAGTAAGGACTATTGTATATCAATTCTCTTACTTTGAAGCAAAATTATGCTATTAATGATAACATATGATAAATCTAAATGTCTTAGCTTTTAATTTGTACCTAATTACGAGAATACCATCAAGTGCTTGTTATTAATCCTCCATTTGGTTTCAGTACATATGTTTACAGTAAACTAGTACATATATAAGTGGACGTTTATGTCTGATATAAGAAATTTCCATGCTTGTTATTAAGCTTGAATGATATTGTATGAATGAACAAGAAATGTTAGATGCTCTTAATTAATAGTTCCATCTAGTAATCCAGAATAGTTAGTTTCTGAAACAGTTGCTACTAAACCATTGGTCCTATTTAGGGAAAGCATTACTTGACATTGCGGTTATCTGATAGTATAACTAATCAATTCCCTGGAATTAGTTGAATTAAATGTGTGAATTACATGGTTTACTTGTATATTATATTTTAGTTACAAGATATCTGAGTTTCAATAATTTCATGTAATAATTATGTGTTTAATTGGTATTATTAGTTGAGTCGGGTTGGGTTTACCATTAGATAGATTGAGTGTCGCTCTAAACCTTAAATTATCTATCTTGTTACTCAGGTGTAGCAGATCCTGAACGATCCACTGGTAACGGTGAGGAAAAATCTTATTATTATTTTTTTAAAACTGGAGTACGTATATATATAAATATATAATATATGTGTAAGCCCTTTTCGTAAGACCTTTACTGTATGACTTTTAATGTTTTCTCCCCAATCTGCTATTACCTATATATAGATATTTTAGCTACTCATTTCATCGAATGTTTTAAGAAAAATGATTTGATATCAAATGGCTTTGTATCTATATGTACTGCATCAAATGAACTCTTTTGTTTTAAAACAAGAATTCCGCCTATTCTGTTCTATGAGCTATTCCGTTTTGTTTGACTAACTGTTGCACTCTTGGGGACGCCAAAGGGGAAGACCGGGGCCCAGGGGTTACTCTCAAACAGAAGAGTTGGGTGGCTCTGGCTATCGGTTATTCTGTGCGAGGTAGCGCCCACACCGAGGCTTGCCGTTTTGTTAGCTAGCAGATTAGTCATGATAGCCGAGCCAGAAGAGATGATCTCACGGGCATGTGGGACTCTCGCTACCGTTAGTCAGGGGGCACCCTGATATGGAGTTTGGAGTTTTACTGTTTTATACTGTTTGGGAGCCAGAAGGTGAACTGTGTGTCGTAGCTCGTATCATATGTCTGTATATAATCTATATCCTGTGTTTAATCTCATATGTTCATGCATCCGATTCTGATTGTTATGATTGTCTATTATTTTAATTCTCCAGTATTACCTCACTAAGTCAGTTTGACTTACTCCTTTCATAATTGGTCTGTATTCAGATATCCCGGAGCAGGAAGTACGTTTAGGTGAGGAGCGACTGAGTTAAAGGGAATGTGCTACCTTGCCTGCTTTTGTTTGCTAATATGTGGATCTGAGTTGAACTTGTAAACATATGTCATTTTGTAAACTTAAAGTCCTTCCCCAGAGTCGGAGTTAGTCTACACTTTACTTTTGAAACTATACCTTACAGGTTATGAGTCGGCGAAGTCGTGCGGGCAGTGTCCCTGTGGGCCCTACTTGGTCCGAGGTCCTCTGTGGCGGCGTCGCAGTGGTGGTATCAGAGCTCTAGGTTCAGGAAACTTGGGGTTCGTGTCTTTGGGGCTTTCAGTATTTAACTGTACCTCAAAGTCAATCATTGTTTAGATTACTTGTCTACTTGCTCCTATGTGTTACTTTATGTGTTTGTTCCTTGACATAGCTTCAAATTGGGTGAATTGTTATAGGATGGCAGGTCGCGGTATCCCGGATGCTCTTGATGGTCCCCCACGCATTCTCATCACTAGTCGGGTTCCTTTACGCCAGTATAATCCTGGCAGACGTGGTCGCGGAAGAGGTATACTGAGGGGTGTTTACCCCAATAGGGTTGTGCATGCATTGGCGAGAGACCGTGATCTTTATTTTTTTGGGAACACGATAGCGATGCAGTTATCTGCCGCGAGAGCTCGCTTGCGTGACACAGAGCAGGTAGTTGAGCGGACAATGGAGGATTGGGATACGGCCCGATTGGAGGCCCAACACGCATGGGCACGCATTCGTGAGTTAGAGATTGAGCTCGCTAGAGTTACTAGACGTATGGAGCACCACTGGTCGCACTGGAGACAGGCCCGAGCTATGGACGAGGGTTTCGTTCGCTTGATTGATAGGGAGGTGCAGGGCCCATCAAACTCTGCTACGGGACCATCTCAGATCCCGATGACCGCTCCACCGGTCCCCGCATCCCCCTTTCCTCATTGCGATGTTGGAGGCTCCTCGTCTGGAGTCTAGATTAGTCCTTATATGTCGGTGTTAGGATATTTTGGCTTATATGTATATGTGATGTATTTTATATGTGCAAAAACTACCAGTATGTGGATAGTATAGTGCTTGGGAACCCTGGGTGGTATCTAACTATATGTTTGTATACTTACCCAATTTTGTTTTTGATAATGTAGATATAATGGGTTTTCGAGCATTCTGTTTTTATTTCCTTATGTGGCTTGTTTTCACATTATATTATAAATTGTTAGATGCATAACAGAATGGCAAGAAGAAGAACTCGTCAACACCCCGATGCTCTGATAAATGATAATCAAGAGGAAACCGGACCATCCGTTCAAAGGAGACGCAATAATGAAACTGCTGATTTAGTTGATGCTATACGACAACTTGTTCAAACCGTTCAGCAACAACAGCAGCAGCCACCGCCGCCACCTCCACCACAAGCACCGATTGAAAATCCTCAGCCATAAAAGATGCTAGACAGGTTTCTGAAGCTCCAGCACCCAAGTTTTATGGGGAACCAGATGATAGAAAAGCAGAGAGTTGGATTTTAGCCCTCGAAAAGATATTATGTGTATTTCAGTGTAACGATAACGAGAAGGTTGAATATGCCATCTATATGATGGATGATGCCGCAACCCACTAGTGGCATCTCGTCGAAGGAAAATGGCAGGCGGACCGGACTCCAAGGACCTGGGATAATTTCAAGTCTGAGTTTATGAAGAAATTTATCCCACTAGTAATAAAGGATGCTCGAGAAAAGGAATTTCTGAGCTTGATCCAAGGAATCAACTCTGTGGCTCAATACGAAGCTAATTTGCTCATCTATTACCCTATGCACCACATATCATCACAGATGAGCGTCAAAAGGTGTAGCGCCCCGGAATTTCAGCATGTGTTGTGATGCTTCCAGGTGAAGCACACGGGCTTCGTCCACGGGGTGTGCGAACCTCGTGTGTGTGTGGCGCGCACGGCCTCCCCTCACGGGGTATTGCAAGGTCGTGTGTGTGTAGATTTGATCCCACATCGGAAATGCAAGCTTGGTTTGAAGAGAATATAATCTAATTCTCAAGTACAACCATGTAGCGGGCGCCCCAAACGGGTAACGCACACCCCGCACCGAGACCCGACCCGAAGCCGGAATGGGATCCGACCCGAATCGAAACCCGGCGAACGGCAAGCATTTACTCAATTACTAGGCGGGGGTTTTAAATAACAACAAGACAGAAGTGCGGAAGCGAAATAATCAAACATTAAAGCATGATAAATTGCATAATTATTAAAGCCCACCAAGGCTAACGAAATTCACTTAATTAAATAACAAACGGGTTCGGTACAATATCCCGATAATTATATAATAACGGGTTCAATACAAAGTCCCGAATACATTCTAATAAATCCTAAAATCAAAAGACATAAATCATAGCCATACTGAATGAGAGTTATACATGAGCAAAAAGAATGTAACTCTAAGACGCAACGACGACAACGCAGATCCCGCCTAGTATCCTGAAACCAGTACAGGGGTAAAACAGAGGGGGTTAGTCAAACGACTAAGTGAGGAGGGAATAATAATGTATATAACAAACGGAAAATAAATCACCAATTTTAAATTAAAAGAAACCAACATAAAAGAAAGGTTTTCGTAATCGGGTGGTGATTTAACATAAAACAAAACATATCTTACGACTCGGCGAGTCGAGCCCTGAACTCCAATATCTATATATAAAAACCGGAAACCACCCTTATTCCTCCAATGTAGACGGACCGCTAAATCCGAACTACGCGTAACTTACTAGAATAACTCAGGTACTCAAAGGGCTGCCACTCCGGCCTCACCCCGAGCTCCCAAATGGAGGAAACCTAGGATTTAAGCCGTAGACCCGACGTCTACCGACTTCGTCCTATCGCTCTTACTCCGGGCCCAAACGATCATACAAACATTTCATAACTCGCTTTTCAAACATTTCGGGTTGGCCAAAAGACCGTTCGAGACATGTCATATGCGAGGCCGAAGGCCAAAGTTCGCCTTAGAAACAAAAAGGTTTTACATGTCTCTTTCGTAAACATTTCGAAGACTATACGTAATACTTTTTCATATCAAATAAGTTTCGATAAATCAAATGAACATAATAATCATAAATATCTACTAAGTATATATATAAACGGTGTGAAAACAAAACATAAACGTGGCTTATATGGGGAAAGGCTTATTTATATATATATACGTAGTAATACTGGAATCAGAAAAGGAAAGCCTCACCTGGCTATGCAAAATGAACCAAAGGAGCAAGAACCGGCGCTACTCCACAGGAGTATCGTCTGCAAAAATACCAAGACACAACCAAATAAGACTAACGACGACGTACGGCTTATACGAAAGAATTAGAACTCATAGAAGCACGTTATACAATTAAATAAATCACTTAGGTTCAAATTCTCAAACGAAAACGGAGTAAATCGCAAATTTAAAAATGTAAATCAATTCCAAATGCAACGAAAATTTATGGGCATGCTTAGAATATCATAGAGAAGCATGCATTCGAATTTCGGAAAAATCGGACTTCACATGCAAAAGTTAGAAAATTTAACGAAAACTTAAAATGCACTATTCACATACCCGAACATGTCGTAAATTCATAAATCATGCAATTCCTATCTATATCATACATATCGAATACACGAGCGAAGAAAGAATTCGGAAAAGACGAGCCGCAGCGGGACCCGTAGGCCAATTTGTACCCTGACTTACAGAAGGTCAGGGTACTGTTCGAGCCTTCCACACAGCCTTGTGCACGGCCGTGTGGCGAGGCCGTGCACAAACATGCAACACGCACGGCCTCATGCACACGGCCTCAAGGCCGTGTGCACAGCCCGTGCGCAATTCATCCTTCGCACACGGTCTCATGCACACGGCCGTGTGCGATCCAAAATCGCAGAACAAGCAGAAGCTCAGAATCTCGCGAAAATCAAACCCTAATCCAACATATAATCACTAAATCATGCAAATTAAACCCTAATTCTCACATATAATCATCTACAACATATATGCTTCATATAGAAACGATAAACACGAAAATCCATCCACATTTTCTATCAAAATCATATAAAACCTAAATTCTATAACTATCATCAAAAATCCAAAAATCGAAGTAACGAAGGCATTAATCGAGAAATTTCGTGAGAGCTTACTCGTAGATGAGATCGCGAGGAGTTCGTAGACGTAAACGACTCGAAAATCCGTCGGAAAACGGAGTCGGAACGATCGTTGGAATTTCTTTCTTCTTTCTTCTCTTTTCTCTCTTTTTCTTTCTTCTCTTTTTCTCTTGTTTGTGCGTGAATGGAGTAGAGAGGGAGAGAGATTGACTTAGTCAAATTTGACTATGGTTTAGAAACCGAAGGGGCAAAGTCGTAATTTTGCAAAATAAGTTCGAAATCTCACGATGTCCAAATAACATGTAATTACAGTCAAAATTCATATTATTAAACGCACATTGACAATTTGTAATTTAAATACATAAATTCAATCATATACGAAATAAATTCTAAAATTACATAATAAATATCAAATAAATATTAAATTACACAAATATTCGATTCGGACATACCAATTTAATAATTCGGATTTTCGGGGCGTTACAATCACCCCTCCTTATGAGAATCTGGCCCCCAGATTCTACTCGTCCGGCTGAAATAATTCCGGATGAAACTTGCACATTTTGTCCTCGGTCTCCCATGTAGCTTCTTCGGTTGTCTGATTTCTCCAAAGGACTTTGACAAGAGAAATCTCTCGGTTGCGCAGAGCTTGAGTCTTCTTATCTAATATGTTCACCGGCATCGAAACAAAGGTCAAATCCGGCTCTAGCTCAATTTCCTCAACAGGAAGGATCTCGGACTCATTTGGGAAGTATTTCCGGAGTTGGGAAACATGAAAGACGTTGTGAATCCCAGTCAGACTCGGCGGCAAGTCTAACCTGTAAGCTGCGTTCCCAATTCTTTCCAGAATCTCACAGGGGCCCAAAAATCTCGGACTTAACTTTCCTCCTTTTCCAATTCGGGTGAAACCCTTTCGAGGAGAAGCTTTGAGGAATACTCTGTCACCAACCTCAAATTCCAACGGTCGGCGGCGGGTGTCGGCATAGCTCTTCTGTCGATCCTGAGCTGCCTTCATTCTCTGCCGGATGATCTGAATACGGTCGATGGCATTTTGGAGAAACTTTGGAGGAGTTCCTCGTTCCTTATCATCTTTCGTCCATCGCCAATCTTCGAGATCCCAAAACAACGGGGATCTACACTTTCTGCCATACAATGCTTCGTAAGGTGCCATTCCGATCGTAGACTGATGACTGTTGTTGTAAGCAAACTCGATCAGAGGCAACTGTTCGTGCCAATTGTTGCGAAAATCCAGGGCACAAGCTCGAAGCATATCACAGAGATATCTGATCATCCTCTCTGACTGACCATTAGTTTGCGGATGTGCGGCTGTACTGAAAGTCAGATTCGTTCCCATTCGTTCTTGAAGTTGTTGCCACAAACGGGAAGTAAATCGAGCATCTCTGTCAGATACTATCGTAGACGGAATTCCATGAAGCTTGACAATCTCTCGGTGATAAATCTCTGCCAACCTATCCACTTTGTACGACATGTTGATCGGTAGAAAATGAGCACTCTTGGATAGTCGGTCAATAATCACCCAAATGCTATCGTAGCCACCTCTAACTTTAGGCAAACCAGACACGAAGTCCATGGCAATACCCTCCCAATTCCATGTAGGAATCGGCAGTGGCTCAAGCAAACCTCCCGGTCTCTGATGTTCAGCTTTAACTTGCTGACAAGTCGAACATCTCTTGACGTAATCAGCTACGTCTCTCTTCATACCTCTCCACCAGAACAATTCCTTCAAATCCCGATACATCTTACTTCCTCTCGGATGAACTGTGTAAGGTGTGTTGTGAGCCTCATCGAGAATCTCTTTCCTCAGACTCTCCGGAACACAAACTCAGGACTTGTAGCGGAGAAATCCTGTGTTGTCCACACCAAACTGAGTCTCAGAATCAGCTGCGATGTGAACTATCTGTCTCTGAGTCCACTCATCAGTAGCCTGAACATCTCGAATCTTTCGACCCAACTCTGACTGGATCGATATGCTGTGAACATGGGCCTGAGAACTGATGTGAACTCCCTCTAACCTAGCCTCTAGCTGGGCTATGCTTGCCTTCCGGCTCAATGCATCGGCTACGACATTCGCCTTCCCGGGATGGTACTGGGTCTTGCAGTCGTAGTCCTCAAATAACTCCATCCATCGGCGCTATCGTTTGTTCAATTCCTTCTGAGTAAACAAGTACTGGAGGCTCTTATGATCTGTGAAGATGTCGAATGTGATGCCGTAGAGGTAATGACGCCATTTCAATAATGCAAATACCACGGCGGCTAGTTCAAGGTCGTGAGTGGGATAGTTCTCTTCAGCTGGCTTTAGCTTCCTCGATGCATAAGCTATAACTTTCCCATTCTGCATTAATACACAACCTAACCCTTCGTGTGACGCATCTGCATACACGACAAATCCTTCAGAACCCTCTGGCAGGGTCAGTACTGGGGCTGTGGTCAATCTCTTCTTGAGCTCCTGAAAACTAGCTTCACATTTGGCTGACCACTCAAACTTAGCTTCCTTCTTCGTCAATGCTGTTAACGGACCTGCAAGTTTAGAGAAATCCTTGACAAAACGTCTGTAGTATCCTGCTAAACCCAAGAAACTACGGATCTCTGTAGGAGTCTTAGGTCTCTCCCAATCCAGCACTGTCTCAATCTTCGAAGGATCTACCTCGATTCCCGTTTCGGATATGACATGACCTAGGAAGGTCACTCGGTCAATCCAGAATTCGCATTTGCTGAACTTAGCGAATAATTGGTGCTCTCTCAAAGCTTGGAGCACGATCCGGAGGTGTTCAGCGTGTTCTTCTTCGGACTTCGAGAACACTAAGATGTCGTCAATGAAAATAACGACGAACTTATCGAGGTACGGACGGAAAATTCTGTGCATCATGTCCATAAAAGCTGCTGGAGTATTCGAGAGTCCAAACGGCATGACCACAAACTCGAAATGCCCGTATCGGGTGTTGAAAGCTGTCTTCGGGACATCGTCTGATCGGATACAGAGCTGGTAATATCCTTGTCTGAGATCGAGCTTGGAATAAACCCTCGATCCTTGTAGCAAATCGAACAATTCCTCGATATGCGGTAGAGGATACTTGTTCTTCACCATCATCCTGTTCAACTCTCCGTAATCGATACACATGCGAAGTGTACCGTCCTTCTTCTTTACGAACAAGACTGGAGCACCCCAAGGCGAGGTACTCGGTCGGATATATCCAATAGAAAGAAGTTCGTCGAGTTGATTCTTCAATTCTTTCAACTCGGCAGGAGCCATTCGGTACGGCGACTTCGAATAGGACTCGGCTCCCGGAACTAGGTCAATCACAAACTCTATATCCCGATCTGGTGGCAAGAATTCCAAATTCTCGGGAAACACGTCGACGAATTCATTGACCACGGGCGTCTCTTCGATCTTTGTCTAGTCCTTCGGGCGGTTGAGAATGTAAGCTATAAAGCACGTCGCTTCTTCTTTCTGAACGAGCTTCTTGGCTTCCATCATTGAGATATACGGGCCTTCTCCCGATCGGAAACCCTTAACCTCATTAGAGCCCAGAATAACCTTCTTCTCGAAACAATCAACCTTCGCCCGATGCTCGTACAACCAATCCATTCCGAGAATAACTCCATATTTCTTCATCGGCAGCTCGATCAAATCTGCTAGATACTCGATATCCTCGATGACAATCGGACAACGTTTAAGTGCTCGGTTCGCAACGACCTTCGAACCCAACGGCGAACCAACCACTAGCACATAATCAAGCAAGGAAACAGGCGCATACACAGATAAGGAAACAGCAGGCGCAATAAATGAGTGGGAAGCACCCGAGTCGTACAATGCATGTATGGGGATGCCATTTATATATATAGTACCTTCCACCACGTCAGTCGGATCTGCAACAGCATCCTCTGCATCGCCTTCCAAGGCGTAAACACGGGCATAAGCCTGAGGCTGAGTGGCTCCCTGCTGTACCGGCCTCCTCTTCGGGCATTCACCTATCCGATGATTGGCGCTACCACATCCGTAGCAAAGACCGTTCTTCCTCCAACACTTGGCCTCTAAATGCGGGCCCTGACAAAATCCACATACTGGCCGTGGAAATCCCTGAGATCGAGGAGGAGCAAGCTGGGGTCGGGGAGGAGTAGGCTGAATGGCGTTCCTGAACGGCTTCTTCCCCGAAGAGGACCCAGACGGAATAAATGGCCTCTTCGAGCCAGAAGCGAAACTCTTGGCGGCTGCAGGGGCAGGTGCAAATGTCGGTCTCATCTGTCGGAGATCGAACTCTATAGAAAGTGCCGTCTCGACTGCATCGGTATAGTTCTGGAGTCGGTTCCCAAGCATATGCATACGAATCTCATTCGACAACCCCTCCATGAACTGTCGAGTCTTCCTTTGCTCGTCGTCAACCATATACGAGCAGTGAATGATAAGCCTGGAGAAGTGAGCCTCGTACTGGTCAACTGTAGAAGTACCCTGCTTGAGAGCCAGGAACTCTCGCTCACGTCGCTGTCGGACCACCAACGGAATATACTTGGCCCGGAACTCCACCGCGAACTGATCCCAAGTCGGGACCACATGCTCACGCTGCCATTTCTGTTCGATACGGGCCCACCAATCCTGAGCAGCTCCTATCATCTGATACACTGCTAACTCGACCCTCTTAGGGTCCGGACACTCTAGTACTCGGAATATCTTTTCCATTGCCGATATCCAAGCTTCGGCGACAACATCATCAGGTGCACCCTCGAACTGCGGAGGGTTGAGCTTAAGAAATCTTCCCAGATCATTCTCCGGGGCAGGAGGGTTGAGCTTAAGAAATCCGTCGGAAAACGGAGTCGGAACGATCGTTGGAATTTCTTTCTTCTTTCTTCTCTTTTCTCTCTTTTTCTTTCTTCTCTTTTTCTCTTGTTTGTGCGTGAATGGAGTAGAGAGGGAGAGAGATTGACTTAGTCAAATTTGACTATGGTTTAGAAACCGAAGGGGCAAAGTCGTAATTTTGCAAAATAAGTTCGAAATCTCACGATGTCCAAATAACATGTAATTACAGTCAAAATTCATATTATTAAACGCACATTGACAATTTTTAATTTAAATACATAAATTCAATCATATACGAAATAAATTCTAAAATTACATAATAAATATCAAATAAATATTAAATTACACAAATATTCGATTCGGACATACCAATTTAATAATTCGGATTTTCGGGGCGTTACAAACCATCACAAGGTTGCAACCTCTTTTGGCAAGTGGTTTTAAGCCAAACTTTAGGGTTGTGCTCGGTGGGGACGAAGGTTATACCCGCGCGTCCAACGGGTGCCCAAGCAGGGGGGGTTCTCCTCTCCGTGCCCGGGGGTCGCGGCAGATGGTATCAGAGCCAACCGTCAGTGCGGACCCGCGCACCAGGGGATCTCCGCCTAAGGAACTCGGCATGCCTGGGGAGATTTCCCACTGGCAGGGAAGTAACGGGACCTGTGTCGCGGCGTAATGAGGACATTACGCTTTGAAGGACGGGCGATTGTAGCGCCCCGGAATTTCAGCATGCGTTGTGCTGCTTCCAGGTGAAGCACACGGGCTTCGTCCACGGGGTATGCTAACCCCGTGTATGTGTGGCGCGCACGGCCTCCCCTCACGGGGTGTTGCAAGGTCATGTTTGTGTGGATTTGATCCCACATCGGAAATGCAAGCTTGGTTTGAAGGGTATATAATCTAATTCTCAAGTACAACCATCACAAGGTTGCAACCTCTTTTGGCAAGTGGTTTTCAGCCAAACTTTAGGGTTGTGCTCGGTGGGGACGAAGGTTATACCCGCGCGTCCAACGGGTGCCCAAGCAGGGGGGGTTCTCCTCTCCGTGCCCAGGGGTCGTGACAAAAGGTCCAAAAGTTTACAAATGGTTTGAAGCCTGACTTGTAGTATCCTCTGATGACTGCTGAGCTTGACAGTTATGCCAAAGCCGTAGACAAGGCCTTGGAAGTGGAGGCCAAACCCCAAGACATTCGTTTGATAAACCAAAGAATTGATAGAAACAAAGCATTTGGATCAGGGAATCGAAACCAAGCACCGAATAGATCAGTAACAAGTTCAAGTCAGAGACCATTAAAGATAACTGAAGGAACTCCAGGAGTTACAATAGGACAAAAGGGTTGCTTGTTTTGCGGTAACCCTACTCACATTGAAAGCCGACTGCTGGAAGAAACATGGAAAATGTATGGGGTGTGGGAGCGATAAACATCAGGTAAAAGAATGCCCTAAGAGAAGACCAGTAAATATGGGGGGTCGTCCTATACAAGGAATTGGACATGGGCAACCAGCAGGAAATTGGCCCGGGAGACCAAATATTCAAGCACGAGCCTATGCTTTGGGAGGCAGAGAAAACCCAGACCCGAATGCCGTAGTTGAAGGTATGCTTTGCATCCATAGCATGCATGTTAAAGCTTTATTTGATCCGGGTGCTATACATTCGTTTATTGCATCATATCTCATGCATCGGCTAACCTTAGATGTGGAAATGTTATCGTACCACTTTGAAGTTGTTTGTCCAATGGGTCCGCATCGTCTTACAAATAGAATAGTCAGAAATTGTCCAATAAAATTTGAAGGCAAACCATACCCAGCGGATTTGATTGAATTCACAGTTCAAGGTTACGATGTAATTCTGGGAATGGATTGGTTATGCCGATATCAAGCGCAGCTAGATTGTTACAACAAACGGGTCAGACTGGGGAAAAACAGTTTGGAGGAATTTGAAGTAGGAAACCGAGCTACTGAAACGGTACCACTGATAACGTTGTCGGAGGCTAAGAAAAAGATAAAGGAAGGCAAATCAGGATTCGTTGCCTACATATTGAATAAGCCTAAAGATCAAGCCAGAGTGGAAGAAGTACCCGTGGTAAATGAATTTGTTGGAGTATTTCCAGAAACTTTGGAAACCTTACCACCAGCCCGAGAAATTGAGTTCGCGATCGACTTGATTCCAGGAGCAGAACCTTGTTCCAAGACTCCATATAGAATGGCATTGCCGGAATTACAAGAATTGAAGACTCAACTTGACGAACTACTAAAGGTTGGTTACATGCGTCCCAGCTCATCACCTTAGGGAGCACCTGTACTGTTTGTAAAGAAGAAGGATGGAACACTTCGAATGTGCATCGACTATAGAGAGCTGAATCGAATGACTATAAAGAATAAATATCCTTTACCTCATATTGAAGAACTCTTTAACTTATTACAAGGGTCAAAAGTGTATTCTAAATTGGACTTGAGGCAAGGATATTATCAGCTACGAATAAAAGAAGGAGACATACTGGAAACGGGATTTAATACTCGGTATGGTCATTTCTAATTCGCAGTTATGCCGTTTGGTTTAACGAATGCGCCTGCAGCATTCATGGACATGATGCATCGAAATATTCAGACCATATTTGGATAAGTTCGTGGTAATTTTCATCGACGATATTCTGATCTTCTCAAAGACTCCCGAGGAACACGCCGAGCACTTACGCATTGTACTACAAACCTTAGAAGAGCACAAGCTTTATGTTAAGTTCAGCAAGTGTGAATTCTGGTTGGATCAAGTTGCGTTTTTGGGACATATTATCTCCGAGAATGGTATTGGGGTGGATCTGTCAAAGATTGAAACTGTGAACAACTGGAAACAGCCAGAAATACCCACTGAAGTTAGGAGTTTCTTAGGTCTTGCTGGATATTATCGACGATTTGTTAAAGACTTTTCCAAGATCGCAGCGCCGCTGACTCGGCTGACTCGCAAAGAAACTCCTTTCAAGTGGAACGATAAGTGTGAAGCCAGCTTTCAAGAACTAAAATGACGATTAACCACAGCACCAGTGTTAGCTCTACCAGATGGACCAGAAGACCTAGTGGTATACACAGACGCTTCTCGAGAAGGACTAGGATGTGTTTTAATGCAAAGAGGTAGAGTTATTGCTTATGCTTCCCGAAAGCTTCGACCACACGAAGAGAACTACCCTATACATGATCTAGAATTGGTCGCAGTTGTTTTTGCATTGGGTAAATGGAGACACTACCTTTATGGGGTAACTTTTGAAATATACATGGATCATGAAAGTTTAAAATATCTATATACGCAAAAGAATTTAAACGTACGACAACGTTGATGGATGGAATTACTCGAAGATTACGATTGCAAGATCTTGTATCATCCTGGGAAGGAAAATGCAGTTGCGGACACACTCAGCAGAAATGCTAGAGTATCCCACCTTACAGTTAATTCTACCACCTCATTGTGTCCCAGAGATAAATTGAATATGAGACCCTGCGCTCAGTTTATGAGTTTGGTAATTCAACCTGATTTGATTACCCAAATTAAGGAAGCACAGATGACAGATAAGTGGTGTCAAGAACAAGCACGAGCAGAGACTAACGAACCGTGTATCATACAAAAGGACCTACTGGGAATCGTGAGACACAAAGATAGGATATATGTTCCGCCGAATCTTCGAAAAAGAATATTGGAGGAGGCTCACAAAACGCGGTACACTGTACATCCTGGAGGAGCTAAAATGTATCAAGATCTGAAGAAACAGTATTTGTGGAATGGGATGAAACGTGAAATAGCCCATTTCGTGCGAAGATGTGAAACTTGCCAGAAAGTCAAGGGAGAACACCAAAAGCTTGGAGGACACTTACAACCTCTCCCTATACCAACCTGGAAGTGGGTCCAAATTACGATGGATTTTCTGGTAGGTTTACCAAAAGTCAAAGGTGGATATGACAACATTTGGGTGATAGTTGACCGATTAACAAAATCAGCACACTTTCTACCGGTCAAGACTACTGACAGAGTGGAGAACTTAGCAGATCTCTACATACGGGAAATTGTTAAGTTGTACGGGATTCCGACAACTATAGTGTCAGATAAAGATCCCAAATTCTCGTCTCGCTTGTGGCAAAACATTCAGGAACAATTGGGAACGCAGTTACAATTCAGCACTGCAGCACACCCCCAGACAGATGGACACTCTGAAAGATTAATTGGGTATCTGGAAGACATGCTCAGAATGTGCGTTTTGGATTTTAATGAGAGTTGGAATAAACAACTGGCTTTGATACAGTTTTCTTACAATAATAGTTATCAAGCCTCCATTGGAACAACCCCATATCAAGCTCTTTATGGGATGAAATGTCGATCGCCACTATACTGGGACTTGGATGAATGGAGACAGACGAAAGATGGACATAAATGTATTACAAAACCAGAGTTAATTCAAGAATCTATTGAAAAGGTAAAAGATATCAGATTAAAGATGAAGATCGCTCAAGACCGCCAAAAGAGTTACCAGATCGCCGAAGAAGGAAATTAGAGTTTCAGGTTGGTGATCGGGTATTCCTCAAGCTTTCTCCCCGAAAAGGAATTCAATGATTTGGAAAAGGAGGAAAACTTAGCCCCCGATATACCGGACCATTTGAGATCATCGTACGAGTTGGAGAAGTTGCATACCGGTTAGATTTACCTCCGAGTCTTATCGGCATTCACAACGTTTGCCATGTCTCCTAGTTACGGAAGTATTACCCTGATGAATCTTATATAATCTCCTCAGAAGAAGTACCTTTGGAGCCGAATCTTACTTATATAGAAAAACCAGTACGAATTTTGGACCGCAAGTATAAAGAGCTCAGAAACAGAAGGATTTTGATGGTTAAGGTCTTATAGAGAAACCAGAAAACTGAGGAAGCTACCTGGGAACTCGAAGATAAGATGCGACAACATTATCCGAATTTTGTTTCACGAAACAAATAGAATAGGGGGACCAGATTCTTCTAAGGAGGGAAGAGTTTGACGCCCCAAAACTTGGAAACGTTGGGTAAAGGTAAATTGAGAAGGAAATCATATCATAACATGCACTCACGTTTGCCTGGCATATTAATTCCGCAATCTAAATTATTTATTTTACCATATAGTCATTGTTATATTATATTGATGTATATATATGTCCATATGTATTTACTAACCTGTATTACGTAGTAGACCACTAATGTATATATATTAATTAGGTGTATATACGTAACATATATACCTATTTATACGGTTTAAAAGAAAAAATAAAAATGGACTTTATTAGTCGAATGATGGCGGAATACATTCTCAAACATTCTTGATCTATAATATGAGTTGTCAGCCAAGGGTTAATCCACATCCAAATTTTTCATGCAATTAGTACACCTCATGCTTTCAAAAGATAACAGTGCGTCTACTTCGTCATTTTCCAACTTTTTTTTCTTTCATCAACTTTGAAACAAAACAAAACCAGACAAACCATTTTCTCTTGTATCGGCGACGAAATCCAAAATTTGCAGGTAATATACTTAATCAATATTATTTTAATTTTCGGTCATCCATTTAACCATTATAGCCTCCATCTACGGTGATTAAATTTTGTGGATTGGGCTTGTCTATGTAATTTTGCTAGTTTTCCTGATTATGTGTGATTTAAGTTTTGTTACATGATAATTGATTTAGCTTAATTGTTTAATTTATAATTATTAAGTATCCTGATTAATGTATCTATACTTAAGTACTTAGACTAATTATTTAACTATATCTCTAAAGCTAAAGAAACCTGATCAGAGAATTCTTAATCGTAGAAACACTAATTAGTCTTGACTTATGATTAGAATTATTAACTTAGAATTTCCAAGTTCAGTAAGGACTATTGTATATCAATTCTCTTACTTTGAAGCAAAATTATGCTATTAATGATAATATGTGATAAATCTAAATGTCTTAGCTTTTAATTTGTACCTAATTACGAGAATACCATCAAGTGCTTGTTATTAATCCTCCATTTGGTTTCAGTACATATGCTTAGAGTAAATAGTACCTATATAGGTGGACATTTATGTCTGATATAAGAAATTTCCATGCTTGTTATTAAGCTTGAATGATATTGTATGAATGAACAAGAAATGTTAGATGCTCTTAATTAATAGTTCCATCTAGTAATCCAGAATAGTTAGTTTCTGAAACAGTTGCTACTAAACCATTGGTCCTATTTAGGGAAAGCATTACTTGACATTGCGGTTATCTGATAGTATAACTAATCAATTCCCTGGAATTAGTTGAATTAAATGTGTGAATTACATGGTTTACTTGTATATTATATTTTAGTTACAAGATATCTAAGTTTCAATAATTTCATGTAATAATTATGTGTTTAATTGGTATTATTAGTTGAGTCGGGTTGGGTTTACCGTTAGATAGATTGAGTGTCGCTCTAAACCTTAAATTATCTATCTTGTTACTCAGGTGTAGCAGATCCTGAACGATCCACTGGTAACGGTGAGGAAAAATTTTATTATTATTTTTTTAAAACTGGAGTACGTATATATATAAATATATAATATATGTGTAAGCCCTTTTCGTAAGACCTTTACTTTATGACTTTTAATGTTTTCTCCCCAATCTGCTATTACCTATATATAGATATTTTAGCTACTCATTTCATCGAATGTTTTAAGAAAAATGATTTGATATCAAATGGCTTTGTATCTATTTGTACTGCATCAAATGAACTCTTTTGTTTTAAAACAAGAATTCCGCCTATTCTGTTCTACGAGCTATTCCGTTTTGTTTGACTAACTGTTGCACTCTTGGGGACGCCCAAGGGGAAGACCGGGGCCCAAGGGTTACTCTCAAACAGAAGAGCTGGGTGGCTCTGGCCATCGGTGATTCTGTGCGAGGTAGCGCCCACACCGAGGCTTGCCGTTTCGTAAGCTAGGAGATTAGTCACGATAGCCGAGCCAGAAGAGATGATCTCACGGGCACGTGGGACTCTCGCTACCGTTAGTCATTCTCGACATTTAGGCACAAGAAACACACAAAATGGAGGCATAGAGTGGATGAAATCAAATGGAGTTAAAACATTACCGGAAGAATAAGTCGAGAGGATCGCATAGGAGTTAACGGTATCTTAATCCGACGAGAAATGAGGTCGGTAGAGCAATCCAAAGCTTTCTTCCTCTTCTTTCTCCTTTTTCTCTTTCTTTCTTCCTTCTCTTTTCTTTTCTTGCGTGAAGTGTGAGATGAGGGAGAGAGATGGGTTAAGTCAAAATGTTTGACTCGGCTCAGAAAGGAAAGGGCATTTTCGTAATCTATAAAACTTACTCAAAATACAAGTTTTCCAAATAAAACATAATTACAGTCAAAGTTCACAAAGTTAAACGCACATTGACATGTCCGGGTTTAAGTACCAAAATTCACTCATTTATGAAAATGTTATATAACTCACATAATAATTAATAAAATAAATTATAAATCGCGTAAGAAAATTGGTTCGGGTTCCCGGTTCATAACTCGAATTTTCGGGACGTTACAAAATTCAACCCCATTGTGTTAACTCTAATTCTCCCAAAAATAGGAAAATCTATTAGAGGTCATTAGAAACCCTTTCCAACTCGTTTCCTAAAACGTGACAGCGCAGCTCCTGTTTCACAAATGGTTTTCGGCTACAGATTTCAAAAATCCATATAAAATCGAAAAATAAAGGTTTTGAACCAATTCAAAATTCTAGAGTCAAGTTCAAGGTGTCTAGAACATTTTCTCAGAAGACATCAAAGTCATCCAAGATAAATAGGAAGGGTTTCCGACTCAGTTTTCTAGACGTCACCGGACTCAACTCTCTGCAACACAATTTTCAGCAACACAACTCAACACCAAAATTCGTTTTTGACCAATCAAAATTCTTTTTTTATGTAATTCAAAAATACAATAATATTTCAAAATATGTATCTTCAAATTTCCAGATTCCTTTTTGTAGTGCCCCTTTCCGCAGGAGGAGAAAGGGCACCACATCCGCACCGAGACGAAGTCTAAAACAAGGTAAAGGTACCCCATTCAAAAATTCATCCCGAAGAACGGAAAGTACTCGATCTATATTGGCAACAACATCCCTGGCCCAAAAACAACAACAACAACAACAATAACAGAGTGCGGAAGCTAAAACAATTATCAATTCAACAATTCAGGCCACACAGGGCAACGATAATCATAAAACAGTAATCAACAGTTCAATATCATAATCATTCTACATGGGAATTCAGTAAATGGAGTGACATAATTCAAATAGTAAATGACAGACTGTTGTTAGACACTACCGACATAACCAATGAATACGAAACTCAAGACTCACGACCCGCTGTTGCCAATCGACATGAAAGGTGACAACGCCACCTGTCGACCTGAAGTAAGAATCAAAAGTAGGAGGGGGTGAGCATAAAGGGTACTCAGTGAAGGTATAATTTGGAGCAAGTTCGAGCCACGCTTTCGGGTTTTATATATATATATATATATATATATATATATATATATATATATAGAAAGTACATATGCTAATATATATATATATATATATATATATATATAAAGTACATATGCTAAATGAAGAAAAACCGGAATGTGCTTCGGCTTGGCGTAACAATAATCAATAAGCAATAATGACAATAAAGGCAATAATAAAGAGCAATTAATATCCCAGCGAGAATGGGCCTGTTCCTCCTTATAACTCCTTCAAGACATGAAAATACTCAATGTAACGACCCGAATATTTTAATTATATTATTAAGTATTACGCGAATTCTTTCTTGCCTAATTTCTCGATCTATCCAATTGGATTAATTAATCTTATGGAAAGATTGATTTAACCTATCTTTAAAATGCCCTTGAAAGCCTAAATGACCATTTTACCCCCCCGAGATATTTTCCTAAATATCTACCTATCTCTCTCATTCTCTCATTACAAACAAAGAAGGAAAAAGAAGAAAGGAAGGAGAAGAGAAGGAGAAGAAAGGAGGGAAACTTCTCGACGCCCTACCGAGCCCGTTTCTCGCCCGATCGACGAGCCGTGAAAACCCAAACGATCCTCACTACATTCTCTACCGGTAATCCTTTTACCCCATTTCATTTCATTCCCTCTTCGTTGCGATTTTCGTGAGTTTTATATAGAATTTTATAGTTTTAGGATTTCCGTGTTTAGGAAGATTTACTTGACCATTTTACGTGATTCTTGTGCCTATGTGTAGCTTATATGATATATATGATTATACGTGAAAATTAGGACGATTTATGGTGTAAATTAGGAGATGTATGAATTTAAATGTTGGTTTCGCGTGTGAGGTTTTGCGATCTGCTGAGTCTGCTGCTTAGTAGATCCACACGGGCGAACGCACGGTCTTGATCAAGAAAGGATACTCTTTCAACAAGATAGCAAGAAGAGATCCAGCCGGACCTAGCACTTTTCAGACATGGGAACCATACTACGATATGCCGGAACCTACCAGACCAGAAGTGAACGAGGACCCCATTCCCTGTGAGCACTGTGGAAAGACGAATCACAAGACTGCAAAGTGTAGGAGGAAACTGGGGCGTTGCCTCAGATGTGGGAGTAGCAAGCATCGAATTCAAGACTGCCCTGACTCAAGCAACCCTCGGGGAAGAAAAAGGGGATCTCGACCCTGATACCGACTCGCAGAGGTACATTGCATTATCATTGCATTCACTCATAATATTCTGTTTCGAATGGTAATTGCTTTAAATATGTGTTAAGTGTTTTTTGTAACTTACGTGCTTTAACTGCTTTCAAAATTCACACTTGCACTGATTGAATGATTAGATGCTAAGATTTATGTGACCTCTGTGTGGATAGCGTGGAATTCGATAAATTCGTTATACGCTATTAGAAAGTTCTAAGGACAAGGAGTTCTTGGCCGACTAGGATCGATTCTGTTGGGAGTGCGTTATGCGGTTCTGGATAGCACCGACGTTGACAAATCGAGTCTGAAGGAGTATACTTCTGAAGGTATGTCTGAAGATGAATCAACTAGTGAAGAGGATAATGTGTTATCTGACGATGATGATTATATGGGAGACGAGCCGACATCGGCTTCTGATAATGACGATCCTGATGTTTCGTATGAAGTTGAGCGAAGAAATGATGAAAATTATGGTTTAATGGAAGGCGGAGAGGAGAAATCATCCAATACCATTGAAGATGAGAAAACACTTTGTAGAAAGAATAAGAAAGAGTGTGATCTTGAAGAAACAGGTTGTGAGAAGGACGAGGAGTACAATGGGAGAAATGATGATAGCTTTAGCAATCAAATACCAGCAACAGCTTTACGACACCCCAACAACAACAGCAATAAAAGAATAACAGAGTTGCGGAAGCTAAATCAAATTATACAATTAGTCATATAAGCCATTCATGGCAACATAATTCATACATCATTCTCAATAATCATTTAATAAATGCCATCCATGGCTCGTCTAATCTATCCCACATCAGGGGCACGTAAGTACGGGAAATAAAACATAATATGAAATACATGAATTAAATCAATTCATAAATAAGGACACGACTGTTGTTGGGACACTGACAAGACAAGACATACGAGCCAACCTAGACCTGCTGCTGCCGACTGACAAGATAGGTGACAACGCCAACTATCGCCCTGAATTAAGAATCAAAATAGTGGGGGTGAGTATAAAAGATACTCAGTGATGGTAAAGAGGGAACAAGTACGAGCCACGTTTCCAGGTTTAGATTATATATATAGGAAAATACATTTGCATAATTGAAGAAAATCCGGATCGTGCTTCGACTTGCATACACGACAATAATTAACAGTACGTTAAAGAATGAAAGCGATAAATACAAGCAATTAATATCCCAGCGAGTATGGGCCTGTTCCTCCTTATAACCCCTTCAATTACAATAGCTCCATCACCGGTGTCTGACCCCGAAGCGCGACCTCGGGCGACTGTTGAATTTCAGGAAAACGTGCAACGAATGCAACGCCCACCATCGCTCCCAACCGTGGATATCAACTCCTGACGGGCCACGATTGACGCTTAATTTTAGGAAAAGTACCTCAGGCAACACCCTGGACGCTCGTCCCCAAGTGAGACCCTCGAATACCCTCCCGGGCCCTCATTAAAAGAACAATACATTATCTTTTGCTCGCGTTTGAAGAACATTATAAGTTAAGGTCATAAGGGCATTTAGGCAAGTGTGTGTGACGACAAAGGGGGTGACTACAAGTTTCATACGTGTCGGGAAACACTAATGTCTTCCCCTAACGACTTCCCTCATAGACCCAACCAAGGTCAAAACGTCATGCTTAAAAGAAAGAGCTTTACTTGCCTCATGAAAACAAAATGATTTAGAGATACTTATAGGTACAAGTTAATATCAAAACATTTATTATAAAATCATGAAAATATAGGTTAAATATCTAATAGATATACGAGAAGGGAAATCAAAGCAAGATGAGCACATAAGGGTAGTTCGCAATAATTTAAAAGAAATTCTTACTCCGTTTGAAAGCATTTTAATACCCTCACCTGGAAGCACGGGACCGACAAGACAACCCAAGCTATGCCTTGAAAAGATGGCCTAAAACTAATAGACGACAAGAACCAAATAAGACAAGACACGACAATGACTCATGAAGACTACAACACATGAAAAACCAATAAACGTCATGTAGCAATTAAATTTATAATTAAAATGCAATTAAATCGATTAAACGGAAAGTACGAAATTAACGATGCTAAACATGCTCAATTGAAAATCTAATTGCACATTAATGCATATAATATTATAAAGAAGCACTCATGCGATTTTTGGATTTTTCGGACGACATTCAAAAATTCGGGAAAAAGCCCTAAACGAAAAAGGCTCGATTCAAGGTCCGAACGAGGTCGGAATTTTGAAAACTTAACGAAATATAAATCCTTGAATCATATGGAAGCTATAGGTGCAAACGGCTCGATTTTGGGGGGTCGTATGCAAAAAGTCAACTTTTATTTTTGGTTATTTGACCCCATTACTGTGAGCAACTAAGGAAAAAGGCTGAAAATTTGGTTAAGGCATTCGCACGGGCTAACGCACGGCCTTGTGCACGGTCTTGAGCACGCACTCAAGACCGTGCAAGCTAAAACAAGTGCGCACTGGCTTGCGCACCGGGGTGCGCCGGCCGGTGCAGGCTCAAGGTGGTGCACACGATCTGGTGCACGGTCTTGCCAAGACCGTGCGTTGGACAGTGTGGTTCGTCTTTCAGGTGCAGAAAACGCGATTTTAAGATTTGTCACGAGGGTTTCGTCCTAAAATCAACTAGGGTGGATTCTATAGCTAAAATCAACATATAAAATTCACACTCATGCATTGTACACATTAATTGCTATCATTTGATCCGAACTACACTAAAAATGGTAAACTCTAACCTACAAACCCATCAAATTATCAAATATTCATTTCAATTTAAAAACTAGAAAATCGAAGGATTTAATGGATGAATCGAAATGGGGAAAGAAGATTACCGGTAGAGAATTGAATGAGGATCGTATAGTTGGTCTCGGAATTTCGATTGATCGAGCGACGGATTCGGAACGGGATTTCTCTTTCTCTCCTTCTTCTTCTTCCTTTCTCCTTCTCTTCTCTCCTTCTCTCTCTCGATTTTGAGTTGTGTTCAAGAGTGTGCAAGAGAGTGTGCACAAGGGGGTGTAAGTGTGTTCAAGGTAGTGTGGGTGTGTCCAAGATGGTGCGGAGGTGTTTCAAGGGGGTGTGGATTCGTTTAGCGATTAGAGTAAATTCGAGGGGTGGAAAAGGTAATCATAAATGGTTGAGGATAGGGGATTAAATTAAAATAACTTAAAATTAGCTAACGAAGCTAATCTTTTCATATAAAATTCAACGAAATGTCGAATAATTATTCCGAGAATATATTCTGGAATTTTGGGTGGTTACAGCTCAGTACATTGACAACATAGGATGGACTAACTTCTTTAGCATCCAAAGGCCATCCTACCGTCGACTCACATGTCAATTTTTGAGCTCCCTTAAGGGCGCAGCTTTTTCGAACGACCCCGAGATGCCAATCGGAATCTACTTCCGAGCCTTCAACCGGGATTATACACTATCATACAGGCAGATGTCAAAATACTTCAAATTGGACGTCACGGCTCCTAGAAGACGTGCTAGTGGATGGAATTAAGCTGAGGCTTGGAGACTATCTCCACCTCCACCGAAATGTTCAACTCCGGAGTATCCAAAGCTACAGGGCTTATTACTACGCAGTTGAGGATTATGCATAGAGCCATTTCCCGATCGGTTCTAGCCAGAGGAGACAGTCTAGGAGCGGTGAATACAGAATATTGTCTCATGCTAGACCACATGGTGAGAGGGGTTAGATTCAACCCCATCTCACATATGATGGATCACATGATGTATATCTTCACTCGGTCGAGAGGGGAAATTCGAGTAGGTTCCTACATCACTGCTATTTTGGAGTGTGCCCAAGTGGAAGGGCCCGATACTCAGGTTGCCATAGGAGGTTCGACCTCGATCAATTATGGGACTCTAGCCCAGATGGCAATCTGCACAAAGGGTCCAAGGCGAAACGACCCGTATGTCCTGGTAGACGGTCTACCCTTAGGGGAAAACGTCCATGACGATGCTCATGAAGAAGGACCCCTGATCCCAGAGGTCCACGAGCAGGCTCAGCATATCTACTAGCAGTTGTTGGGACAGGACGCATCGATACCTGAGTCTTCGCACGCCAGAGGAAACACTCGGGACCAGGAACCTATTGACCTGTAGCGATTCTATGCGGAGTTCTCTGATTACCGCCATATGAACGATGAGAGATTCGCTCAGCAGGAGAGACAGATCAACGACGTCTTCGCCGCCCAGCATGCTCACATCGATAGCCAGTACTCCGCACTTCAGAGATCTATCGCCGAGATGCAGAGGTCACTTTCGGAGCAGCTTGAGCAGTATTCCCGTCGCGGTCCCGATGAGCCATGATCTATTCATCTTTATTGTTTTCCTTGTCGTTTGTTTAGGATTCGATGTAATTCCGTCTTTTGCGTGACTTTGAGTTTTATTTGGAATATTATTTGCATTTAAACGTTTTGTTATGAATGATATTATATAAGGTGCTTTTAATTGCTCCTAAATGCTCGTTTTTAATTCGCGTTATTAAAATTCTTATAGATTATACTCCTTGTAACTAACCCCGAAGTCCGGAGGAGAATCTGATGACAGATTCTCTTGAAGAGGGGAGTATTGTAACGACATGAATATTTATAATTATATCGCGAATTCTTATCTCGCCTAATTTCTCGATTTATCCAATTGGATTAATTAATCTTATGGAAAAGATTGATTTAACCTATCTTTTAAATACCCTCAATTACTTAAATTACATAAATACCTCTAAAAGCCTAAATGACCATTTTACCCCCCCAAGATATTTCCCTAAATATCTCTCTCTCTCACACTCTCATAACCCACAAGAAGAAGAAGGAGGAAGGAAAGAAAGGAGAAGGAGAGAAGAATTCCGGATCGAACTCGATTTCCGACCGAATGGACTCCCGTCTTCGACTACACGACCCTCATTCCATAATTTATCGGTAACCTTTTAACCTCGTCTCGTTTACTCCGTCGATTCTCATTTTATTGTAGATTATTTAGTTAGGTTTTTATTTGAGAATTAATTGGGTTTGTTAGTTATGGTTGATGGTTTCGTACGATTCTTGACTCTAAATGTTAAACATGTTTAGGAGGGTAACATATCCGAATTTGAGCATGATTAACCGAGTAGAAATTTCGTAGGATGAATTTTGGTATTGGATTTCTTATTTCTGGATCTGTTTCTCGCGACCTGCTGTTTATAGAACCACACGGTCTCGCCACACGGTGTGATGAGACCCCATGTGAACGCGCACGGCCCAGCCTCACACTGTGCATGAGACTGTATGTGTTTTGAAACACGCACGGCCTCACCACACCCCGTGCAGGAGGCCGTGTTCTCGCATTGTGACGCGCACGGCCTTGGCACACCCCGTGCCGCAGGCCGTGCACCCCTTATTGGCACGCACGGGCTTCGCACACCGGATACAGACCGTGTGTTGTACCCCGTGTGTACGCATTGGGCGATTTTCAGTCATTTTCCAGACCCTGCCTTCTGTCCATTTTCACCCCGAAAATCCAAAATATTTATTTGATCTCGTTTTTTATTTCCATCTTCGCCAATAGGTTTATATGGTCCTTTAAATCCTTAATTATTGAAGTGGGAATTTTTCCGACTTCTTTCGGGTATTGAATAATACGAATTTTGTTTAGGGCTTTTTTAGCTATTTTTCCATATATCGTTTATATGATCCGAAACTTGCATGAATGCCTCCTTATTATGTTACGAGCATGAATGTGAAATCTAAATTGTGTTCGAAGCATGTGTACATCTTTTAATCCTTATATCTCGTTTAATTATTTTAAATGCATTTGTGAGTACTTCAATGGAAGTCGTGTCTATATGCTTTTACATGCTTTAATTACTTATCGTACGCCATGCGTCTTGTCAAGAGTCTTACATGGTTATGTCGTGTCTTAGATTGCAGGCTTTACTCCCGTGGAGTACTTGTCCGTTGCTTGCTTGCTTTTCTCGTTTGTCGAGCTACAGGTAAGGGTTTAAATGTTTTCAACTGGGGCAAGAATTTAGATAAGTAGGTTTCGAAATAACTTTCCACCCCGTATTTCTTATTGATTGCTCTTCTTGCTTTTAATATTCCCTTATATGCCTATCAAACCTTTCAATATCAACTTATACAATAGTATCCAAAATTGATTTGTTTTCAAAAGGGCAAGTAAATTCCTTCTTTTAAACGTGACAATTTGACTTGGGTTGGGTCTATGAGGGAAGTCATTAGGAGAGTCCGTCAGCACATCCCGACACGTATAAAACTTGTAGTTACCCCCTTTGTCGTCACTCACTTGCCCAATTGCCCGTTTGACACCCCAAACCTTTCTTGAAAAGCGAGTAAATATTGGACATTTTATGGGGCCCCGGGATGGTATCCGGAGGTTCCATCTGGGGACGAGCGTCCAGGGTGTAACCCAAGGTGCTTCTCCCAAAACTAAGCGTCAATCGTGGCCCGTCAGGAGTTTGATGGCCACGGTTGGGAGCAATGGTGGGTGTTGCATGTGTTGCACACTTTCCTTAAATTCACTATAGTGAAGTCTTGGGTTGCTCCTTGGCTTGACACCGGAGATGGAGTTTACTTGTATTGATTGAGGGGGTTATAAGGAGGAATAGGCCCGTTCTCGCCGGGATAATTACTTGCTATTGTAAATGCTTTTATTGTTATTACTGTTAATTATTTCGGCTTTCGTCATAAGTCGAAGCACCTTCCGGTTTCCTCCCTTTAGCATACGTAGTTCCCTATATATGTATAAAACCCGGAAGCGTGACTCAAACTTACCGACGATAAGTCTCATTCGTTGTGAAACACTTTAGTTGAATTACGAGCCGTTCATTTATCATTTCTAATTTATATGTACTATGTCTTTCGAAATTGTAACGGCTTTCTGACTCAACTAATATCATTACAAAATGATTGGCTTGACTTACGTGCAAATGTTTTCAAAGGATCCGGCTCGTCAACTTTATGTTTTCAAATAAAGCCGAACTCGAGTGTTGCTTGTATTACGTTTTAAAACTTATATTATTATTTGTACTTCTTCTCAAAACGAGCAACACTCACCTCTTTTGTTTTAAAACATAAACGACGAGCTACGACCAATACTATATTGTATCCCCCCCTTACTGAGTATCCTTTATACTCACCCCTTCTGTTTTGGTTCTTGCTTCAGGTAGACAGGTGGCGTTGTCACCTATCTTGTCGGTCGGCAGCAACAGGTCTACGTTTGCTCGCGTTTATTGTCTTATCAGTGTCCCAACAACAGTCGAGTCATTGATTTAATTTATTGTATTTAATATTATGATTTATTTTCCGTACTTACGTGCCCCTGATGTGGGATAGATTAGTTGAGCCATGGATGGCATTAACTGAATATTTATTTTGGAATCGTTGTATAGATTATGTTCCCGTGGATCGCTTATATGATTAATTGTTATTTCCCGAAATCGCTTTCGCATTTCTCTGATTGTTGTTGTTGTTGTTGTTGTTGGCGCGTCATGATGTTGTTGCCGGAGTTTTGATCGAGTGATTGCCGTTCGCCGGGATGGATTTTCAAATGGGGTACATTTACCTCGTTTGGGAGTTCGTCTCGGTGTGTATGTGGTGTCCTTTCTCCTCCTACGGAAAGGGGCGCTACAAAACCCTGCATGACAGAGGCTATGATATGATCACTCTTCATCAAATTCAATTCGGTGTTGCCGAAGCCATTCCGGCCTCTGTTAATAAACTTTGCTTTTTTGTATCGGACTATTTGAACATATTGAACTTGGAATGCATCCACTCGTAAAATCCCTTTCAGCTGCATCGGAGAGGCAGCCTCCTCAAAGATAAGATCGTTTGTCCAATTATGGGTTGTTTGCAAATTCTACTATTTTTTGGAAAACTTAAAATAAAAAAAAGTATAGTACTAAAAACATAGAGTGTTTGAAAAAAAAAATAAAAATAAGAAGAAAAAATAGTTGAATGTTTGAGGAAAAAACTGAGAATCACTTCTGATGAGGTAGATTTTCGGTAATGGATATGGGTCGAGCACATGTCCAAGCTCTTCAATTGAATTTGTAGAGGGGAGATCGACTTTGACCTGAAACATACGAACACAGGGGTTAATTGGCCGGAGGGGGTTGTCTCCGGCGTAGCACCTCCGACACTCAAGTCAATATAAGGGTACTGAAAAGGGTTCAAATATAGAGAGTCCGGTCGGAGCAATAAATAAAGCTTCCCAACCATAATAAATGGTGGGTGTATTTATAGTGTGGTTTAACATGCACTAAGTACACATTGGCTAGGTGTGCATTTAATGCCTCGACTGTTGGGCATTTAATGCTCGATCCTAAAGTCAGGGTTATTCCTTAAAAGGAATGATTTCCTATCACTTCCAACAAGTACAGAGTACGGAGAGCAGGTGCGGTGCATTTAATGCGGATGCAGGTAGAGTTGGCGTTGTCTGATGGGACATGGTCGAGCCTGATCCGCAGACCTTGCCAACTTCAAAGGGCAGCTCATTACAGAAGCTCTAGCGCTACAACTGATGCGAAGATCGACTTGGTTTGATTGTAGCCGTACACCCGACCTTGCGAGCTACACGATAGTCGATCGTACTATCATAGTCCACCGACCGCGACAATTATATCCTAATAAATACTGACCTTACGGTCGGGCTGGTCGACCGCTAGAGTCGTTGACCAGTCAACGGGTGGACTTTGACGAGATCCACTTGGCCATTGACTCGCTAGGATCGTTCCACGTGGCTCGACCAAAATATCCCTTATCAACTTCTAATTTTAATAATGTACTAATTAAAATTTTATTTTAATTACGAAAATATATAAAATCTAGAATTAGAATCCAAAAACATGTCTTTATGTGCATATGGGCGGGCTTATTTCTACTTAAATTTAGCAAAAGTTGAGAATATTTGAAAATTCAAAATGTTAAAAAAATCAATTCTGGTTAGAAGTGATTTTTTTTTTTTTTTTTTTTGAGTTTGCAAACACTCTCTATATTAAGACTAGTATGTGAAACTAATAAAAAAAGACTAGTATGTAGTGATTCGGTCATATCTAGGTCAAATCTTTGTATTTAGGACGAATTACGTACATAGGGGTCCCCACATATTACCATATTTATATATAGGTTCCTCTCTTATTTCCTTTTTCACATTCTAGTCCCTTTACCGGTCAACCATTAGTCAATTCCGTTAATTTTCTGGTACCATTATGTTCATCTCATCGAGACGATGAATTTGGAATATAAATTTGTCTAATTCGGTGAAGAAACAAGAAAGTTACAAGCTTAAGAAATTTTTCTTTAATTGTTTGTATAGAAACAAGAAAGTTACAAGCTTAAGAAATTTGTCTTTAATTGTGTGTGTAACGCCCCGTTATTTTATAACGCTTCGGTAAGTTTACCGACTAATAGCTCTTGTGTGTATTATTTGCAAATTATGGGATTATGTGAATTATATGAATTAATGTGTGATTCTATATGTGAATAATATGATGAATTCATAAGAATTTTTATATTTGAAATTTACTTCACACTATGTTATATTTGAAGTGTTGTATTTGAAATCTTATGAAATTTTGTCAATTATATTTGACTTGTATGATATTAATCTTGAAATATACATAAATATATATGAAAATATATACATAAATATCTATACAAATATATATACAAGTATATACATATAGCTAGCTAATTTTGACTATTCAAAATAACTTATATTTATTTAATTATCTCATTTCTCTCCACATTTTTCTACACTATTCTCAAGCAACATTCTCTTCTTCTTCCTCTCATCTCTCGGCCCTCATTCCACCAGCCACCACCACCACTTTCAACCACCATCAAAGCACCAAAAATCATCCCCTCTCTTGCTACAAAAAGTTGCTCTTTCATCTAAGGAACAAGCCTCTACTTTCTATTTTTGCAAACAAGCTCTCTACATCTCCTTTCTCCTCCATTTTCTCCTTCAAGGTAAGGTTGCAAATCTCTTTAATCTTTGAGTTTCAATGTCTCATATGTTGATGAAGTGAAGAAGTAGGCTAGAATGAATGATTGATGAGCTTAGTTTGGTTGTTGATAGCATGTAGCATTACTTGTGATTTTTCATATAAATTTGATTATTATGCAATGTTGGATTGATGAATTTAGATGCTTAGATGCTCAAATGGATTGGTAATTCATGTTAGTTCATGATATTAAGCTAATTGGTGAAGTTTTGTGGAGTTTGGGATTGAAAAATGAGAGTTTGGCAAAATATGTAGGGGCTGATGAATAGTGATTTTTGAGCATTTGGCTTCATTTTTCGATTCTTTTGGCATTAAAAATCCTTAAATATAGTAGCTAAGTGATGCCGGAAATTTCGGATTAATCGGAGTTGATTTGCTATGCAAAGTATTAAACGAGGGGTGGTTTGTGTAATATTTACAAACCTTTGAATTTTGGTTTCCAAGCTTCCATATTACTTGAATGCTTAGTTTAGCTTCATATCATGTATGTTTGATTGTGTTTGAATGCATTTGAATGAGTTTAATTGTGTTTAAATGCATTTATACATAATATGTTATTTTGAGCATAAAATGCATTTCATAGCCGTGCGTCGTATTTGGTTGTTTTATTGAGTCGTGTCTCACCTCGAGGCCTGTGTATTACAGGTAGGACCTCGCGGGACTGATCTCGGGTCGTTGGAAACCCTTTTTGTAAAGCCTACAGGTGAGGATGTAAAATGTTTTCTAACTGGGGCATGAACAAATATTGCGAAAACCATATCCTTTGTAATTCAATTATATATTACCAATACTTGAAATAAAAAGGATTTGATATAAAAATGATATATGTGTATTTTTTCTAAAATGGTTTGAAAATAGAGACAAGAGAACTATTTTGTTTTTAAAAGTAACATTTGGTCTCGGGTCTTGCTCGTATGCCTCGAGTTATAGGCAACGTGTGGAGAAACCCTAGACGGTTACATACCTTGTCTCGAACGACCCTTTTGGTCAACTAAAACATTTATAAAGCGAGATTATATTTCCTTTAACCCTATTGAGGACGCTCTTAGGGTATATTTGGGCCCCGGATTATACTAGAGGTGGAAACCCGGAGATGTGCGTCTAGGGTGAAGCCCTTAGTATAATCCAGATTGTATATATGGATGGAGACCCAGTGACGATCATCTAATATATAATCAAAGGGTATTACTCTTTGCTAGTCGGAGGTAGTCTAGCTCGGGTAATACTTACACCGGTGCTATTAATCGGTTTTGGTGAAATCTTGGGTAGCTCCCTTGATAAGCCAAACGGTGTTACGGATTTCATAATAGTTATCATATGTTTTGGGAGTTATAAGGAGATGACCCGATCTCGCCGGGAATAAAATGTTTTATAAAATGTTTTGATTCAATATTTAATTCACAAAACTTAGATGAATTGTAAAAGAGCTTATCGACACTAGATTTGCTTATATCAACCTAAGTGTGAGTTAAATATGCTTTTATTATATACATATATTCCCTTCCTCACTGAGTTCGTTTGACTCACATCCCGTTTTGGTTCATGCTTCAGGTTAGCGGTCAGGTACTGGCAGCAGCATTGTAGGATCATCAGTCTTTGGAGTCAGTTATATATATTTTGTTAGCTGAATTCAATTATATATATTTTGTCATGTTAAATAGAATGTAGTTGAAACGTGGATGAAATATGAAACTTGATGACAATTTGGAATGATGAATTTGATGGGATTATGATATATATATGTTAATATCATGCTATTGAGATGATGATACTTGCTTCCGCTTCGTTAATGTTACATTGCTGTTGTTGATGTTGTTGATGTTGGTGTTGTTGTTGGGGTGTTGCTGTTGCCAGATTGTGGGAATCCCGTTGTCCGGGGCGGGTTTTCGAGTGGTGGTATTTAACTATCGCTCGGGGGCTCGTTTCGGTTCGGGGGTTGTGGCGTGGGGGACGTCACAGCTTAAGGTGGTATCAGAGCCTAGGTTTGGTACTTAGGTTTTGACGTCGTGTCGAGTTTGTCTAGGTCGAACGGCTATAGGACAATGTGCTTTTATATGTTTATGTTATGTGATTTTGTGCTAACATGATCATGTGGCTAACAAAACATGCATTTTATTCAGTCTTTTGATACAGGAAATGGCTCGTGGTAGACCGAGAACCAGAGCTGCTCCTCCTTCTCCTCCCCAGGAAGACGACAACAACATTAATGCTCCTCCGGCTCCTCAGCCCGAGCCGATACCGCCCGTGCAGCCGAATCCCCTGAATCCTGCCATGTTCTTCGAAGCCATGCAAAGGATGTTCCAACAGGGTGTAGCTCCTGTACAACCGACCCATGCTCAAAGGAAACAGGCAGAGGCAAGAGAATTTGACAGGTTCCTCAATCTCAATCCCCCTCGTTTCGAAGGAGCACCTGATGATCTCAAGGCCACAGAGTGGATTGCTGATCTCGAGCCTATGTTCAGGGTCATTGAGTGCCCCGATTCAAAGAAAGTTGAGTATGCAGTTTTTCTATTGAAGGGACCAGCCAGGGACTGGTGGAGGCTGACTGAAGCTAGATGGCGAGCTGATCAGACTGAGCCGACTTGGGCTAACTTTCTCTCAGCCTTCCGAAGCAAATACATTCCCCTGGTCGTACAGGATAAACGAGAAGCGGAATTCAGGGCTCTAAAACAGGAGAACCTCACTGTTGATCAATACGAGGCCATGTTCTCCCGCCTCATTGTCTACTGTCCTTCCATCCTCACAGACGAAAGAAGGAAGGTGAATCAGTTTGTTCAGGGTCTGAATGAGGATATCCGAAGAGCACTTCTGGGAGCTCATCTCCCTACATACGAGGTTGCCGTCACAACTGCTCTGGAGATTGAGTCTCAGTTACAACAGATCAAAAGGGACTTCGCACCGAAGGATATAGCTCCACCGCCTCGCAAATTCAAGAGGTCTTTTCCTCCTGCGGGTTCTTCATCTTTGAGTAAGAAGCAAAAGATCACCGGTCCTCAGATAACGGAGCCCCAGGTTAAATGTTCCTTCTGCAACAAACCAAGACATACTGAGGCAAACTGTTGGAGGAAACAGGGTTTGTGTGCCCGGTGTGGAGGCAGGGACCATCAAATCGAAAACTGCCCAAAGAGAAGGACTCCACCATTACAGAGGGAGCAACAGGATAGAGGAAAAGGAAAGGTTGTAGCACGGGCCTATGCCATGCAGGGAGATGGAGGAGACGCGGATCCGAATGCAGTGGTGCAAGGTACTGTACATTTGCATGACATATCCATATTTGCATTATATGATTCGTGTAACGACCCGAATATTTGTATTATATTATTAATATTTACGCGAATTCTTTCTTGCCTAATTTCTCGATCTATCCAATTGGATTAATCAATCTGGTGGAAAAGATTGATTTAACCTATCTTTTAAATGCCCTCAATTTCTTAAATTACATAAATGCCCTTAAAAGCCTAAATGACCATTTTACCCTCCCGAGATATTTTTCTAAATATCTACCTATCTCTCTCATTCTCTCATTTCAAAGAAGAAAGAAGAAAGAAGAAAGAAAGGAGAAAGAAGGAGAAGAAAGGAGAAAGATCTTCCTGACGCCCTACCAAGCTCGTTTCTCGCCCGATCGACGAGCCGTGAAAACCCGAACGACCCTCACTACATTATCTACCGGTAATCCTTTTATCCCATTTCATTCCGTTCGTTATTTCTTGCGATTTTTCGTGATTTATATATAGAATTATATATATTAGGATTTTCGTGTTTAGGAAGAATTACTTGACCATTTTTCGTGATTCTTGTGTCTATATGTAGCTTATATGATATATATGATTATATGTGAAATTTAGGATGTTTTATGGTGTAGATTAGGAGATATATGAATTTATATTTTGATTCTCGCGTATGAGGTTCGCGATCTGCTGAGTCTGCTGCTCAGTAGATCCACACGGGCGAACGCACGGTCTTGAGCAAGACCGTGCAAGAGCCCGTGCGCTTCACTTTTCAGCCTGCACGGGCTTGAGCCCGTGCACAGGCCCGTGCGCATGGCCGTTTGCACCTGCACGGTCTTGACACCGTGCTCAAGACCGTGCGGGAGGCCGTGCAACCCCTTTTGTGCTTGCACCGGCTTGCCAAGCCCGTGCGTAAGCCCGTGCGTTGGCCGGTGCAACATACTTAGTGTATTTTCCAGCCTTTTCCTTTCTTGCACTTCGGGAATTGGTCAACCCCACTCATTTGAATGTTGACTTTTCTCATACGACCTCCGAATATCAATCCGATTTCACCTATAGCTTCCTCGAGCCTTGGGATTTGATATTCTTCATAATTTACAATTTACCCGACCCTAATTGACCGTCAATTGACACCTTTGCTTGTTTAGGGATTTTATCCCATCTTTCCCGTTTCTTGTCCGATTAATCCTGTATTCGCGAGAGAATGTCTTTATATTATTTTAAGCATGTCTACGTGCCCTAATTGCGTTTAAGCATGCCTTTAATATTTATTATTTACGTTCTTTCATTATTTAACATTTCATTAATATTCTTTAATTGTCGTACCGTAATTTACATGTTTAATTGATTTACTTCCCATATTGCGTTTATTGCATGATTGGATTCTATGTGAATTGCCGTGCGTCATCTGTTGTCTTGTGTCTTGCTTTTAGTATTGTCGGTCTTGTTTTCATCCTCTAGGCCCTGTGTATTACAGGTGGGTCCAACGAGGGAGAAACCTGACTACCGCTTGCTTTCATACTGTCTTGTCGAGCCAGGTAAGGGTTTTAAATTGTTTTCAACTGGAGTAAGAACATAGTTTATTTAGGCTTCGAAATAACTTATTCCCCGCCTTTTCTTATTGCTTGTTGTACTGTCTTTAATACTCCTTACATGCTTAGTCAAACCGTTTGGATAGCAAACCAAAATGATTTGAAATGTTTCCAACTAGAGACAAGTAACTTATTTGTTTTAAAAAGTAACTATTTGATCTCTGAGGCACTTATAAGTAACGTCGTTAGGGACATCCGTCAGTATGCTCCCGAAGCGTACGACGCTTATGAGTATTTCCTAGATCGTTACATCAACTTGTCTCAAAAGCACCTTTTGCCATTCATACTTAACTACTTGCATCATATTTTCGAACGGCCCTTTTGGCCACTTTAACTATCATTGATTTCAAAAGCGAGCCATAGCCTGTTTTATGACTTGGGCCCGGAGTATACAAGAGGTGAGCCTGGGGACGTGCGTCTAGGGCAAATCCCGATGTATACTTCTAGCGCGTTAACTTGGGCCGGCTAGGAGGTTGGCTAGCCTAAGTTGATGCGAACGGTGGTGCTAATCGCGTCTCCTTAAACCCTGTACGGTGGTGCTGATCGCGTCTCCTTAAATCCTGATGGTGGTGCTAATCGCGTCTCCTTAAATCCTGTTTATGAATCTTGGTGATGGAGTACTTGCTTGCATGTTTTTCAATGGGGAGTTATAAGGAGAGGGCCCGTTCTCGCCGGGACACATTACTGCATGATTTATTGCATTTATTGCTTGTCTAATTGTTTTATGGCTTTCGTGACAAGTCGAAGCACATTCCGGTTTTCTTCAATTATCATATGTACTTCCCTATATATATATAAAACCCGGAAGTGTGACTCGTACTTGCTACCCTAAGTCCCTTTTATTACCCAACTAATATTCTTTCAATCGGCTTGATATTTCGTGCAAATGTTTTAAAGGATTCGGTTCGTCAACCTTTTGTGTTTTCAAATAAGCCGAACCCGAGTGTTGCTTTGTGTCATTTTACAACTTATATTTCGTATTCGTATTCTTTCTCAAAACGGGCAACACTCACCACTTTTAGTTTTAAAAAGATTAATGACGAACTGTGACCAAAACCCCCTTACTGAGTATCCTTTATACTCACCCCTGCTATTTTGGTTCTTGCTTCAGGTAGACAGGTGGCGACGTCACCTATCTTGTCAGTCGGCATCAGCAGGTCTAGATAGGCTCAGTCTTTCTGGTTTGTCTTGTCAGTGGTCCCAACAACTGTCGAGTCTTGTTTATTGTATTTATTTACTTTACGTACTTATGTGCCCCCGATGTGGGATAGTTGAAGATATCTAGGATTGCATAGGGTAGACTAGTTGAGCCATGGTTAGCACTACGTGTTGTTATTATGTTGTATTTCGATTTGCACATGTTTAATTGACTTTTATGGAATTTGTCTTGTTACTTAAATCGCTTCCGCATTTCTCTGCTCTTCTCTGGTTGTTGTTGGGATGGTTGTCGCTGTTGCCGATGGTTAGTGCTTGAGTGCCGTTCGCTGGAGTGGGTTTTTGAGTTGAGGCCCCTCGCTGAAGCTCGGGAATCCATTTCGGTGCGGATGTGGCGGTCCTTCTTCAGGGGGCGCTACAGTCAGTGGTATCAGAGCCTAGGTTCCCAAAAGGAACCGAAGCTTTGTAATCGCGTCCTGTCTTGTCTCTTGTGTCTGCCCGTTTCGTGTCAATGAGACTTAGAGTTTCCAGTCACAGGTGCTTGAGAACTCCTTAGTATTGAAATTGTGATTGATCTTCCTTTGGAATGGCCAACCAACCGTTTGATCTGTTACAATTGTAGTACTGAGTTGGGATCGAATGCAAGTGGATGTGGAACTCGAGGTAGCGTCTGTCTTGTCTTGTCGTCTTGTCGTGTTCTGCTTGGGTCTTGTCGTGTCTAGGTCGTACGGCTATAGGATCGAGTTCTTCTTGTTCTGTGATTTGTTTCATGCTTAACTTGTCTACATGCTATCCGAATCATATATGTATGCTTTGATTAAATTTTTATATGCCTTACGTGACCATTCCATTAACCGAACATGCATCTTTTTCCTAGTTTATTGAGCGCAGGTACATAATGCCTCATCGAAGACCCCCTACCGCTCCCTTATCTCCGAATTCGATTGCAAGGGAGTTAGTGACAGCGATGAGACAGATTGCTGAGCAAGTGCATCAAGAGAGACAACGACAACAGCAGCATATACCTGCGAGACAAACCGAGGGTCAATCCCTGGACAGATTTCTGCACTTCAACCCACCTTGCTTCGTGGGTGAACCAGATGACCTTAAAGCCGAGGCTTGGATAGCCGATCTGGAGCGAATCTTTCGAGTTTTACACTGCGGGGACCCCGAGAGGGTCGAGTATGCCATCTTTCTCATTAGAGGACCAGCTGAGGATTGGTGGCGTTACATAGAACAGAGATGGATCGCTGAGAGAATTCCGTACACTTGGTCACGGTTCCTATCCGACTTCCGAGAGAAGTACGTGCCGCAAGTGGTACGTGACAGCCGAGAAAGAGAGTTCATGTCCCTCACCCAAGGAGCTCTCCCTGTTGCACAATACGAGGCACTTTTCAGCCGCCTCATCGTCTATGCTCCTCACATTGCATCTGACGATCGAAGAAGAGCGCGAAAGTTCATCGAGGGACTTCAGCCGGAGATCTTGGAAAGATTAGTAGGATTGGACATTCGAGTTTATCACGAGGCAGTTAATAGAGCTATGAGAGTGGAGTCCGATCTTCAAGAGATGAGACGAGGTATTCCTCACATGAAAGGATCCTCTTTCAACGAGAAGGCAAGAAGAGAACCAGCCAGACCGAGCACTTTTCCGACATCGAGACCACACTACGAGATGCCAAAACCTACCGAACCTGAAGTGAACGAGGACCCCATTCCCTGCGAATATTGTGGGAAGACAAATCACGAGACTGCAAGATGTAGGAGGAAACTGGGACGTTGCCTCAGATGTGGGAGTAGCAAGCATCGAGTTCAAGACTGCCCCGACTCAAGCAACCCTCGGGGAAGGAAAAGGGGGTCCCGACCATGATACCGACTCGCAGAGGTACATTGCATTATTATAGCATTCATTCATAATATTTTGTTTCGAATGATAATTGCTTTAAATATGTGTTAAGTGTTTTATATAATTACGTGTTTTAACTGCTTTCAAAATTCACACTTACACTGATTGAATGATTAGATGCTAAGATTTATGTGACCTCTATGTGGATAGCGTGGAATTCGATAAATTCGTTATACGCTATTAGAGAGTGCTAAGGACAAGGAGTTCTTGGCCGACTAGGATCGATTCTGTTGCGAGTATGTTATGCGGTTCTGGACAGCACCGACATCGACAAATCGAGTCTGAAGGAGTATACTTCTGAAGGTATGTCTGAAGATGAATCAACTAGTGAAGAGGATAATGAATTATCTGACGATGAGGATTATATGGGAGACGAGTCGACATCAGCTTCCGATAATGACGACCCTGATGTTTCGTATGAAGTCGAGCGAAGAAATGATGAAAATGATGGTTTAATGGAAGGCGGAGAGGAGAAATCATCAAATACCCTTGAAGATGAGAAAACACTCGGTAGAAAGAATAAGAAAGAGTGTGATCTTAAAGAGACAGATTGTGAGAAAGACGAGGAGTACAATAGGAGAAATGATGATGGCGTTACTTCCTGTAAAAGGAACTCTAATCAAGAAACAGGAGAAGGATGTGACAATTGTCATTGAGGATACAAAGAATACAAGAATCAGTCGGAAGAACGAAATAGATAATGACAGTGGCGATGGACCTTGCTTTGGGATTTTCTTCTTCGACGTTAGCCTTGTCTAGGGTTTTCGTAATTCCGTCTTTCGCATGACTTTGAATTTTATTTGGAATGTTATTTGCCTTTAAATATTTTGTTATGCATGATGTTTTATAATGTATTTTAATTGCTCCTAAATGTTCGTTTTTAATTCGCGTTATTAGAACTCTTAGATTATACTCCTCTTAACTAACCCCGAAGTCCGGAGGAGAATCTGAGGACAGATTCTTTTGAAGAGGGGAGTATTGTAACGACCCGAATATTTGTATTATATTATTAATATTTACGCGAATTCTTTCTTGCCTAATTTCTCGATCTATCCAATTGGATTAATCAATCTGGTGGAAAAGATTGATTTAACCTATCTTTTAAATGCCCTCAATTTCTTAAATTACATAAATGCCCTTAAAAGCCTAAATGACCATTTTACCCTCCCGAGATATTTTTCTAAATATCTACCTATCTCTCTCATTCTCTCATTTCAAAGAAGAAAGAAGAAAGAAGAAAGAAAGGAGAAAGAAGGAGAAGAAAGGAGAAAGATCTTCCTGACGCCCTACCAAGCTCGTTTCTCGCCCGATCGACGAGCCGTGAAAACCCGAACGACCCTCACTACATTATCTACCGGTAATCCTTTTATCCCATTTCATTCCGTTCGTTATTTCTTGCGATTTTTCGTGATTTATATATAGAATTATATATATTAGGATTTTCGTGTTTAGGAAGAATTACTTGACCATTTTTCGTGATTCTTGTGTCTATATGTAGCTTATATGATATATATGATTATATGTGAAATTTAGGATGTTTTATGGTGTAGATTAGGAGATATATGAATTTATATTTTGATTCTCGCGTATGAGGTTCGCGATCTGCTGAGTCTGCTGCTCAGTAGATCCACACGGGCGAACGCACGGTCTTGAGCAAGACCGTGCAAGAGCCCGTGCGCTTCACTTTTCAGCCTGCACGGGCTTGAGCCCGTGCACAGGCCCGTGCGCATGGCCGTTTGCACCTGCACGGTCTTGACACCGTGCTCAAGACCGTGCGGGAGGCCGTGCAACCCCTTTTGTGCTTGCACCGGCTTGCCAAGCCCGTGCGTAAGCCCGTGCGTTGGCCGGTGCAACATACTTAGTGTATTTTCCAGCCTTTTCCTTTCTTGCACTTCGGGAATTGGTCAACCCCACTCATTTGAATGTTGACTTTTCTCATACGACCTCCGAATATCAATCCGATTTCACCTATAGCTTCCTCGAGCCTTGGGATTTGATATTCTTCATAATTTACAATTTACCCGACCCTAATTGACCGTCAATTGACACCTTTGCTTGTTTAGGGATTTTATCCCATCTTTCCCGTTTCTTGTCCGATTAATCCTGTATTCGCGAGAGAATGTCTTTATATTATTTTAAGCATGTCTACGTGCCCTAATTGCGTTTAAGCATGCCTTTAATATTTATTATTTACGTTCTTTCATTATTTAACATTTCATTAATATTCTTTAATTGTCGTACCGTAATTTACATGTTTAATTGATTTACTTCCCATATTGCGTTTATTGCATGATTGGATTCTATGTGAATTGCCGTGCGTCATCTGTTGTCTTGTGTCTTGCTTTTAGTATTGTCGGTCTTGTTTTCATCCTCTAGGCCCTGTGTATTACAGGTGGGTCCAACGAGGGAGAAACCTGACTACCGCTTGCTTTCATACTGTCTTGTCGAGCCAGGTAAGGGTTTTAAATTGTTTTCAACTGGAGTAAGAACATAGTTTATTTAGGCTTCGAAATAACTTATTCCCCGCCTTTTCTTATTGCTTGTTGTACTGTCTTTAATACTCCTTACATGCTTAGTCAAACCGTTTGGATAGCAAACCAAAATGATTTGAAATGTTTCCAACTAGAGACAAGTAACTTATTTGTTTTAAAAAGTAACTATTTGATCTCTGAGGCACTTATAAGTAACGTCGTTAGGGACATCCGTCAGTATGCTCCCGAAGCGTACGACGCTTATGAGTATTTCCTAGATCGTTACATCAACTTGTCTCAAAAGCACCTTTTGCCATTCATACTTAACTACTTGCATCATATTTTCGAACGGCCCTTTTGGCCACTTTAACTATCATTGATTTCAAAAGCGAGCCATAGCCTGTTTTATGACTTGGGCCCGGAGTATACAAGAGGTGAGCCTGGGGACGTGCGTCTAGGGAAAATCCCGATGTATACTTCTAGCGCGTTAACTTGGGCCGGCTAGGAGGTTGGCTAGCCTAAGTTGATGCGAACGGTGGTGCTAATCGCGTCTCCTTAAACCCTGTACGGTGGTGCTGATCGCGTCTCCTTAAATCCTGATGGTGGTGCTAATCGCGTCTCCTTAAATCCTGTTTATGAATCTTGGTGATGGAGTACTTGCTTGCATGTTTTTCAATGGGGAGTTATAAGGAGAGGGCCCGTTCTCACCGGGACACATTACTGCATGATTTATTGCATTTATTGCTTGTCTAATTGTTTTATGGCTTTCGTGACAAGTCGAAGCACATTCCGGTTTTCTTCAATTATCATATGTACTTCCCTATATGTATATAAAACCCGGAAGTGTGACTCGTACTTGCTACCCTAAGTCCCTTTTATTACCCAACTAATATTCTTTCAATCGGCTTGATATTTCGTGCAAATGTTTTAAAGGATTCGGTTCGTCAACCTTTTGTGTTTTCAAATAAGCCGAACCCGAGTGTTGCTTTGTGTCATTTTACAACTTATATTTCGTATTCGTATTCTTTCTCAAAACGGGCAACACTCACCACTTTTAGTTTTAAAAAGATTAATGACGAACTGTGACCAAAACCCCCTTACTGAGTATCCTTTATACTCACCCCTGCTATTTTGGTTCTTGCTTCAGGTAGACAGGTGGCGACGTCACCTATCTTGTCAGTCGGCATCAGCAGGTCTAGATAGGCTCAGTCTTTCTGGTTTGTCTTGTCAGTGGTCCCAACAACTGTCGAGTCTTGTTTATTGTATTTATTTACTTTACGTACTTATGTGCCCCCGATGTGGGATAGTTGAAGATATCTAGGATTGCATAGGGTAGACTAGTTGAGCCATGGTTAGCACTACGTGTTGTTATTATGTTGTATTTCGATTTGCACATGTTTAATTGACTTTTATGGAATTTGTCTTGTTACTTAAATCGCTTCCGCATTTCTCTGCTCTTCTCTGGTTGTTGTTGGGATGGTTGTCGCTGTTGCCGATGGTTAGTGCTTGAGTGCCGTTCGCTGGAGTGGGTTTTTGAGTTGAGGCCCCTCGCTGAAGCTCGGGAATCCATTTCGGTGCGGATGTGGCGGTCCTTCTTCAGGGGGCGCTACAATTCGGGTGCGACGCATTCTTTTATTGCACCTGAATATGTTTCTAGATTATCTTTATCTGCCGAGTCTTTTCCGTATGTGCTTGAGGTTAATTCCCCGTTGGGAATTTCTTATTTGTGCAATCGAGTCTTTCGAGACTGTCCGTTGAGGATAGATGATCGTGATTATCCTGCTGATCTCATTGAACTTCCGATGAGTCATTACGGGATAATATTGGGAATGGACTGGCTATATCGGCATCAAGCTTATATTGATTGTTTCGGGAAAAAAATTGCTCTGGGAGCTGACAGCGAGATTTTGGGCAAAAGGTTTGACAAGATTCCTCGAGTTTCTTATGTTAAAGCCGCCCGAATGATTCGCAAGGGATCTCCGGCCTTTGTTGCTTATCTACTAAACCGTCCGAAAGAGCAAGTTAAGCTTGAGGAGGTACCAGTAGTTGGAGAATTCCCTGATGTGTTTCCTGAGAGTTTGAATTCTTTGCCTCCGGAACGAGAGATAGAGTTTGTGATTGATTTAGCTCCGGGTGCCGAACCGTATTCAAAGACTCCTTACCGTATGGCTCCGGCAGAGTTGAAAGAATTGAAGATTCAGTTGGATGGATTGTTGGAGAGTGGGTACATTCGACCGAGTACTTCGCCGTGGGGTGCGCCTGTTCTTTTTGTAAAAAAGAAGGATGGGACGTTGAGGATGTGTATAGATTATCGCGAACTGAATCGGATGACGATAAAGAATAAATATCCTCTACCTCATATCGAAGAGTTGTTCGATATCCTGCAAGGGTCGAAAGTGTACTCCAAGCTAGATCTCCGACAGGGGTATTACCAGTTGCGAATCCGAGAATCAGACATACCGAAGACTAGGTTTAATACTCGATATGGGCATTTTGAGTTCGTAGTTATGCCTTTCGGGTTAACGAATGCCCCAGCTGCTTTCATGGATTTGATGCATCGTACTTTTCGGTCATACCTCGATAAGTTTGTGGTGATCTTCATTGATGATATCCTGGTTTTCTCAAAGACTAAGGAAGAACATGCCGAGCATCTTCGCATCGTATTAAGAACTCTCCAAGAGCACCAGCTGTATGCCAAGTTCAGTAAATGCGAATTTTGGCTTGATAAAGTTACCTTCCTTGGTCATGTGATATCAGGAGATGGAATCGAAGTTGATCCTTCTAAAATCGAGGCCGTAATGAAATGGGAGCAGCCGAAGACTCCAACTGAAGTCCGAAGTTTTCTAGGGTTAGCTGGCTATTACAGGCGTTTCGTTCAAGATTTCTCCAAGATAGCCACTCCGCTGACCAATTTAACTCGCAAGGACGTGCCTTTTAAGTGGGACGATAAATGCGAGGCAAGTTTCCAAGAGCTAAGGAAACGGTTGACTACTGCTCCGGTACTTGCACTTCCTGAAGGTTCCGAAGGGTTTACGGTTTATACCGATGCCTCGAAAGAAGGGTTAGGATGCGTTCTTATGCAGAATGGCAAAGTGATTGCTTATGCTTCGCGTAAGTTAAAAGATGCTGAGAAGAACTATCCTATCCACGATCTCGAGCTAGCTGCTATTATCTTTGCCCTAGGAAAATGGCGACACTATTTATACGGCGTAACCTTCGATATTTTCACCGATCACCAGAGTTTGAAGTATTTACATACTCAGAAAGATCTTAACCGCAGGCAACGACGGTGGATGGAATTCCTTGAAGATTATGATTGCCGTATCCAATATCATCCAGGCAAAGCTAACGTAGTAGCCGATGCTTTAAGTAGACAAGCAAAGGTAGCTAGCTTGGAAGGAACCTCTACAGGAGTGATGTCAGAAGCAGGGAGATGTCACTTAGTCTCTCAACCGCGGATTGCGAATCTCTCAGTGAGACCGGATTTGGTTCAGAGACTTAAAGATGAGCAGAGTGTTGATGACTGGATTCAAAGACAGATCGTGAGGACGCAAGATGATCCGAACTCCTCATTTGCTTTCGATGATATGGGTCTTCTTCGTTTTAAGAATCGTATTTGTGTGCCAAAGAGTCTAAAGACCGAGATCATGGAGGAAGCACATAAATCTGCTTATGCCGTCCATCCGGGAGGTAATAAGATGTACAGAGATCTTAAGACTCAATATTGGTGGCATGGAATGAAACGAGAAGTTGCTGATTTCGTGAGACGGTGTTTGACTTGTCAACGAGTTAAAGCCGAACATCAGCAACCCGGTGGAACTCTACAGCCACTCTCTATTCCGGATTGGAAATGGGAAGATATTGCTATGGATTTCATGTCCGGATTACCAAGAGTTCGGGGTGGATATGATACGATTTGGGTAATTGTGGATCGTTTGACGAAATCCGCTCATTTCATTCCAATTCGAAAGACCACCAATGTCAAGAAACTGGCAGAACTGTATATCGAGCAGATTGTAAAGTTACATGGAGTTCCGAAGAGTATCGTGTCCGATCGAGATCCCAAGTTTACTTCCCGACTTTGGCAAGAAATTCACAGAAACTTGGGAACGAATTTGAAATTTAGCACAGCTGCTCACCCGCAAACTGATGGTCAATCTGAGAGAACCATCAAGATTCTAGGCGACATGTTACGAGCTTGTGCTCTCGACTTCTCCACGAGTTGGGACAAGCAACTACCGCTCATTGAATTCGCCTACAACAACAGCTACCAAGCGACGATTGGGATGCCCCCGTACGAAGCGCTTTATGGACGTAAATGCCGATCCCCTCTGTACTGGGAATTAGAAGACTGGCGAAGAACTAAAGACGGAGTGGAACGAGCTCTACCTCCAAAGACGATCCAGGAAACACTTGATAAGATTGCAATCATTCGACAGAGAATGAAAGCTGCTCAGGATCGTCAGAAGAGTTATGCTGATAAGAGACGCTGGGATTTGGAATTTGAAGAGGGAGACAAAGTGTTTCTTAAGGCGACATTGAGGAAAGGATTCGCTAGAGTGTGAAAAGGTGGGAAACTCAGTCCGAGATATTTGGGACCCTATGAGGTTATTGAACGGATTGGGAAGACTGCCTACCACCTGAACCTGCCCTCGGCTCTAACTGGGATTCACAATGTCTTCCATGTTTCTCAATTGCGAAAATACTATCCCGACGAATCTCATATGCTCCGAGAGGAAGAAGTTCAGGTAGAGCCTGACTTGACGATCGAGATGAAACCTGTTGAGATTCAGGATCGTAAGTTCAAACAACTCCGCAACCGACAAATCCCCTTGGTTCGTGTGTTATGGAGAAACCGAACCACCGAACAAGTAACTTGGGAAATGGAAGAGAAGATGCGAACTCATTATCCCGAGTTATTTGCGGAGTCGAATTAGAATCTGGGGACCAGATTCTCCGAAGGGGGGGATAGTGTAACGCCCCGTTATTTTATAACGCTTCGGTAAGTTTACCGACTAATAGCTCTTGTGTGTATTATTTGCAAATTATGGGATTATGTGAATTATATGAATTAATGTGTGATTCTATATGTGAATAATATGATGAATTCATAAGAATTTTTATATTTGAAATTTACTTCACACTATGTTATATTTGAAGTGTTGTATTTGAAATCTTATGAAATTTTGTCAATTATATTTGACTTGTATGATATTAATCTTGAAATATACATAAATATATATGAGAATATATACATAAATATCTATACAAATATATATACAAGTATATACATATAGCTAGCTAATTTTGACTATTCAAAATAACTTATATTTATTTAATTATCTCATTTCTCTCCACATTTTTCTACACTATTCTCAAGCAACATTCTCTTCTTCTTCCTCTCATCTCTCGGCCCTCATTCCACCAGACACCACCACCACTTTCAACCACCATCAAAGCACCAAAAATCATCCCCTCTCTTGCTACAAAAAGTTGCTCTTTCATCTAAGGAACAAGCCTCTACTTTCTATTTTTGCAAACAAGCTCTCTACATCTCCTTTCTCCTCCATTTTCTCCTTCAAGGTAAGGTTGCAAATCTCTTTAATCTTTGAGTTTCAATGTCTCATATGTTGATGAAGTGAAGAAGTAGGCTAGAATGAATGATTGATGAGCTTAGTTTGGTTGTTGATAGCATGTAGCATTACTTGTGATTTTTCATATAAATTTGATTATTATGCAATGTTGGATTGATGAATTTAGATGCTTAGATGCTCAAATGGATTGGTAATTCATGTTAGTTCATGATATTAAGCTAATTGGTGAAGTTTTGTGGAGTTTGGGATTGAAAAATGAGAGTTTGGCAAAATATGTAGGGGCTGATGAATAGTGATTTTTGAGCATTTGGCTTCATTTTTCGATTCTTTTGGTATTAAAAATCCTTAAATATAGTAGCTAAGTGATGCCGGAAATTTCGGATTAATCGGAGTTGATTTGCTATGCAAAGTATTAAACGAGGGGTGGTTTGTGTAATATTTACAAACCTTTGAATTTTGGTTTCCAAGCTTCCATATTACTTGAATGCTTAGTTTAGCTTCATATCATGTATGTTTGATTGTGTTTGAATGCATTTGAATGAGTTTAATTGTGTTTAAATGCATTTATACATAATATGTTATTTTGAGCATAAAATGCATTTCATAGCCGTGCGTCGTATTTGGTTGTTTTATTGAGTCGTGTCTCACCTCGAGGCCTGTGTATTACAGGTAGGACCTCGCGGGACTGATCTCGGGTCGTTGGAAACCCTTTTTGTAAAGCCTACAGGTGAGGATGTAAAATGTTTTCTAACTGGGGCATGAACAAATATTGCGAAAACCATATCCTTTGTAATTCAATTATATATTACCAATACTTGAAATAAAAGGATTTGATATAAAAATGATATATGTGTATTTTTTCTAAAATGGTTTGAAAATAGAGACAAGAGAACTATTTTGTTTTTAAAAGTAACATTTGGTCTCGGGTCTTGCTCGTATGCCTCGAGTTATAGGCAACGTGTGGAGAAACCCTAGACGGTTACATACCTTGTCTCGAACGACCCTTTTGGTCAACTAAAACATTTATAAAGCGAGATTATATTTCCTTTAACCCTATTGAGGACGCTCTTAGGGTATATTTGGGCCCCGGATTATACTAGAGATGGAAACCCGGAGATGTGCGTCTAGGGTGAAGCCCTTAGTAAAATCCAGATTGTATATATGGATGGAGACCCAGTGACGATCATCTAATATATAATCAAAGGGTATTACTCTTTGCTAGTCGGAGGTAGTCTAGCTCGGGTAATACTTACACCGGTGCTATTAATCGGTTTTGGTGAAATCTTGGGTAGCTCCCTTGATAAGCCAAACGGTGTTACGGATTTCATAATAATTATCATATGTTTTGGGAGTTATAAGGAGATGACCCGATCTCGCCGGGAATAAAATGTTTTATAAAATGTTTTGATTCAATATTTAATTCACAAAACTTAGATGAATTGTAAAAGAGCTTATCGACACTAGATTTGCTTATATCAACCTAAGTGTGAGTTAAATATGCTTTTATTATATACATATATTCCCTTCCTCACTGAGTTCGTTTGACTCACATCCCGTTTTGGTTCATGCTTCAGGTTAGCGGTCAGGTACTGGCAGCAGCATTGTAGGATCATCAGTCTTTGGAGTCAGTTATATATATTTTGTTAGCTGAATTCAATTACATATATTTTGTCATGTTAAATAGAATGTAGTTGAAACGTGGATGAAATATGAAACTTGATGACTATTTGGAATGATGAATTTGATGGGATTATGATATATATATATTAATATCATGCTATTGAGATGATGATACTTGCTTCCGATTCGTTAATGTTACATTGCTGTTGTTGATGTTGTTGATGTTGGTGTTGTTGTTGGGGAGTTGCTGTTGCCAGATTGTGGGAATCCCGTTGTCCGGGGCGGGTTTTCGAGTGGTGGTATTTAACTATCGCTCGGGGGCTCGTTTCGGTCCGGGGGTTGTGGCGTGGGGGACGTCACAGTGTGTGTAGAAACAAGAAAGTTACAAGCTTAAGAAATTTTTCTTTCATTGTGTGTATAGTCCTGTAGCGCCCCCTGAAGAAGGACCGCCACATCCGCACCGAAGCGAACTCCCGAGCTTCAGCGAGGAGCTTCAACTCAAAAATCCACTCCGGCGAATGACACTCAAGCAATAACCATCGGCAACAGCGACAACCATCCCAACAACAATCACAACAATACAGAGATATGCAGAAGCGATTTAAAAGATAATCAAATAAATCCATAAACGCCTACGAGGTTAACATAATATCAATTAAGCATGTGCAATTCGAAATACAATAGAATAACAACACGTAGTGCCATCCAAGGCTCAACTAGTCTATCCTGTACAATCCTAGATATCGTCAACTATCCAACATCAGGGGCACATAAGTACGTAAAGTAAATAAATACAATAAACAAGACTCGACGGTTGTTGGGACCACTGACAAGACAAACCAGAAAGACTGAGCCTATCTAGACCTGCTGATGCCGACTGACAAGATGGGTGACATCGCCACCTGTCTACCTGAAGCAAGAACCAAAATAGCAGGGGTGAGTATAAAGGATACTCAGTAAGGGGGTTTTGATCACAGTTCGTCATTTATCTTTTAAAACTAAAAGTGGTGTGTAACGCCCCAAAAATCTGAATTATTATCCGGTACGTCCGAATTGTTATTTTGCGCGATTTAATTATTTTATTTGATAGTTAGTATGTGAATTTTCTTTACAACTTCATAAATGAGTGAATTTTGGTTTTTACACCATTTCATGTCAACGTGTGTTCAATTGTACGAGTTTTGACTGTAAAATTGTTTAATTCCGACAACCTGCTAATTTTAGTAAGTTCGGAGTAATTACGATTTTGCCCCTCGTTTCTAAGTCAAGTCAAAGTTGACTTGACCAACTCTCTCTCTCCCTCAATCCTCACTTCACGTTATAAAAGAAAAGAAAGGAGAAGAAAAAGAGAAAAAGAAGAGAGAAAGGAGAAGAAGCTTCGATTGATCATTCCGACTTCGATTCCCGACCGAATCTCGATCGTGAAACTTTACGAACTCCTCACGATCTATTCTTCATGTAAGCTTCTCACGTCCTTCGCATTTAATGCTTCCTAGGTTGTGATTTATAGGATTTTGTGAATAGTTGAATAATATATGAAAAATGTGATTTTGAATGATTTTGTGGATGGATTTATGTGGTTCTTGGTCCTATAGGTAGATTAGATGTTGTAGATCATTAAATGTAAGTTTTAGTTTGAGGTTTGCATGATTTATATGATTTAAATGTTGATTTTTGGCTCATTCTCGAGAACCCCTCGCGATTCTGCTGTTCTGATAATCCGCACGGCCTTACGCACGGTCTTGAGACCATGCGCCAAGACCGTGCGCCTATTTTGTGCCTTGCACGGCCTTACGCACGGCCGTGCGCATGCCGGTGCGCAGGCCAGTGCAAGTGTTCGTGCACCGGCTTGACCACGCGTTCAAGCCCGTGCGTCCGCCCGTCCCCAAGACCGTGTGTATGCCTTAACCAAAATTTCTCCATTTTCAACTTCTTGCTCTCGGCATTGTGGGTCAAAGGAGCAATTAAAAAGTTGACTTTCTTCGTTTGACCTCCGATTTGAGATCTGATTTCACCTATAGGTCCTATAAATCATGAAATACATATTTTAGGTAGTTTGAATTTTTCCGACTTCGTTTGGGCCCCGTTTCTCGTGTTTTTCGTTTAGGCCTTTTTGGCTATTTTTCAAATATTGTCCGTTTCTTCCGAAACTTGAATGCATGCTTCCTTATTGCCTTTTATGCATGATTATGAACTATTATTGCATTCTAACTTGTGTTGCTTATCGAATTCTATGAATTTCTATGTTTTGTTACAATGTGAACCTAAGTGATATGAATGATTGTTTAACGTGCTTCTATGTGTTTTAAATCTTTCGTATAAGCCGTGCGTCGTCATTAGTCTTATTTGGTTGTGTCCTTGTATTTTTGCAGACGATACTCCCGTGGAGTAGCGTGCCGGTCTCGCATTCTTGCTTTCGTTTTTGTCAAGCCAACAGGTGGGGTTTTCAGTTTCTTATAGTATACGATAATACGTACATAATACCAACCCTACTACACGATAAGCCTTGTTTTATGATTTGTTTTACATCCGTTTGTACATATAGTAGATATTTAAGCTTATACTTTTATGATCTTGAAAACGATTTAATATGAAAAGTATTATGTATAAATTTGTGAAATGTGTACGAAAGAGGTAGGAAAATCTTTGTTTTTCGAAAGCGAACTTTGGCATTATAGCCTCGCACACGACTTGCCTCGAACGGTCTTTTGACCACATGAAAATGATTGAAAAGCGAGCTATGTATATGTATATGTTTGACCTGTTCTGATGGGCCCGGAGTAAGGACTATAGGACGAAGTCGGTAGACGTCGGGCCTACGGCGGAAATTCTATGGTTTCCTCCACCTTTGGGAGCTCGAGGTGAGGCCGGAGTGGCAGCCCTTTGAGTACCTGAGCTGTTTATGTATGATCTGTGTAGTTAGGGGTTGCTCCCTGATTACAACTGGAGGAATAAGGAGGGTTTCTGTTTTTATGATTTGACTAGTGGTTCAGAACTCTTCTCGCTGAGTTATACGTTTTGTTTTGTTTCATTTTGAGCTAGTTCACCAATCGTTTGCGAAAAACTTTACTTCTATTGTTTTCTTTCTGTTTAAACTGGTGATCTACTTTCGTTTATTCTTATGTACTGTCTTTTTCCCCCTCACTTAGTCGTTTGACTAACCCCATTCGTTTCACCCTTTGGTTTCAGGATTCTAGGCGGGACTCATAGTATTGGGTCGTTGTCGGTCGGGTTACACGCTTTTGTCTTATGTAAACTCTTGTTTCTTGTTGACTTGATATTTGTTATGTAGGATTATACTTATGTATAGCCGGGAATAATATTGTAGAACCCGTTGTAAATATTTTTTCGTATTTATGGGAATTTGCTAGCCTTGGTGGGCTTTACCTAACTGCACAGCCATTATGAATTTTATGTTTGTCTATATATTGCTTCCGCTTTTGGTTTGTCCCTATTTTGAAACTCCCGCCTAGTAGTAAATGAGTCCGGTTTTCCGTTCGCCGGGTTTTGATTCGGGTCGGATTACTTTCGATTCCGGGTCAGGATCCAGTGCGGGGCGTGCGTCTGCTTGTTTGGCGGCGCCAGCTACAGTTGGTATCAGAGCCCTATGGGTTCAATGGCCTATGCTTTGAAGCGTCGAATTTGTCTAGGTCCGTACGGCTTAGGAACTATGTGAATTGCGTGATTGTGCTTAAGTGATTGTGTGAATTTGACTTCCTTACGTGTTAATGCTTTACATGATCACTTATCGTCATGCATAATTGTACAGTTTTGCAGGATGCGTCGTGGTAGAGGTCCTCCTCCACCTCCTCCCCCGCCAGAGGGACCTACGCCAGCCCAATTTATGGCGGCGTTACAGTAGTATGCTCTTCATGCTCCTCAGGAGACGCCGGAATAGATGGCTATGAAGGCAATGAATCAGTTTCTCAATCGTAATCCACCACCGTTTGAGGGAGCACCAGATGATGTGGCTGCAGAGGCCTGGATATCGGCCTTGGAGAAGATATTCAGACTAATGCACACTACGGATCCACAGAGGGTCGAGTATGCTGCCTACCTAATGATTGGGGCAGCACAGGACTGGTGGACACGGATTGATCAGCGTTGGACGCGTGATCGGGTGGTTCCGACATGGGCTCAGTTTTTGGTGGAGTTTAGGGCTAAGTACATCCCGTTGGTAGTCAGACAATAGCGGGAAAGGGAGTTTTTGAACTTGAAGCAGGGCACGTCCTCGGTAGATCAGTATGAGGCACATTTCTCTCAACTCATTGTTCACTGTTCCTATATGGTTGAGGACGAGGAGAGAAAGACACGCCAGTTCGTAGAGGGTTTGTCTCACAGCATTCGACTGCATATGATGGCTGTCCGCCCCCGATTTTATTCCGATGCAGTTGAGATGGCTCTTGGTATAGAGTCAGAGCTGAGACAGATGAGGCCTACGTCAGCACCTGCCCTCGCAGCCGCGAAGGGTTTTCCGTCGGGTCCGAAGAGGTCTTCAGCTGGGAAGAAACCGTTTCAGCAGGCTCCGAAGCCGAACGTTCCTGTAGCGCCCCGCTCTACAGCCCCCGAACCTGCACGGATTCCCAAGCCGAATACTGTGCCTCAACCCGAGAACCCATGCAAGCTAACGGGTCAATCCCGACACTTGGCAACAGTGAATCCCCAAAATAAAACATTTAAATAAATCAGAGAATATATAGCGGAAGCATTTAAATCCATATTAACAAAAAATGCCACTCCGGGGCCAATACATTAACAATTATCAACAACAGCCCATTCAGGGGCAACATGATTTTAAATAAAAATCTACGGGGATCAATATAATATTATCTACAATCCAGATTGACAAGAATAATGAACGAGAGATCAAAAGACAACTAACGAGACTCGGCAAAACCAAAAAGCCTATCTATGCACTGTTGCCCATCCGACACGTAAGACATGTCGGTCTCTCTCAAACCTGAGGCAAGAACCAATTAAAGGAGGGTGAGTCAAAATACTCAGTGAAGATGTGAGGACAAGTCGAGTCATGCTTCCGGATTCTTATAGAAAATACATATGCGATAATGGAGAAACCGGAATATGCTTCGACTTGGATATACAATTAAAATTAAATTCAGTAACACTATAAAGCAGTAAATACGATCCCAGCAAGAATGGGCCTGTTCCTCCTTATATCTCCACGGTGCATGTATAAATACTCCATCGCCGGTGTCAAGCTAAGGAGCAACCCGAAGCTCAACCATAATGAATTTTAGGAAAATGTGCAACGAATGCAACACCCACCATCGCTCCCAACCGTGGCTATCATCTCCTGACAGGCCACGATTGACGCTTAGTTTTGGGAGAAGCACCTCGGATTACACCCTGAACGCCCGTCCCCAGATGTAACCTTCGGATACCTTCCCGGGCCCAACTTGGAAATAGTCATGTATTTGCTCGCTTTAAAATAACCCATTTGAATGCCAACCGACATTCTGAGCAAGGGTGACGACAAAGGATTAAATCCTAAGTCAAACCGTCACGTAAAATAAATAGTTTTCTTGCCCTTTTGAAAACAAATCAATTTAGTTTACTAATGTATAATTTTGATATTAAATGATTTGAGGATAAAACATAAAAAATATAAACTCGAAATATATAATACATTAATAAGGGATTAGGGGGTTCGCAATTGTATATATATATATGTTCAAGCCCAGTTAAAAGTTTAAATCCTCACCTAGAATTCAAAAAGAGAAAGCCTAGCCGCTAGACTCACTGGTCTCCAACGTCGGACTGATCTGGAGACAAGACAAGACCTAGACAAATCAATAACGACTACAACAACAATAAAAGCGCAAATAAGCAATTATTGGACGAACGGCTAACCAAACATGTTTCCAATCATGCATATGCCAATTATAATATGTAAAGAAGCTATCATGTAAATTTCACGCAATTCCGACAAGTTGTCAAAAATACACATAATTATAATTACACTATTCATAACCCGAACGAGGGCGAAATTAAATAAACATTCCAAAATATAAATCTACAAATTAAAAGGGTTCTATAGGTGAAAACGGTGTAATTTTTGGAGTCCGTATGCAAAAAGTCAACCAAAAATGGTGACCCGAAGACTCAATTGCCGAGAGCAAAGTTTGAAAAAGCTGGAAAAATTCTCTAAGTGTTTCACACGGCCTAGTGCACGGTCTTGAACACGGTGTCAAGACCGTGCACGCACACACAGCCAAACACACGGCCTTGGTGCACGGGCTCAAGCCCGTGCAAGCACAATGAGCTGCACACGGGCTCCTGCACGGTCTTGCGCAAGACCGTGCGTTAGCCCGTGTGGTTCAACTGAACCCAGCAGAAACTTACGGGTTTTCAAATTTTCGAACCAAAAATCCTTAAAACTCATATTTATAACTCAAATTAACACCCATAAATTATAACAATCATTAATCATCATCTAATTCACATTTACATCCAATAAAATCACGAATTGACCAAGAAACGGGCTCGATCTAAGCATATATCTTAAAAATCCCGAAATAATCAAATAATCTCAAAACCTCGAAAAATCGTAAAAGAATTTGGGGAAATTGGTACCTATAGGAAGGTATCGACGAGAGGATCGTTTAGAAACAATCGGCGCGAAATTCCACGGAGATTTGAGCTCGGCACGATCGATTAGGGCTTCGGGAGAAAATTCTCTTTCTTCTTCTCTCAATTTGAAATAAGATTATGAAATGAATTTCGATACTTTTATCAAATATCGAAAAATATCGAAAAATACGAAAGGTTATTTTAGTAATTTTAGAAAATCCAATTAATTACGCGTCGATCAAATATAACGATTAAATATTAAACAAACACAATATAGACACGTAATTTAAATTCGAAATCAATATAATCACATTGGTCATATACGACATAATATATAATAGTTCACATATAACGAGAATTTAGAGATTAAGAAAGATAATTAACGCGTAAAATTACTCACAGTAATTCTCGGATTTCTGGGTCGTTACAATACTCCCCCCTTATGAGAATCTGGTCCCCAGATTCCATCTTTATCAGAAAAGCTCGGGATAAGCTTCTCTCATCTTAGCCTCCGTCTCCCAAGTAGACTGCTCGGTCCAACGGTTCCTCCAGAGAACTCTCACTAATGAAATCTGCTTGTGACGAAGCTGCTGGATCTTGCGATCTTGAATCTGAACCGGTTTCATCTCAATAGTCAAATCCGGCTCAAGCTGAACTCCGTCATCTTGGAGAATATGGGACTCGTCGGGGAAGTACTTGCGAAGCTGTGAGACATGGAAGACATTGTGGATCCCGGTAAGATAAGGTGGTAGGTCCAAACGATATGCGGTATTCCCGATCCGCTCGGTGATCTCAAATGGACCCAAATATCTCGGAGTAAGCTTTCCACCTCTACCGATCCTCGTGAATCCCTTCCTCGGGGAGGCCTTGAGAAAAACTCGGTCTCCCTCTTCGAACTCCAAGTGTCGACGTCTCTTGTCGGCGTAGCTCTTCTGGTGATCTTGAGCTGCTTTCATTCTTTGTCTAATGAGCTGTACCTTATCGATCGCTTCCTGAATGTGATCCGGTGGAGTAGCTCTCTCGTGGCCATTAGCTGACCACTTCCAATCCTCCAATTCCCAATAAATTGGAGATCTGCACTTCCTCCCATAGAGAGCCTCATACGGCGGCATCCCAATCGAGGCTTGATAACTGTTGTTGTAAGCGAACTCGACCAAGGGCAAATGTGAAATCCAACTCGTATGAAAATCGAGCGCACATGCCCGTAACATGTCACTTAGAAATCTGATCGTCCGCTCGGATTGTCCATCAGTCTGAGGATGTGCTGCAGAGCTAAACTTTAGGGTCGTTCCCAAGTTCTTATGAAGTTCTTGCCAAAACTGAGCTGTGAACTTAGGATCCCTGTCGGAAACGATGCTTTCCGGAACACCATGAAGCCTGATTATTTCCTTTTTATACAGTTCTGCAAGCTGCTTAACCTTTGCTGTTTTTCGAACTGGTAGAAAATGCGCTGACTTGGTCAATCGATCAACGATGACCCAGATACTGTCGAAACCTCCACGAACAGTAGGCAATCCAGTCACGAAGTCCATAGTGATCTCCTGCCACTTGGAAGTAGGTACAGGTAGCGGCTGAAGAGTTCCTCCAGGCCTTTGATGTTCGGCCTTGACTCTCTGACATGTTAAACAATGTTTCACATAAGTAGCCACGTCCCTTTTCATACCATTCCACCAATACTGGGTTCTGAGATCACGATACATCTTGTTGCCTCCAGGGTGAACAGCATAAGCAGACTTGTGTGCCTCGTCGAGAATTCCACGCTTCAGGTTCGTGGGAACACAAACTCGGGTCCCAAAGCGAAGCAATCCGGTACCATCGATCCTGAATTTGGTGTCAGGATCATTCTGCATTCTAGCCTTGATCTTCTGAATACCGGCATCCGAATCTTGCTCGTCTCGGATCTGTTGGACTAAATCGGGTTGGACTGAAAGGTTGGCAAGACGAGGATACGATTCAAATCGAGTCCTCCTATCCTCTAGAGAGATATCTGAAGATGTACCCTCCAGGTGTGCCAGGTGAGCCCTCCGGCTCAAAGCATCGGCGACTACGTTCGCCTTCCCAGGGTGATACTGAATGCGGCAGTCATAATCTTCTAAGAATTCCATCCACCGTCTCTGTCTCCTGTTGAGATCTTTCTGAGTGAATAGATACTTCAGACTCTGGTGGTCCGTAAAGATGTCAAAAGTGACACCATACAGATAATGACGCCATTTGCCCAAGGCAAATATCACCGCTGCAAGTTCCAAGTCGTGAATGGGATAGTTCTTTTCGGCATCTTTCAGTTTCCTAGAAGCATAAGCAACGACCTTCCCATTTTGCATCAACACGCACCCTAAACCTTCCTTGGACGCGTCAGTATAAACCGCGTATCCCTCGTGTCCGTCTGGAAGAACAAGTATAGGTGCAGTGGTCAATCTCTTCTTCAACTCTTTGAAACTAACCTCACACTTGTCGTCCCACTGAAAAGACACATCTTTACAAGTTAACTTCGTGAGTGGGGCCGCTAGTGTGGAGAAATCCTTAACGAATCGTCTGTAATATCCAGCCAATCCAAGGAAACTCCTAACTTCTGTTGGCGTCTTAGGCTGACTCCAATTCGTTACTGCCTCAATCTTTGATGGATCTACAGCAATCCCATTCCCGGAGATGATATGTCCAAGGAATGAAACCTCGTTAATCCAGAACTCGCACTTGCTAAACTTAGCATATAAACTATGCTCTCGAATCGTCTGTAGAACAATGCGAAGATGTTCGGCATGATCCTCGACCGTCTTGGAGAAAACTAGAATGTCCTCGATGAAGATAACCACAAACTTGTCGAGGTAAGGGCGAAAAATCCTGTGCATCATATCCATGAAAGCTGCAGGGGCATTCGTCAAACCAAACGGCATCACAACAAACTCGAAGTGGCCGTACCGAGTGTTAAACCCGGTCTTAGGTATATCCTGCTCTCGGATACGAAGCTGATAATATCCCTGACGAAGATCCAACTTCGAATATACCTTTGAGCCCTGCAATAAGTCGAATAACTCCTCTATGTGGGGTAGAGGGTATTTGTTCTTCACTGTCATCCGGTTCAGCTCACGGTAGTCGATGCACATTCTCAGTGTACCATCCTTCTTCGTAACAAACAAAACCGGGGCACCCCAAGGAGAGATGCTCGGTCTTATGTAACCATTCTCAAGCAACTCTTCAAGTTGCATCTTCAGTTCCTTCAACTCGGCTGGAGCCATCCTGTACGGAGTCTTCGAATAAGGCTCCGATCCCGGGGCAAGATCGACTACGAACTCAATGTCCCGATCAGGGGGTAGAGAGTTCAAACTCTCGGGAAAAACATCAGGGAAGTCCTTAATCACTTCCGTATTCTCGAGCTTCCCTTGTTCCTTCGGTCGATTAAGTAAATAAGCAACGAAGGCCTGAGCTCCCTCTCGGATCAAATGAGAAGCCTCAACGAAAGAAATCTTCGGTGCCAAAACTGACTCCTCAAGACTACCCTTCACAATTGTTGCCTCGGTCCCAATCTGAATAGTCTTCCTAAAACAATCCACACTGACTCTATGCTGATAAAGCCAGTCCATTCCCAGAATAATCCCGTAGCGCTGCAGTGGTAACTCGATCAAATCTGCGGGATAAACACGATCTCCTATCTTCAAAGGACAACCCTTGAAGATTCTATCCGTAACGTAAGAAGTCCCCAAAGGAGAACTGACTCGATACAAATAAGGCAGACTCTCCACGGGCATGCACAATTTAGCAGCAATATCAAGCGCAATAAACGAGTGTGTAGCACCCGGATCATATAATGCAGTAATAGGGATGTCATGAATATGCAGGATACCTCCAATAACATCATGCGAATCGGGCTCAAGCTCCTCTCCTCCCAGTGCGAAGACTCTGGGCTGAACTCTCGGCTGACCGGCAGCCTGAATCGCCTTCAGTGGCGTGGCGAGAGCTCTCTCGTTCGGACAAGAGTCTATCAGGTGATCAGAGGACGCACAAATCAAACACTGCCCCAATCGCCTCCGGCAGGAATCGGCGGTGTGGTTCGGTCTGTGGCAGTAGGAACAGGTGATCGGTGCAACGGCAGTAATAGGAGCCCTATCAACATACCTGGGCCTCTAGGTCTAACCATTGTGCCTGAAAAGATAAGCTAAAATGCATGTGGGTTAATGATATGACCAATTAATCAACTAACAATAACATATAAAAGCGCAAGTAGAAAATTAACACGAAACCTATAAATATAGCCGTACGACTTAGACACGACACTCTATACAACAGAACCTAGGGAACCTATGGCTCTGATACCACTCCGGACTGTAGCGTCCCGCTCTACAGCCCCCGAACCTGCACGGATTCCCAAGCCGAATATTGTGCCTCAACCCGAGAACCCGTGCAAGCTAACGGGTCAATCCCGACACTTGGCAACAGTGAATCCCCAAAATAAAACATTTAAATAAATCAGAGAATATATAGCGGAAGCATTTAAATCCATATTAACAAAAAATGCCACTCCGGGGCCAATACATTAACAATTATCAACAACAGCCCATTCAGGGGCAACATGATTTTAAATAAAAATCTACGGGGATCAATATAATATTATCTACAATCCAGATTGACAACAATAATGAACGAGAGATCAAAAGACAACTAACGAGACTCGGCAAAACCAAAAAGCCTATCTATGCACTGTTGCCCATCCGACACGTAAGACATGTCGGTCTCTCTCAAACCTGAGGCAAGAACCAATTAAAGGAGGGTGAGTCAAAATACTCAGTGAAGATGTGAGGACAAGTCGAGTCATGCTTCCGGATTTTTATAGAAAATACATATGCGATAATGGAGAAACCGGAATATGCTTCGACTTGGATATACAATTAAAATTAAATTCAGTAACACTATAAAGCAGTAAATACGATCCCAGCGAGAATGGGCCTGTTTCTCCTTATATCTCCACGGTGCATGTATAAATACTCCATCGCCGGTGTCAAGCTAAGGAGCAACCCGAAGCTCAACCATAATGAATTTTAGGAAAATGTGCAACGAATGCAACACCCACCATCGCTCCCAACCGTGGCTATCATCTCCTGACAGGCCACGATTGACGCTTAGTTTTGGGAGAAGCACCTCGGATTACACCCTGAACGCCCGTCCCCAGATGTAACCTTCGGATACCTTCCCGGGCCCAACTTGGAAATAGTCATGTATTTGCTCGCTTTAAAATAACCCATTTGAATGCCAACCGACATTCTGAGCAAGGGTGACGACAAAGGATTAAATCCTAAGTCAAACCGTCACGTAAAATAAATAGTTTTCTTCCCCTTTTGAAAACAAATCAATTTGGTTTACTAATGTATAATTTTGATATTAAATGATTTGAGGATAAAACATAAAAAATATAAACTCGAAATATATAATACATTAATAAGGGATTAGGGGGTTCGCAATTGTATATATATATATGTTCAAGCCCAGTTAAAAGTTTAAATTCTCACCTGGAATTCAAAAAGAGAAAGCCTAGCCGCTAGACTCACTGGTCTCCAACGTCGGACTGATCTGGAGACAAGACAAGACCTAGACAAATCAATAACGACTACAACAACAATAAAAGCGCAAATAAGCAATTATTGGACGAACGGCTAACCAAACATGTTTCCAATCATGCATATGCCCATTATAATATGTAAAGAAGCTATCATGTAAATTTCACGCAATTCCGACAAGTTGTCAAAAATACACATAATTATAATTACACTATTCATAACCCGAACGAGGGCGAAATTAAATAAACATTCCAAAATATAAATCTACAAATTAAAAGGGTTCTATAGGTGAAAACGGTGTAATTTTTGGAGTCCGTATGCAAAAAGTCAACCAAAAATGGTGACCCGAAGACTCAATTGCCGAGAGCAAAGTTTGAAAAAGCTGGAAAAATTCTCTAAGTGTTTCACACGGCCTAGTGCACGGTCTTGAACACGGTGTCAAGACCGTGCACGCACACACGGCCAAACACACGGCCTTGGTGCACGGGCTCAAGCCCGTGCAAGCACAATGAGCTGCACACGGGCTCCTGCACGGTCTTGCGCAAGACCGTGCGTTAGCCCGTGTGGTTCAACTGAACCCAGCAGAAACTTACGGGTTTTCAAATTTTCGAACCAAAAATCCTTAAAACTCATATTTATAACTCAAATTAACACCCATAAATTATAACAATCATTAATCATCATCTAATTCACATTTACATCCAATAAAATCACGAATTGACCAAGAAACGGGCTCGATCTAAGCATATATCTTAAAAATCCCGAAATAATCAAATAATCTCAAAACCTCGAAAAATTGTAAAATAATTTGGGGAAATTGGTACCTATAGGAAGGTATCGACGAGAGGATCGTTTAGAAACAATCGGCGCGAAATTCCACGGAGATTTGAGCTCGGCACGATCGATTAGGGCTTCGGGAGAAAATTCTCTTTCTTCTTCTCTCAATTTGAAATAAGATTATGAAATGAATTTCGATACTTTTATCAAATATCTTCGAAATATCGAAAAATACGAAAGGTTATTTTAGTAATTTTAGAAAATCTAATTAATTACGAGTCGATCAAATATAACGATTAAATATTAAACAACCACAATATAGACACGTAATTTAAATTCGAAATCAATATAATCACATTGGTCATATACGACATAATATATAATAGTTCACATATAACGAGAATTTAGAGATTAATAAAGATAATTAATGCGTAAAATTACTCACAGTAATTCTCGGATTTCTGGGTAATTACAGTTCCTCCCCAAGCTCAGGGTTTTCCACGACCAGTTTGTGGATATTGTGGAGGTCCCCATTTGGAGTCTAAGTGTCGAAGGAAGTTAGGGCTTTGTTTTGGATGTGGTAGCTCCGATCATCTTATGAATGCATGCCCGATGAAGAGAGGTCAGAAGCAGCCACCTCAACCTCAAGCCCAGGCCCGACTTTATGCCTTGGAAGGCGATGCTGAGGATGTCGCGCCGGATGCGAATGCCGTGGTGGAAGGTACGATATACATACATGGCACTCCCATTCATGCATTGTATGACCCGGGTGCTTCTCACTCGTTTATTGCGCCTGCCGTTGCCTTATCTGTGCATGTGCCTGTTGAGTTGCTTGAGTATGTGTTAGTTGTTAGCTCGCCGATGGGTTCTAGAGTAGCTACGAACCGCGTTCTCAAGCGTTGTCCGATGATAATTGAGGGTACCGAGTACCTGGGGGATTTAATTGTGCTGCCGATGAAGGATTATGCAGTTATTCTTGGGATGGATTGGTTATTTGAGCACCGAGCGAAGATCGACTGCTATGAGAAGAAAGTTGTGCTTGGTTACAGTGAAGTTAGAGGTTTCAGAACGGGTGAAGGCCCGTATATCTCTAGGATGGAAGCCAAGAAGCTTATCCAGAAAGGAGAAGCAACTGGTTTTCTAGCATATCTTCTCAACCGCCCGAAGGAGCAGGTGAAGATCGAGGATACCGATGTGGTTAAGGAATTCATGGATGTGTTTCCCGAGAACTTGGAGTTTCTGCCCCCTGATAGGGACATTGAGTTCGTTATTGATCTAGTCCCGTGTGCCGAGCCGTACTCGAAGTCTCCGTACCGTATGGCTCCTGCCGAGTTGAAGGAATTGAAGAATCAGCTCGACGAACTCCTTTCGATTGGGTATATCCTCCCGAGTACCTCGCCTTGGGGTGCTCCAGTCCTGTTCGTGAAGAAGAAGGACGGTACACTCCATATGTGTATCGATTATCACGAGTTGAACAGGATGACGGTGAAGAATAAGTATCCTTTGCCGCATATTGAGGAGTTGTTTGGTTTACTCCAGGGATCGAGAGTTTATTCTAAGCTTGATCTCAGACAAGGGTATTACCAGCTCCGTATCCGAGCCGAGGATATTCCGAAGACAGCGTTCAACTCCAGATACGGTCACTTTGAGTTCGTGGTCATGCCGTTTGGACTCACGAATGCTCCTGCCGCTTTTATGGATATGATGCACAGGATCTTTCGTCCGTACCTCGATAAGTTCGTTGTGATCTTTATCGATGACATTCTAGTGTTCTCGAAGTCAGAGGAAGAGCACGCAGAACACCTCAGGATTGTTCTTCAGGCTTTAAGAGAGCATCAGTTATTTGCTAAGTTTAGCAAATGCGAGTTCTGGATCGACAGAGTGACTTTTCTAGGTCATGTCATATCCGGAGTGGGAGTCGAGGTAGATCCTTCGAAGATCGAGACTATGTTGGATTAGGAGAAACCTAAGACTCCTATAGAGATTCGCAGTTTCTTGGGTTTAGCAGGATACTATAGACATTTTGTCAAGGACTTTTCCAAGCTTGCTAGTCCGTTGACTGCGTTGACAAAGAAGGATGCCAAGTTTGAGTGGTCAGACAAATGTGAAGCAAGTTTCCAAGTGCTCAAGAAGAGATTAACTACAGCCCCAGTGTTAGCTATGCCTAATGGATTGGAGGGACTCGTTGTGTACACAGATGCGTCACACGAGGGATTGGGTTGTGTTGATGCAAAATGAGAGAGTTATAGCTTACGCCTCGAGGAAGCTAAAGCTAGCCGAAGAGAACTATCCCACGCATGATCTTGAGCTAGCAGCCGTTGTGTTTGCTTTGCTAAAGTGGCGTCATTATCTGTATGGCACTACGTTCGATATCTTCACTGATCACAAGAGTCTTCAGTATTTGTTCAATCAGAAGGATTTGAACAAGAGACAGCGTCGATGGATGGAATTGTTTGAGGATTATGATTGCAAGATTCAGTACCATTCTGGAAAGGCGAATGTGGTAGCCGATGCATTGAGTCGTAAGGCGAGTGTAGCTCAGCTAGAGGCTAAGTTTGAGCGAGTTTATATCACCTCGTAGGCGCACGTTCACAGTATATCGATTCAGTCAGAATTGGGTCGTAAGATTCGAGATGTTCAGGCTACTGACGAGTGGACTCAGAGGCAGATAGTTCATATTTCAGATGATTCAGAGTCCCAGTTTCGTGTTGATGATTCTGGCATTCTCCGCTTCGAGACTCGAGTTTGTGTTCCTGAGAGTCTTAAGAAGGAGATTCTCGCTGAGGCGCATAATACGCCTTATACAGTACATCCTGGTGGAAGTAAGATGTACCGGGATCTAAAAGAGTTGTTCTGGTGGAGAGGTATGAAGAGAGACGTAGCTGATTACTTCAAGAGATGTCAGACATGTCAGCAGGTCAAGGTAGAGCACCAGAGACCTGGAGGATTGCTACAGCCACTACCGATTCCTACATGGAATTGGGAGCAGATTGCGATGGACTTTGTGTCCGGTTTACCGAAAGTTAAAGGTGGCTATGATAGTATTTGGGTGGTAATTGACTGACTTTCCAAGACTGCTCACTTTCTGCCGGTCAAGAAGTCATTCAAGGTGGAGAAGTTGGCAGAGATTTATCAGCGAGAGATTGTCAGGCTTCATGGAGTTCCCGTGAGCATTGTGTCTGACAGAGATGCTAGATTCACTTCTCAATTATGGCAGCATCTTCAGGAGAAAATAGGAACGAAGCTGACATTCAGTACAGCAGCACATCCGCAGACCGATGGCCAATCTGAGAGGACGATTCGATATCTCAGTGATATGCTTCGTGCGTGTGCCTTAGACTTTCGCACCAATTGGCACGACCAGTTACCGTTGATTGAGTTCGCCTACAACAACAGTTATCAATCTACGATCAAGACGGCACCTTACGAAGCTCTGTATGGAAGGAAATGTAGATCCCCGTTGTTTTGGGATCTTGAGGATTGGCGTTGGACAAGAGATAACAAAGGAAGAGGAGATTCTCCACAGTCTCTTCACAAAGCGATTGACCGAATTCAGATCATCCGTCAGAGGATGAAAGCAGCCCAGGATCGCCAGAGAAGTTATGCCGATACACGCCGCCGACCTTTGGAGTTCGAGGTTGGTGACCGAGTGTTTCTTAAAGCTTCACCTCAAAAGGGATTCACTCGTATTGGCAAAGGTGGTAAGCTAGGTCCGAGATTCTTAGGACCGTTTGAGATTCTGGAGAAGATTGGAGAAGCTGCTTACAGATTAGACTTGCCACCGAGTCTGACAGGAATCCACAACGTTTTCCATGTTTCACAGCTTCGGAAGTATCACCCGAGTGATTCACACGTTCTTCCTATCGAAGATGTTGAGATAGAGCCGGACTTGACCTTCGTTTCACAGCCGGTGAAAATTTTAGACAAGAAGACTCAAGCACTACGTAACAGAGAGATTCCCATGGTCAAAGTGCTTTGGAAGAGTCAGTCGGTTGAAGAAGCTACGTGGGAAACCGCAGAGAAGATGCGCAAGTTTCACCCCGCGTTATTTGTAGCAGACGAGAAGAATCTGGGGACAGATTCTCATAAGGAGGGGTGATTGTAACGCCCCGAAAATCCGAATTATTATCCGGTACGTCCGAATTGTTATTTCGCGCGATTTAATTATTTTATTTGATAGTTAGTATGTGAATTTTCTTTACAACTTCATAAATGAGTGAATTTTGGTTTTTACACCATTTCATGTCAATGTGTGTTCAATTGTACGAGTTTTGACTGTAAAATTGTTTAATTCCGACAACCTGCTAATTTTAGTAAGTTCGGAGTAATTACGATTTTGCCCCTCTTTTCTAAGTCAAGTCAAAGTTGACTTGACCAACTCTCTCTCTCCCTCAATCCTCACTTCACGTTAGAAAAGAAAAGAAAGGACAAGAAAAAGAGAAAAAGAAGAGAGAAAGGAGAAGAAGCTTCGATTGATCATTCCGACTTCGATTCCCGACCGAATCTCGATCCGTGAAACTTTACGAACTCCTCACGATCTATTCTTCATGTAATCTTCTCACGTCCTTCGCGTTTAATGCTTCCTAGGTTGTGATTTATAGGATTTTGTGAATAGTTGAATAATATATGAAAAATGTGATTTTGAATGATTTTGTGGATGGATTTATGTGGTTCTTGGTCCTATAGGTAGATTAGATGTTGTAGATCATTAAATGTAAGTTTTAGTTTGAGGTTTGCATGATTTATATGATTTAAATGTTGATTTTTGGCTCATTCTCGAGAACCCCTCGCGATTCTGCTGTTCTGATAATCCGCACGGCCTTACGCACGGTCTTGAGACCATGCGCCAAGACCGTGCGCCTATTTTGTGCCTTACACGGCCTTACGCACGGCCGTGCGCACGCCGGTGCGCAGGCCAGTGCAAGTGTTCATACACCGGCTTGACCACGCGTTCAAGCCCGTGCGTCCGCCCGTCCCCAAGACCGTGTGTATGCCTTAACCAAAATTTCTCCATTTTCAACTTCTTGCTCTCGGCATTGCGGGTCAAAGGAGCAATTAAAAAGTTGACTTTCTTCGTTTGACCTCCGATTTGAGATCTAATTTCACCTATAGGTCCTATAAATCATGAAATACATATTTTAGGCAGTTTGAATTTTTCCGACTTTGTTTGGGACCCGTTTCTCGTGTTTTTCGTTTAGGCCTTTTTGGCTATTTTTCAAATATTGTCCGTTTCTTCCGAAACTTGAATGCATGCTTCCTTATTGCCTTTTATGCATGATTATGAACTATTATTGCATTCTAACTTGTGTTGCTTATCGAATTCTATGAATTTCTATGTTTTTTTACAATGTGAACCTAAGTGATATGAATGATTGTTTAACGTGCTTCTATGTGTTTTAAATCTTTCGTATAAGCCGTGCGTCGTCATTAGTCTTATTTGGTTGTGTCCTTGTATTTTTGCAGATGATACTCCCGTGGAGTAGCGTGCCGGTCTCGCATTCTTGCTTTCGTTTTTGTCAAGCCAACAGGTGGGGTTTTCAGTTTCTTATAGTATACTACATAATACCAACCCTACTACCCGATAAGCCTTGTTTTATGATTTGTTTTACATCCGTTTGTACATATAGTAGATATTTAAGCTTATACTTTTATGATCTTGAAAACGATTTAATATGAAAAGTATTATGTATAAGTTTGTGAAATGTGTACGAAAGAGGCAGGAAAATCTTTGTTTTCCGAAAGCGAACTTTGGCATTATAGCCTCGCACACGACTTGCCTCGAACGGTCTTTTGACCACATGAAAATGATTGAAAAGCGAGCTATGTATATGTATATGTTTGACCTGTTCTGATGGGCCCGGAGTAAGGACGATAGGACGAAGTCGGTAGACATCGGGCCTACGACGGAAATTCTATGGTTTCCTCCACCTTTGGGAGCTCGGGGTGAGGCCGGAGTGGCAGCCCTTTGAGTACCTGAGCTGTTTATGTATGATCTACGTAGTTAGGGGTTGCTCCCTGATTACAACTGGAGGAATAAGGAGGGTTTCTGTTTTTATGATTTGACTGGTGGTTCAGAACTCTTCTCGCTGAGTTATACGTTTTGTTTTGTTTCATTTTGAGCTAGTTCACCAATCGTTTGCGAAAAACTTTACTTCTGTTGTTTTCTTTCTGTTTAAACTGGTGATCTACTTTCATTTATTCTTATGTACTGTCTTTTTCCCCCTCACTTAGTCGTTTGACTAACCCCATTCGTTTCACCCTTTGGTTTCAGGATTCTAGGCGGGATTCATAGTATTGGGTCGTTGTCGGTCGAGTTACACGCTTTTGTCTTATGTAAACTCTTGTTTCTTGTTGACTTGATATTTGTTATATAGGATTATACTTATGTATAGCCGGGAATAATATTGTAGAACCCGTTGTAAACATTTATTCGTATTTATGGGAATTTGCTAGCCTTGGTGGGCTTTACCTAACTGCGCAGCCATTATGAATTTTATGTTTGTCTATATATTGCTTCCGCTTTTGGTTTGTCGCTGTTTTGAAACTCCCGCCTAGTAGTAAATGAGTCCAGTTTTCCGTTCGCCGGGTTTTGATTCGGGTCGGATTACTTTCGATTCCGGGTCAGGATCCAGTGCGGGGCGTGCGTCTGCCCGTTTGGCGGCGCCGGCTACAGTTGGTATCAGAGCCCTATGGGTTCAATGGCCTATGCTCTGAAGCGTCAAGTTTGTCTAGGTCCGTACGGCTTAGGAACTATGTGAATTGCGTGATTGTGCTTAAGTGATTGTGTGAATTTGACTTCCTTACGTGTTAATGCTTTACATGATCACTTATCGTCATGCATAATTGTACAGTTTTGCAGGATGCGTCGTGGTAGAGGTCCTCCTCCACCTCCTCCCCCGCCAGAGGGACCTACGCCAGCCCAATTTATGGCGGCGTTACAGTAGTATGCTCTTCATGCTCCTCAGGAGACGCCGGAACAGATGGCTATGAAGGCAATGAATCAGTTTCTCAATCGTAATCCGCCACAGTTTGAGGGAGCACCAGATGATGTGGCTGCAGAGGCCTGGATATTGGCCTTGGAGAAGATATTCAGACTAATGCACACTACGGATCCACAGAGGGTCGAGTATGCTGCCTACCTAATGATTGGGGCAGCACAGGACTGGTGGACACGGATTGATTAGCGTTGGACTCGTGATCGGGTGGTTCCGACATGGGCTCAGTTTTTGGTGGAGTTTAGGGCTAAGTACATCCCGTTGGTAGTCAGACAACAGCGGGAAAGGGAGTTTTTGAACTTGAAGCAGGGCACGTCCTCGGTAGATCAGTATGAGGCACATTTCTCTCGCCTCATTGTTCACTATTCCTATATGGTTGAGGACGAGGAGAGAAAGACACGCCAGTTCGTAGAGGGCTTGTCTCACAGCATTCGACTGCATATGATGGCTGTCCGCCCCCGATTTTATTCCGATGCAGTGGACATGGCTCTTGATATAGAGTCAGAGCTGAGACAGATGAGGCCTACGTCAGCACCTGCCCCCGCAGCCGCGAAGGGTTTTCCGTCGGGTCCGAAGAGGTCTTTTCCTTCTGTAGGACCATCTTCTTCTTCAGCTGGGAAGAAACCGTTTCAGCAGGCTCCGAAGCCGAACGTTCCTCCCCAAGCTCAGGGTTTTCCACGACCAGTTTGTGCATATTGTGGAGGTCCCCATTTGGAGTCTAAGTGTCGTAGGAAGTTAGGGCTTTGTTTTGGATGTGGTAGCTCCGATCATCTTATGAATGCATGCCCGATGAAGAGAGGTCAGAAGCAGCCACCTCAGCCTCAAGCCCAGGCCTGACTTTACGCCTTGGAAGGCGATGCTGAGGATGTCGCGCCGGATGCGAATGCCGTGGTGGAAGGTACGATATACATACATGGCAGTCCCATTCATGCATTGTACGACCCGGGTGCTTCTCACTCGTTTATTGAGCCTGCTGTTGCCTTATCTGTGCATGTGCCTGTTGAGTTTCTTGAGTATGTGTTAGTTGTTAGCTCGCCGATGGGTTCTAGAGTAGCTACGAACCGCGTTCTCAAGCGTTGTCCGATGATGATTGAGGGTACCGAGTACCTCGGGGATTTGATCGTGCTGCCGATGAAGGATTATGCTGTTATTCTTGGGATGGATTGGTTATTTGAGCACCGAGCGAAGATCAACTTCTATGAGAAGAAAGTTGTGCTTGGTTACAGTGAAGTTAGAGGTTTCAGAACGGGTGAAGGCCCGTATATCTCTATGATGGAAGCCAAGAAGCTTATCCAGAAAGGAGAAGCAACTGGTTTTCTAGCTTATCTTCTCAACCGCCCAAAAGAGCAGGTGAAGATCGAGGATACCGATGTGGTTAAGGAATTCATGGATGTGTTTCCCGAGAACTTGGAGTTTCTGCCCCCTGATAGGGACATTGAATTCGTTATTGATCTAGTCCTGGGTGCCGAGCCATACTCGAAGTCTCCGTACCGTATGGCTCCTGCCGAGTTGAAGGAATTGAAGAATCAGCTCGACGAACTCCTTTCGATTGGGTATATCCGCCCGAGTACCTCGCCTTGGGGTGCTCCAGTCCTGTTCGTGAAGAAGAAGGACGGTACACTCCATATGTGTATCGATTATCGCGAGTTGAACAGGATGACGGTGAAGAATAAGTATCCTTTGCCGCATATTGAGGAGTTGTTTGATTTACTCCAGGGATCGAGAGTTTATTCTAAGCTTGATCTCAGACAAGGGTATTACCAGCTCCGTATCCGAGCCGAGGATATTCCGAAGACAGCGTTCAACTCCAGATACGGTCACTTTGAGTTCGTGGTCATGCCGTTTGGACTCACGAATGCTCCTGCCGCTTTTATGGATATGATGCACAGGATCTTTCGTCCGTACCTCGATAAGTTCATTGTGATCTTTATCGATGACATTCTAGTGTTCTCGAAGTCAGAGGAAGAGCACGCAGAACACCTCAGGATTGTTCTTCAGGCTTTGAGAGAGCATCAGTTATTTGCTAAGTTTAGCAAATGCGAGTTCTGGATCGACAGAGTGACTTTTCTAGGTCATGTCATATCCGGAGTGGGAGTCGAGGTAGATCCTTTGAAGATCGAGACTGTGTTGGATTAGGAGAAACCTAAGACTCCTATAGAGATTCGCAGTTTCTTGGGTTTAGCTGGATACTATAGACGTTTTGTCAAGGACTTTTCCAAGCTTGCTAGTCCGTTGACTGCGTTGACAAAGAAGGATGCCAAGTTTGAGTGGTCAGACAAATGTGAAGCAAGTTTCCAAGTGCTCAAGAAGAGATTAACTACAGCCCCAGTGTTAGCTATGCCTAATGGATTGGAGGGACTCGTTGTGTACACAGATGCGTCACACGAGGGATTGGGTTGTGTGTTGATGCAAAATGAGAGAGTTATAGCTTACGCCTCGAGGAAGCTAAAGCTAGCCGAAGAGAACTATCCCACGCATGATCTTGAGCTAGCAGCCGTTGTGTTTGCTTTGCTAAAGTGGCGTCATTATCTGTATGGCACTACGTTCGATATCTTCACTGATCACAAGAGTCTTCAGTATTTGTTCAATCAGAAGGATTTGAACAAGAGACAGCGTCGATGGATGGAATTGTTTGAGGATTATGATTGCAAGATTCAGTACCATCCTGGAAAGGCGAATGTGGTAGCCGATGCATTGAGTCGTAAGGCGAGTGTAGCTCAGCTAGAGGCTAAGTTTGAGCGAGTTTATATCACCTCGCAGGCTCACGTTCACAGTATATTGATTCAGTCAGAATTGGGTCGTAAGATTCGAGATGTTCAGGCTACTGACGAGTGGACTCAGAGGCAGATAGTTCATATTTCAGATGATTCAGAGTCCCAGTTTCGTGTTGATGATTCTCGCATCCTCCGCTTCGAGACTCGAGTTTGTGTTCCTGAGAGTCTTAAGAAGGAGATTCTTGCTGAGGCGCATAATACGCCTTATACATTACATCCTGGTGGAAGTAAGATGTATCGGGATCTAAAAGAGTTGTTCTGGTGGAGAGGTATGAAGAGAGACGTAGCTGATTACTTCAAGAGATGTCAGACATGTCAGCAGGTCAAGGTAGAGCACCAGAGACCTGGAGGATTGCTACAGCCACTACCGATTCCTACATGGAACTGGGAGCAGATTGCGATGGACTTTGTGTCCGGTTTACCGAATGTTAAAGGTGGCTATGATAGTATTTGGGTGATAATTGACCGACTTTCCAAGACTGCTCACTTTCTGCCGGTCAAGAAGTTATTCAAGGTGGAGAAGTTGGCAGAGATTTATCAGCGAGAGATTGTCAGGCTTCATGGAGTTCCCGTGAGCATTGTGTCTGACAGAGATGCTAGATTCACTTCTCAATTATGGCAGCATCTTCAGGAGAAAATAGGAACGAAGCTGACATTCAGTACAGCAGCACATCCGCAGACCGATGGCCAATCTGAGAGGACGATTTGCCGGGTTTTGATTCGGGTCGGATTACTTTCGATTCCGGGTCAGGATCCGGTGCGGGGCGTGCGTCTGCCCGTTTGGCGGCGCCCGGTACATGGTGAGTGTTGCCCGTTTTGAGAAAGAAGATAAATAACAAAATACAAGTTGTAAAACAATAACACAAGGCAACACTCGGTTCGGCTTGCTTGGAAAACACGAAAGGGTTAACGAAACGGATCCTTTAAAAATATTTGAACGTAATGTCAAGCCGATAAGTTGAAAGGGGTATTAGTTGAGTCACGAGGCCGTTACAAGTTCGAAAGGCACGATTCAATAAGTTAGAAACGATAAATAAACACGGCTCGTAATTCAACTAATTAATTGAATAATAAAGGAGGCTTAGGGTAGCAAGTACGAGTCACGCTTCCGGGTTTTATATATATATAGGGAAATACATATGATAAATGAAGAAAACTGGAATGTGCTTCGACTTGTAATGAAAGCAATAAAACAATTAGGCAAGCAATAAATGCAATAAATCATGCAATAATGTGTCCCGGCGAGAACGGGCCCTCTCCTTATAACTCCCAATTGAAAATCATGCAAGCATATAGTCAAGTACTCCACCACCAACAATTGGTACCATCAGAATTTAAGGAGACGCGATTAGCACCACCGTATCCGAATTTAAGGAGATGCGATTAGCACCACCGTACAGAATTTAAGGAGATGCGGTTACCACCACCGTTCGCATCAACTTAGGCTAGCCAACCTCCTAGCCAGCCCAAGTTAACACGCTAGAAGTATACATCGGGATTTGCCCTGGACGCTCGTCCCCAGGCTCACCTCCTGTATACTCAGGACCCAAATCATTAATCAATCTATGGCTCGCTTTTGAAATCAATGATAGTTTGGGTGGCCAAAAGGGCCATTCGAAAGTAGAAAATCTTGGTGTGGGAGGCCAAAGGGGCCATTCGAGACAAGGTTATAATAGCGAGGTCGAGAGGCCAAAGTTCGCATTTAAAACAAATGGGTTTTCCTTGCCTCTAGTTGAAAGTATTTAAAACATTTTGGTTTGCTATCAAAACAGTTTGACTAAGCAGATAGAGAAATAGTAAAGGCAATACAACAAGTAATAAGAAAGCGGGATAGTGGTTTATTTCGCAAACCTAAGTAACTATGTTTTTACTCCAGTTGAAAACAATTTAAAACCCTTAACTGGCTCAACATGACAGTATGAAAGCAAGCGGTAGTCAAGTTTCTCCCTCGTTGGTCCCACCTGTAATACACAGGGCCTAGAGGGTGAAAACAAGACCCACAATACTAAAAGCAAGACACAAGACAACAGATGACGCACGGCAATTCATATAAACTCCACTCATGCTACAGGTGCAATATGGAAAGTCAGATAATTAAACATGTAAGGATATATAAAATATGGAACAACATTTAAAGGAGTATTAATGCAGTTATAATTAATGGGAGAACATTAGAAATTAAATATCAAAGACATGCTAAAACCCAATTAGGGCACGTAGGCATGCTTAAAATAATATAAGGACGCTCTCGCGCGAATACGGGATCAAACGGATAAGGAACGGGAAAGGTGGAATAAAATCCCTAAACGAGAAAGGTGTCAATTAACGATCAAATAGGGTCGGATAAATTATAAATTATGAAGAATATCAAATCCCAAGGCTCGAGGAAGCTATAGGTGAAATCGGATTGATATTCGGAGGTCGTATGTGAAAAGTCAACATTTAAATGAGTGGGGTTGACCCAATTCCCGAAGTGCAAGAAAGGAAAAGGCTAAAAAATCCACTAAGTAGGTTGCACCGGCCAACGCACGGGCTTGGCAAGCCGGTGCAAGCACAAATAGAGGTGCCTGGACTCACGCATGGTTTTGAGCACGGTGCCAAGACCGTGCAAGTGCAAACGGCCTGCGCACGGGCCTGTGCACGGGCTCAAGCCCGTGCAGGTTGAAAAGGCTGCGCACGGGCTCCTGCACAGTCTTGATCAAGACCGTGCGTTCGCCCGTGTGGATCTACTGAGCAGCAGACTCAGCAGATCGCGAAACCTCACACGCGAAAATCAACATATAAATTCATACATCTCCTAATTTACTCCATAAAACATCCTAATTTTCATATATAATCATCTATACCATATTAGCTACACATAGGCACAAGAATCACATAAAATGGCCGAGTAAATCTTCCTAAACACGAAAACCCAATCCTATAAAAATCCTATATCTAAATCACGAAAATCGCAAGAAAGTACGAATGGAATGAAATGGGGTAAAAGGATTACCGGTAGAGAATGTAGTGAGGATCGTTCGGGTTTTCACGGCTCGTCGATTGGGCGAGAAACGGGCTCGGTAGGGCGTCGGGAAGATTCCCTCCTTTCTTCTCCTTCTTTCTCCTTCCTTTCTTCTTTTTCCTTCTTTGTGTGTAATGAGAGAATGAGAGAGATAGGTAGATATTTAGGAAAATATCTTGGGGGAAAAAATGGTCATTTAGGCTTTCAAGGGCATTTATGTAATTTAAGTAATTGAGGATATTTAAAAGATAGGTTAAATCAATCTTTTCCACAAGATTAATTAATCCAATTGGATAGATCGAGAAATAAGGCAAGAAAGAATTCGCGTAATAATTAATAATATAATTAAAATATTAAATTTCTCATTTCTTCACCAAATCAGACAAATTTATCTTCCAAATTAATCCAAATAAAATTCAAGCCCAATTTAATATTAATTCCTAAATTAATATTTTCTTTCTAAGTTTGAATTAATCCAATTAAATCCTTTCAATAAACTTTTGGGCTTCATTTCATTCCAAACAAAATTCGAGCCCAATTTAATATTAATTCCTAAATTAATATTTTGTTTCTCAATTTGATTTAAGCCAATTAAATCCTTTAATTACTCTTAATTAAATTCTCCAAAGTTAATTAACTATTAATTACCTACTTTAATTTTGAATTAAACCAATTAATTCAATCCATCAATCCACATTGATTTGATAATCTTATTTGTCTTTGGAAGTCTTTGTGTGACCCCTCAGGTTCACCAACAGGACAGCAGTAGAAACACATTCCAAATGTTACAGTCATATCTTTAATTGAACCCTTTTCAATTCAAAGGTTTGTGAGTCAAAACTCATTTGATCTCACAAAATCATTTCTACAGACCATGGATGACGTCTAGCAACGTGTCCATGGCCACCCATCCTTCGATGAAGCGGTGCTTACCTTTCAGCCTCATGATCTCCGTGAGATACGATCCTTCTATCATCCATTTCCCGATTGAGACCTAGGGTATGGGAAATGGAACCCCAGTAGTCTTCAATGCTATGAATTATATTCCTATAGTAATTCCATTTGATCTCATACTCTAGGAACTCTTTCCTAGTTGAAACCAACCATACCTTGCAAGGATTTGATGGTGGAATGTACTACAATAGAACTCATAGGAATTCTTCTTGTTCTTGCAACAAGTGACAGATTCTATATTGATCCTCACAGCCTCCATGCATGACTCGAACATACCCAATGTACAGCTTATGTGAAACTCTAGGGATTCAGCAGTACACCAAAGTATGCCCCAGTCATACACAAGGCAACCATGGAGTCTTAAGTCTAAGGATTAGTTAGACACGATCATAGCTAGGGAAACCCTCCTAATCTCTAAGACTCTATGAGTCTTAACCCATTTAGGCATTCCCGGCGAGATCCTCAGTGAACTTAATCTCCATTAAGCACCCTCATATGCATAGTAGTGTCAAAACACTAATGTCATGAAATGAGACACACTTTCATAAAGCTATGTCATATGAGCAAGTCTCAAGCGAGTCTGGTCGACATCCCCTGTGCCTTTTAAACTCTTCGACTTGGAGTGTTTTAGATCACACCATTAGGTACTTATTTCATGGTCCCCATCAAATGGTCAAACCAAGTCCCTTAGCTTACTGTGATCTTGGGGTTTCATCCATACACAAGAACAGATAATATGCTATTACTTATAAACGTAATATGATTGAATTTGGCCGAAGTAGTATTGGACGACTACTAGCGTCTTTCTATTATGGTTCACTAGATTGCTCTACTCTGGAGTTTTATGGGAAATGCCTTAAACAGTTCGGCTTTCCAGGGCACAACTCCAACAATCTCCCACTTACCCTAAAGCCAACTGCCCATTGTCTCAAGAGCCATCTTCGAAAGATGTCCTTCAAAAGACCTTTTGACTCTATGGCTAAGTATGTGGGTTCACTATGTTTTCTACCTAGATGATTTATATCATTGAGATATAACTCATGTCTTCTGATTTAACTACCCTAAATCATTTAAGGATATATTTAGACATTCTATGAGATCTTGGTTCTATTGCTTGCGCAATCACATTTATGTTGTTTCAAAAACAACTAATGCCAAAGCTTTGCTAGGTATTACACCCAACATTTTGGATGATGTTTCTCATCTAAACTCCTTCTATTTCTACATCTTATGTAGTAATATGTTTTGCTTCTCAAGCTTAATCCGTTCGTGTACTATACTTATTGGGAATTTCTCAATTCAGTACTTTATTCTATAAGTTGCCATTCTTATTTATTACTGCTAAGTTATTTCCGATCCTGTCGGATTGTCCTCTGAGTTCTCGATTTTTGCCCCATCTATCTTTATAGATTTTGTTAACTCTTTAACTAGACAGGTTACTACCTATTCTTATTATCAAAAATGTCATACAACTATACAACTCTCTTTGTATCTCATGTATGTGATTACTCTTAATCATACTTTAAATGTAGTCAAAACAGTTTTTGACTCACTCATTTAAACAATTGTTCCAATCATTTGAGATTAATATGAGTTCTGGTAGGAGTGTGTAAACTTCTCTAAGTTTCATCCACTCTTGGCTAGCTCCCACTAAATTCCAGAACTCAGTTTGCCTTCACAGAATTCATATATCTGGATTGACATTGGTGTTCCACAATTTGTTTGTTTGTAGTCTCTTGTTGAAACTCTTCAACTTCTTGTTTTCTTCTTTTATCCTCAAGAAACTATTTCTTGAATAAAAGTGGTTTTTCTTTTATTATCAAGAAACAATTTCTTGAATAAAAGTGGTTTTTCCTATTGATATCAAGAGACAATTTCTTGACTAAAAGGTCGTATTCCTTTTATCTTTAAGAAACAATTTCTTGAATAAAAGTGATATTCCTTTTAAACAATCTATTTTGTTTTAGGAGACCCTTGAATAAGTATTCCATTAGTACTTACTTTTCTACAAACACTAATTAGATGCCTTAATCTAATTCACTGTCGCAGCCCCGGGCGCGGAGAGGAGAACCCTCACGACGGCACCCGTTGGACGCGCGGGTATAAGCTTCACCACCACTGAGCACAACCCTAAAGTTTGGCTTGAAACCACTTGCCAAAAGGTGATGCACCACATGGTAGTTGTGCTTGGAAGATCACTTATAAACCCTTCACATTACTTATGTTTTTCCTATGTGGGACAAATGCCCACATGGTACATATTTCTCAAGTTTGGGGTGTTACATTCACACTCCCACTAGTCTCTTAGACTTGTTTGGAAATTTTCATATTTACTGTTTAAATATATTTTCAAATTTGATTGCTCACAACTTTTGTGGGTTCATTTTGTGAGATAATTTCTATTATCTCTTAGTATTATCTACTTTAGATATATACTTGACATTTAGATATTTGAGATAAAATATTTAAAATAAAACAATTACCATAATTTTAAAAACATCAAAATATCCAAAACTTAAATGTCAAACAATAACTAATCGAAACACAACACACTGTGTTCGACAAACTCAAAATGAAATAAATGTTTCTGAATAAACTAAAATAATAGATTCCTAAATGCTCATAGCAGCGCTTCAAGCATCATTAGGAACTCTTCACTTCCATCAACTTTACTCCTTCTTCTCGCCATCTGCAATAGTTTTGCAAAACCGAGAGTCAGTGTAAAGAATTCTAACAATTAGAAATGGAAGAATATTTTAATTTAAACGAACATTTATACCTTTCTTAAGGGTAGCCAAGTACTCCTTACAGTTTCTTTTCTAGTGTCCAGAACTACCACAGTGGAAGCACTTGTCCTCACTTTAATCGAGCTTCTTCTTGCCATTAACCTTCTTAAAGGTTTTCTTCTTCGTCTTTTGGAAACTCTTTCCTTGAGACTTCTTTGGTTTCCCAGAGGATTTCTTCTTTGAAGAAGATGAGGACTTAACCATCAGCACAGACTTATCCTTCTTCATAGTTCGTTCAGCAGTGACGAGCATTTCATCAACTCTTCAACAGACACCTTCGAACCATTCATGTTGAAGTTTATTATGAACTGCTTGAAGGATGGAGGAAGAGAGGTCAAGATCAAATCAATGTACATCTCATTGTCCATGATCACCTCTAGAGCAGCAAGCTTCTCGATAAGGCCCAAGGCCTTAACACAGTGTTCATGAATACTTGATCTTTCAGCCATCTTGAGTGAATAGAGCTCACTAGATGCAGAGAATCGGTCAATCCTGTTGACCGGCTTGTAGATTTGCTCTAAGTGAAGATGGATCTCACTTGCATGACGCATTCTAGCGTGCTGTCTTTACAACTCAGGAGACATTGTGGCGAGCATGAGACATCTAGCCTGTAGATCGTCATTCTCCCACTTGAGAGCATTCTCTCTTTCCTCAGCTCACAAATTATCAGGTATAACATCAGGGGGAGTTTCTCTGAGCACATAGGTTCTTCTCTCAGAATCTAAAACGATTTTCAGATTTCGAAGCCAATCGCTATAGTTAGGACCAGTCAACTTGTTGGACTCGAGGATAGCAGTTAACGGATTTTTAGACATGTTGACCGAGTAGAAAGTCTACAATTATAACGCAGAAAATGTATGAGTGAAAAAAAATAAAATTTAAATAAAAGAATGAAGTGGTCTTTAATCATTCAGTCTCCTACTAATTTATTCAAACTTATTGACCCCATGCAATAAAGTTAGAGAAAAATAGTGTAATTTTTCTTTAGTGTGTATTAGATCCCAAAGCTTCTTGCAATTAAACCCACGACTCGTGGCCATTTAATTCAAGTCTTAAGGTAAACATCTTTTGTTAATTATATCAAATATAACTCTTAATAATGTTTTGCATTACCTCCTTCACATAGACCCACGACTCGTGCGACATCTATGTTACTTTAGTAGTAAGCCCAGCCCATTAATCATTAGATTTCAATGATTGGTTCAACGGAGACGCACGACTCACGGCCATCCCGGTTGAAGGCAACCATCGAAAAATTGTATCTTGTATACTCAGAAAATTACCTACTTTCTAAGGCCACATAATAGAGACCCACGACTCATGGTCATCTCTATTATGCAAGGTTAGAAGTGAATTTTCTATTAATGGAATGCTTGGAAAATTTAAAATCCTTGTTTATAATTTTCCATTAAGGCTTAATATTAAAGAAAATTTTGACATTCAAAAATTTTGGGGTCTAATTTTCAAAAAATTAAAACTTTATAGATTTTAAAAATCTATCCAAGACCTCATCATTTAATTATCTTGTTTATGCGATTAATGCATGAAAATAAACATCCACAAACACACATAACAATAATTAAATAAAGTACCTAGCAATTAAAATGTTTTATCATGGGCTTTTCCCTACGCTCGGCCCATAAGAGTCATTTTATGGACTAAGATTCTATTCATGCAAAAATAACATAAATTTAAATCATGCGAGGAGCAAATAGAATCCTATTCTATTACAATTTGAGTAACCCGTTTCATTTTGGCATTGATTGTCTCTTCTCTTCCAAGCCCACTTCGTCTTGAACTCCTTCTCCTAATCTAATTAGAAATTCCTCACCAATCTATGATTCTAACTCTCTCAAATTACAAATCATTTAAATACATTGGTGGAAAAATAAAACAAAGCATTACAAATTGGAATAAGAGGCTCGCAGGCACTCGATTTAAAACAACAGTTAAAATTGCATCCATAAAATAAAATCATCCATAGCGCATATTAAGCCCATGATAAAACCAACATACATCCAATGCAATGCATAAAATTAAATTTACCAAGTAAATATTTATTATGCGTAATTAAGTCATTTATTTGAAATAAACAACTTAATTAAATAACTTTTAATCTCTATTAAAATTAAATTAAATTAAATTAAATTGAAAAACTATCAATTTAATCTAATTATCATAAGAGTTCCAAAACCCTAGTCTATGTGCATTATCAAATAAGTGCAAGTTGGGAGGAATCATAAAATATCCATAATTTTCGAAAAATAGATTTTCGCAAAATCTCATGTTCAGTCCTGAATTTCAAAAATTCATAATAAATTGAAAAGTAAATCTTTTGACCCGATTCAAAATCCTAAACTCAAGAAAAACGTGTGAGACACAATTTCTTAGAAGACTCCAAAGTGATCCAAGCAAGTTAGAGTCCCTTTCGAATGCAATTTACAAACAGTCGCCAAAAACGTGAGGGGCGAGTTTTCTGCAAACTAGATTTTCATTTTCTGAATTCAAAAAATCATATAAAATCGAAAAATAAATATTTTGAACTAATTCAAAAGATATTATTAATGAGAAACGAGTGTAGAACAATTTCTTAGAAGACTCTGAAGTTATATGATCACGTTAGATTCCTCTTTTAACATGATTTCTAAACCGTCGCGAAAAACACATTTTTCAAGATTTGCACAAATTTAGGGTTTCGATTTCAGATTTTCAAAAATCACAAAAAATCGAAAACTAAAGCTTTTGAACTGATTCAAAACGTCAAGTTGTTAGAAATTGAATTTAGAAGATTTTCTCAAGAGATACCAAAGTAATTTGAGAACTTTATAACAGGTTATAAATTCAATTTCTAAAACATCGCCGGAAAAATATTAAACTGAAAACAGATTTTCAAGATAAGGCAGTTTTTCAAGATTAGGGTTTTGCCTTCCAAATTTAAAAAATCAGAACAAATCAAAAAATAAAGATTTTGACATAAAACAAAACTCTAAATTCCTTCTCATTGTTTTAACTCTAATTCTTCCAGAAATACAAAAATCTATTAGAGGTTATTAGGAACCCTTTCCAACTCGTTTTCTAAAACGTGACAGCGCAGCTCCTGTTTCTCAAATAGTTTTCGACCACAGATTTCAAAAATCCATATAAAATCGAAAAATTTAGGTTTTGAACTAATTCAAAAGCCTAAAATCAATTTCAACGTGTCTAAAACATTTTATCAGAAGACATTAAAGTCATCCAAGATCAGTAGGAGGGGTTTCCAACTCCGTTTTCTAGATGTCGCCAGACTCGATTCTCTGCAACACAATTTTCAGCAACACAACTCAACACCAAAATTTGTTTTGGAACAACCAAAATTCATTTTTCATGTATTTCAAAAATACACCAATATTTCGAAATATACATCTTCAAATTTTCAGATTCCCTTTTTGATAAAGTCATATTCAAAATATTCCTTTCAATTTATCAAAACTCCCAACAACTTCATATATGCACATAAACACAAAAACGCATCTAACACCAATTTAATCCAAATGAAAATGGTAGAGGCGAATATATAAACGTGATCAAAGCATGGCTCTGATACCACTTGTAGCGGGCGCCCCAAACGGGTAACGCACGCCCGCACCGAGCCCCGACCCGGAACCGAAATGGGATCCGACCCGAACCGAAACCCGGCGAACGGCAAGCATTTACTCAATAACTAGGCGGGGATTTCAAAACAACGAAAGGACAGAAGTGCGGAAGCGAAATAAACGAAACATAAATAATTACACAAGTATTAAAGCCCACCAAGGCTAACGAAATTCCATTAATTAAATAACAAACGGGTTCGATACAATATCCCAATAATAATATCATAATGGGTTCAATATTTATACATAATCCCGAATACAAACTAATTAAATCCTAATATCGTAAAACATAAAAATAAAAGCCATACGGGAAAGAGTTATACATGAGCAAAAATTAATGCAACTCTAAGACGCGACGACGACGACGCAGATCCCGCCTAGTGTCCTGAAACCAGTACAGGGGTAAAACAGAGGGGGTTAGTCAAACGACTAAGTCAGGAGGGAATAATAATGTATTTCGTAAAACGGAAGTAAATCACCAAATTTTTAAACTTAAAAGAAATCAACATAAAATAAAGGTTTTCGTAATCGGGTGGTGATTTAAAATAAAACTTAACATATCTAATGACTCGGCGAGTCGAGTCCTGAACTCCAATATCCAAACATAAAAACCGGAAACCACCCTTATGCCTCCAATGTACACGGACCGCTAAATCCGAACTACTCGTAACTGACGGGAATAACTCAGGTACTCAAAAGGGCTGCCACTCCGGCCTCACCCCGAGCTCCCAAATGGAGGAAACCATAGGATTTACGTCGTAGACCCAACGTCTACCGACTTCGTCCTATCGCTCTTACTCCGGGCCCAAACGATCATGCATACAGTTCATAACTCGCTTTTCAAAACATTTTGGGTTGGCCAAAAGACCGTTCGAGACATGACATATGCGAGGCCGAAGGCCAAATTTCGCCTTAGAAAACAAAAGGTTTTACATGTCTCTTTCGTAAACATTTCAAAGTCTATACGTAGTACTTTTCATATCAAATCATTTTCGATAAATCAAATGAACATAATAATCATAAATATCTATTAAGTATATATATATATAAACGGTGTGAAAACAAAACATAAACGTGGCTTATATCGGGAGAGGCTTATTTATATATATATACGTAGTAATACTGAAATCAGAAAGGGAAAGCCTCACCTGGCTATGCAAAAAGAAGAGCAAACGAGCAAGAACTGGCGCTACTCCACGGGAGTATCGTCTGCAAAATACCAAGACACAACCAAATAAGACTAAGGACGACGCATGGCTTATACGAAAGTATTAAAACACATAGGAGCACGTTATACAATTAAATCAATCATTTAAGTTCAAATTCTCAAACGAAAACAGAGTAATTCATACATTTAAAAATGTAAATCAAGTCCAAATGCAACAAAACTTTACGGACATGCTTAAATTATCATAAAGAAGTATGCATTCGAATTTCGGGAAAATCGGACTTCACATGCAAAAGTTAGAAAATTTGACGAAAACTTAAAACGCACTATTCATATACCCGAACATGTCGTAAATTCATAAATCATGTCATTCCTATCTATATCATATATATCGAATACACGAGCGAAGAAAGAATTCGGAAAAGACGAGCTGAAGCGGGACCCGTAGGCCAAATTGTGCCCTGACTAACAGAAGGTCAGGGCACTGTTCGACCAGGCCACACGGCCTTGTGCACGGCCGTGTGGCGAGGCCGTGCACAATCAATAAACGCGCACGGCCTCATGCACACGGCCTCAAGGCCGTGTGCACCAGCCCGTGTGCGATTCCTCACGTGCACGGCCTCATGCACACGGCCTCGAGGCCGTGTGCAGAAGCCCGTGTGCGATCAAAATGAGCAGAAACTCGCAGACAGAAAATCATACGCGAAAATCAAACCCTAATCCAACAATTAATCACTAAAACATGCAAATCAAACCCTACTTCTCACATATAATCATCTACAATACATAAGCTACACGTAGAAACAATAAACACGAAAATCCATCCACAATTTCTATCAAAATCATATAAAAACCTAAATTATTCAACTATATTCAAAAATCCAAAAATCGAAGTAATGAAGGCATTAAATGAAAAATTTCGAGAGAGCATACACGTAGATGAGATCGCGAGGAGTTCGTAGACGTAAACGGCTCAAAAATCCGTCGGGAAACGGAGTCGGAACGATCGTTGGAATCTCTTTCTTCTTTCTTCTCTTTTTCTCTCTTTTTCTTTCTTCTCCTTTTCTTTTTTGTGCGTGAATGGAATAGAGAGGGAGAGAGATTGACTTAGTCAAATCTTGACTAAGGTTTAGAAATCGAAGGGGCAAAGTCGTAATTTTGCAAAATAAGTTCGAAAACTCATGTTGTCCAAATAACATGTAATTACAGTCAAAATTCATATTATTAAACGCACATTGACAGTTTGTAATTTAAATACAGAATTCATTCATATACGAATTAATTCTAAAATTACATAATAAATATCAAATAAAATAATAATTGCGCAAATATTCGATTTGAACATACAGATTTATAATTCGGATTTTCGGGGCGTTACAATCACCCCTCCTTATGAGAATCTGGCCCCCAGATTCTACTCGTCCGGCTGAAATAATTCCGGATGAAACTTGCGCATCTTGTCCTCGGTCTCCCATGTAGCTTCTTCGGTTGTCTGATTTCTCCAAAGGACTTTGACAAGAGAAATCTCTCGGTTGCGCAGAGCTTGAGTCTTCTTATCCAATATCTTCACCGGCTTCGAAACAAAGGTCAAATCCGGCTCTAGATCAATATCCTCAACAGGAAGGATCTCGGACTCATTCGGAAGTACTTTCGGAGTTGGGAAACATGAAAGACGTTGTGAATCCCAGTTAGGCTCGGCGGCAAGTCTAACCTGTAAGCTGCATTCCCAATCCTCTCCAGAATTTCATAGGGACCTAAAAATCTCGGGCTTAGTTTTCCTCCTTTTCCAATTCGGGTTAAACCCTTTCGAGGAGAAGCTTTGAGGAATACTTTGTCACCAACCTCAAATTCCGACGGTCGGCGACGGTTGTCGGCATAGCTCTTCTGTCGATCCTGAGCTGCTTTCATTCTCTGCCGAATAATCTGGATACGGTCGATGGCATTTTGGAGAAACTTTGGAGGAGTTCCTCGTTCCTTATCATCCTTCGTCCAACGCCAATCTTCGAGATCCCAAAACAACGGGGACCTACACTTTCTGCCATACAATGCTTCGTAAGGTGCCATTCCGATCGTAGACTGATGACTATTGTTGTAAGCAAACTCGATCAGAGGCAACTGGTCGTGCCAATTGTTGCGAAAATCCAGGGCACAAGCTCGAAGCATATCACAGAGATATCTGATCATCCTCTCTGACTGACCATCGGTTTGCGGATGTGCGGCTGTACTGAAAGTCAGCTTCATTCCCATTCGTTCTTGAAGTTGCTTCCACAAACGGGAAGTAAATCGAGCATCTCTGTCAGATACGATCGTAGTCGGAATCCTATGAAGCTTGACAATCTCACGGTGATAAATCTCTGCCAACCTATCCACTTTGTACGACATGTTGATCGGTAGAAAATGAGCACTCTTGGATAGTCGGTCGATAATCACCCAAATGCTATCGTAGCCACCCCTAACTTTAGGCAAACCAGACACGAAGTCCATGGCAATACCTTCCCAATTCCATGTAGGAATCGGTAGCGGCTCAAGCAAACCTCCCGGTCTTTGATGTTCAACTTTAACCTGCTGACAAGTCGAGCATCTCTTGACGTAATCAGCTACGTCTCTCTTCATACCTCTCCACCAGAATAACTCTTTCAGATCCCGATACATCTTACTTCCACCTGGATGAACTGTATAAGGTGTGTTGTGAGCCTCATCGAGAATCTCTTTCCTTAGACTCTCTGGGACACAAACTCGGGACTTGTAGCGGAGAATTCCAGTGTCGTCCACACCAAACTGAGTCTCAGAATCAGCTGCGATGTGAACTATCTGCCTCTGAGTCCATTCATCAGTAGCCTGAACATCTCGGATCTTTTGACCCAACTCTGACTGGATCGATATGCTGTGAACATGGGCCTGGGAACTGATGTGAACTCCCTCTAACTTAGCCTCTAGCTGGGCTATGCTTGCCTTCCGGCTTAGTGCATCGGCTACGACATTCGCCTTTCCGAGATGATACTGGATCTTGCAATCGTAGTCCTCAAATAATTCCATCCAACGGCGCTGTAGTTTGTTCAATTCCTTCTGAGTAAACAAGTACTGAAGGCTCTTATGATCTGTGAAGATGTCGAACGTGATGCCGTAGAGGTAATGACGCCATTTCAATAATGCAAATACCACGGCGGCTAGTTCAAGGTCGTGAGTGGGATAGTTCTCTTCAGCTGGCTTTAGCTTCCTTGACGCATAAGCTATAACTTTCCCATTCTGCATTAACACACAACCTAATCCTTCGTGTGACGCATCTGCATACACGACAAATCCTTTAGAACCCTCTGGCAGGGTCAGTACTAGGGCTGTGGTCAATCTCTTCTTGAGCTCCTGAAAACTAGCTTCACATTTGGGTGACCACTCAAACTTAGCTTCCTTCTTCGTCAATGCTGTTAACGGACCTGCAAGTTTAGAGAAATCCTTGACAAAACGTCTGTAGTATCCTGCTAATCCCAAGAAACTACGGATCTCTGTAGGAGTCTTAGGTCTCTCCCAATCCAGCACTGTCTCAATCTTCGAAGGATCTACCTCGATTCCTGTTCCAGATATGACATGACCTAGGAAGGTTACTCGGTCAATCCAGAATTCGCATTTGCTGAACTTAGCAAACAACTGGTGCTCTTTCAAAGCTTGAAGCACAATCCGGAGGTGTTCAGCGTGTTCTTCTTCGGACTTCGAGAACACTAAGATGTCGTCGATAAAAATAACGACGAACTTGTCGAGGTACGGACGGAAAATTCTGTGCATCATGTCCATAAAAGCTGCTGGGGCATTCGAGAGTTCAAATGGCATGACCACAAACTCGAAATGTCTGTATCGGGTGTTGAAAGCGGTCTTCGGGATATCCTCTGACCGGATACGGAGCTGGTAATATCCTTGTCTGAGATCGAGCTTGGAATAAACCCTCGATCCTTGTAGCAAGTCGAACAATTCCTCGATATGCGGTAAAGAATACTTGTTCTTCACAGTCATCCTGTTCAATTCTCGGTAATCGATACACATGTGGAGTGTACCGTCCTTCTTCTTTACGAACAAGACTGGAGCACCCCAAGGCGAGGCACTCGGTCGGATATAGCCAATAGAAAGAAGTTCATCGAGTTGGTTCTTCAATTCTTTCAACTCAGCAGGAGCCATTCGGTACGGCGACTTCGAATAAGACTCGGCTCCCGGAACTAGATCAATCACGAACTCTATATCCCGATCCGGTGGAAAAAATTCCAAATTCTCGGGAAACACGTCGACGAATTCATTGACCACGGGCGTGTCTTCGATATTCGTCTGGTCCTTCGGGCGGTTGAGAATATATGCTATAAAGCATGTCGCTTCTTCTTTCTGAACGAGCTTCTTGGCTTCCATCATAGAAATATATGGACCTTCTCCTGATCGGAAACCCTTAACCTCCTTAGAACCCAGAATAACCTTCTTCTCGAAACAATCAACCTTCGCCCGATGCTCGTACAACCAATCCATTCCGAGAATAACCCCATATTTCTTCATCGGCAACTCGACCAAATCAGCCGGGTATTCGATAACCTCGATGATAACCGGACAACGCTTAAGTGCTCGGTTCGCAATGACCTTCGAACCCAACGGCGAACCAACCACTAACACATAATCAAGCAAGGAAACAGGCGCATGCACAGATAAGGAAACAGCAGGCGCAATAAATGAGTGGGAAGCACCCGAGTCATACAATGCATGTATGGGGATGCCATTTATATATATAGTACCTTCCACCACGTCAGTCGGATCTGCAACAGCATCCTCTGCATCGCCTTCCAAGGCGTAAAAACGAGCATATGCCTGAGGCTGAGCGGCTCCCTGTTGTACCGGTCTCCTCTTCGGACATTCACCTATCCGATGATCGGCGCTACCACAACCGTAGCAAAGACCGTTCTTCCTCCAACACTTGGCCTCTAAATGCGGGCCCTGACAAAATCCACATACTGGCCGTGGAAATCGCTGAGGTCGAGGAGGAGCAAGCTGGGGTCGGGGAGGAGCAGGCTGAATGACGTTCCTGAACGGCTTCTTCCCAGAAGAGGACCCAAACGGAATAAATGGCCTCTTCGAGCCAGAAGCGAAACTCTTGGCGGCTGCAGGGGCAGGTGCAAATGTCGGTCTCATCTGTCAGAGATCGGACTCTATAGAAAGTGCCATCTCGACTGCATCGGTATAGTTCTGGAGTCGGTTCCCAAGCATATGCATACGAATCTCATTCGACAACTCCTCCATGAACTGTCGAGTCTTCCTTTGCTCGTCGTCAACCATATACGAGCAGTGAATGATAAGCCTGGAGAAGTGAGCCTCGTACTGGTCAACTGTAGAAGTACCCTGCTTGAGAGCCAGGAACTCTCGCTCACGTCGCTGTCGGACCACCAACGGAATATACTTGGCCCGAAACTCCACCGCGAACTGATCCCAAGTCGGGACCACATGCTCACGCTGCCATCTCTGTTCGACAAGGGCCCACCAATCCTGAGCAGCTCCTATCATCTGATACACTGCTAACTCGACCCTCTTAGGGTCCAGACACTCTAGTACTCGGAATATCTTTTCCATTGCCGATATCCAAGCTTCGGAGATAACATCATCAGGCGCACCCTCGAACTGCGGAGGGTTGAGCTTAAGAAATCTTCCCAGATCATTCTCGGGGGCAGGAGGCGGTGCTGCTCGGTTAGCATGGACCATGAACTGCCCTAAGGCTTCCATAAACTGAGCTGGAGTCGGAACACCTGGAGGCGGACCTGGCGGCTCACGGCGAGGAGGCATTCTGCACATTCAATACCAAACATGCATGATAATAAGTGATTATGGAAAGCTGTAACACGTAGAGAAATTAAATTCACATAATCACGTTGTCACAATCACATAACCCTAAGCCGTACGACCTAGACACAACTGGACACGACAATTCAGAGCTTCGGCCATTGGACCAAGGGCTCTGATACCAACTGTAGCGGGCGCCCCAAACGGGTAACGCACGCCCCGCACCAAGCCCCGACCCGGAACCGAAATGGGATCCGACCCGAACCGAAACCCGGCGAAAGGCAAGCATTTACTCAATAACTAGGCGGGGATTTCAAAACAACGAAAGGACAGAAGTGCGGAAGCGAAATAAACGAAACATAAATAATTACACAAGTATTAAAGCCCACCAAGGCTAACGAAATTCCATTAATTAAATAACAAACGGGTTCGATACAATATCCCGATAATAATATCATAACGGGTTCAATATTTATACATAATCCCGAATACAAACTAATTAAATCCTAATATCGTAAAACATAAAAATAAAAGCCATACGGGAAAGAGTTATACATGAGCAAAAATTAATGCAACTCTAAGACGCGACGACGACGACGCAGATCCCGCCTAGTATCCCGAAACCAGTACAGGGGTAAAACAGAGGGGGTTAGTCAAACGACTAAGTGAGGAGGGAATAGTAATGTATATCGTAAAACGGAAGTAAATCACCAAATTTTTAAACTTAAAAGAAATCAACATAAAAGAAAGGTTTTCGTAATCGGGTGGTGATTTAAAATAAAACTTAACATATCTAATGACTCGGCGAGTCGAGTCCTGAACTCCAATATCCAAACATAAAAACCTGAAACCACCCTTATGCCTCCAATGTAGACGGACCGCTAAATCCAAACTACTCGTAACTAACGGGAATAACTCAGGTACTCAAAAGGGCTACCACTCAGGCCTCACCCCGAGCTCCCAAATGGAGGAAACCATAGGATTTACGCCGTAGACCCAACGTCTACCGACTTCGTCCTATCGCTCTTACTCCGGGCCCAAACGATCATGCATACAGTTCATAACTCGCTTTTCAAAACATTTCGGGTTGGCCAAAAGACCGTTCGAGACATGACATATGCGAGGCCGAAGGCCAAATTTCGCCTTAAAACACATGACTAAGGACGACGCATGGCTTATACGAAAGTATTAAAACACATAGGAGCACGTTATACAATTAAATCAATCACTTAAGTTCAAATTCTCAAACGAAAACAGAGTAATTCATACATTTAAAAATGTAAATCAAGTCCAAATGCAACTAAACTTTACGAACATGCTTAAATTATCATAAAGAAGTATGCATTCGAATTTTGGGAAAATCGGACTTCACATGCAAAAGTTAGAAAATTTGACGAAAACTTAAAACGCACTATTCATATACCCGAACATGTCGTAAATTCATAAATCATGTAATTCCTATCTATATCATATATATCGAATACACGAGCGAAGAAAGAATTCGGAAAATACGAGCCGAAGCGGGACCCGTAGGCCAAATTGTGCCCTGACTAACAGAAGGTCAGGGCACTGTTCGACCAGGCCACACGGCCTTGTGCACGGCCGTGTGGCGAGGCCGTGCACGATCAAGAAACGCGCACGGCCTCATGCACACGGCCTCAAGGCAGTGTGCACCAGCCCGTGTGCGATTCCTCACGCGCACGGCCTCATGCACACGGCCTCGAGGCCGTGTGCACAAGCCCGTGTGCGATCAAAATGAGCAGAAACTCGCAGACAGAAAATCATACGCGAAAATCAAACCCTAATCCAACAATTAATCACTAAAACATGCAAATCAAACCCTAATTCTCACATGTAATCATCTACAATACATAAGCTACACGTAGAAACAATAAACACGAAAATCCATCCACAATTTCTATCAAAATCATATAAAAACCTAAATTATTCAACTATATTCAAAAATCCAAAAATCGAAGTAATGAAGGCATTAAATGAAAAATTTCGAGAGAGCATACACGTAGATGAGATCGCGAGGAGTTCGTAGACGTAAACGGCTCAAAAATCCGTCGGGAAACGGAGTCGGAACGATCGTTGGAATCTCTTTCTTCTTTCTTCTCTTTTTCTCTCTTTTTCTTTCTTCTCCTTTTCTTTTTTGTGTGTGAATGGAATAGAGAGGGAGAGAGATTGACTTAGTCAAATCTTGACTAAGGTTTAGAAATCGAAGGGGCAAAGTCGTAATTTTGCAAAATAAGTTCGAAAACTCATGTTGTCCAAATAACATGTAATTACAGTCAAAATTCATATTATTAAACGCACATTGACAATTTGTAATTTAAATACAGAATTCATTCATATACGAATTAATTCTAAAATTACATAATAAATATCAAATAAAATAATAATTGCGCAAATATTCGATTCGGACATACAGATTTATAATTCGGATTTGCGGGGCGTTACACCACTGTTGGGATTCACGCACCCCCGGGCGCAGCGGAAGTAATGGATTTCAAAAATTTTAGTCCCGGGGAGTTACAGTGAATCTTCATCCAATGAATATGTGACTTTGAAACGTTTATATATTATAAGGAAGTTCACCTTTACGCACTTCTTTTGTAGTAGATAAGGAACGAAGGCTTTCCAAAGCCTCTAGCCACTCCTCCAACGGCGCTGGCTTCAAGATCCACCAAGGTTTCGATTTTCAACCGAAACCCTCTGAAGATAGTCCACGGCTTCTCGCAAGCAAGCTCGTATCTCTTAATTCCTGCTAGGGAACGAAGAACGATTGATATCTTTTTGATTAAGTCTTAGAGAGTAAGACTTAGAGAGTAAGACTTAATCTATGAAGTGAAGAGAAGCCAATTCACTAAGGGAGAGAGAGAAAGTGGCGTGAGAGAGAGAGGAGAGAAAATAGAAAACTAGGGTTTGTCTGATTGTGTTGTTTCTTGAGAAGGAATTGAATTCTTATGTGAAGAACTAATCCAAGGGGGTATATAAAACCCCATACGGGGCCGAAAATTCCAAGCCCATGAAGGACTTAGATTTTCGGCCATCCCCTTCTTTTGGGACTAGGATTTGGGCTTTTTCAAAAGGCCCATTAAATTTAATACTAGATTAAATTATCAAAGCCCAATTTTCTAATTACTCCTAATTAGAATTGGATTAATCTTTTATTTCCCTTTTGGGCTTTATTTTATTCCAAATAAAATTCAAGCCCAATTTAATATTAATTCGTAAATTAATATTTTCTTTCTCAGTTTGATTTAATCTAATTAAATCCTTTCAATTAACTTTTGGGCTTCATTTCATTCCAAATAAAATTCAAGCCCAATTTAATATTAATTCCTAAATTAATATTTTCTTTCTCAATTTGATTTAATCCAATTGAATCCTTTAATTACTCTTAATTAAATTCTCCAAAGTTAATTAACTATTAATTACCTACTTTAATTTTGAATTAAACCAATTAATTCAATCCATCAATCCACATTGATTTGATAATCTTATTTGTCTTTGGAAGTCATTGTGTGACCCCTCAGGTTCACCAACAGGACAGCAGTAGAAACACATTCCAAATGTTACAGTCATATCTTTAATTGAACCATTTTCAATTCAAAGAAGGTTTGTGAGTCAAAACTCATTTGATCTCACAAACTCATTTCTACAGACCATGGATGACGTCTAGCAACGTGTCCATGGCCACCCATCCTTCGATGAAGCGGTGCTTACCTTTCAGCCTCATGATCTCCGTGAGATACGATCCTTCTATCATCCAATTCCCGATTGAGACCTAGGGTATGGGAAATGGAACCTCAGTAGTCTTCAATGCTATGAATTATATTCCTATTGTAACGACCCGAAAATTCCATAATTAATTCTTGGAATAATTATTCGACATTTAGTTGAATTTTATATGAAAAGATTTAACTTTGTCAGTTAATCTTAATTTATTATAATTATTTCAATATCTTTAACCTTTTATAATTATATTTTCTACCCTCGAATTATTCTAATCTATATAAACGAACCTACAATCTTCTAAAATACCCTTGCACTACCTTGAACACACCCACACCATCTTGAACACACTCACACCATCTTGAACACACCTCTTGCACCCTCTTGGTTAGATATTCATGAGAGAGAGAGAGAGAGAGAGAGAAGAGAAGGAGAAGAAAAAGAAATTCCATTCCGAATTCGTTTCTCGACCAATTTAAATTCCGAGACCAGATTTACGATCCTCATTCAATTCTTTATCGGTAACCTTCTTTCTCCAATTCATTTCATCCATTAAATCTTTCAATTTTTATAGTTTTTATATTGAATAAATATTTGATGAATTTCTTGATTCGTAGGTTATAGTTTATCATTTTTAGTGTAGTTCGGATCAAATGATAGATATTAATGTGTACAATGCATGAGTGTGAATTTTACATGTTAATTTTAGCCTTAGAATTCCCCATATTTGATTTTTGCATGAAACTCTCGAAAAAACCTTAAAAATCGCATTTCTGCACCTGTGTGTTGGAACCACACGGTCCAACGCACGGTCTTGCTCAAGACCGTGCGCCAGACCGTGCACAGCCCTTTAACCTTGCACCGGCTAGCGCACACCGGTGCAACAGGCCGTGTGCCTTTGTTTCAGCCTGCACGGTCTTGGTTGTGTGCTCAAGACCGTGCACAAGGCCGTGCGTTAGCCCGTGCGAATGCCTTAGCCAATTTTCCAGCCTTTTTCCTTAGTTGCTCTCGGTAATGGGGTCAAATAGCCAATAATAAAAGTTGACTTTTTGCATACGACCCCCTAAAATCGAGCCGTTTTCACCTACAGCTTCCTTATCATTCAAGGATAAATATTTGGTAAAGTTTTCAAAATTCCGATCTCGTTCGGACCTTGAATCGAGCCTTTTTCGTTTAGGGTTTTTTCCCCAATTTTTGAATGTTGTCCGAAAAATCCGAAAATCGCATGAGTGCTTCTTTATAATATTATAGGCATGAATGTGCAATTAGAATTTCAATTGAGCATGTTTAGCATTGTTAATTTCGTTCTTTTAGTTTAGTTGATTTAATTACATTTTAATTGTAAATTCAATTGATACATGTTGTTTATTGGTTTTAATTGCAATGTAGTCTTCGTGAGTCATTGTCGTGTCTTGTCTTATGTAGTTTTGTCGTCTGTTAGTTTCAGGCTGTCTTGTCAGGACATTGCTTGGAGTGTCTTGTCGTTCCGTGTTTCCAGGTGAGGGTTTTAAAATATTTCAAACGGAGTAAGAATTCTTTTAATTTATTGCGAACTCCCCTTATGTGCTCATCTTGCTTTGTTTTCCTTCTGGTATATCTATTAGATATTTAATCTATATTTTAAGGTTGCTCTCAAATGATTTAATATTAAATTGTACTTATGAGTAGCCCTAAATCATTTTATTTTATAAGGCAAGTAAAATTATTTATTTTAAGCGTGACGGTTTGACTTAGGATTTATACCCTTCGTCGTCACTCAAACTTGCCCAAATTCAATTTATGTATGTTTTTCAAAGCGAGCAAATTCGTGTTATTTCAAAATGGGCCCGGGAAAGTATCCGGAGGTTATACCTGGGGACGAGCGTCTAGGGGTAATCCGAGGTGCTTCTCCCAAAATTAAGCGTCAATCGTGGCCCGTCAGGAGATGATAGCCACGGTTGGGAGCGATGGTGGGCGTTGCATTCGTTGCACGTTTTCCTAAAATTCACAGTCGCCCGGAGTCGCAATTCGGGGTCAGACACCGGTGATGGAGTTACCAGAACTTGAAGGGGTTATAAGGAGGAACAGGCCCATTTCTCGCTGGGATATTAATTGCGTGCATGTTACTGCTTTAATTATTTATTCTTATTATTTAATGTTATGTATGCAAGTCGAAGCATGATCCGGATTTTCTTCAATTATGCAAATGTATTTTCATATATATATAATTAAAACCCGGACACGTGGCTCGTACTTGTTCCCTCTTGGCCTTCACTGAGTGTTTTTACTCACCCCACTATTTTAATTCTTACTTCAGGTCGACAGGTGGCGTTGTCACCTATCATGTCAGTCGGCAGCAACAGGTCTAGGTTGGCTCGTGTGTCTTGTCTTGTCAGTGTCCCAACAACAGTCGTGTCCTCGTTATGAATTTATTTAATTATGTATTTCGAATTATGCTTTATATTTACGTACTTACGTGCCCCTGATGTGGGATAGACTAGACTGGCCATGAAAGGCAATTATTATATTATGATTGAGAACGATGTATGAATTATATGGCCGTGGATGGCTTATATGTTATTTATATAATTGTTTCTACTTCCGCAACTCTGATTTATCTATGTTATTACTGTTGTTGTTGGGCTGTCGTTTGCTGTTGCTAGTTTTGCTTGATTGCCGTTCGCCGGGATGGATTTTCAGATGGGGTACTTATACCTCGTTTGAAGGTTTGTCTTGGTGCGGATGTGGTGTCCTTTCTCCGGCCAAGGAAAGGGGCGCTACACCTATCGTAATTCCATTTGATCTCATACTCTAGGAACTATTTCCTAGTTGAAACCAACCATACCTTGCAAGGATTTGATGGTGGAATGTACTACAATAGAACTTATAGGAATTATTCTTGTTCTTGCAACAAGTGACAGATTCTATATTGACCCTCACAGCCTCCATGCATGACTCGAACATACCCAATGTACAACTTATGTGAAACTCTAGGGATTCAGCAGTACACCAAAGTATGCCCCAGTCATACACAAGGCAAACCATGGAGTCTCAAGTTTAAGGATTAGTTAGACACGATCATGGCTAGGGAAACCCTCCTAATCTCTAAGACCTATATGAGTCCTAACCTATTTAGGCATTCCCGGCGGGATCCTCAGTGAACTTAATCTCCATTCAGCACCCTCGTATGCATAGTAGTGTCAAAACACTAATGTCATGAAATGAGACACACTTTCATAAAGCTATGTCATATGAGCAAGTCTCAAGCGAGTCTGGTCGACATCCCCTGTTCGTTTTAAACTCTTCGACTTGGAGTGTTTTAGATTACACCATTGGGTACTTATTTCATGGTCCCCATCAAATGGTGAAACCAAGTCCCTTAGCTTACTGTGATCTTGGGGTTTCATCCATACACAAGAATAAATAATATGCTACTACTTATAAATGTAATATGATGAATTTGGCCGAAGTAGTATTGGACGACTACTAGCGTCTTTCTATTATGGTTCACTAGATCGCTCTACTCTGGAGTTTTATGGAACATGCCTTAAATAGTTCGGTTTTCCAGGGCAGAGCTCCAACAGTGCGGTCGGATTACCCATTATGATGAGTCCCCTAAGTTTTAATCGAGTTTTACTCGATTGGAAGTTGTAACCTAGCGTCCATCCCCCTAAGGGATCTTGGTCGATTAAGATATCGTGGTCGAGATAAAGACGATCGAAGGCCTCTTCCTTTGACACGTCAGCGGGATAACTTTTCATAAGGCTCCCGTGTCGCCACGTCAGCCCTAATTGCTTTCTGATGCCGAAAATGAGTCACGTCAGTTCCCACCAGTCATCTTTAAGGCGACGCTTCGTCTTCCGAGGAGAGGCCCCTACAAATATGGGCCCTGTCCTTTTCATTTGTTTATGTGCACGTGAAGCTTAGCTCTGATCCAGCAATTTTAGAGAGAGAGAGGCTATAGCGGTTGTCCGACCGAGAGCATACACCACTCAGACCCTTCACTAAACACTAGGTAACCCTCGATCCCCTTCCCTTTTCCATTACTTTCATCATGTCTTTGCAATCTGAGGGATCCGAGAAGAGAGTGAGGGATTATGACTTAGGTGAGGAGTCCTTGGGGTCGGATCATGCATATGATTCCGATCAAGCATTTGCGGTGCGTGATCACGTTCCGACGGCAATTCCGCTCGATAGGAGGGATGGGGACGGAGCGGGCCTGTCGGAAGCCACTTTAGAGCCCCCTGTTACAGTAGCCAAGAAGGGCAAAGTTCGCTTGAAACAGATGGCTCATCGACCTGGCAAAAAACATCAGCGATCGCGAAGGGCGACTGTTCAGGCTGAACATGCGGTGGGCCCATTCGATCAGGGCAATGAGGCGGTCGACGACCCCAAAAAGAAGGTCAGGCTCACTCGGTTTATGATCCGGTCGAAAGTCAACGACGATCAACTCGCGAGGACTCGGGCGATGTTGTGCTTCCCGCCGTCTCACACCGTCCGCCGACCTCGACCCGACGAAGTAATGGGGAGCCAAAAAGCCAACATAGTTGGTCGTAAATTATAATGCCATGGCCAGTGGCTTCAGAGTGATCGGAAACAACCAGATGTACTCCACCTATTGGGATCTGGAGGTTTGCCTGACCCAATTGGTTCCTAACAGCTTTGCGTTCCTCGGATGCTATCTGGTGTTGATGCGTATCCTGAGGTTTGAGCCCAACCCCCGACACTTCCGCCAACTGCTTACTGTGTCAGAGTCTTCCAAGTCAGGGATCGGATTCTACGTCGTTTCTCAAAAACAAGGTCAGAAGTTTTTCACGATCCCCACGACTTCTCACGGAACCACCTGGAAGCCTGAATGGATGATCGTTGAGTATGAGCATGGGTTCCGCCTCCTTAACCGGTGGAAAGATGCACACTCGAAGCAAAGAAAATGGGTCACCGATCCCGACCTAGGGAACATGCTCGATCTGGTGGCTGAGTGGTTAGGCCCCGACGAGATGAATTGGAACAGCATTCTGACCGAAAAGAACATTGAGAGTGCTGGGCTTTGTTTCGATCGGCACTACAGGAAGAGTGTGTTGGGTAAATGATCGGGGGTGGGGGGTTTCATGCTCATATATTTTCCTGCATTATTTTTCTTGAACTGTCTCTGATCGCCTTCTCTTTCCTTCTTCCAGATACCAGAGTGATGTCTTCAGCACGCGCTGCCTTCCAGGTGAAGAACAAACGCGTCGGTCGAGCGAGCACGACGATGCCAATTTCAAGGCACTAAATGACGCGATCAATGCTCGAGAGAAGCTTCCCGATGACCCGACCGCCTATGTCCCGACCACCGCGATGGCGACAAGTCATAAGAAGGCCCTCGACGGGGCTGCGGTTGCCGCTCCTGCGCCAGCCGACATAATAATGACTGAGTCCACCCCCGCGGTCGGGGGTCCCGAAGGCGCTACTCCCTCGACTAGCATAAAGAGGAGGAGGCCGAATATTGTTTCTACCCCTCGGGGATCGGGAAAACCATGATCTTATCTGAAGCAGAAGCAGGTCGCTGAGTCGGACAGCGACAATGAGGGGAGTCAAGCATTTCTCAAGCGCTTGGTGGTTGAACTCCCGACCATCGTGGCTTCTGAGGAGCCATCGTCAGGGCAGGAGTCTTCCCATGTCTATGGGAAGGTGGATGATCGGAAGGCTTATTCGCTATACCGATCGGGGGTCAATCTCGCTGACCAGAAGAAGTTGGTGCAACACTCCATCGATGACTTGGAGATAATATGCGCCAAGTCTTTGAGCATGGTATGGCTTTATTCCTCTTTTTCCCGTTCTCTTTCGTTCCTTTTATTAACTGTTACTGATCGAGAATTAATTTTGTGTATGGTAGAGACTCCTGAACGCCTTTGCTTCAATGGCCCAGAGAGCCAGGCTCTACTCTGCTCGTAAGGACTACTACAAAAATAAGTTCATCGAAAAGAAAAAGGAACTGGCCGAGATCGAGGACGGTTCTGAGCTGAAGCAGCAGGTAGAAGTCTTTAAGCGGTCGGCTGATGACCTGCAGGTTGAAAAGGAGCGCTTGCGTGGGGAGGTTGAGCGCTTGACTAAAGAGACCGACTCATTGGCGAGCAAGATCTCCGAACTGGAAGCTCAGTTGGAAAAAGCTGTCGAGCGGGAGCAGGAGCAGTATGATACCGCCAGGACTATAAGGTATACTGCAGCTGTCGAGGAGTTGGCGCATAAGTATAAGCACAAGGCACAACGATATCTGCGTCGAGAGGTGATTGCGAAGAGGGCAGTGATCGACTTCGTCGAGAGCCCCATGTTCTGTCAGGCCTCTGCACACAAATGTGATGGCGATATGCAAGTGGGCATCGACTTGTGCCTGGCCCAACTCCACCATCGGGGTTATCTTCAGGTCCCTGATAGCGAACTCTTCGGGATCGGTCCCGATGAGCATGATCCCCGTCCGCCTAAGACAGACGAACCGATGGCGGAGGTTTATGTAACTGAGCCTGATGACTATCCCTTCCGGTCATTGTGAAAAAGATTGCTGCAGAAGCCCTCGATGGGCCACCTTATGACGGGAGTGGTTGGCCTGAGGATCTGGATTTCAGCTTCCTCAACCAGCCTGACAGGTCAGACTCTCTTGATCCGCCTTCTCCGGCCCGCCGACCAGAGTCTTCTTCTGCTCCGACCGTTCACAATATTGAAGACTAGTAGCTTTTTTCTCCTTCTCTTTTCATGGGATCGGACTAGCCGAATCCCTTAGGTTGTAACTAGACTCAGCTTGATTAGGTCCTTTTGTAAGCGACGGGTCGCGCTATTCCACCCATATCTAAAGGAATCCTTTTTGGAAAAAGCTTGTTGTTCGTTTGTTTAAATCTGAATGATTGGAGCGGGCTTGAACTTTACGCTCGAGTCCCCAGTCCGAGTGGGAGTTTAACTTCCAACTCTGGACGATCGAAGTGGGCTCGAGCGTAATCCGAGTGGAAGTTTAACTTCCTACTCTAGACTATCGAAGTGGTCTCGAGCTTTACGCTCGAGTCCCCAGTCACTTCCAACTCTGGACGATCGAAGTGGTCTCGAGCTTTATGCCTGAGTCCCCAGTCCGAGTGGAAGTTTAACTTCCAATTCTAGACGATCGAAGTGGTCTCGAGCTTTACGCTTTAGTCCCCAGTTCGAGCGGAAGTTTAACTTCCACCTCTGAACGATCGAAGTGGTCTCGAGCTTTATACCCGAGTCCCCAATCCAAATGGAAGTTTAACTTCCAACTCTGGACGATCGAAGTGGTCTCGAGCTTTACGCTCGAGTCCCCAGTCCGAGTGGAAGTTTAACTTCCAACTCTGGATGATCGAAGTGGTCTCGAGCTTGACGCTCGAGTACCTAGTTCGAGTGGAAGTTTAACTTCCAACTCTGGACGATCGAAGTGGTCTCGAGCATTACGCTCGAGTCCCCGGTCCGTTTTGCAACCTAGTGTCGTTCATGGGACCTAATTTTATGGGTTATTATTTTTCCAAGTATTCAGGGTCCCCCCCCCGCCCTTTTCGAGCATGATGGGACATCGAATGCCAAGACAGGATAAACAGCAGTAGATAAAATAATAACACTCAAAATATTTCATTGAACTGCTTACAAAAGGGGCCCCTGAGGGGAATTACACGGTCGGACCCCTGAGGAGTCAATCTAAGGGTAATACAACTTTAAATTGAATGCATTCCAGGGTCGAGGCAGCTCTTCTGGTTCTGATCCAAGGGTCTTGAGTTTGTAGGCACTGTTTTTGGCTATTCGAGTGACCCGGTATGGTCCATCCCACTTTTCCTCGAGCTTCTTCATCTTCCTGGAAACTTTAACCTTTTTCAAGACTAAATCCCCGACCTGGAAACTCAACGGTCGTACATTCTTGTTGTAGCTTCGTGCAGCTGCAGCTTTATGTTGCAACATCCATCCCAAGGCTCTATGGCGCTTTTCGTCGATGAGGTCGAGCTCAAGCTCGAGCGCACGCCCTTCGTTGTTTTGTGCCAGCTGAAAGTGTGATACCCTAGCTGTCTCATAGACGAGCTCGGCTGGAATTAAAGCCTCCGACCCGTAGACTAAGGCGAACAGGGTTTTGCCTGTCGAGGTTCGGGGAGTAGTTCTGTAGGCCCACGGGACCTCGTCGAGCTCGTCCGCCGATGCCTTTTTCTTCGCGTCAAGTCGAGCGTTGAGGCTCTGAATAGTAGTGCAATTTGTTACCTTCGCTTGCCCATTTGCTTGCGGGTATCCGACCGAAGCAAAACGCTAGTCGATCCCGTGATCTATACACCATTCCTTCATATCATCTGCTCGAAATTGTGGTCCGTTATCACAAATTAAGATCCGCGGGACCCCAAATCGACACACAATGTTTCTCCAGAAGAAATTTTTAATGGCCTTCGTGGTTGTTTATCGAATGGCTACCGCCTCTACCCATTTTGAGAAGTACTCGCAAGCTATAATGCAGTATTCTGCCTATCTAATGGTCGAAGTTGGGAGTGGTCCAATGATGTCTATCCCCTACTGGTCAAATGGCCACGACACGTCGACCGTTATCATTTCTGCTGCATGCTTGTGCGAATAATTCCCCATTTTCTAACACTTAATGCAACGCCTCGAGTGTTTTTCCTCATCATGTTCGAGGGTCGGCCAAAAATATCCTGCTCTAGTGACCTTCCGTGCTAACGATCATCCGCCCGAGTGGTTCCCACAACTCCCGCGTGGATCTCGTTGAGAACTTCTTCAACTTGAGAGGGTCAGAGATATCCCATGGGCGGTCGACGGTGTTCGCGTTTGTAAAGTCTCCCTTCCGGGTTGAGGAAGCATCTGGTAGCGCAATGTCGCAGCCGTAGAGCGGCGTTGCAATCTGGCGGAAGGGTACCGTCTCGAAGGTACAACATGATTTCATCGAGCCAGCAAGGCTCCTCTAGCTCGATCATCATGAGGGACTCGACCGGCCCATCTATTACACGGCGGTTAGACACTTTAAAGGTGATCTCCCGCTCTTCCGTTCCTTTAAGGCCATTGGCGAGCTTAGACAGCACGTCAGCTCGGGCGTTCGCTTCCCTTGGGACCTGATCGATGGTGAAACCGGTGAACTTTGCAGTTAACTTGCGTACTTCCTCCAAGTACTTGATCATGTTATCTTCTCGAGCTTTGTAGAAGCCTTGGACTTGATGCGCTACAAGTTGGGAATCCGTGATAATGGCGATTGTCTTTGCTCCGCTCTCGAGCGCGATGCGCAGGCCGGTGATCAACGCTTCGTATTCGACCTCATTATTTGTCACTTCGAAGTCGAGGCAGATTGTGAAGTCCAGGTCGAGGCCGTCGAGGTTGGTTAACGATATTCCTGCTCCTCCTCCTTGGGCGGTCGAGGATCCATCGACCCTTAAGAGCCAATGGGTACCTTTACTCTTTCCTGTTTTTGCCATTGTAGTCTTCTCGACCAGAAAGTCAGCTAATACTTACGCCTGCATGGTGACTCTTGGTTGGAAGGTCATATTAAACTGTCCGAGCTCGATCGCCCACTTGATCAACCGCCCAGACGTGTCAGGCTTAGCCATCACCTGTTTTAGGGGCTGGTCGGTTAGCACAACGATCTCGTGCACCTGGAAGTACGGTCGGAGTTTTCTCGAAGAAACCACAAGTGCGAGTGCGAACTTCTCGATGTCTAAGTACCGTGTTTCAGGTCCATAAAGGATTTTGCTAACATAGTATACCGGGAGGTGTTTCCGATCGCGGATGGTCACTAGGACCGAGCTGATCGTTTCTTCTGACACGACCAAGTAAAGATAAAGGATCTCTCCCTTTCCAGGTTTGGCGATCAGCTATCTCATCATATCTTTGAAGGCACGGTCATATTCCTCTGTCCCCTCAAACTTGTTCATATCTCTTAGAATTTTGAAGAAGGGAAGGTTACGTTCCGCCGACCTGGATATGAACCTGTTGAGGGCAACGATTCGTCTGACCAGCTGTTGAACTCCTCGTCGTGTCTGGTCGGGATATGTTGATGATCGCAGATATCTTTTCTGGGTTGGCCTTGATCCCTCGCTGGCTTACCATATAACCCAAAAATTTTCCACCACCGACCCCAAAAACACACTTCAGGGATTGAGCTTCAATCGGTATTTTCGTATCAACGCGAACATGGCCGCTAGGTCGGCTAGATGATCGATCACCCTCAGGCTTTTTACAATCATATCGTCGATGTAAACCTCGACGGTTTTCCCAAGGAGGGGCTCGAAGATAAGGTTGATCAGCCTCTGATACGTGGCTCCCGCGCTCTTCAGTCCAAACGGCATCACTTTGAAACAGTAGATGCCTTTTACAACAATAAACGCCGTGTACTTCTGGTTCTGGGGAGCCATCCTGATCTGATAATAGCCTTGAAAAGCATCCATCATGCTCATCATCTCGCATCCCGCGGTCGAATCGACAAGCTGATCAATCCGTGGGAGCAGGTAAGGATCTTTGGGGCAAGCGCGGTTAAGGTCAGTGAAATCATTGCACATTCGCCACTTTTCGCCAGTCTTGGCGACCAAGACCACGTTGCAGAGCCAGTCGACATACTTTTCTGGCATGATATATCCGGCGTCGAGGAGCTTGTTAACCTCTTCTTCGATGATAGAGTTTCTTACTGCACTCTATGTTCGGAGTTTCTACTTGATTGGCCTGAAGGATGGATCGATATTGAGATAATGTGAAATGACGCTCGGATCGACCCCTTCAAGGTCGGATGCCTTCCAAGCGAAGACGTCGGCATTCTCCTAGAGGAAGATGGTGAGACACTCGAGCTGGTCCCCTCGGAGGTTAACTCCGACCCGGGTTGTTTTCTCTCGATCGTTCGGATCGATCTGTATTGTTTGGGTCTCTTCGGCGGTGGACAGTTGAGTGTCATCCATTTTCCTCTTCTTCCGAGCTTCGTGCGTGCTTGTTTTGGAGCGCGAGGCTCCGTCCCCCTTCGGATCAGGAATTTTTTCGTCATCGTGATCTGCCTCATCGAGGATTAGATCCCCAAGCCTTAGCTTGTCTTTCTTAGATGGAAGCTTAGCTTTGTTGGCAATCGAATAACAGGCCCATGACTCAGCGAGGTTGCAGTTTACCTCTCCAATACCGTAGGGAGTCGGGAGTTTCATTTTCTGATGGAAGGTGGATATGATCGCCTTGAAGGCGATCAGACCCGGCCGCCCAAAGATCGAGTGGTATGGGAAATCCTCGATGTCGACCACGACCCAATTGATTTCCATCGTGGTTTGAACGGGATGGGTCCCCATGGAAGTCAACATTTTAATCTGCCCGATAGGCACGATGACCAATCCGCCAAACCCCTTTAAGGAGGTATCGATGGGTGTAATGTTCAATCGATCGAGCTTCATTTGTTTGAGAGTCGAGTAAAGAATAAGGTTGGAGCTACTTCCCGTATCAACTAAACACTTACTTACAACATAGTTAGCGATATCTAGGGTGACCACCATCGGACAACTCGGCATTATACCGCCTCGATGGGGATCCAAATGAAAGTCCTTATCACTAAATGCAACCTCCTTCTGTCTCCATTCATATCCACGATCGATATGGTAGAGCTCATGGGGCACGTTAAGGCTCATTTGCGCCCGTCGGATGTTGCGTTTCCTTGCAGTTTTGGAGTCGCCACCGTCGGGGCCTCCAACTATCATATCAATCCTCCCGATCAGGCAATTCAAGATTCTTTCCGCATTTTCTTTCTGCTTTCCATCACGCTGGCCTGGGTTCCTCTTAGGTGGCGGTGACCGGGATCTTGACCGCGATCGTCGAACATGTTCCTCCTCGTGGCATCGTCTCCCTCTGGTTTGATCCCGATTGCGACTAAGTTCCTTGATGAACTCACTAAGGTGGCCTCCTTGGATGAGCCTTTCAATCTTATCCTTTAGTTGATTGCGCTAATCGGTGAGGTGGCCGGGCTGGTCGTGGAAGTCACAATACTTGCTAGTGTCGATCTTCTTCATATTGAGTTTCAACTTTTTGGGATATCTGAGGAGTTTTTCTGGGATCTTAGGTAGGATATCCCCGATCGCGCAGATCAGAGGTTGGTAAAACTCTCTGTTCGGCTGTCTCGATGATGAGCCACCTTTCTATCGACCACTGCCCTCCTGCCGACTGCGGTTCTCCTGTCGGCCTCTATTTCTGTTTCGACCCACCTGAGGCGGGCTTCGAGCTCTGGGACTTCGGGCTCGGTTGTAGTAGTTGCTATGGGCTGGGCTCTGCCCTATGCTTCGCAGCATGGCCTGGCCATTGCCCGCCTAATAACTCTCCTCGATCTCTTCATAATCCTTCCACTTAGTGGCGCAGTCTTGGATGTCCCTCAGAATCTCTATAGGGACCCGACCAAGGATGTCCTTGGTGAAATCCCTACAATGGAAGTTCTTTCCAAGAGCGCTGAGGACGAAGGCTAGATCAGGCAGCGCGACTCGGACCAACTCCGTGTTAAATCGGGTGAAGTAGTCTCTAAGCGTCTCGTCGACCCCCTGGACGATTGAGTCTAGATGCGATACCCCAAGTCTGTCTTGTATCAGAGGTGAGAAGTGGCCCTCGAGCACTGTTGAGAGCTCATAGTATGATCTTATTGACCCTAGAGGCTATCGGAGGAACCAATCGAGTGCTACCCCTTTGAAGGTCGTAGCCAGCACCTTTTCCCAAGTGTGAGGGGTATGGGGAAATAGATTCATGGACAGCTCGAAGCTGGTGATGTGGTCTCCTGGGTCGGTCTTCCCATCGTAGATGGCAATGTCTCCGGGGATGGCGGTACTCCCCGGATCCTCGCTGAGGATTTCTTCTGTGAACGGGGACAACCTCTGTCGGCGACTTCGAGCGTTACGGTCAAGTCCCTGTCACTCGTTACGACCTAAGTTCGGTCAGGGAGGGAGCCTATCCCTCAAATCTCTGAATGGTGGGATATTGGAAAATTTGTTCTTCAGTCTTTCTCTAACCGGAGGTCAAGAAGGGTGTGCCCGACGAGCGTCTTGCATGTGCCCGCCTGCTGGCCGGATCGGCTGAGAGTATGCAGGTGGAATGGGCTGAGAATACGCCCTTCGATTGTTGGGTGGGGGGACGTAGTCCCTTTCTTCGACTCGATCATCGTATTCTTTGCGATCGTACTCATCATCATAGTAATCTTCTTCCTCTTCGGGCTCGCCGTCGTGCTCGACGGTGTGCGCTTTACCCGGTCGTTGGACTGTGTGGCCATTGTTCTGGGGAATGGTCGACTGGGCAGCCTCGCGCCTTCGACCGCCATCCCTTCCTCCCACTTGGGTTTGAGCACGGGGAGGTAATGGGGGATCAGGTCCTGACAGTCAGTATTGTACAGGGGGAGGCTCGGTGAGATTGACCGTAATCGGGATTACCCTTACCGGCCTTCCTGTCTCGAGGGCCTGCCTGGCCTCTTCATAGACCTAATTGGTGTAAGCGGCCAGGTCCTGCGTTGAGGGTTGAGCGGGAAGCACGACTGCAGGCAGTTCAGCGTGCGAGACAGCGTCTTCTTCTACCTCGTTGGGGGGGTCGACCCCATTGAATTGAACGGCATAAGCTTCGTGCTCTGCTGCAGCGGTCGCGACCCGATTGGCCTCGATCTGAGATCGAGTCTTGATGACGCTCTGTGTGATCTTAGTCTTCTTGTTCACCATTGTTCCTATCTGTTGGCTCTAAGGTCGAAAGTGGTTTCCCACAAACGGTGCCAAACTGATGAGGTTTGTTTTTGGTCGGGGGTCGAGGAGCGACCACGTGTCTTGCTCGTCAGTTGAATTTGTAGAGGGGATCCGCCTTCGACCTGAAAACACAAAATATTGGGTCACTTGGCCGGAGGGGGTTGTCTCCGGCGTAGCCCCTCCACTAAATTAAGTCAGTACTACGAATAGGATATTCGAGTAAGGGAGATGCGATCGGAGCAACAAGGATGCAATCGGAGTAATAATGAGAGCTTACCCACAATAATAAACGCTGGGGGTATATATAGTGGATGATAACACACACTAAGTACACCTTGGGGAATGTGCATTTAATGTATGTCTGCATTGACCTGCAGGTATTTAATGCAGGGTTCAGGGTATTTGCAGAGGATCTCGTACCATCCTTAAAAGAGGGGATCTGGTGGGCCAGGCTCCTTCATAGCTTGGTACGGATTTGGCTGCCGTGTTTTGGGGATACACCACCTCACCAATCTTGCTAGATCGTGAGGAGGTCGAGTAGCCTCGATGGGCCTCGAAGGTGACTTGGACGACGGCCCTTGACGGCGGTCGACACCCGATCGCGCGAACATCATGCTTGCTAGACCCGTAGGTCCGGTCGAGAATATCCGATTGGGGGTCCATGTCGAGAACTTCAAACGCCGCCACGTGGCTTGAGCTGACCGCTAGGATCGGGACACATGGCGCGATCGGATTACCCATTATCAAATTATACTCTATTTAGGATTTTATTCCTAAAATATCCCTTGGGCATTTATTAAATCGAAACTTAGCTTAACTATTTGCCCCAATTTTCGGACATATATTTTGACATTAATTCTTAATTAATAATTTTGTAATCATAAATTAAAAAGGGAAAATTGAATTATACATGCACCAACTTTTAAAAGTTTAGATTTTAGGGACACAAATTATAAAAGTGGGATATAACATCCAGAACTATTAAAAAAGTTATAATTTTCATCCACCTCTTGCCGAAAAATTGAATTTCCGGCTTAATTTATGCACATGACCAGCAAGTGAAACATTTTTCGGCCATTTTCCGGCTTAATTTATGCACATGACCCGCATGTATGAAAAAAAAATTGAAAAAATATGTCAGCGTAAGTTAGCATTTTTAATCTATATGGCGGATGAGGTGGGTTTTTTTTATCTGTATGGCATTCAACCGTACTAAATTTGGTCGGAAAATGTTTCACGTGCGTGTCACGTGCACAAATTAGGTCAGAAACTCAATTTTTCTACCACAGGTGGATGTAAATTGCCAAATTTCCACAAGTTCTGGTTGAAATATACCAATTTTATAACTGGTGCCCCTAAAATCCAAATTTTTAAAAGCTGGTGGATGTATAATTTAATTTTCCCAATTAAAAATTATCTTATGCCCAAACAACACTTGGGAGTTGGGGCCATCACCAGAAATTTCTAATTACGAAATGACAAATTAATTAAATGGCATAAGCACATTATAGCATTGTAAATTTGTGATTGTTTCCGAACAAAAACAAAAGAAAATTGTAATTGTTATTGTAGCGCCCCTCTCCGTAGGGGGACGAAGAACGTCACATTCGCACCAAAATGAATTCCCGAGCATGACATGGTGCCCTACTCGAAAACCCGCCTCAGCGAACGGCAAGACACTCAATCAAAACTCCGGAAACAACAATACGACGCCCCAACAACAACGGCAACAATCAAATAAATGCGGAAGCATAAATCGGGAATAACAGTTCAATTCATAAAAGCCATCCATGGCAACGGTAATCATAACAACAGTTTACAAATAATCATAACACATAGTGCCAGCACGACTCAACTACCTATCCTGAACAATCCTAGATATCATCAACTATCCCACATCAGGGGCACAATTGTACATAAAGTAAATCATAATGTTAAATACTGTAATTCAAATCAATTCAGAAAGTAAAGACTCGACTGTTGTTGGAACACTGACGAGACAATAATACATGAGCCAACCTAGACCTGCTGCTGCCGACTGACAAGATACGAGACACCGCCACCTGTCTACCTGAAGCAAGAACTAAAGAAGAAGGGGTGAGTATAAAGGATACTCAGTAAGGGGGTTATACATTATAGGTATTGATCGCAGTCCGTCGTCTAACTTTTAAAACCAAAAGTAATGAATGTTGCTTTTTTTTGATAAAGATACAAATTATAATATAAGTTATAAAACAATAATACAAAGCAACACTCGGGTTTGGCTCACTTTGAAAACACAAAAAGGTTGACAAACCGGATGCATTTGAAATCATTTGCACATAATGTCAAGCCGATAGTTTAATGAGGGCTTAGTCGATTCACAATCCATCAAGTGGTAGAAATGTACAGTTATCAATAATACATGAAAAAGAAATGAAAGACGGGATTGTGCTTGGACTAAGTAACGGAAACAGTAAATCAATTAGACAAGTAAATGATGCAATAAGTCACGCAATAATGTGTCCCAGCGATAACGGGCCCTCACCTTATAACTCCCAAAAATGGCAATCATGAAATCAATTACTCCACCACCAAAAGTCAATCATAACACAATTTAAGGAAATGAGTGGTGCCCCACAATGCTACTGTGACGTCCCCCACGCCACAACCCCCGGACCGAAACGAGCCCCCGAGCGATAGTTAAATACCACCACTCGAAAACCCGCCCCGGACAACGGGATTCCCACAATCTGGCAACAGCAACTCCCCAACAACAACACCAACATCAACAACATCAACAACAGCAATGTAACATTAACGAAGCGGAAGCAAGTATCATCATCTCAATAGCATGATATTAACATATATATATCATAATCCCATCAAATTCATCATTCCAAATTGTCATCAAGTTTCATATTTCATCCACGTTTCAACTACATTCTATTTAACATGACAAAATATATATAATTGAATTCAGCTAACAAAATATATATAACTGACTCCAAAGACTGATGATCCTACAATGCTGCTGCCAGTACCTGACCGCTAACCTGAAGCATGAACCAAAACGGGATGTGAGTCAAACGAACTCAGTGAGGAAGGGAATATATGTATATAATAAAAGCATATTTAACTCACACTTAGGTTGATATAAGCAAATCTAGTGTCGATAAGCTCTTTTACAATTCATCTAAGTTTTGTGAATTAAATATTGAATCAAAACATTTTATAAAACATTTTATTCCCGGCGAGATCGGGTCATCTCCTTATAACTCCGAAAACATATGATAATTATTATGAAATCCGTAACACCGTTTGGCTTATCAAGGGAGCTACCCAAGATTTCACCAAAACCGATTAATAGCACCGGTGTAAGTATTACCCGAGCTAGACTACCTCCGACTAGCAAAGAGTAATACCCTTTGATTATGTATTAGATGATCGTCACTGGGTCTCCATCCATATATACAATCTGGATTATACTAAGGGCTTCACCCTAGACGCACATCTCCGGGTTTCCACCTCTAGTATAATCCCGGGCCCAAATATACCCTAAGAGCGTCCTCAATAGGGTTAAAGGAAATATAATCTCGCTTTATAAATGTTTTAGTTGACCAAAAGGGTCGTTCGAGACAAGGTATGTAACCGTCTAGGGTTTCTCCACACGTTGCCTATAACTCGAGGCATACGAGCAAGACCCGAGACCAAATGTTACTTTTAAAAACAAAATAGTTCTCTTGTCTCTATTTTCGAACCATTTTAGAAAAAATACACATATATCATTTTTATATCAAATCCTTTTTATTTCAAGTATTGGTAATATATAATTGAATTACAAAGGATATGGTTTTCGCAATATTTGTTCATGCCCCAGTTAGAAAACATTTTACATCCTCACCTGTAGGCTTTACAAAAAGGGTTTCCAACGACCCGAGATCAGTCCCGCGAGGTCCTACCTGTAATACACAGGCCTCGAGGTGAGACACGACTCAATAAAACAATCAAATACGACGCACGGCTATGAAATGCATTTATGCTCAAAATAACATATTATGTATAAATGCATTTAAACACAATTAAACTCATTCAAATGCATTCAAACACAATCAAACATACATGATATGAAGCTAAACTAAGCATTCAAGTAATATGGAAGCTTGGAAACCAAAATTCAAAGGTTTGTAAATATTACACAAACCACCCCTCGTTTAATACTTTGCATAGCAAATCAACTCCGATTAATCCGAAATTTCCGGCATCACTTAGCTACTATATTTAAGGATTTTTAATGCCAAAAGAATCGAAAAATGAAGCCAAATGCTCAAAAATTACTATTCATCAGCCCCTACATATTTTGCCAAACTCTCATTTTTCAATCCCAAACTCCACAAAACTTCACCAATTAGCTTAATATCATGAACTAACATGAATTACCAATCCATTTGAGCATCTAAGCATCTAAATTCATCAATCCAACATTGCATAATAATCAAATTTATATGAAAAATCACAAGTAATGCTACATGCTATCAACAACCAAACTAAGCTCATCAATCATTCATTCTAGCCTACTTCTTCACTTCATCAACATATGAGACATTGAAACTCAAAGATTAAAGAGATTTGCAACCTTACCTTGAAGGAGAAAATGGAGGAGAAAGGAGATGTAGAGAGCTTGTTTGCAAAAATAGAAAGTAGAGGCTTGTTCCTTAGATGAAAGAGCAACTTTTTGTAGCAAGAGAGGGGATGATTTTTGGTGCTTTGATGGTGGTTGAAAGTGGTGGTGGTGGCTGGTGGAATGAGGGCCGAGAGATGAGAGGAAGAAGAAGAGAATGTTGCTTGAGAATAGTGTAGAAAAATGTGGAGAGAAATGAGATAATTAAATAAATATAAGTTATTTTGAATAGTCAAAATTAGCTAGCTATATGTATATACTTGTATATATATTTGTATAGATATTTATGTATATATTTTCATATATATTTATGTATATTTCAAGATTAATATCATACAAGTCAAATATAATTGACAAAATTTCATAAGATTTCAAATACAACACTTCAAATATAACATAGTGTGAAGTAAATTTCAAATATAAAAATTCTTATGAATTCATCATATTATTCACATATAGAATCACACATTAATTCATATAATTCACATAATCCCATAATTTGCAAATAATACACACAAGAGCTATTAGTCGGTAAACTTACCGAAGCGTTATAAAATAACGGGGCGTTACACTATCCCCCCCTTCGGAGAATCTGGTCCCCAGATTCTAATTCGACTCCGCAAATAACTCGGGATAATGAGTTCGCATCTTCTCTTCCATTTCCCAAGTTACTTGTTCGGTGGTTTGGTTTCTCCATAACACACGAACCAAGGGGATTTGTCGGTTGCGAAGTTGCTTGAACTTACGATCCTGAATCTCAACAGGTTTCATCTCGATCGTCAAGTCAGGCTCTACCTGAACTTCTTCATCTCGGAGCATATGAGATTCGTCGGGATAGTATTTTCGCAATTGAGAAACATGGAAGACATTGTGAATCCCAGTTAGAGCCGAGGGCAGGTTCAGGCGGTAGGCAGTCTTCCCAATCCGTTCAATAACCTCATAGGGTCCCAAATATCTCGGACTGAGTTTCCCACCTTTTCCCACTCTAGCGAATCCTTTCCTCAACGTCGCCTTAAGAAACACTTTGTCTCCCTCTTCAAATTCCAAATCCCGGCGTCTCTTATCAGCATAACTCTTCTGACGATCCTGAGCAGCTTTCATTCTCTGTCGAATGATTGCAATCTTATCAAGTGTTTCCTGGATCGTCTTTGGAGGTAGAGCTCGTTCCACTCCGTCTTTAGTTCTTCGCCAGTCTTCTAATTCCCAGTACAGAGGGGATCGGCATTTACGTCCATAAAGCGCTTCGTACGGGGGCATCCCAATCGTCGCTTGGTAGCTGTTGTTGTAGGCGAATTCAATGAGCGGTAGTTGCTTGTCCCAACTCGTGGAGAAGTCGAGAGCACAAGCTCGTAACATGTCGCCTAGAATCTTGATGGTTCTCTCAGATTGACCATCAGTTTGCGGGTGAGCAGCTGTGCTAAATTTCAAATTCGTTCCCAAGTTTCTGTGAATTTCTTGCCAAAGTCGGGAAGTAAACTTGGGATCTCGATCGGACACGATACTCTTCGGAATTCCGTGTAACTTTACAATCTGCTCGATATACAGTTCTGCCAGTTTCTTGACATTGGTGGTCTTTCGAATTGGAATGAAATGAGCGGATTTCGTCAAATGATCCACAATTACCCAAATCGTATCATATCCACCCCGAACTCTTGGTAATCCGGACATGAAATCCATAGCAATATCTTCCCATTTCCAATCCGGAATAGAGAGTGGCTGTAGAGTTCCACCGGGTTGCTGATGTTCGGCTTTAACTCGTTGACAAGTCAAACACCGTCTCACGAAATCAGCAACTTCTCGTTTCATTCCATGCCACCAATATTGAGTCTTAAGATCTCTGTACATCTTATTACCTCCCGGATGGACGGCATAAGCAGATTTATGTGCTTCCTCCATGATCTCGGTCTTTAGACTCTTTGGCACACAAATACGATTCTTAAAACGAAGAAGACCCATATCATCGAAAGCAAATGAGGAGTTCGGATCATCTTGCGTCCTCACGATCTGTCTTTGAATCCAGTCATCAACACTCTGCTCATCTTTAAGTCTCTGAACCAAATCCGGTCTCACTGAGAGATTCGCAATCCGCGGTTGAGAGACTAAGTGACATCTCCCTGCTTCTGACATCACTCCTGTAGGGGTTCCTTCCAAGCTAGCTACCTTTGCTTGTCTACTTAAAGCATCGGCTACTACGTTAGCTTTGCCTGGATGATATTGGATACGGCAATCATAATCTTCAAGGAATTCCATCCACCGTCGTTGCCTGCGGTTAAGATCTTTCTGAGTATGTAAATACTTCAAACTCTGGTGATCGGTGAAAATATCGAAGGTTATGCCGTATAAATAGTGTCGCCATTTTCCTAGGGCAAAGATAATAGCAGCTAGCTCGAGATCATGGATAGGATAGTTCTTCTCAGCATCTTTTAACTTACGCGAAGCATAAGCAATCACTTTGCCATTCTGCATAAGAACGCATCCTAACCCTTCTTTCGAGGCATCGGTATAAACCGTAAACCCTTCGGAACCTTCAGGAAGTGCAAGTACCGGAGCAGTAGTCAACCGTTTCCTTAGCTCTTGGAAACTTGCCTCGCATTTATCGTCCCACTTAAAAGCCACGTCCTTGCGAGTTAAATTGGTCAGCGGAGTGGCTATCTTGGAGAAATCTTGAACGAAACGCCTGTAATAGCCAGCTAACCCTAGAAAACTTCGGACTTCAGTTGGAGTCTTCGGCTGCTCCCATTTCATTACGGCCTCGATTTTAGAAGGATCAACTTCGATTCCATCTCCTGATATCACATGACCAAGGAAGGTAACTTTATCAAGCCAAAATTCGCATTTACTGAACTTGGCATACAGCTGGTGCTCTTGGAGAGTTCTTAATACGATGCGAAGATGCTCGGCATGTTCTTCCTTAGTCTTTGAGAAAACCAGGATATCATCAATGAAGATCACCACAAACTTATCGAGGTATGACCGAAAAGTACGATGCATCAAATCCATGAAAGCAGCTGGGGCATTCGTTAACCCGAAAGGCATAACTATGAACTCAAAATGTCCATATCGAGTATTAAACCCAGTCTTCGGTATGTCTGATTCTCGGATTCGCAACTGGTAATACCCCTGTCGGAGATCTAGCTTGGAGTACACTTTCGACCCTTGCAGGATATCGAACAACTCTTCGATATGAGGTAGAGGATATTTATTCTTTATCGTCATCCGATTCAGTTCGCGATAATCTATACACATCCTCAACGTCCCATCCTTCTTTTTTACAAAAAGAACAGGCGCACCCCACGGCGAAGTACTCGGTCGAATGTACCCACTCTCCAACAATCCATCCAACTGAATCTTCAATTCTTTCAACTCTGCCGGAGCCATACGGTAAGGAGTCTTCGAATACGGTTCGGCACCCGGAGCTAAATCAATCACAAACTCTATCTCTCGTTCCGGAGGCAAAGAATTCAAACTCTCAGGAAACACATCAGGGAATTCTCCAACTACTGGTACCTCCTCAAGCTTAACTTGCTCTTTCGGACGGTTTAGTAGATAAGCAACAAAGGCCGGAGATCCCTTGCGAATCATTCGGGCGGCTTTAACATAAGAAACTCGAGGAATCTTGTCAAACCTTTTGCCCAAAATCTCGCTGTCAGCTCCCAGAGCAATCTTTTTCCCGAAACAATCAATATAAGCTTGATGCCGATATAGCCAGTCCATTCCCAATATTATCCCGTAATGACTCATCGGAAGTTCAATGAGATCAGCAGGATAATCACGATCATCTATCCTCAACGGACAGTCTCGAAAGACTCGATTGCACAAATAAGAAATTCCCAACGGGGAATTAACCTCAAGCACATACGGTAAAGACTCGGCAGATAAAGATAATCTAGAAACATATTCAGGTGCAATAAAAGAATGCGTCGCACCCGAATCATATAATGCAAATATGGATATGTCATGCAAATGTACAGTACCTTGCACCACTGCATTCGGATCCGCGTCTCCTCCATCTCCCTGCATGGCATAGGCCCGTGCTACAACCTTTCCTTTTCCTCTATCCTGTTGCTCCCTCTGTAATGGTGGAGTCCTTCTCTTTGGGCAGTTTTCGATTTGATGGTCCCTGCCTCCACACCGGGCACACAAACCCTGTTTCCTCCAACAGTTTGCCTTAGTATGTCTTGGTTTGTTGCAGAAGGAACATTTAACCTGGGGCTCCGTTATCTGAGGACCGGTGATCTTTTGCTTCTTACTCAAAGATGAAGAACCCGCAGGAGGAAAAGACCTCTTGAATTTGCGAGGCGGTGGAGCTATATCCTTCGGTGCGAAGTCCCTTTTGATCTGTTGTAACTGAGACTCAATCTCCAGAGCAGTTGTGACGGCAACCTCGTATGTAGGGAGATGAGCTCCCAGAAGTGCTCTTCGGATATCCTCATTCAGACCCTGAACAAACTGATTCACCTTCCTTCTTTCGTCTGTGAGGATGGAAGGACAGTAGACAATGAGGCGGGAGAACATGGCCTCGTATTGATCAACAGTGAGGTTCTCCTGTTTTAGAGCCCTGAATTCCGCTTCTCGTTTATCCTGTACGACCAGGGGAATGTATTTGCTTCGGAAGGCTGAGAGAAAGTTAGCCCAAGTCGGCTCAGTCTGATCAGCTCGCCATCTAGCTTCAGTCAGCCTCCACCAGTCCCTGGCTGGTCCCTTCAATAGAAAAACTGCATACTCAACTTTCTTTGAATCGGGGCACTCAATGACCCTGAACATAGGCTCGAGATCAGCAATCCACTCTGTGGCCTTGAGATCATCAGGTGCTCCTTCGAAACGAGGGGGATTGAGATTGAGGAACCTGTCAAATTCTCTTGCCTCTGCCGGTTTCCTTTGAGCATGGGTCGGTTGTACAGGAGCTACACCCTGTTGGAACATCCTTTGCATGGCTTCGAAGAACATGGCAGGATTCAGGGGATTCGGCTGCACGGGCGGTATCGGCTCGGGCTGAGGAGCCGGAGGAGCATTAATGTTGTTGTCGTCTTCCTGGGGAGGAGAAGGAGGAGCAGCTCCGGTTCTCGGTCTACCACGAGCCATTTCCTGTATCAAAAGACTGAATAAAATGCATGTTTTGTTAGCCACATGATCATGTTAGCACAAAATCACATAACATAAACATATAAAAGCACATTGTCCTATAGCCGTTCGACCTAGACAAACTCGACACGACGTCAAAACCTAAGTACCAAACCTAGGCTCTGATACCACCTTAAGCTGTGACGTCCCCCACGCCACAACCCCCGGACCGAAACGAGCCCCCGAGCGATAGTTAAATACCACCACTCGAAAACCCGCCCCGGACAACGGGATTCCCACAATCTGGCAACAGCAACTCCCCAACAACAACACCAACATCAACAACATCAACAACAGCAATGTAACATTAACGAAGCGGAAGCAAGTATCATCATCTCAATAGCATGATATTAACATATATATATCATAATCCCATCAAATTCATCATTCCAAATTGTCATCAAGTTTCATATTTCATCCACGTTTCAACTACATTCTATTTAACATGACAAAATATATATAATTGAATTCAGCTAACAAAATATATATAACTGACTCCAAAGACTGATGATCCTACAATGCTGCTGCCAGTACCTGACCGCTAACCTGAAGCATGAACCAAAACGGGATGTGAGTCAAACGAACTCAGTGAGGAAGGGAATATATGTATATAATAAAAGCATATTTAACTCACACTTAGGTTGATATAAGCAAATCTAGTGTCGATAAGCTCTTTTACAATTCATCTAAGTTTTGTGAATTAAATATTGAATCAAAACATTTTATAAAACATTTTATTCCCGGCGAGATCGGGTCATCTCCTTATAACTCCCAAAACATATGATAATTATTATGAAATCCGTAACACCGTTTGGCTTATCAAGGGAGCTACCCAAGATTTCACCAAAACCGATTAATAGCACCGGTGTAAGTATTACCCGAGCTAGACTACCTCTGACTAGCAAAGAGTAATACCCTTTGATTATATATTAGATGATCGTCACTGGGTCTCCATCCATATATACAATCTGGATTATGCTAAGGGCTTCACCCTAGACGCACATCTCCGGGTTTCCACCTCTAGTATAATCCGGGGCCCAAATATACCCTAAGAGCGTCCTCAATAGGGTTAAAGGAAATATAATCTCGCTTTATAAATGTTTTAGTTGACCAAAAGGGTCGTTCGAGACAAGGTATGTAACCGTCTAGGGTTTCTCCACACGTTGCCTATAACTCGAGGCATACGAGCAAGACCCGAGACCAAATGTTACTTTTAAAAACAAAATAGTTCTCTTGTCTCTATTTTCAAACCATTTTAGAAAAAATACACATATATCATTTTTATATCAAATCCTTTTTATTTCAAGTATTGGTAATATATAATTGAATTACAAAGGATATGGTTTTCGCAATATTTGTTCATGCCCCAGTTAGAAAACATTTTACATCCTCACCTGTAGGCTTTACAAAAAGGGTTTCCAACGACCCGAGATCAGTCCCGCGAGGTCCTACCTGTAATACACAGGCCTCGAGGTGAGACACGACTCAATAAAACAATCAAATACGACGCACGGCTATGAAATGCATTTATGCTCAAAATAACATATTATGTATAAATGCATTTAAACACAATTAAACTCATTCAAATGCATTCAAACACAATCAAACATACATGATATGAAGCTAAACTAAGCATTCAAGTAATATGGAAGCTTGGAAACCAAAATTCAAAGGTTTGTAAATATTACACAAACCACCCCTCGTTTAATACTTTGCATAGCAAATCAACTCCGATTAATCCGAAATTTCCGGCATCACTTAGCTACTATATTTAAGGATTTTTAATGCCAAAAGAATCGAAAAATGAAGCCAAATGCTCAAAAATTACTATTCATCAGCCCCTACATATTTTGCCAAACTCTCATTTTTCAATCCCAAACTCCACAAAACTTCACCAATTAGCTTAATATCATGAACTAACATGAATTACCAATCCATTTGAGCATCTAAGCATCTAAATTCATCAATCCAACATTGCATAATAATCAAATTTATATGAAAAATCACAAGTAATGCTACATGCTATCAACAACCAAACTAAGCTCATCAATCATTCATTCTAGCCTACTTCTTCACTTCATCAACATATGAGACATTGAAACTCAAAGATTAAAGAGATTTGCAACCTTACCTTGAAGGAGAAAATGGAGGAGAAAGGAGATGTAGAGAGCTTGTTTGCAAAAATAGAAAGTAGAGGCTTGTTCCTTAGATGAAAGAGCAACTTTTTGTAGCAAGAGAGGGGATGATTTTTGGTGCTTTGATGGTGGTTGAAAGTGGTGGTGGTGGCTGGTGGAATGAGGGCCGAGAGATGAGAGGAAGAAGAAGAGAATGTTGCTTGAGAATAGTGTAGAAAAATGTGGAGAGAAATGAGATAATTAAATAAATATAAGTTATTTTGAATAGTCAAAATTAGCTAGCTATATGTATATACTTGTATATATATTTGTATAGATATTTATGTATATATTTTCATATATATTTATGTATATTTCAAGATTAATATCATACAAGTCAAATATAATTGACAAAATTTCATAAGATTTCAAATACAACACTTCAAATATAACATAGTGTGAAGTAAATTTCAAATATAAAAATTCTTATGAATTCATCATATTATTCACATATAGAATCACACATTAATTCATATAATTCACATAATCCCATAATTTGCAAATAATACACACAAGAGCTATTAGTCGGTAAACTTACCGAAGCGTTATAAAATAACGGGGCGTTACACTATCCCCCCCTTCGGAGAATCTGGTCCCCAGATTCTAATTCGACTCCGCAAATAACTCGGGATAATGAGTTCGCATCTTCTCTTCCATTTCCCAAGTTACTTGTTCGGTGGTTCGGTTTCTCCGCAATTTCATGAACTTTGACTGTAATTATGTGTTATTTGGATAACTTAAGTTTTTGTACTATTTTATGAAATTACGAAAATGCCCATTCGTTTCTTCGACCAGGTCAATTTTTGACTTAGTCTCTCACTCTCTCTCCCTCACTCATTCACGCGCAACAACAGAAGAAAGAAAAGAAAGAAAAGAGAAGAAGAAGAGAAGAAGAAGAGGAAAGCTTCAATCGATCGTGCCGGACTCGTTTCTCGACAGATTTACGAACCGTTAACACCTACGTGACCCTCTGGATCTCCTCTATCGGTAACTCTCTAATGCCAATTCATTTTCATGCACTCTATGTCTCATTTTTCTGAATTTTCTCCAAAATGTGCAAATATTGTATATATGTTGATTTTGATGATTTTGTGGATGGAATTTCGTGTTTCTTGTTTCTATAGATATGATAAGTAGGAGAACATTATATGTGAACATTAGGGTGAGATTTGCATGATTAATTGGTTAAATGTTGGTTTTTGGGTTGAATTTGCGAAGGTTTCTCGCTTCTCCGAATTTTCTGTTGTTCTTCATCCGCACGGGCTTTGCACACGGGGTGTTGCAAGCCCGTGTGTGTGTGCACGGGCTCTCTCATGGCCGTGTGAGAGGCCGTGCGTGTTTGTGAATTGGCACGGGCTCTCTCACGGCCGTGTGAGAGGCCGTGCGCGTTGAGGATTTCACACGGGCTGCTGCACATGGCCTCAAGCTCATGTGCAAGAGGCCGTGTGGAGCCACTTTTGGCCCCCGGACCTTCTGCAAGCCGCAGTGCTACTTTGCACTGTGGGTACCCCCGAGACTCGTCTTTTCCGAATTCTTTCTTTGCTCGTGTATTTTATAAATATGAAATGGATGTGAATTGCATGATTTATGAATTTATCGCATGTTCGGGATTGTGAATAGTACATTCGAAGTTTTCGACAAATTTCCTAACTTTTGCATATGAAGTCCGTTTCTTCCGAAACTTGAATGCATACTCTCTTATGGTATATTAAGCATGTTCATGAAAGCTCGTTGCATTTGAAGTTGGTTTGCATATCTAAATTCATGAATTGCTTCGTTTATTGATAATTTAAACCTAAGTGATATATGTGGTTGTTTAAACGTGCTTTTACGTGTTTCTATGCTTTGGTATGAGTCGTGCATCATCGTATGTCTTATGTGGTTATGTCGTTTGTTAGTTGCAGGTTCCACTCTCGTGGATTAGGTTGTTCGCTTCCGTTTTGGGCTCTCTTTTAGTTGTCGCCAGGTGAGGTTTCCTTTGTTAAATTTATACGATAATACGTACGTAGTACCAACCCTAATACCGAATAAGCCTCGCATGCGAAATTTATGTTTTCATCCCGTATTACTATATTTAGTAAATACTTTATGCTTACTACTTTTATGAAGTTTAAGAACAATGAATTTGATATCAAAAGAATACTATGTATATGATTTCGAAAGGTTTTCAAAAAGAGACAAGCGAACTATGTGTCGATTTAAATGTAATTTTGGGTTTGGAAACCTTCTCACTGAGTGAAGTCGTTAGGGCGGATTTCTCCCTCCTGATGATGGAATACCCAGTTGTGTTTCCTACCGTTACACCACCTCTCTTGCACGGCCCCTTTGGCCCCTAAATGTCTTGATTCCTATTCTAATAGGAAAATGATAGTTATGAAAATGCGAGATATGATATGTGTGTCCGTTATGTCTTTGTGGGCCCCAGAGTATGGTGATCGGATGAAGCCGGATAAACAGCGGGTCTACACTGGAATTCGGTGGCTTACTCCATGTTTACCGAGAGCACGGGGTGAGGCCGGAGTGCAACCTTCGAGCTCCTGCGGCGGTTGACTTCGTGTCAACTGAGACATATGCTGTTATGCCTATATCCTGTGCAGTTTGGATTTAGCGGTCCTTTTGCTATATGGGAGGAATAAGGTTGGTATGTTTTCAGGTATGATATGACATGAGGAGTAGAGGGCTCGACTCGCCGAGCAATATGATATGTCACGTTATGTTAGGTTATGATAAATCACCAAACGATTATGAAAACCCTTCTTTTACGTTTGTTTTCTTTTACGTTAAAATGGTGAATTATTCTATGTATGCTATTATGTATGTACTCCCATTTTCCCCCTCACTTAGTCTTTTGACTAACCCTCTGTAGCGCCCCTTTCCGTATGAGGAGAAAGGACACCACATCCGCACCGAGACGAACTCCCAAACGAGGTAAAGGTACCCCATTCAAAAATCCATCCCGGCGAACGGCAATCACTCGATCAAACTCCGGAAACAGCATCACGATGCCCCAACAACAACAACAATAATCAGAATAGTGCGGAAGCGATTTCAGAAAATAACAATTTAATCATAAAAGCCATCCATGGCAACTTAATTCATAAAACAATTCCAAAGTAAATATCCAATTAATGCCATTCACGGCTCAACTATCTATCCCACATCAGGGGCACGTATATACGGAAAATAAATCATAATATTAAATACAATAAGCTAAATCAATTCATAAAGTAAAGACTCGAGTATTGTTAGGACACTGACAAGACAAGAGACAAGAGCCGACCTAGACCAACTGCTACCGACTGACAAGATAGGTGACCCTGCCACCTGTCTACCTGAAGCAAGAGCCAAAATAGAAGGGGTGATTATAAAGGATACTCAGTAAGGGGGTAATACAATATAGGTATTGATCACAGTTTGTCGTTTATCGTTTAAAACCAAAAAGGGGTGAATGTTACTCGTTTTGATAAAGAATATAAGTTGTAAAACTATAACACAAAGCAACATTCGGGTTCGGCTTTATTTGAAAACACAAAAGGTTGACGAACCGGATCCTTTGAAAACATTTGCACATAAGATCAATCCGATCATTTTGAAATGATATTAGTTGAGTCACGAGGCCGTTACAAGTTCGAAAGACATGGCATAAATAAGTTGGATATGATAAGTAAAAATGGCTCGTAATTCAACTAAATAGTTTGAACAATAAAGAAGGCTTAAGTTGGGCAAGTTCGAGCCACGCTTCCGGGTTTTATATATATATAGGGAAATACATATGCTAAATGAAGAAAACCGAAATGTGCTTCGACTTGTAACGAAAGCCGTTAATCAATAGACAAGCAAGTAATGCAATAAGTCATGCAATAATGTGTCCCGGCGAGAACGGGCCCTCTCCTTATAACTCCCAACCATGAAAAGCATGAAAGCATGTAGACAAGTACTCCACCACCAAAAGTCACGATCCAATCATAATTTAAGGAAACGAGTGGTGCCCCACAATGCTACCGTACACAATTTAAGGAAACGCTCAAGGCGCTACCGTCGCATTAACTTAGACTAGCCAAACCTCCCGACCAGCCTAAGTTAACACCTAGAGTACATATCGGGATTTGCCCTAGACGCTCGTCTCCAGGCTCACCTCCTGTATAACTCCTGGGCCCCAAAGTCATGATCCAGTCCATGGCTCGCTTTTGAAATCAATAACAATTTAGGTGGCCAAAAGGGCCATTCGAAAATAGGGAATCAGGATGTGGGAGGCCAAAGGGGCCATTCGAGACAAGGTTATGTTTGCGAGGTCAAGAGACCAAAGTTCGCATTTAAAAACAAATGGGTTTTCCTTGCCTCTAGTTGAAAATATTTGTAAAATATTATACATATAGGTTTTGCTATTAAAAGGTTTGACTAAGCACATAAGGAAATAGTAAAGGCAGGACCAACAAGCAAGAAGAAAGGCGGGATAATAATTTATTTCGCAAACCTATATATATCTATGATCTTGCCCCAGTTGAAAACGTTTTAAACCCTTACCTGTAGCTCGATAAACGGGAAAAGCAAGCAAGCAATATGTATGATTCTCCCTTAGAGATCCCACCTGAAAACACGGGGTCTAGAGGATGAATGACTGACACGAACAAGAAAACAGACACTGTCGTTCGGCTATCAAAATACAAACATGCTTAAGGACACTCATTCAACATTTAAACATAAGAAAGCAAGTAGGGGCAATATGGTCAATTTATCCAAAAGCATGCAATAATTAAATAAACGAATAACAATTAACATTGAATTAATAATAACATTTAAGCATAATCTAACCAGGGGTTAAGCTTGCAATTAAACATCAAACATGTATATTTCATTTAAAACAACAACAATTAAAGTACAACTTATAGCTTTTCCCAAAAGCTCAAAAGCTAACAAGTTAAGATCAAAGCCTATCTCTAGCCTAATCGAACCGAACCCATCCGTTCGACTACACAAGCATATATCATCAACAATCACCAATTTACACAAGTTATAGTACAATTGATTCATGCCAAAACAATCCGAAAAGCTAAAAGCTAGAACCTACAATCAAAAAGCTACCAATTAACATAATTATACAAAAAATGCGATAAGAGACAAATGACAAGTCAGATTCGAGTAATACCAGTGCCGTTCGAACCGCTGTGACGAGGAGAACAATCTTCGTGAAGACTCCGTTGCCAGAATCTGACTGGAACTATAGCGCCGCCGCGTGCCGCCGCCGCGCCGCCACCGGACTTCCGTCGAAACACCTCCGATAGTCGAACCTTTATATAGAAATGATCCTCTCGACGAGCCCATCGCAACCATGGTGGTTTGCCATCGTGACTCCGCCTGGAACCACCGGGAACCACCACTCCCGTGGCCACTCAACCCGCCGCCCCTTCAAGTCGCCATAACTCCGATTAAAGTGAAACCACCACCAAAATGCTCCTCTCTTTATGGGCTTCAATTCCCGACCAACCCCAGGCATTGACGTCGCCGGAGAACTGAGATCAGAAAGCATCACCGCCTGAAAATCGTCGATTCTGTCGCCGTTGGTGGTCGGATGGCCACGAGACCACCACCGTTGGCTTCCTTGCGAAAAATCGGTCCAGAAGCACCCTTGCCCACCGCCTGAAAGTCGCCGGAAAAGCCACGACCACCACCATCTCAGCCGTGGAACTTCCGAGCTCCACCGCGCCACCACCATCGTCCAAATGCCCGAAATAATGGTACTAATGTGCTCCTCTTGTTGAGACGATCGATTTCCATATATCATTTGCTTCAATCGGTGAAGAATTGCAAAATCCCCAATTTGGAGAAAGGGGGTTCACGCGTTGCTGCTCCTACTCTCTCAGTTTTCAATTCTGCCCCATATTCTTCAATAATTGCATAATATACTTTATCCTCGAAAAATGTGCAAATTGTGTAAAGTGTCGGAATTAGGCGTACTTAGTGTCAAAATGACCGAAATTAAATGCTTAATAAGAATTGAGGTTCATTTCCTTAAAATTCATGAGTTTACGAAAAGTCAATTCCGGATTAGGCTAAAGTGTAAATAATTTTAGGCTAAAATGCAATTTTATGAAAATATGATTTAATGAATAATATTTATAATTTCATGAAAATATTTGGAACTTCGACAAAAGATGCATTATTACATTGAACCCTATTCCAATGTACACCGTTAAATTACTAAATTAAATTAAACGAGCTATAAATATAAATTTACCAAATTGACCCTAATTAGTGGCAAAATGATGCAAATTAAATTTTAATTAACGCCTTGGGTTTTGAATACCAAATCGATGATTTATAAAAATATTTAAATGCAAGAGTTGGAAAACGTGCAAGTGTGAAAGACGTCGGGACCGTAAATGGTCGGAATTCCGATAAATGTGCTAATCTTGAACTTGGAGATTGCGGGTCGTTACACCCTCTCTGCTCCAACCCTTATTTGTTTTAGGTGGTTACTAGGTGGGCATTGTCGGGTCTGGTTTTGCAGAATTATATTCGTCTTATTTTTAGTCAATTTTTATGACTTATCAGCTATCCATGTTTATGATAATTGTATTGAGAAATTATGTAATTAACGTTCGGGAATATTCATTGTTGAACCCGTTTATGATTTGATTAAGTTTCTATAAGTGAATTCCGCTAGCCTTGGAGGGCTTTAATTATTTGCGCAATTGGTTTACTGCTTTATTTGTCCTGTAGTAGAACTAGGTTTTGTTGTTGTTGCTTCTGCTCCCGCATTGTTGTCGTCGGTTATTTTTTTACAAAAAGCCCCGCCTAGTGATTGAGTATTTGACGTTCGCTGGGTTTCGGTTTGGGGCCGGATTTCTATTTCGGCTTCGTATCGAGACTCGATGCAGGGCGTGCGTTACCCGTTTGGGGCGCCCGCTACACAACCACCCTCAAAAATCACCTTAGACCAACCAAAATCCCGAGCGAGCTAACAGCAGTCAGACACGCCAACATTTCAGCATACTCCAGATTAGGCGGACCCGGAGTCCAAACAGACTCCCACCCTACACAGGTACCCGCCGAATCACGACTAACCATTCCAAACCCTAACTCCCTTGAATCAATAAATACATTAGCATCAAAAATTATTTTGAACCAACTCGCCCACGGGTGCAGCCACCTATTAGGAAATGGCCGAACCATTTGTATATAGATATACATTTCAATTGTGTACCAACAACTTATTAATCATTTACTCCGTCTCATTTATATTTAATGAATTTATTTTGTTCTTTCATCTAACATGTAATGAAACTTTATACTTTTTGTTGTTTTTTAAATAAAATACACAAAATATATAGACATGTCAAAATATACTCATTTTGACGTTGCACACACATCGAGTATGCACGGTTACTAGTCCCGTTAACGCTATTAAGACGGAGCAACCGCACGGCATGAGGAAATTATTATCTTCGTCCCATAAACTATCTTCTTTTTTATTTTCGTCCCACACATTTTCACTTTAGTCAATTTAGTTTCATAAAGTACAAAAAAATTTCAATTACGTCTTAAGAGCTACTTTCCGTCAAATGTTAACGGAGAAGTGCACGTGATAAATACGTGTCCGATAAAATATTACGGTTGGAAGGAAAATTCAACAACTTTTGAACAAATGGAGGAAAAATAGGAATTTAGAATTAACTAAAAAAAAGTAATAATCAACCGCTGCCTAAATTTTCATTAACCAAAAGCAGTTCCAAGTAACTTAAAAATGAAGATAAAATTATGACATTTTAATGGATAAATTATACCAGCCCTGAAACTCGCTTGCAGATATCGTCCGCTTTGGGAGAGCTCTTAGGGAATGCACCACACGGTTTTAAACCATGTCCACAAGGTAAAGGTATTCACCCCTTATAAGGAATGTTTCCTTCTCCTTCACAACTGATGTTAGAAACTACAATCCTCCCACTTTAAGGAGACCAACTAGCATCCTCGCTGGCACATCGGTCCGGACCCGATTCTGATACCATCTGTAACAGCCGAAAAATCTGCTTGCAGATACTGTTTGCTTTGGGAGAGCCCTCAAGGAATGCAACTCGTGGTTTAAAACTGTAACGGCACGTCCCCAAATACGGTGCGACGTGACGTCCCGCACCAAGTCATAATCCATAACTAGAACTAAAGGTCCAGTTATGAACTACAACCTGGCGAACGGAAAATAATTACCAGGCGGATCTGCTTTAGAAAATAAGAAGACAATGAACAATAATACAGCGGAAGCAAATTAGCAGAACCTATCCCACTCAGGGAGCTAGAACAACCATAATCTAAAACACAATTATAAAGCCCACTAAGGCCACTGAAAATATCAATATCAACATTCAAACTGATTTACATTATTTACATCTACAACTTCTAGGGTTTTAAGTATTTATCCAGATACATAGACGGATATGAAATCACCTAAACAAAAGTAAATGACTCCAAGGACACGACCTGAATCCGCCTAGCAACAAAACCTGAAAAGACAACAACAGAGTAATGGGGTTAGTCAAAGCGACTAAGTGAGGGGGCTGTAATACGTATATATTATCGAAACAACCGGAAGATTCACCAGTTTGTAAAAGAGAAGAAAGCAAAGGAAAAATAAAGGTTTTCACAATTATTGGTGAATCGAATAATTTCACATTAAAGTAAAAGCTCGGGGAGTCGAGCATCAACCACCTGTTTCATAATATCAGAAATATCAAATAAACCTACCTTATTCCTCCTTGTGTAGTCAGGTAGCTAGCCTGCTACTATATATTCATGCAAGGACAAATATCCAATACATCTTCGGCTGGGGATATAGACTAGATCCCGTCCGGCGCAGGTACTCAAAAGGGTTGCCACTCCGGTCATACCCCCGAGCTCCCATCAGTTTGGAGTCCAGAGCATTGAGATCCACCGTAGACCCGTCGTCTATCCGGCCTCACCCCGTACCCTGAAGTTCGGGCCCAATAGTATAATGTGGCTCAATGGCCAGGCCGAAAGGCCAAGATAATGTTCTCGCATTCCAAATACTTATGTGGTCAAAGGGACCAATTTCAATCCATTTTATACCCTCTCGAGCTAGTAGAGCTCTCGAGGGGTTATACATAATAATTTGATATCAAAGCATTTTTCTTTAAACTCATTAATATAGTACGGTTCAAATAGCTACTACGTATAATATAAACATGGGGAAAGAAAACATAAAAACATAAGACAGGCTTCGGGTATATATGGAATATTTACATACGTATAAGGAAAGCCGAATTCGGAAAAGAAACCCCACCTGGATAATCCTGCAAAAAGGGCAAAAGAAAGAAGACCAACTACTGCCCAGACGAACTACCACTTGAAACCAAATACAACACAACCAAGTAAGACGACAACACGATGCACGGCTTATTCTTAATGTAATAACCACTTAATTAAATCAAAGAAGGGCAATTAGGGCAATTATTCAATGAAACGAATGAAATACCAACTTCAAGCTTATAATCATGCCTAAACACAATTAGGTTTCATAGACATGCTTAAAATACTATAAAGAAGCATACATTCAAGTTTCGAAGCAATCGGAAAAGAATTGCGAAAAGCGTATAATTCCCTAAACGGAAATCGGTTCGTTTTACGATCAAACGGTATTGGAAAAATTCAAACTCTATGGATTATTAAGTTTTAAAGCACTACGAACTTAATGTCGAAGTCGGATTTTGAAAATAATATCAAACGAAGAAAGTAGTATTTGCAATTTTTGACTTCCAGAGACTTTTGAACTAAAATCGGGTCACACGGTCTACACACGGCCTGATCAAGGCCGTGTGCGATTTTGGGAACACGCACGGCCTGTCCACACGGCCTGATCAAGGCCGTGTGCAACTTTGAAACATGCACGGCCTACCCACACGGCCTGATGCAAGGCCGTGTGGGGTGGAAAACACGCACGGTCTTGCTACACGGCCTGTTGCAAGGCCGTGTGCACCTGTTTTCGCGAATTTTCAGCAGAACACGAAGAACTTCGCACAGAAGCAGCAAAACTTCGTCAAATCTTTACCAAACTACCATTTTCAATCATATTTTCATACTACAAACTTCAACAAACATCAAAGATCACAATGGCAACACATAGGATCAAGAATCATCGAAAACTACGGAGTATAGCGATCAAACTATCGAAAAATCCAACTTCGAAGCAATTTATCCAAAACATACTCAAACAACAACGAAATCAAATGAAACCTGAATAATACCTGTAGAGAATGTTACAAGGATCACGTAGGTTCTTACGGATCGAAATTTGGTTAAGAAACGAACTCGAAAGATCGAATTGAAGTTTTAAAGAAAATTCTTTCTTTTTCTTTCTTTCTTTTCTTTTCCTTCGGCTGGTTAAGTGTAATTAAGAAAAAGAAAAGGAAAAGAGAATAAAAAGAAAACCTGAGGTTTAAATGAAAAATCGAAGGGGCATTTTCGTAATTTCGCGAAACTTCATAAAAAGGACATATCAACGAAATATATCAATATTATAGTCAAAACTCATCATTTTAAACGCACATCAACATAGAATAATTTAAATTCACAAATTATTGCATTTACGAAAATTCATATAAAACACACAAATATCATATAAGCACATATATCCCGATCGAGTTTTCCAAACTTGTCCCGTTATCTCAGGAATTCTTACCGGATTTAGTTTACCAAAAACTTTGGGGCGTTACAAAAACGCGTCCACAAGGTAAAAATATCTACTCTTTATAAGAAAAATTTTATTTTTCTTCACAACCGATGTGAGATACTACAGAAATCAACTCTAAATGTCTATTTTCCCTCTATTTGTTCAGAAGTTGTTGAATTTTCTTTCCAACGGTAATATTTTAATGGATATGTATTTATCACGTGCAATTTGACGGAAAGTAGCCTTAGGACGAAATTGAAGAACTTTTTTATTTTACAGAACTAAATTGGCTAAAATAGATATATGTAGGACGAAAATAAAAAGATAGTTTATGAGAGAAAAATGAAAATTTTCTCGGGCGGCGTCTTGTCGATATCGAAATAGATTTACAGGAGCAAAGAATTCTACTGAAACTGCTGAAACCAAAATTTGAATAAAAATGGCATCTTGGGCTCTTTCCAGAATAACTAACCTGCAAAAACACTTAAACCCCAGTAATCCCACATCCAAGGTACAGTCTTTTGCAGTCCCTTTTTCTGGGTTTATACTTTTACGGAGTATAAATTGGGATTTTTGCTATTTCGTTAGTGTTTGCTTATCTAAAGAAGAAATAAACAAATTTTGCTAGCCGTAATTTCCGTCTTAAGCTTAATCGCTATTTATTAATAGTTATAACTTGTTTGTTATATCAGTTAAATCGTTTGTGTAGGGTGAAAAGATGGTTAAGATATCTCCACAAGTTTCAGAAGCTTTGTCGCTTGGGAAAGCAGTGGTTGCTCTTGAATCCACTATTATTTCTCATGGTATGATCAATCTAAGGCGAAATTAATGTAGTTGAGTTTTAAAGTTCAATTATACATGAAATCCCTATTAAATTAAAGAAGAAAGATAAGAGCTTTGAATATAGCATTGTTGTTGTTCAGAAACATATGTTTTCTGATCTTTATATGTCTTATATGATGTAAAAATACAAGGTTCATGTAATTAAACAATGAATGTTGTTTAATCCATTTTCTTTTTAATGTATTTAGGGATGCCATATCCTAAGAACTTGGAGACAGCGAAAGAGGTGGAGGAAATAGTAAGGCAGAATGGAGCTGTTCCTGCCACTATTGCGATTTTGGATGGTGTACCATCCATAGGTAAGTATTCATAACTTTGTATTAACCTTTACTTTAGTTTCCCATGTTTTCCAATTTGCGTTTCTTATCAATATTCAAGAAATTGGAGTGTGTCAAGAGTGATTTTCGCTAGCCATGCAATGAGATTACTGAATCAGAAGTTTAGATTGTTTTCGAATGTATATAGAGCATGAGAAAGAGATGTGATAGTATTTCAGATATGGTATTTGATTTGAAAACTACTATTTTACTATGAAGGGTTGGAGCAAGGGAGCATTTTTACTTCTTTCTTACTATGTTCGTCTTAGGGATGGCGGGGTAGATGTAGATCCTGCATCCTTTCGTAAACATTTGGATTTGTACATTGTCTTATGATTCTTGCCTCTTTGTGTGATGTGTAATTTCAAATTTTAAGGTTTATCTCTGGAAGAACTTGAGAAGTTGGCTATCCTAGGAAAAAAAGCTCGAAAGACAGCTCGCAGGGATATTGCACATGTTGTGAGTTTTAAAAAAGTTCTGGTGTTTTCTAGATGACAATCTCACATTCAGATTAAACATTCCAAATGAAATGGGACACTTTTATTTTTTTCATTTAACAATATAAACTTTACGGCCAAGTAAATTATTTCTTTTCTGAAATTTTGTCTCATGACAATAGATATCTTCTAGTTTAGACATTTAACATATGGCATCTAAATAATTCCACTTTGCAAGTGCTTCTTTTTCCCGAAAAGCCTGATTATAAGCAACTTCTCCAGGTAGCATCTGGAGGAAACGGTGCCACAACTGTTTCTGCAACAATGTTTTTGGCATCCATGGTAATTATAGCACACTGATCGACCTTTTTTACATTCTCTAATTCCATCTTCCAAACTCGTCCTAAAAGAATTGTGTCTTCTCGCTATTCAATTTGCTGCAGGTTGGCATTCCAATATTTGTCACTGGTGGTATTGGTGGAGTACACAGACATGGAGAGAGTAGTATGTTTACTTGTTCTTCTTTATCTATTGAAATATAGAAGTCAAATTATTCAGTTGCACTTTCTTTTCTTTTCATTTTAGTTGTTATGTAAGGTAGGCCAAACTCACCACAAAAGCTAGCTAATAGGGTGAGGGTTACCCAAGCATTATAAGGTAGTGACTAGTTAGTACTTAGTAGTTTAGTATTTAATAAATGTGGGACAGTTAACATTAGTATTAATTCCTCCATCTTGTTTACAGCAATGGATATTTCTTCTGATCTCACAGAGCTTGGAAGGACACCTGTAACTGTAATTTCTGCAGGTGTGAAATCAATATTAGATATTTCAAGAACACTCGAGTATTTGGTAATTACCATTTACCTCCAAAATAAATAACTATTAATATTTTATAGGCTCGTTTGATGATTTGGAAATAAACAATTTTGTTGGGATATAGGAAACTCAAGGAGTGTGTGTTGCTGCATATCAAACCAATGAGTTCCCTGCCTTTTTCACTGAAAAGAGTGGTTGTCAGGTAATGTTATTACTAATTTAAAATTCTAAGACAGGCCAAAATTATTTTTTTCTTACAGGTAATGTTGCTTTTTTAATTGAACTCTTCTTACAAAAATATAGGCGCCTTGTCATGTCAACTCGCCTGAAGATTGTGCTCGACTAATAGGTGTCTTTTGTGTTTTGTTGTTTTGTTACCTTTCCTTTTATATTTCGAATGTGCTGATTTAATGTACAGAAAAATAACAGATACAAATATTAATCTTGAGTTGAGGAGTGGAATTCTGATAGCAATCCCAATTCCTAGTGAACATTCTGCTTCAGGAAACATAATCGAGTCAGCAATACAGAAAGCTCTTAAGGAAGCTCGGTAATCTGTGAATGGTTTATAATTACCTTTATATATTTCTAGTTTCCCTGCAATTATATAATTACAAAATTATCCCATCTTACTTGCATTTAATTTTTCACCTAATGTTTTTCCTTACTGTTGATTATAATTAAAACAAGTCTTGTATGCATCATGTTACCTGAACTTATTAATAGTATTTTTCAGTTTGATTGATTAGAAAGGCGTGTTAAAGTAATTTTGAAACTAAGAGGGGAGGTTTTCGTAATTACACGTATTTACAGGGGAGGTTAGTATAATTGAACCTAAATTATATTCAAACAAATTGATACAGGGAGCAGAATGTGACTGGCAGTGCTGAAACTCCTTTCTTACTTGCTAAAGTGAATGAGCTAACTGGAGGAAAGTCTCTTGCTTCCAGTATCCTATATCAAATGCTTTAGCATCTTTAACAAATTGATCTATTAAATATTAAATAAAGACTAAACAGCACGAATTTGGCAAACTTTTATTTCGACTCGAAATTTAACTGCTGAGTTTCATTTCATAATATGAATTAATTTCCTTAATGGAGGATTAGACATTGCTCTTGTGAAAAATAATGCACGCGTTGGTGCTCAGATTGCAGTCTCCCTTTCTCAGCTCAGGATATCAAAGTTGTAAAGGTGAGACTTTTACCCTTTGATGCTGTTCTTGTTATCTGAAAATTAATGCATATGTTTTACCACTGTATAGTTATCTTCGGGAACTACTTGTCGAGCTCTCTCTCTCTCCCTGTGTGTGTGTAAGGTTGAAGAACATGCTGATATTTTTGTTGCAGGTAGCTAATGGAGCAGATGTGGTGGCAGCACTCATGATTGGAGAAGCCAACAACTGCACATAAATAGTTGCAGCTCACAAAAAAAGATTAGATTTTGAAGCTTTACAGATTATTTACTCTGTTCAACTGCTCTGCTTGAAAGGTTTTGTCGAGGTTGAAACATCAAGACTGTCATGTCAACGTCCTCTTTTTTCTTTTCTTTCTTTTTTTTTTCTTTTCATTTTTCTTTAACTTTATGACTACACTGATTAAGTGTAATCAACCATCTTTTGCTTTACTAACAACAATAATAATGTAAAACTATTGTTAACTCGATACCTTCCCCATTGAAACAGTTCCAATGCCCTCAGGCTTGCCCAAATAAGGAAAACTGTTCTCAGTAATTTTGTAGCGCCCCTGCCAAATTGTCCCACATCAAAACTTTTCTAATATGAGTTTATAAGTTTGAATTGAATTGATATTTCTGTAGAAACTAGAAATTGCTCGTAGATTGAAGAAAGCAAAAAATAATTTTCATTAAGATAATTAACAAGTTGTTACACGCATCATTATATAGAGGAGAGAGTTTAATCCTAGCCATACACGTGGAAGGCATCAAGCATGACAGTTAACAACTAACAAGATTAATCAAGTAATCTGTAACTAATCTACAGCTAATAAAGAATAACTGAATAAGATAAATAAACATGGCGCTTTATGTGCACCCAAAACACGATTTATGAACTAAACTAATCCGGCGGTTTTGATCTCTCTAATACCCACGCAAGCTGGAGCATATATGTAACGACCCGTTATTCGAATATTGATCCGGTAGACCGATTCGTTTCATTTTACGCCTTTTGTGAATTTTATGGTTATGTATTTGAACATTATACAAGGGATTTATAAGTATGAGTAAATTTTGGTTTTTAAACCATTTCATGGCAACGTGTGTTCAATTGCATGAATTTCGACTGTAATATTGCTTAATTCCGACAACATGCTATTTTTAGCAAGTTTAGTGTAATTACGGTTTTGCTCCTTTGTTTCTAAGCTAAGTCAAACTTTGACTTAACCATCTCTCTCTCCCTCATCTCTCACTTCACGTTCAAAAGAGAAATAGAGAAGAAGAAAGAAGAGAAAAGAGAAGGAAGAAGAGGAAGCTTTGATTGATTATTCCGACTCCGTTTCTCGACCGAATTTCGAGCCGTGAAAACCTACGAACTTCTCGCGATCTCTTCTTCGAGTAAGCTTCTCACACCTTTCATGTTTAATGCTTCCTAGGCTTCGATTTTCAAGATTTGATGAATAGTTGAATGATGTATGATATATGTGATTTTGGGTGAATTTGTGGATTATTTTTCGTGTTTATTGGTTCTATAGGTAGATGATGGGTAGGAGAATATCATATGTGAAGATTAGCATGAGTGTTTAACGTTTTATGTTGATATATGGATTTTTGGGTTTGATTTCGCGTAGGGTTTGTTTTCTGCGATTTTTTCTGCTATTCTTGATTCACACGGCCTGTGCACATGGGGTGTTGCAATCCCGTGTGCACCTGCACGGGCTCTCTCACGGCCTGGTGAGAGGCCGTGCGTGTGGGTGTGTTTGTGCACGGGCTCCTGGTCACGGCCTCAAGCCCGTGTGCATGAGCCCGTGTGGAGCCATTTTCAGCCCAAAACCTTCTGCAAGCCGCACTGCTACTTTGCACTGTAGGTACCTCCGAGACTTATCTTTTCTGAATTCTTTCTTCACTCATGTATTCTATAATTATGAGATAGATACGAATTGCATGATTTATGAATTTATCGCATGTTCGTGACTGTGAATAGTGCGTTCGAAGTTTTCGACCAATTTCCTAACTTTTGCATACGATGTCCGTTTCTTCCGAAACTCGAATGTATACCTTCTTATGGTATATTAAGCATGTTCATGAAATTTTGTTGCATTTGAACATGATTTGCATATCTAAATTCGTGAATTACTTCATTTATTTGATAATTTGAGCCTAAGTGATATTTGTGGTTGTTTAAACGTGCTCCTATGTGTTTTAATAATTTTGTATAAGCCGTGCATCGTTGTTAGTCTTATGTGGTTGTGTCCTTGTGTTTTGCAGATGATACTCCCGTGGAGTAGCGTGCCGGTCCCGCTCTTGCTGTTTTTGTTAAAGCCAACAGGTGGGGTTTTCAGTTTGTATTTGTATACGATAATACGTACATAATACCAACCCTACTACTCGATAAGCCTCGTTTTATGATTTGTTTTACATCCGTTTATATATATAGTAGATATTTAAGCTTATACTTTTATGATCTTGAAAATGTTTTAATATGAAAAGTATTATGTATAAGTTTGTGAAATGTTTACGAAAGAGGCAAGTAAACCTTTGTAGCGCCCCTTTCCGTAGGCGGAGAAAGGACACCACATCCGCACTGAGACGAACTCCCAAACGAGGTAGATGTACCTCATTTAAAAATCCATCCCGGCGAACGGCAAGCACTCAATCTATACCGGCAACAACGTACCTAGTCCAACAACAACAACCAACAGAAATAACAGAGTGCGGAAGTTTAACATAACCATATCAATTAAACATTCAAAGCCACACGGGGCATCATTCAACATAAATCAATATTCAACACTTATATAGTTAACTAGTCAATGCTCAACGAATATTCATCAACATCATCAAATATCAATAATCATTAATGTATCCATTTCTACTGAACAAAACGATTCAATTCAATTAAATAAAGACAGACTGTTGTTGGACACTACCGAAAGTTACCAAAGGACACGAAGACCAAGACTGTAGCGCCCCTTTCCGTGGGCGGAGAAAGGGCACCACATCCGCACCGAGACGAACTCCCGAACGAGGTAAATGTACCCCACTTAATAATCCATCCCGGCGAACGGCAATCAATTAATCAAATACCAGCAACAGCATTACGACACCCCAACAACAACAGCAATAAAAGAATAAAAGAGTTGCGGAAGCTAAATCAAATTTTACAATTAGTCATATAAGCCATTCATGGCAACATAATTCATACATCATTCTCAATAATCATTTAATAAATGCCATCCATGGCTCGTCTAATCTATCCCACATCCGGGGCACGTAAGTATGGAAAATAAAACATAATACGAAATACATAAATTAAATCAATTCATAAATAAGGACACGACTGTTGTTGGGACACTGACAAGACAAGACATACGAGCCAACCTAGACCTGTTGCTGCCGACTGACAAGATAGGTGACAACGCCACCTGTCGACCTGAAGTAAGAATCAAAATTGTGGGGGTGAGTATAAAAGATACTCAGTGATGGTAAAGAGGGAACAAGTACGAGCCACGTTTCCGGGTTTGGATTATATATATAGGAAAATACATTTGCATAATTGAAGAAAATCCGGATCGTGCTTCGACTTGCATACACGACAATAATTAACAGTACATTAAATAATTAAAGCGATAAATACAAGCAATTAATATTCCAGCGAGTATGGCTCCTTATAACCCCTTCAATGACAATAGCTCCATCACCGGTGTCTGACCCCGAAGCGCGACCCCGGGCGACTGTTGAATTTCAGGAAAACGTGCAACGAATGCAACGCCCACCATCGCTCCCAACCGTGGCTATCAACTCCTGACGGGCCACGATTGACGCTTAATTTTGGGAAAAGTACCTCAGGCAACACCTTGGACGCTCGTCCCCAAGTGAGACCCTCGAATACCCTCCCGGGCCCTCATTAAAAGAACAATACATTATCTTTTGCTCACGTTTGAAGATCATTTTAAGTTAAGGCCAAAAGGGCATTTAGGCAAGTGTGTGTGACGACAAAGGGGGTGACTACAAGTTTCATACGTGTTGGGAAACACTAACGTCTTCCCCTAACGACTTCCCTCATAGACCCAACCGAGGTCAAAACGTCATGCTTAAAAGAAAGAGCTTTACTTGCCTCATGAAAACAAAATGATTTAGAGATACTTATAGGTACAAGTTAATATCAAAACATTTATTATAAAATCATGAAAATATAGGTTAAATATCTAATAGATATACGAGAAGGGAAATCAAAGCAAGATGAGCACATAAGGGTAGTTCGCAATAATTTAAAAGAAATTCTTACTCCGTTTGAAAGCATTTTAATACCCTCACCTGGAAGCACGGGAACGACAAGACAACCCAAGCTATGCCTTGAAAAGACGGCCTGAAACTAATAGACGACAAGAACCAAATAAGACAAGACACGACAACGACTCACGAAGACTACAACACATGAAAAACCAATAAACGTCATATAGCAATTAAATTTACAATTAAAATGCAATTAAATCGATTAAACGGAAAGTACGAAATTAACGATGCTAAACATGCTCAATTGAAATTCTAATTGCACATTCATGCATATAATATTATAAAGAAGCACTCATGCGATTTTCGGATTTTTCGGACGACATTCAAAAATTGGGGAAAAAGCCCTAAACGAACAAAGCTCGATTCGAGGTCCGAACAAGGTCGGAATTTTGAAAACTTTACGAAATATTCATCCTTGAACCATATGGAAGCTATAGGTGCAAACGGCTCGATTTTAGGGGGTCGTATGCAAAAAGTCAACTTTTAATTTTGGCCATTTGACCCCATTACCGTGAGCAACTAAGGAAAAAGGCTGGAAATTTGGTTAAGGCATTCGCATGGGCTAATGCACGGCCTTGTGCACGGTCTTGAACACGCACTCAAGACCATGCAAGCTAGTGTGCACCACCTTGAGCCTAGACCATGCGTTGGACCGTGCGGTTCGTCTTTCAGGTGCAGAAAATGCGATTTTAAGGTTTCTCACCAGGGTTTCGTCCTAAAATCAACTAGGGTGAATTCTATAGCTAAAATCAACACATAAAATTCACACTCATGCATTGTACACATTAATAGCTACCATTTGATCCGAACTACACGGAAAATGGTAAACTCTAACTTACAAACCCATCAAATTATCAAATATTCATTTCAAAATAAAAGCTAGAAAATCGAAGGATTTAATGGACGAATCGAAATGGGGAAAGAAGGTTACCGGTAGAGAATCGAATGAGGATTGTATAGTTGGTCTCGGAATCTCGATTGATCGAGCGACGGATTCGGGATGAGATTTTCTTCCTCCTTCTCCCTTCTTCTTCCTTTCTCCTTCTCTACTCTCTTTCTCTCTCTCGATTTGGTGTGTGAGCAAGAGTGTGCAAGAGAGTGTGCACAAGGGGGTGTAAGTGTGTTCAAGATGGTGCAAATGTATCCAAGAGGGTGCAAGTGTGTTTAAGGGGTGTGGGTTCGTTTGAGATTAAAATAAATTCGAGGGGTAGAAAAGGTAATTATAAATGGTTGAGGATATGGAAATAAATTAGAATAAATTAAAATTAGCTAACGAAGCTAATCTTTTCATCTAAAATCCAACGAGGTGTCGAATAATTATTCCGAAAATATATTCCGGAATTTTGGGTCGTTACAATATTCCCCCCTTCAAAAGAATCTGTCCTCAGATTCTCTTCCGAACTTCGGGGTTTGTTAAAGGGAGTATATCACGGAATTTAAAAGTTCGTCATACAAGATCGCGCAATTAACACATAAGCAATTAATTAAAACGAACAGTTAGCATTTAAATTCAAATAAGCAATTAACGCATAGTTCTTACATAATAGTTCCAAATAAAATCAAATTACAATTAAAATGAAAAATGACGAGAAATGGAAGATAACGATGCCGTCTAAGAATCGGTTGCTCCAGAGCTGGGCGGCATGCCAAGACAGCTCAGATAGCTAGCGAGCTGCTCAGAGATGGACCTCTCAAGGTTGGAAATTTGCTCCCGGAGCTCGGCGTGGTTGCGTCGGGTCTCAAGTCTGATCTCCCGAAGGTCGGTGCGAACCTCCTGAAGGTCGGCCGACTGTCGGTCCAGTCGCTCGGTAGTCTGCTCGTTGAAAGTTGTGAAGCGGTTTCCCCAAACCATCCACCTATCGGCCTCCCACCGGTTTCGGGTCTCCAACTCCGATTGTTGGTACCGGGTCCACTGCTCCTCACTCAGTCTATCCCATTGTGAGGATCCAACCTGGTGCTGTGTCGGGTAGTCATCGAAACTCTGCTGGAAGTGAGCCTATTCGGCTCTAGGAGGATCAGGCACGTACGGGACCTGTTGAGGATCGAAGCCTCCTGCTTCGTATAGTTGCTCGAGCATTTGTTCCTCAATCTCTTGTTGGTCCTCTTCAGGATGACCTCCTGCTCGGATGTCCTCCTCGACATCGTCGTCACTCTCGGCGGCAGCTTCCTCTGCCGTCATCGGCACATACCTACTATGACGCCCTTTAACTTTCTTGCAAAGCTTCATCTAGGCGAATTGTTTGTAGGTAATGGTTGCGTCGTCTCCCCTTGCTGTGGCCATTCGGTCCATACTGGTTACACCGGCACACTCAAGGATTGCGGTAATATAGGACCCAATCCTAATTTTTCCCTTCGGGCGGGTGCCCACGTACTCCACGTACCTCAGGAAAAACATAATGCCGTTGACCGGCTCTCTTCGGACCGCACAATCCAAAATGTAGAGTTCATCCAAGTTGATAGAGCCGTAGCTATCTCCTCGGGCAAAAACGGTGCATGAGAGAAATCGATGGAAAGTTCTCAAGGCGGGATTGATGAGGTCGGTTGCCTTCGACTTTCCTTGTTGGAAGGACCTTCTAGAAGTGGAGACATTTCTCCACGCTTCGGCTTCGGACCATCCTATTTCTCGACTTATCATTCCCCGAATAGGTAGTCCGAAATGCGTCGTTAATTGCCGTAGTGTAAGCTCATATTCTTCATTGAAGGCTCGAAATTCGATCTTGAATGGCAATTCGGCGTCGTCTTGATGAGGGACTACTTGGAGTGTTGCAATAAATTCGTAGACGAGCCGGGGGTACGAATTTCTCCTAATATATGGTCCAACCCACATCTTCAATATACCAGGCTATACCGTGGCCGAGTCCCAAACTTCCCAAGGCTTCTATATCAAGGAATTTTTTAGATAGAACCGGGCGTTCGTGCATCCGGCGAAATTTTTTTGCTTGAATGGAATTTGGAATTTCCACATCAAGAGGAAGTGGGGATGGAGGGTCATCTCGCCTCCTCCTTCGTCCAGAACCTTCGGTGGCCATGTGAGAAGGTTGTTTGAAGCTTGTTGGGTTGAATTTGGTGAAATTCCTCACTCGGGAATTTTGTCGAACACTTGGCGGGCGTGTATTTTGAGCAGCGATTTGTGTATGATCGGTTCGGCGGATCGTCCCCAAAAATCAACTAATGAAAATGCGTAGTGAGGGCAATGTACCTTCCAAAAATTACGAAGATCCGACGGCCGGATCGAAAGATACGAGCTTGCAAAGTGGAGAGGATGAAATTGGGGAAATTTTTGGGGTATTCTTCTGTTGCTGGGCGAGAGAAATGAGGGATTGGGAGTTGCTGTATGTTCTGTTCGCGAACTGGGTTTAAAAATAGCGAAAGGGGCACGCACGGCCTTACGCACGGGCGTGCGCTGGGCCGTGTGGAACGGTTCGGCCGGTTCAGCGGTTCAAACGCTGAACTGCTCTGCACGGTCTTGAGCTGGGCGCACCGGCTTGGCCAAGACCGTGCGTAGAGGCGTGCAAGCGCCCCTGACTTGAAATAAATTCGCGAAAATTACCAATACACCCCGGATTAAACCCGGAGTTCAATTAAGCAATAAAAACATATTATCGCGCAATTAATAAATTAAAATACGAGGAAATATGAATGTTATGAATATGCACGGTACCTTTATTCCGAGAGACGAAGTCCGGTCTAGCCCCTTTTTTTTTTTTTTTTCTGCGTCTTGATTCACATCCTTTGATCTCGGTAGTTCCTCGACTCCTTCAGTTACCCTTGCTCTTGTTGGGGCATTTGTCGACGAGGTGATTGGCGGCACCACAGAGGAGGCACAGCCCAAGTCTTCTCCTACACACCTCGGCGGTGTGGTTCGGTTTCCGGCAGTGCGTGCAGAGGTTGATACTTCCACTGGATCCGTTACTCGTTGTCCCTTCACTGCGAGAAGTCGTGAGGACAACCACTGGAGCTCCCGATTCATAGGGCTGGTTCTCCGAGGTAGTCAGTCGGGCACTTCTAGCTCTCATTTCGAATTCTGCTTCGGCCCGCAAAGCTCGGCCGACGGCCTCCGCATAAGAACAGCAGCCGAGTCCTATGAGTATTTGGCGGATTTTGTGCCTCAACCCGGATATAAATCTTGCGGCTCTGTTCCTTTGGTCCGGCTCTCGGTTAGGAGAATAATTGGTCAGGTAAGCGAATCTAGCCTCATATTCGGTTACGCTCTCTCCTCCTTGAGCTATTTCTATATCTCCCGTCGGATACGGGTACGAACATCCTGGAGCAGTCTGGAGTGGTGGTAATGGAGGGTCGGATCGGGCTTTCTTGCGCGGCACACCTGCGTTCACACTATTTGGCAAAATAGGTGCATGTCTTGTAAGAAATGATGCCAATAATTTATAAACACGTCAGGCATGCTCGACACTCAACAAAAATCCTATCGACACACAACTACGATCGACGAAACCAAGTAAAACACACAAAGAATTCCACGATCGACTCGCGTTACATCTTCCTTAGTACAAAAATTCATAAAGGATTACCAGTTGGTTAATTAAGACAACCGTAATCGTCTACAATTTTAAGCACCAATATGAGACGAACACTCGTCAAAACACGAACTCGACATAGATTGACACAATTCAAAAGACACAAAAGATAAGACAGACGAGATACTAGAGCTTTCGGTTCCTTTTCGGGAACCTAGGCTCGGATGCCACTGACTGTAGCGCCCCTTTCCGTAGGCGGAGAAAGGACACCACATTCGCACCGAGATGAACTCCCAAACGAGGTAGATGTACCCCATTTAAAAATCCATCCCCGCAAACGGCAAGCACTCAATCTATACCCGCAACAACGTACCTAGTCCAACAACAACAACCAACAGAAATGACAGAGTGCGGAAGCTTAACATAACCATATCAATTAAACATTCAAAGCCGCACGGGGCATCAATCAACATAAATAAATATTCAACACTTATATAGTTAACTAATCAATGCTCAACGAATATTCATCAACATCATGAAATATCAATAATCATTAATGTATCCATTTCTACTAAACAAAACGATTCAATTCAATTAAATAAAGACAGACTGTTGTTGGACACTACCGACAATTAGCAAAGGACACGAAGACCAAGACTTACGACCCGCTGTTGCCAACCGACATGAGAGGTGACAACGCCACCTGTCGACCTGAAGTAAGAATTTAAAATAACGAGGGGTGAGTATAAACGATACTCAGTGAAGGTAAAGAGGGACAAGTACGAGCCACGCTTCCGGGTTTTATATATATATATATATATATAGGAAAATACATTTGCAGAATTTCAGAAAATCCAGAATGTGCTTCGACTTGCATAACAACAATTAATAAGCAGTAACAATAAAGCATAAATAGAAGCAAGTAATATCCCAGCGAGAATGGGCCTGTTCCTCCTTATAACCCCTTCATGTCATTATAAAACTCCATCTCCAGTGTCTGACCCCATAGTGCAACCATGGGCGACGAATTGAATTTTAGAAAAACGTGCAACGGATGCAACGCCCACCATCGCTCCCAACCGTGGCTATCAACTCCTGACGGGCCACGATTGACGCTTAATTTTGGGAAAAGTACCTCGGGCAACACCCTGGACGCTCGTCCCCAAGTGAGACCCTCGAATACCCTCCCGGGTCCCATTAAAGAAAGTCCATAATTTTGCTCGTATTTCGAGAAACATTATAAGTTGTATGCCAAATGGGCATTTAAGCAAGTGTATGACGACAGAGGGGGTGACTATAAGTTTCATACGTGCCGGGATGTGCTGACGGACTCCCTTAACAACTTCTCTCATAGATCTGTGTAGTTAGGGGTTGCTCCCTGATTACAACCGGAGGAATAAGGAGGGTTTCTGTTTTATGATTCTACTGGTGGTTCAGAACTGTTCTCGTTGAGTTATAAGTTTAGTTATGTTTCATTTTGAGCTAGATCACCAACCGTTTGCAAAAACTTTACTTCTGTTGTTTTCTTTCTGTTTAAAACTGGTGATTTACTTTGTTTCTTCCTATATACTATTATTTCCCCCTCACTTAGTCGTTTGACAAACCCCCTCTGTCTCACCCTTGGTTTCAGGATTCTAGGCGGGCTTCACAGCTTGTGTCATCGTCGTCAGTCGAGTGCACTTCTTTTGTCTTATGTAAACTCATGTCCTTAGTTGGCTCGTATACTTGATATGTATATTATGTAGGACAGGATTTAGCTTCTGATTTATGTTCGGGAATTCGGTTGTTGAACCCGTTGTAATTTTTACTAGTATGTAATTGAATTGGCTAGCTTTGGTGGGCGTTACCTAACTGCGCAACTGTTTAATGATTTTATGTTTCGTTTCCTTTATTGCTTCTGCTTTTGGTTGGTCATTGTTTTAAACTCCCGCCTAGTAAATGAGTTTAGTTTGTCGTTCGCCGGGTTTTGGCTCGGGTCGGATTCCTTTCGATTTTGGGTCAGGATTCGGTGCGGGGCGTGCGTTTGCCTGTTTGGCGGCGCCCGCTACAGTTGGTATCAAAGCTATTTAGGTTGAATGGCCTATGCTCTGAAGCGTCGATTCTGTCTAGGTCCGTACGGCTTAGAAATTATGTGAATTTCGTGATTGTGCTTATGTGATTGTGTGAATTTGACTTCCTTACGTGTTAATGCTTTACATAATCACTTATCGTGATGCATATTTTGTATAGTTTTGCAGAATCCGTCGTGGTAGAGGTCCTCCTCCTCCGCCTCCTCCCCCGCCAGCAGGACCTGCGCCAGCTCAATTTATGGCGGCATTATAGCAGTTTGCTCTCCATGCACCTCGGGAGACTCCGGAACAAGCCGCTTTGAAGGCCACAAATCAATTCCTTAAGCGTGATCCGCCACAGTTTGTGGGAGCACCAGACGATGTTGTTGCAGAGGCCTGGATATCAGCCTTGGAGAAGATATTCTGATTATTGCACACTACGGATCCATAGAGGGTCGAGTATGCTGCATACTTGATGACTGGGGCAGCACAGGATTGGTGGACTCCGATTGATCAGCGTTAGATGCGTGATCAGGTGGCTCCGACGTGGGCTCAGTTCTTGGTGGAGTTTAGGGCTAAGTACATTCCATTGGTAGTCAGACAACAGCGAGAAAGAGAGTTTTTGAGCTTGAAGCAGGGCACGTCTTCGGTAGATCAGTACGAGGCACATTTCTCTCGCCTCATTGTTCACTATTCGTACATGGTAGAGGACGAGGAGAGAAAGACACGCCAGTTTGTAGAGGGTTTGTCTCACAGTATTCGACTGCACATGATGGCTATTCGTCCCCGACTTTATTCAGACACAGTTGACATGGCTCTTGCTATAGAGTCAGAGCTGAGACAGATGAGGCCTACATTAGCACCTGCCCCCGCAGCCGTTAAAGGTTTTCCTTCGGGTCCGAAGAGGTCCTTTCCTTCTGCAGGACCATCTTCTTCTTCAGCTGGGAAGAAGCCATATCAGTAGGCTCCGAAGCCGAATGTTCCTCCCCATGCTCAGGGTTTTCCACGACCAGTTTGTGGATATTGTGGAGGTCCCCATTTGGAGTCTAAGTGTCGGAGGAAGTTAGGACTTTGTTTTGGATGTTGTAGCTCCGATCATCTTATGAATGCATACCCGGCAAAGAGAAGTCAGAAGCAGCCAACTCAGCCTCAGGCCCAGTCCCGACTCTATGCCTTGGAAGGAGATGCCGAGGATGTCGCGCCGGATGCGAATGCCGTGGTGGAAGGTACAATATATATACATGGCATTCCCATTCATGCATTGTACGACCCGGGTGCTTCTCACTCGTTTATTGCGTCTGCCGTTGCTTTATCTATGCATGCGCCTGTTGAGTTGCTTGAGTATGTGTTAGTTGTTAGCTCACCGATGGGTTCTATAGTAGCTACGAACCGCGTTCTCAAGCGTTGTCCGATGGTGATCGAGGGTACCGAGTACTTAGGGGATTTGATCGTGCTGCCGATGAAGGAGTACAGAGTTATCCTTGGGATGGATTGGTTGTTTGAGCACCGAGCAAAGATCGATTGCTATGAGAAGAAGGTTGTGCTTGGTTCCAGTGAGGTTAGAGGTTTCAGAACGGGTGAAGGCCCGTATATCTCTATGATGGAAGCCAAGAAGCTTATCCAGAAGGGAGAAGCAACTGGTTTTCCCGAAAGAGCAGTTGAAGATCGAGGATACCGATGTGGTCAAGGAATTCATGGATGTATTTCCCGAGAACTTGGAGTTCCTGCCCCCTGATAGGGACATTGAGTTCGTTATTGATCTAGTCCCGGGAGCCGAGCCGTACTCGAAGTCTCCGTACCGTATGGCTCTTGCCGAGTTGAAGGAATTGAAGAATCAGCTCGATAAACTCCTTTCGATTGGATACATCTGCCCGAGTACCTTGCCTTGGGGTGCTCCAGTCCTGTTTGTGAAGAAGAAGGACCGTACACTCCACATGTGTATCGATTATCGCGAGTTGAACAGGATGACGGTAAAGAATAAGTATCATTTGCCGCATATTGAGGAGTTGTTTGATTTACTCGAGGGATCGAGAGTTTATTCTAAGCTTGACCTCAGACAAGGGTATTACCAGCTCTGTATCCGAGCCGAGGATATTCTAAAGACAGCGTTGAACACCAGATACGGTCATTTCGAGTTCGTGGTCATGCCGTTTGGACTCACAAATGCTCCTGCCGCTTTTATGGACATGATGCATAGGATCTTCTGTAGCGGGCGCCGACAAACGGGCAGACGCACGCCCCGCACCGGATCCTGACCCGGAATCGAAAGTAATCCGACCCGAATCAAAACCCGGCGAACGGCAAACCGGACTCATTTACTACTAGGCGGGAGTTTCAAAACAGGGACAAACCAAAAGCGAAAGCAATATATAGACAAACATAAAATTCATAATGGTTGCACAGTTAGGTAAAGCCCACCAAGGCTAGCAAATTCCCGTAAATACGAATAAATGTTTACAACGGGTTCTACAATATTATTCCCGGCTATACATAAGTATAATCCTACATAACAAATATCAAGTCAACAAGAAACAAGAGTTTACATAAGACAAAAGCGTAACTCGATTGACCACGACTCAATACTATGAAGCCCGCGTAGAATCCTGAAACCAAAGGGTGAAACGAATGGGGTTAGTCAAATGACTAAGTGAGGGGGAAAAAGACAGTACATAAGAATAAACGAAAGTAGATCACCAGTTTAAACAGAAAGAAAATAACAGAAGTAAAGTTTTTCGCAAACGATTGGTGAACTAGCTCAAAATGGAACAAAACAAAACGTATAACTCAGCGAGAAGAGTTCTGAACCACCAGTCAAATCATAAAAACAGAAACCCTCCTTATTCCTCCAGTTGTAATCAGGGAGCAACCTCTAACTACACAGATCATACATAAACAGCTCAGGTACTCAAAGGGCTGCCACTCCGGCCTCACCCCGAGCTCCCAAAGGTGGAGGAAACCATAGGATTTCCGCCGTAGACCCGACGTCTACCGACTTCGTCCTATCGTCCTTACTCCGGGCCCATCAAAACAGGTCAAACATATACATATACATAGCTCGCTTTTCAAACATTTTCATGTGGTCAAAAGATCATTCGAGGCAAGTCGTGTAAGAGGCTATAATGCCAAAGTTCGCTTTCGGAAAACAAAGATTTTCCTGCCTCTTTCGTACACATTTCACAAACTTATACATAATACTTTTCATATTAAATCGTTTTCAAGATCATAAAAGTATAAGCTTAAATATCTACTATATATACAAACGGATGTAAAACAAATCATAAAAACAAGGCTTATCGGGTAGTAGGGTTGGTATTACGTACGTATTATCGTATACAATAAGAAACTGAAAACCCCACCTGTTGGCTTGACAAAAACGAGAGCTAGAATGCTAGACCGGCATGCTACTCCACGGGAGTATCGTCTGAAAAAGACAAAGACACGACCAAATAAGACTAATGATGACGCACGGCTTATACGAAAGATTTAAAACACATAGAAGCACGTTAAACAATCATTCATATCACTTAGGTTCACATTGTAACAAAACATAGAAATTCATAGAATTCGATAAGCAAAACAAGTTAGAATGCAATAATAGCTCATAAATATGCATAAAAGGCAATAAGGAAGCATGCATTCAAGTTTCGGAAGAAACGAACAATATTTGAAAAATAGCCAAAAATGCCTAAACGAAAAACACGAGAAACGGGGCCCAAACGAAGTCAGAAAAATTCAAACTACCTAAAATATGTATTTCATGATTTATAGGACCTATAAGTGAAATCCGATCTCAAATCGGAGGTCAAACGAAGAAAGTCAACTTTTTACTTTGACCCACAATGCCGAGAGCAAGAAGTTGAAAATGGAGAAATTTTGGTTAAGGCAAACACACGGTCTTGGGGACGGGCGGACTCACGGGCTTGAACGCGTGCTCAAGCCGGTGCGTGAACACTTGCACTGGCCTGCGCACCAGCGTGCGCACGGCCGTGCATAAGGCCGTGCAAGGCAAAAATAGGCGCACGGTCTTGGCGCATGGTCTCAAGACCGTGCGGATTATCAGAACAGCAGAATCGCGAGGGGTTCTCGGGAATGAGCCAAAAATCAACATTTAAATCATATAAATCATGCAAACCTCAAACTAAAACTTACATTTAATGATCTACAACATCTAATCTACCTATAGGACCAAGAACCACATAAATCCATCCACAAAATCATTCAAAATCACATTTTTCATATATTATTCAACTATTCACAAAATCCTATAAATCACATCCTAGGAAGCATTAAACGCGAAGGACGTGAGAAGCTTACATGAAGAATAGATCGTGAGGAGTTCGTAAAGTTTCACGGATCGAGATTCGGTCGAGAATCGAAGTCGGAATGATCAATCGAAGCTTCCTCTCCTTACTCTCTTCTTTTTCTCTTTTTCTTCTCCTTTCTTTTCTTTTCTAACGTGAAGTGAGGTTTGAGGGAGAGAGAGAGTTGGTCAAGTCAAACATTGACTTGACTTGGAAACGAGGGGCAAAACCGCAATTACTCCGAACTTACTAAAAATAGTAGGTTGTCGGAATTAAACAATATTACAGTCAAAACTCGTACAATTGAACACACGTTGACATGAAATGGTGTCAAAACCAAAATTCACTCATTTATGAAGTTGTAAAGAAAATTAACATACTAACTATCAAATAAAATAATTAAATCGCGCAAAATAACAATTCGGACGTACCGGATAATAATTCGGATTTTCGGGGCGTTACAATCTTCCGTCAGTACCTCGATAAGTTTTTATCTTTATTGATGACATTCTAGTGTTCTCGAAGTCAGAGGAAGAGCACTCAGAACACCTCAGGATTGTTCTTCAAGCTCTGAGAGAGCATCAGTTGTTTGCTAAGTTTAGAAAATGCGAGTTCTGGATCGACAGGGTGACTTTTCTAAGTCATGTCATATCCGGAACGGGAGTCGAGGTAGATCCTTCGAAGATCGAGACTGTGTTGGATTTGGAGAAACCTAAGACTCCTACAGAAATCCGCAATTTCTTGGGTTTAGCAGGATACTATAGACGTTTCGTCAAGAACTTTTCCAAGCTTGCTAGTCCGTTGACAGCGTTGATGAAGAAGGATGCCAAGTTTGAGTGGTCAAACAAATGTGAAGCAAGTTTCCAAGAGCTCAAGAAGAGATTGACTACAGCCCCAGTGTTAGCTTTGCCTAATGGATCTGAGGGACTCGTTGTGTACACAGACGCGTCACACGAGGGATTGGGTTGTGTGTTAATGCAAAATGGGAGAGTTATAGCTTACGCCTCGAGGAAGCTAAAGCCAGCCGAAGAGAACTATCCCACGCATGATCTTGAGCTAGCAGCCGTTGTGTTTGCTTTGCTAAAGTGGCGTCATTATCTTTATGGCACTACGTTTGATATCTTCACTGATCACAAGAGTCTTCAGTACCTGTTCACTCAGAAGGATTTGAACAAGAGACAGCATCGTTGGATGGAATTATTTGAGGATTACGATTGCAAGATTCAGTACCATCCTGGAAAGGCGAACGTTGTAGCCGATGCATTGAGTCGCAAGGCGAGTGTAGCTCAACTAGAGGCTAAGCTTAAGCGAGTTCATATCACCTCCCAGGCTCACGTTCATAGTATATCGATCCAGTCAGAATTGGGTCGTAAAATTCGATATCCTCGGGCTACTGACGAGTGGACTCAGAGGCAGATAGTCCATATTTCAGATGATCCAGAGTCCCAGTTTCGAGTTGATGATTCTGGCATTCTCTGTTTCGAGACTCGAGTTTGTGTTCCTGAGAGTCTTAAGAAAGAGTTTCTTGCTGAGGCGCATAATACGCCCTATACAGTACATCCTGGTGGAAGTAAGATGTACTGGGATCTAAAAGAGTTGTTATGGTGGAGAGGTATGAAGAGAGACGTAGCCGATTATGTCAAAATATGTCAGACATGTCAGCAGGTCAAGGTAGAGAACCAGAGACCTGGAGGATTGCTACAGCCACTACCGATTCCTACGTGGAATTGGGAGCAGATTGCGATGGACTTTGTGTCTGGTTTGCCGAAAGTTAAAGGTGGCTATGATAGTATTTGGGTGATCATTGACCGACTCTCCAAGACTGCTCACTTTCTGCCGATCAAGAAGTTATTCAAGGTGGAGAAGTTGGCAGAGATTTACCACCGAGAGATTATCAGGCTTCATGGAGTTCCCGCGAGTATTGTGTCTGATAGAGATGCTAGATTCACTTCTCAATTATGGCAGCATCTTCAGGAGGAAATGGGAATGAAGCTGACATTCAGTAGAGCAGCACATTCGCAGACCGATGGCCAATCTGAGAGGATGATTCGATATCTCAGTGATATGCTTCGCGCGTGTGCCTTAGATTTTCTCACCAATTGGCACGACCAGCTACCGTTGATCGAGTTCGCCTACAATAACAGTTATCAGTCTACGATCAAGGCGGCACCTTACGAAGCGTTATATGGAAGGAAGTGTAGATCCCCGTTGTTTTGGGATTTCAAGGATTGGCGTTAGACGAGAGATAACAAAGGAAGAGGAGATTCTCCGCAATCTCTTCAGAAAGCAATTGACCGAATTCAAATCATCCGTCAGAGTATGAAAGCAGCCCAGGATCGCCAGAAAAGTTATGCCGATACACGACACCAACCTTTGGAGTTCGAGGTTGGTGACCAAGTTTTTCTTAAAGCTTCACCTCGAAAGGGATTCACTCGTATTGGCAAAGGTGGTAAGTTAGGCCCGAGATTCTTAGGGCCGTTTGAGATTCTGGAAAAGATTGGAGAAGCTGCTTACAGATTAGACTTGTCGCCGAGTCTTACAGGAATCTACAACGTTTTCCACGTTTCTCAGCTCCGAAAGTATCACTCGAGTGATTCACATATTCTTCCTGTCGAAGATGTTGAGATAGAGCCGGACTTGACCTTTGTTTCACAACCGGTGAAAATATTAGGTAAGAAGACTCAAGCACTGCGTAACAGAGAGATTCCCTTGGTCAAAGTGCTTTGGATGAGTCAATCGATTGAAGAAGCTACGTGGGAAACCGAAGAGAAGATGCGCAAGCTTCACCCACAGTTGTTTGAAGTAGACGAGTAGAATCTGGGGACAGATTCTCATAAGGAGGGGTGATTGTAACGACCCGTTATTCGAATATTGATCCGGTAGACTGATTCGTTTCATTTTACGCCTTTTGTGAATTTTATGGTTATGTATTTGAACATTATACAAGGGATTTATACGTATGAGTGAATTTTGGTTTTTAAACCACTTCATGGCAACGTGTGTTCAATTGCATGAATTTCGACTGTAATATTGCTTAATTCCGACAACATGCTATTTTTAGCAAGTTTGGTGTAATTACGATTTTGGCCCTTCGTTTCTAAGCTAAGTCAAACTTTGACTTAACCATCTCTCTCTCTCCCTCATCTCTCACTTCACGTTCAAAAGAGAAATAGAGAAGAAGAAAGAAGAGAAAAGAGAAGGAAGAAGAGGAAGCTTTGATTGATTAGTCCGACTCCGTTTCTCGACCGAATTTCGAGCCTTGAAAACCTACGAACTCCTCGCGATCTCTTCTTCGAGTAAGCTTCTCATGCCTTTCGTGTTTAATGCTTCCTAGACTTCGATTTTCATGATTTGATGAATAGTTGAATGATGTATGATATATGTGAATTTGGGTGAATTTGTGGATTATTTTTCGTGTTTATTGGTTCTATAGGTAGATGATGGGTAGGAGAACATCATATGTGAAGATTAGAATGAGCGTTTTAACGTTTTATGTTGATATATGGACTTTTGGGTTTGATTTCGTGTAGGGTTTGTTTTTTGCGATTGTTTCCGCTGTTCTTGATTCACACGGCCTGTGCACATGGGGTGTTGCAATCCCGTGTGCACCTGCACGGGCTCTCCATGGCCTGGTGAGAGGCCGTGCGTGTGGGTGTGTTTGTGCACGGGCTCCTGGTCACGGCCTCAAGCCCGTGTGCATGAGCCCGTGTGGAGCCATTTTCAGCCCAAAACCTTCTGCAAGCCGCACTGCTACTTTGCACTGTAGGTACCTCCGAGACTTGTCTTTTCCGAATTCTTTCTTCACTCATGTATTCTATAATTATGAGATAGATACAAATTGCATTATTTATGAATTTATCGCATGTTCGTGACTGTGAATAATGCATTCGAAGTTTTCGACCAATTTCCTAACTTTTGCATACGATGTCCGTTTCTTCCGAAACTTGAATGCACACCTTCTTATGGTGTATTAAGCATGTTCATGAAATTTCGTTGCATTTGAACATGATTTGCATATCTAAATTCGTGAATTACTTCATTTATTTGATAATTTGAGCCTAAATGATATTTGTGGTTTTTTAAACGTGCTCCTATGTGTTTTAATAATTTTGTATAAGCCGTGCGTCGTCGTTAGTCTTATGTGGTTGTGTCCTTGTGTTTTGCAGACGATACTCCCATGGAGTAGCGTGCCGGTCCCGCTCTTGCTGTTTTTGTTAAAGCCAACAGGTGGGGTTTTCAGTTTCTATTTGTATACGATAATACGTACATAATACAAACCCTACTACTCGATAAGCCTCGTTTTATGATTTGTTTTGCATCCGTTTATATATATAGTAGATATTTAAGCTTATACTTTTATGATCTTGAAAATGTTTTAATATGAAAAGTATTATGTATAAGTTTGTGAAATGTTTACGAAAGAGGCAAGTAAACCTTTGTTTTCTAAAAGCGAACTTTGGCATTATAGCTTCGCACACGACTTGCCTCGAACGGTCTTTTGACCACATGAGATGTTTGAAAAGTGAGCTATGTATACGTATGTGTATGATCTGTTCTGATGGGCCCAGAGTAAGGACGATAGGACGAAGTCGGTAGACATCGGGTCTATGGCGTAAATCCTATGGTTTCCTCCGCCTTTGGGAACTTTGGGTGAGGCCGGAGTGGCATCCTTTTGAGTACCTGAGCTGTTTATGTTTGATCTGTGTAGTTAGGGGTTGCTCCCTGATTACAACCGAAGGAATAAGGAGGGTTTCTATTTTATGATTTGACTGGTGGTTCAGAACTCTTCTCATTGAGTTATAAGTTTCGTTATGTTCATTTTGAGCTAGATCACCAACCGTTTGCGAAAACTTTACTTCTGTTGTTTTCTTTCTGTTTAAAACTGGTGATTTACTTTTGTTTCTTCCTATATACTATTATTTCCCCCTCAATTAGTCGTTTGACTAACCCCCTTTGTCTCACCCTTGGTTTCAGGATTCTAGGCGGGCTTCATAGCTTGTGTCGTCGTCGTCAGTCGAGTGCACTTCTTTTGTCTTATGTAAACTTGTGTCCTTAGTTGGCTCGTATACTTGATATGTATATTATGTAGGACAGGATTTAGCTTATGATTTATGTTCGGGAATTCGGTTGTTGAACCCGTTGTAATTTTTATTAGTATGTAATTGAATTGGCTAGCTTTGGTGGGCTTTACCTAACTGCGCAACTGTTTAATGATTTTATGTTTCGGTTCTTTTATTGCTTCCATTTTTGGTTGGTCATTGTTTTAAAACTCCCGCCTAGTAAATGAGTTTAGTTTGCCGTTCGTCGGGTTTTGGCTCGGGTTGGATTCCTTTCGATTTGGGGACAGGATTCGGTGCGGGGTGTGCGTTTGCCCGTTTGGCGGCGCCCACTACAATATATGTCTTTAAGGCCTAGCTTGATCATGTTTGATTTGAAGGAGCTGACTGACAAAGGTTTAGTGAGCATATCAGCAGCTTGATTATGAGTGCATAGCAGAAGAAGATGAATTAACCCTGAGTGTATTTTTTCTCGAACTATATGGCAGTCAAGTTCAATATGTTTCGTTCGTTCATGGAAGCATGGATTTGTGGCAATGTGTATAGCAAACTTGTAGCGCCCCTTTCCTTGGACGGAGAAAGGACACCACATCCGCACTGAGACGAACCCCCAAACGAGATAGATGTACCCTATTTAAAAATCCATCCCGGCGAACGGCAATCAATCAAGCAAAACCAGCAACAGCATAACGACACCCCAACAACAACAACAGTAAAAGAAATAACAGAGTTGCGGAAGCTAATTCAAATATAAAGTAACTCAGATAAGCCCTCCATGGCAACGTAATTCATACATCATTCTCAATCATTATATAATAAATGCCCTTCATGGCCAGTCTATCCTATCCCATATCAGGGACACGTAAGTACGGCAAATAAAGCATAATCCAAAATACATAATTAAATCAAATCATAATTAAGGACACGACTGTTGTTGGGACACGGACAAGACAAGACACACGAGCCAACCTAGACCTGCTGCTGCCGACTGACAAGATAGGTGACAGCGCCACCTGTCGACCTGAAGTAAGAATCAAAATAGTGGGGGTGAGTACAAAAGATACTCAGTGAGGGTAAAGAGGGAACAAGTACGAGCCACGTTTCCGGGTTTTGATTATATGTATATAGGAAAATACATTTGCATAATTGAAGAAAATCCGGATCGTGCTTCGACTTGCATACACGATAATAATTAACGATAATAAAGAATTTAAAGCGGTAAATGCAAGCAATTAATATCCCAGCGAGAATGGGCCTGTTCCTCCTTATAACCCCCTCAATAACATATAACTCCATCACCGGTGTCTGACCCCGAAGTGCGACCCCGGGCGACTGTGAATTTCAGGAAAACGTGCAACGAATGCAACGCCCACCATCGCTCCCAACCGTGGCTATCAACTCCTGACGGGCCACGATTGACGCTTATTTTTGGGAGAAGCACCTCGGATTACACCCTGGACGCTCGTCCCCAGATGCAACCTCCGGATACCTTCCCGGGCCCATTTGAAATAACACGACTTTGCTCGCTTTGAAAAACAAACATATAAATTGATGCCATAAGGCAATTTGGGCAAGTTTGGGTGACGACGAAGGGGAAATCCTAAGTCAAACCGTCACGCTTAAAAGAAAGAATTTTACTTGCCTTATGAAAATAAAATGATTTAGAGATACTCATAAGTACAAGTTAATATTAAAACCTTTACGAGAATCATGAAAATATAGATTAAATATCTAATTGATATACGAGAAAGGAAATCAAAGCAAGATGAGCACATAAGGGGTAGTTCGCAATAAATTAAAAGAATTCTTACTCCGTTTGAAAGCATTTTAAAACCCTCACCTGGAAACACGGGAAGGACAAGACAATCCAAGCTATGTCCTGAAAAGACGGTCTGAAACTAACAGACGACAAGAACCACATAAGACAAGACACGACAACGACTCACGAAAACTACATCACATGAAAAACCAATAAACGTCATGTAGCAATTGAATTTACAATTAAAATGCAATTAAATCAATTAAATTAAAAGTATGAAATTAACGATGCTAAACATGCTCAATTGAAATTCTAATTGCACATTCATGCATATAATATTGTAAAGAAGCACTCATGCGATTTTTGAATTTTTCGGACGACATTCAAAATTTGGGGAAAAACCCTAAACGAAAAAGGCTCAATTCAAGGTCCGAACGAGGTCGGAATTTTGAAATCTTTACGAAATATGCATCTTGAATCATATGGAAGCTATAGGCGAAAACGGCTCGATTTTAGGGGGTCGTATGCAAAAAGTCAACTTTTATTTTTGGCCATTTGACCCCATTACCGAGAGCAACTAAGGAAAAAGGCTGGAAAATTGGCTAAGGCATTCGCACGGGCTAACGCACGGCCTTGTGCACGGTCTTGAGCACGCACTCAAGACCGTGCAAGCGGAAACAAGCATGCTGGCTTCTGCACCGGCGTGCGCAAGCCGGTGCAAGTTAAAGGTGTGTGCACGGTCTGGCGCACGGTCGTGCCAAGACCGTGCGTTGGACCGTGTGGTTCCATCTCACAGGTGCAGAAACGCGATTTCAAGGTTTTTCTCGAGAGTTTCATCCTAAAATCAACTAGGGTGGATTCTAAGGCTAAAAACAACATATAAAATTCACACTCATGCATTGTACACATTAATAGCTACCATTTGATCCGAACTACACTAAAAATGGTAAACTATAACCTACAAATCAATTAAATCATCAAATATTTATTTCAATTTAAAATATATAAAAACGAAGGATTTAATGGATGAAACGAATTGGAGAAAGAAGGTTACTGATAGAGAATTGAATGAGGATCGTAAATCTGGTCTCGGAATTTCGATCGTTCGAGCAACGGATTCGGAACGGGATTTTCTTTTCTTTCCTTCTTCTTCTTCTTCCTTTCTCCTTCTCTTCTCTCCTTCTCTCTCTCGATTTGTAAATGTATTCAAGAGTGTGCAAGAGAGTGTGCACAAGGGGGTGTAAGTGTGTTCAAGATAGTGTGGGTGTGTCCAAGATAGTGCAAAGGTGTTTCAAGGGGGTGTAGGTTCGTTTAGAGATTAAAATAATTTCGAGGGGTAGAAAGTGTAATTATAAATGGTTGAGGATATGGAAATAATTATAATAAATTAATATTAGCTAACGAAGCTAATCTTTTCATATAAAATTCAACGGAATGTCGAATAATTATTCTGAGAATATATTCTGGAATTTTCGGGTCGTTACAAAACTTGTTGTCACAATAGGTGAGAGCAGGCTGAGAATGAGAAATGCATAGGTCATTGAGTAGATATTTCAGCCATTGAAGCTCACAAGTTGTGTAACGCCCCAAATTTTTGGTAAGTTAAAGCCGGTAAGAATTCTTAAGATAACGGGACAAGTTTGGAAAACTCGATCAGGATATATGTGCTTATGTGATATATGTGTATTTTATATGAATTTTCGTAAATGCAATAATTTGTGAATTTAAATTATTCTATGTCAATGTGCGTTTAAAATGATGAGTTTTGACTATAATATTGATATATTTCATTAATATGTCCTATTTATGAAGTTTCACGAAATTACGAAAATGCCCCTTCAATTTTTCATTTAAACCTCCGGTTTTCTTTTTATTCTCTTTTCCTTTCCTTTTTCTTAATTACACTTAAACCCATAACCATTCAGCAGCAACCGAAGGAAAAAGAAAGAGAAAAAGAAAGAATTTCTCCAAACTTTCAATTTGATCTTTCGAGTTCGTTTCTTAACCAAATTTCGATCCGTAAGAACCTACGCGACCCTTGTAACATTCTCTACAGGTATTATTCAGGTTCCATTTGATTCTGTTGTCGTTTGAGTATGTTTTTGATAAATTGTTTTGAAGTTGGATTTTTCGGTAGTTTGATCGTTATACTCCGTAGTTTTCGATGATTCTTGATCCTATGTGTTGCCATTGTGATCTTTGATGTTTGTTGAAGTTTGTAGTATGAAAATCTGATTGAAAATGCGGTTTTGGTGAAGATTTGACGAGATTCTGATACTTCTGTGCGAAGTTCTTCGCGTTCTGCTGAAAATTCGCGAAAACATGGTGCACACGGCCTTGCAACAGGCCGTGTAGCAAGACCGTGCGCCATTTTCAACTCACACGGCCTTGCCTCAGGCCGTGTGTGTAGCTCGTGCGTGTTCTCAAAAATACACACGGCCTTGCACAAGGCCGTGTAAGAGGCCGTGTGACCCAATTTCAGTTCAAAAGTCTCTAGAAGTCAAAAATTATAAATTCTACTTTCTTCGTTTGATATTATTTTCGAAATCCGACTTCACCATTAAGTCCGTAATGCTTTAAAACTTAATAATCCATAGAGTTTGAATTTCTCCAATACCGTTTGATCGTAAAACGACCGATTTCCGTTTAGGGAATTATACGCTTTTCGCAATTCTTTTCCGATTGCTTTGAAACTTGAATGTATGCTTCTTTATAGTATTTTAAGCATGTCTATGAAACCTAATTGTGTTTAAGCATGATTATAAGCTTGAAGTTTGATATTTCATTCGTTTCATTGAATAATCGTTCTAATTGCCCTTCTTTGATTTAAGTAAGTGCTTTATTGCATTAAAAGTAAGCCGTGCGTCGTATTGTCGTCTTACATGGTTATGTGTCGTATTTGGTTTCAGGTGGTAGTTCTTCTAGTCAGTAGTTGGTCTTCTTTCTTTTGCCCTTTTTGCAGGATTATCCAGGTGGGGTTTCTTTTCCGAATTCGGTCTTTCTTATACGTATGTAAATATTCCATATATACCCAAAGCCTGTGTTTTATGCTTTTATGTTTTCTTTCCCCAAACTTATATTATACGTAGTAGCTACTTGAAAACCATATTATCTTAATGAGTTTAAAGGAAAATGCTTTGATATCAAATTATTACATATTAACCCCTAGAAGGGTCCATTAGCTCGAAAGGGTTACAAACGAGTTTGAAATCGGTCCCTTTGACCGCACAAGCATTTGAAGTGCGAGGAATTATCTTGGCCTTTCGGCCTGGCCATTGAGCCACATTATACTATTGGGCCCGGACATCAGGGTATGGGGTGAAGCCGGATAGACGTTGGGTCTACGGTGAATCTCAATGCTCTGGTCTCCAAACTGATGGGAGCTCGGGGGTATGACCGGAGTGGCAACCCTTTTGAGTACCTGCGCCGGGCGGGATCTAGTCTATATCCCCAGCCGAAGATGTATTGGATATTTGTCCTTGCATGATTATATAGTAGCGGGCTAGCTACCTGACTACACAAGGAGGAATAAGGGAGGTTTATTTGATATTTCTGATATTGTGAAATAGGTGGTTGATGCTCGACTCGCCGAGTTTTTACTTTATTGCGAAATTATTGGATTCACCAATAATTGTGAAGACCTTTATTTTTCCTTTGCTTTCTTCTCATTTACAAACTGGTGAATCTTCCGGTTGTTTCGATAATATATACGTATTACAGCCCCCTCACTTAGTCGCTTTGACTAACCCCATTACTCTGTGGTTGTCTTTTCAGGTTTTGTTGCTAGGCGGATTCAGGTCGTGTCCTTGGAGTCATTTACTTTCGATTAGGTGATTTCATTTCCGCCTATGTATCTGGATAAATAATTAAAACCCTAGAGATTGTAGATGTAAATGATGTAAATTAGTTTGGATGTTGATATAGATGTTTTCAGTGGCCTTGGTGGGCTTTATAATTGTGTTTTGGATTATGGTGGTTCTAGCTCCCTGAGTGGGATAGGTTGTGTTAGTTTGCTTCCGCTGTATTATTGTTCATTGTCCTATTATTTTCTAAAGCAGATCCGCCTGGTATTTATTTTCCGTTCGCCAGGTTGTAGTTCATAACCGGACCTTTAGTTCTTGTTATGGATTGTGACTTGGTGCGGGACGTCACGTCGCACCGTATTTGGGGACGTGCCGTTACAAGTTGTTGCTGCAAGGGCCCTGTACTCAGCCTCTGAAGATGATCTTCAAACCATATGTTGCTTCTTTGATTTCCAGTTGATCAATGAATCTCCAAGAAAGATACAAAAACCTGTGACTGATCTCCTAGTATCAATGCAATCTGCCAAATCTGAGTCTCAGAAAGCTTTTAATTGACACTTTGAAGTCGCTGAGTACAAAAAATCCTTGGCCAGGTGCTTGTTTAATGTACTTGAGAATCCTAATGGCTGCTTGATAATGCAAATCAGTAGGAGTGGATAGGAATTGACTCAAATGATTAACTGCATAAGAGATGTCAGGCCTAGTAGTACATAAGTATAACAATCTGCCAATGAACCTTCTGTAAGATTGTATATCAGCAAGAGGGAGTACCAATGTTTTTACTATACTTAACAGAAGGACCAATTGGACTTGATGCAGGTTTAAAAGCTAAAAGGCCAGCATCAGTTAACAGTTCTAAAGCATACTTCCGTTGGGAAATGATGACACCTTTATCTGATCTTGCAATTTTCAATCCCCAGAAAATTTTTAAGGAACCAAAATCTGTTATTTTAAAAAAGTCATCAAGAAACCTTTTAATGTTATCAATTTCAAGCTGAGAATTGCCAGTTAAAATAACATTATCTACATAAACAAGCAATGCTGTGAAAGAAGTAGGAGTTTGTTTGATGAAAATAGAGTAGTCAGACATTGATTGTTTATAGTTTTGAGATATAAGAGCATAAGATAACTTGGAAAACCACTGCCTACTCACTTGTTTAAGACCATATAGAGATGTAATGAGTTTGCTTACCTGATTTGGTTGGACCACATTTTTGGATATTAGGAGGAATTCGTATCCACGGCTCGTCTAAGAATTTATTGCAACACTCCAAGTAGCCTCATCAAGACGACGCCGAATTGCCATTCAAGATCGAATTTCGAGCCTTCAATGAAGAATATGAGCTTACACTACGGCAATTAACGACGCATTTCGGACAACCCATTCGGGGAATGATAAGCCGAGAAATAGGATGGTCCGAAGCCGAAGCGTGGAGAAATGTCTCCACTTCTAGAAGGTCCTTCCAACAAGGAAAGTCGAAGGCAATCGACCTCATCAACCCGCCTTGAGAACTTTCCATCGATTCCTCTCATGCACCGGTTTTGCCCGAGGAGATAGCTACGGTTCTATCAACTTGGATGAACTCTACGTTTTGGATTGTGCGGTCCGAAGAGAGCCGGTCAACGGAATTTTGTTTTTCTTGAGATACGTGGAGTACGTGGACACCCGCCCGAAGGGAGAAATTAGGATTGGGTCCTACATTACCGCAATCCTTGAGTGTGCCGGCGTAACCGGTATGGACCGAATGGCCCCATCAGGGGGAGACGACGCAACCATTACCTACAAACAATTCGCCCAGATGAAGCTTTGCAAGAAAGTTAAAGGGCGTCATAGTAGGTATGTGCCGATGACGGTAGAAGAAGCCGCCGCTGAGAGTGACGACGATGTCGAGGAGGACATCCGAGCAGAAGGTCATCCTGAAGGGGACCAACAAGAGATTGAGGAACAAATGCTCGAGCAACTATACGAAGCAGGAGGCTTCGATCCTCAACAGGTCGCGTACGTGCCTGATCCTCCTAGAGCCGAAGAGGCTCACTTCCAGCAGAGTTTCGACGACTACCCGACACAGCACCAGGCTGGATCCTTACAATGGGATAGACTAAGTGAGGAGCAGTGGACCCGGTACCAACAATCGGAGTCGGAGACCCGAAACCCGTGGGAGGCCGATAGGTGGACGGTTTGGGGGAAACCGCTTCACAACCTTCACCGAGCAGACTACCGCGCGACTGGACCGACAGTCGGCCGACCTTCAGGAGGTTCGCACCGACCTTCGGGAGATCAGACTTGAGGCCTGATGCAACCACACCGAGCTCCGGGAGCAGATTTCCAACCTTGAGGGGTCCATCTCTGAGCAGCTCGCTAGCTATCTGAGCCGTCTTGGCATGCCACCCAGTTCTGGAGCATCCGATTCTTAGACGGCATCGTTATCTTCCATTTCTCATCATTTTTCGTTTTAATTGTAATTTGATTTTATTTGAAACTATTATGTAAGAACTATGCATTAATTGCTTATTTGAATTTAAATGCTAATTGTTCGTTTTAATTAATTGCTTATGTGTTAATTGCACAATTTTGTATGACGAACTTCTAAATTCCATAATATACTCCCTTTAACAAACTCCGAGGTTCGGAGGAGAATCTGAGGACAGATTCTTTTGAAGGGGGGAGTATTGTAACGACCCAATATTCCGGAATATATTTTCGGAATAATTATTTGACACCTCGTTGGATTTTAAATGAAAAGATTAGCTTCGTTAGCTAATTTTAATTTATACTAATTTATTTCCATATCCTCAACCATTTATAATTACCTTTTCTACCCCTCGAATTTATTTTAATCTCAAACGAACCCACACCCCTTAAACACACTTGCACCCTCTTGGACACATTTGCACCACCTTGAACACACTTACACCCCCTTGTGCACACTCTCTTGCACACTCTTGCTCACACACCAAATCGAGAGAGAGAAAGAGAGAAGATAAGGAGAAAGGAAGGAGAAGGAAGAAGGAGGAAGAAAATCCCATCCCGAATCCGTCGCTCGATCAATCGAGATTCCGAGACCAACTATACAATCCTCGTTTGATTCTCTATCGGTAACCTTCTTTCCCCAATTCATTTCGTCCATTAATTCCTTCGATTTTCTAGCTTTTATTTTGAAATGAATATTTGATAATTTGATGGGTTTGTAGGTTAGAGTTTACCATTTTTAGTGTAGTTCTGTGACGTCCCCCACGCCACAACCCCCGGACCGAAACGAGCTCTCGAGCGATAGTTAAATACCACCACTCGAAAACCCGCCCCGGACAACGGGATTCCCACAACCTGGCAACAGCGACTCCCAACAACAGTACCAACACCAACAACAACAACAACAGCAACAACAACAAACGGAAGCAATGAGCAAAAGATCATATTTATATTCACACTGCCATCCGTGGCCAAAATAAACATTTATAAGTCCATTATCTATCACAAGTTATAACATCAATTCATTAAGTATTCTACATCAGCATAACATGTCAAGTTTTCATGTAATCCAACATCATGAGTTCGATCCACAAAAGTAAATGCATAAGACCGACTTCAAGGACTGTACAAGCCTACAACGCTGTTGCCAGTACCTGACCGCTAACCTGAAGCATGAACCAAAACGGGATGTGAGTCAACGGTAAGATTCTCCTATTTTAGGGCCCTGAATTCCGCTTCTCGTTTATCCTGTACAACCAGGGGAATGTATTTGTTCCGGAAAGCCGCAAGAAAGTTAGCCCAGGTCGGCTCAGTCTGATCAGCTCGCCATCTAGCTTCAGTCAGTCTCCACCAGTCCCTGGCTGGTCCTTTAAGGAGAAACACAGCATATTCAACGTTCTTTGAATCGGGACACTCAATAACCCTGAACATAGGCTCGAGATCGGCAATCCACTCTGTGGCCTTAAGATCATCAGGTTGTCCTTCAAAGCAAGGGGGATTGAGGTTGAGGAACCTGTCAAAATCCCTTGCCTCTGCCTGTTTCCTTTGAGCAGGGGTCGGTTGTGCAGGAGCTATACCCTGTTGAAACATCCTTTGCATGGCTTCAAAGAACATGGCAGGATTTAGGGGATTCGGCTGCACGGGCGGTATTGGCTCGGGCTGAGGAGCCGGAGGAGCATTAATGTTGTTGTTATCTTCCTGGGGAGGAGAAGGAGGAGCAGCTCGGGTTCTCGGTCTACCATGAGCACGATTCATTTTCCTGTATCAAAAGACTGAATAATATGCATGTTTTGTTAGCCACATGATCATGCTAGCACAAAATCACATATCATGAACATATAAAAGCACGTTGTCCTATAGTTGTTCGACCTAGACAGACTCGACACAACATCAAAACCTAGGTACCAAACCTAGGCTCTGATACCACCTCAAGCTGTGACGTCTCCCACGCCACAACCCCCGGACCGAAACAAGCTCTCGAGCGATAGTTAAATACCACCACTCGAAAACCCGCCCCGGACAACGGGATTCCCACAACCTGGCAACAGCGACTCCCAACAACAGTACCAACACCAACAACAACAACAACAGCAACAACAACAAGCGGAAGCAATGAGCAAAAGATCATATTTATATTCACACTGCCATCCGTGGCCAAAATAAACATTTATAAGTCCATTATCTATCACAAGTTATAACATCAATTCATTAAGTATTCTACATCAGCATAACATGTCAAGTTTTCATGTAATCCAACATCATGAGTTCGATCCACAAAAGTAAATACATAAGACCGACTTCAAGGACTGTACAAGCCTACAACGCTGCTGCCAGTACCTGACCGCTAACCTGAAGCATGAACCAAAACGGGATGTGAGTCAAACGAACTCAGTGAGGAGGGGCAAATATATATATAATAATTAAAACATAAAACATATTTAATTCACGCTTTGGTTAATAGAGAAACGAATCTAGTGCCGATACTTTCTCTTTATAATTCATCAAAGCTTTGTGAATTAAATATTAAAGTAAACCATTTTAGAAACATTTTATTCCCGGCGAGAACGGGCCATCTCCTTATAACTCCCAAAACATATCAAATATAACGAAATTCCTCCTCAATACCATTTGGCTTATCAAGGGAGCTACCCAAGATTTCACCATAACCGACTAATGGCGCCGGTGTAAGTATTATTCAGGCTAGACTACCTCCGACCAGCCATGAATAATACCCTTTGATTATTTGTCAGGTTCATGAATACCTGCTTATAATCGGTGGAATTATGAACCCAGCTTCAACCCTAGACGCACGTCTCCGGGTATCCGCCTGTCACATAATCCAGGGCCCAAACAGAAATACCCATGAGCGTCCTCAATGGGGTTAAGTATAAGTCATCTCGCTTTTCAAAATATTTTAATGGACCAAAACGGTCTTTCGAGACAAGGTATGTACCCGCCTAGGGTATCCCGTCACGTTGCCGAGTTATCTCGAGGCATACGCGCAAGTCCCGAGACCAAATGTTACTTTTAAAATCAAAATAGTTCTCTTGTCTCTATTTTCAAACCATTTTGGAAAAGATACACATATATCATTTTATATCAAAACCCTTTTATTTCAAATATTGATAATGTATAATTGAAATATAAGGGATATGGTTTTCGCAATATTTGTTCATGCCCCAATTAGAAAACATTTTACATCCTCACCTGTAGGCTTAACAAAAAGGATAGCCTAATAACTCAGAATCAGCCCCGCGAGGTCCCACCTGTAATACACAGGCCTCGAGGTAAGACACGACTCAACAAACCAACCAAATAAGACGCACGGCTATGAAATGCATTTCATGCTCAAAATAACATATTATGCATAAATGCATTTAAACACAATTAAGCTCATTCAAACACATTTAAACACAATCAAATACACATGATATTAAGTTAAATTAAGCATTCAAATAATATGGAAGCTTGGGGACTAAAATTCAAAGGTTTGTGAATATTACACAAACCACCCCTCGTTAAATACTTTGCATAGCAAATCAACTCCGATTAATCCAAAACTTTCGGCATCTCTTAACTACTATATTTAAGGATTTTTGATGCCAAAAGAATCGAAAAATGAAGCCAAATGCTCAAAAATCACTATTCATCAACCCCTACATATTTTGCCAAACTTTCATTTTCCAACCCCAAACTCCATAAAACTTCACCAATTAGCTTAATATCATGAACTAACATGAATTCCTTAACCATTCAAGCATCTAAGACCATTAACCCAACATTGCAAATTGATCAAATTCAATGAAAATTTCACAAAAGATGCTACATGTAATCAATCACCAAACTAAGCTCATCAATCAACCATTCTAGCATACTTCTTCACTTCATCAACATATGAGACATTGAAACTTAAAGATTAGAGAGAATCACAACCTTACCTTGAAGAAAAGAATTGGAGAAAAAGAGATGTAGAGAGCTTGTTTGCAAAAATCACAAGTGGTAGTTTATTCCTTGGATGAGAGAGCACCTTTTTGTAGCAAGAAAGAGGAAGATTTTTGGTGCTTGGAAGGAGATGAAAATGGCGGTGAAGAGAGGAGAGAGTGGCCGAGAGAGAGGTGAAGAAGAAGAGAGAAAGAGAGAGTTGTTGCTTGTTTGGAATAGTGTAGAAAATTCAAGAGAAAAGAGAGAATATAAAATAAATATAAGGTATTTTGAAAAGTCAAAATTAGCTAGCAATATGTATATACTTGTATATATATATTTGTATAGATATTTATGTATGTATTTGCATACATATTTATATATATTTCAAGAATAATATCATATAATTCAAATATAATGTGATAATTTTCATAAGATTTCAAATACAACAATTCAAATATAAACATAGTATAAAGTAATTCAAATATAAGAATGGTATAAAATAATTCAAATATGAAAATTCTTATAAAATCTTCATATTATTCACATATAAAATCACACATTAATTCATATAATCCACATAATTGCAGATAATGCAAACAAGAGCAATTAGTCGGTAAACTTACCGAAGCGCTATAAAAATAACGGGACGTTACAAGTTCGGATCAAATGGTAGCTATTAATGTGTACAATGCATGAGTGTGAATTTTATGTGTTAATTTTAGCTATAGAATTCACCCTAGTTGATTTTGGGACGAAACCCTCGTGAGAAAAATGAGAATCATGTTTTTCTGCACCTGCAAAATGAACCACACGGTCCAACGCACAGTCTTGGCAAGACCGTGCGCACCACTTTAAGCCTGCACCGGCCTGCGCACCCCGGTGCGCAAGCTAGTGCGCACCTGTTATAGCTTGCACGGTCTTGGTAGTGATCTCAAGACAGTGCGCTAGGCCGTGCGTTAGCCCGTGCGAATGCCTTAACCAAATTTTCAGCCTTTTTCCTTAGTTGCTCACGGTAATGGGGTCAATGGGCCAAAAATAAAAGTTGACTTTTTGCATACGACCCCCTAAAATTGAGTCATTTTCACCTATAGCTTACATATGATTCAAGGATGAATATTTCGTAAAGTTTTCAAAATTTCGACCTCGTTCGCCTTGAATTGAGCCTTTTTCGTTTAGGACTTTTTCCCCAATTTATGAATGTTGTCCGAATGATCCGAAAATCGCATGAGTGCTTCTTTATGATATATCATGCATGAATGTGCAATTAGAATTTCAATTGAGCATGTGTAGCATCTTTAATTTTGTATCTTTCGTTTAATGGATTTAAATGCATTTTACTTGTAATTTCAATTACTACATGATTATTAATTGGTCTTTCATGCGTTGTAGTCCTTAAGAGTCGTGCGACGTGTCTTGTCTTAATTGGTTTGTCATCTGACAGTTTCAGGCCGTCCTTTCAAGGAATAGCTTGAGTGTCTTGTCGTTCCTGTGCTCCCAGGTGAGGGTTTTAAAATGCTTTCAACTGGAGTAAGGATTTCTTTTATTATTGCGAACTACCCTTACGTGCTCATATTGATTTGATTTCCTTTCTTGTATATCTATTAAATATTTAATTATATTTTCATGATTTTAATAACAAACGTTTTGATATCAACTTATACCTATGAGTATATCTAAACCGTTTTGTTTTCAAGTGGCAAGTAAACTCTTTCTTTTCAACGTGATACTTTGACTTTGGTTGGGCCTGTGAGGGAAGTCGTTAGGGGAGTCGGTCAGCGCATCCCGACACGTATGAAACTCATGGGTACCCCCTTTGTCGTCACACACTTGCCTAAATGCCCGTTTGGCATACAACTCATAATGTTTCTTGAAATGCGAGCAACTTCATGTACTTTTCTTTTACTGAGGGCCCGGGAGGGTATTCGAGGGTCTCACTTGGGGACGAGCGTCCAGGGTGTTGCCCGAGGTACTTTTCCCAAAATTAAGCATCAATCGTGGCCCGTCAGGAGTTGATAGCCATGGTTGGGAGCGATGGTGGGCATTGCATTCGTTGCACATTTTCCTAAAGTTCAATTCGTCGCCCATGGTCGCACTATAGGGTCAGACACCGGAGATGGAGTTTTATAATGACATGAAGGGGTTATAAGGAGGAACATGCCCATTCTCGTTGGGATATTACTTGCTTCTATTTATGCTTTATTGTTACTGCTTATTAATTGTTATTATGCAAGTCGAAGCACATTCCGGATTTTCTCAAATTCTGCAAATGTATTTTCCTATATATATATATAAAACCCGGAAGCGTGGCTCGTACTTGTTCCCTCTTTACCTCCACTGAGTATCGTTTATACTCACCCCTCGTTATTTTTAATTCTTACTTCAAGTCGACAGGTGGCGTTGTCACCTCTCATGTCGGTTGGCAACAGCGGGTCGTGAGTCTTGGTCTTCGTGTCCTTTGGTAATTGTCGGTAGTGTCCAACAACAGTCTGTCTTTTATTATTTGAACCGAATTTCTAGATAGATTGGATATATTGATGAATTATGGAGATTCGATATTGATGAATATTCGTTGAGCATTGACTAGTTAAATATATAATTTTTGAACATTGATTTATGTTAATTGATGCCCCGTGTGGCTTTGAATGTTTAATTGATATGTATATGTTAAGCTTCCGCACTCTGTTATTTCTGTTGGTTGTTCTTGTTGGACTAGGTATGTTGTTGCCGGTATAGATTGAATGATTGCCGTTCGCCAGGATGGATTTTTAAATGGGGTACATCTACCTCGTTTGGGAGTTCGTCTCGGTGCGGATGTGGTGTCCTTTCTCCTCCTACGGAAAGGAGCGCTACACTAAAGTTTGGCCTGGGAAGCACTTGCCAAAAAGGGGTTAACCCACTGGTTGATTGTAGATGAGAGTTAGGTTATATACTGATCATTTCAAGCCTGCATTTCCGATGTGGGATGGAAACTCACGGTGCGCCTCTGTAACACCCCAAAATATTCCGTGCACCTCTGTAATATCCCGTGCGCCTCTGTAACACCCCGAAATATTCAGCGTAAGAGAATGGTTCAGGAGACCCACACGGGCTGCTGCACGGCGTGTCGCAAGCCCGTGTGGAAGGGATACGCACGGCCTCCCCTCACGGGGTGTCGCAAGGTCCTTAGAGTGCATTTCTCATCCCACATCGGAAATGAACATGTAATTTGAAGGGTTTATAAGTTAGAACTCATGTACAACCAATATGGATTAATCCCTTTTGGCAAGTGCTTCCTAAGCCAAACTTTAGGGTTGTGCACAGTGGATTCGAAGCTTATACCTGCGCGTCCAACGGGCGCCGTCGTGAGGGTTCTCCTCTCCGCGCCCGGGGGTCGTGACAAGTGGTATCAGAGCCAACCGTCAGTCGTGGGAATACATGTTCCACACACGTCATGAGTCACGAGTCACCTCTAAAAAGGGGCTCCGCTCCGCGTGTAGTAGGGCAGCTTCTCCACTGATGGGGAGCAATGGGCCTATGTCACGGCGTAATGGGGACATTACGCTTTGAAGGAGGGGCAATTGTAACACCCCGAAATATTCAGCGTAAGAGAATGGTTCAGGAGAGCTATACGGGCTGCTCCACGGCGTGTCACAAGCCCGTGTAGAAGGGATACGCACGGCCTCCCCTCACGGGGTGTCGCAAGGTCCTTAGAGTGCATTTCTCATCCCACATCGGAAATGAACATGTAATTTGAAGGGTTTATAAGTTAGAACTCATGTACAACCAATATGGATTAATCCCTTTTGGCAAGTGCTTCCTAAGCCAAACTTTAGGGTTGTGCACAGTGGATTCGAAGCTTATACCCGGGCGTCCAACGGGCGCCGTCGTGAGGGTTCTCCTCTCCGCGCCCGGGGGTCGTGACAGCCTCCCTCCTCACGGTATGTCACACGGGATGCAGCATCCCATGTGACCCTCCTTCTCCGAAATTCCTGGGGCACTACAATTCGTCCCTCCTTCAGAACGCAATGTCCTCATTGCGCCGTGACATCGGTTCATTGCTCCCCGATAGTGGAGACACCCCACGCATGCTTGGCCCCAGTTCTGGTAACCCCCACGTGTGTGGACCCGCACCGACGGTTGGCTCTGATACCACCTGTCACGACCCGGGGGCGTAGAGAGGAGACCCCCTCCTGGGCCCGTTGGACGCGAGCGCATAACCTTCGCCCCCACCATGTACAACCCTAAAGTTTGGCCTGGGAAGCACTTGCCAAAAACAGGTTAACCCACTGGTTGATTGTACATGAGAGTTAGGTTATATACTGATCATTTCAATCCTGCATTTCCGATGTGGGATGGAAACTCACGGTTTCTTGCACACGGGATGCGACATCTTGTGTGACCCTCCTGCTCCAAAATTCTTGGGGCGCTACAAAAACCAAGTGGTAAAGTCATGTATACTTCCTCATGTACGCCACCATAAAGAAATTCATTTTTCACATCCAATTGTTGTAAGATCCAATTATTCATTGCAGCTAATGATAAGAGCAATCTTATAGTGGTAATCTTAGCAACAGGGGAAAAAGTATCAAAGTAATCAAGACCTTCTATCTGAGTATACCCCTTAGCTACAAATCTTGCCTCAGACCTCTCAATTGAACCATCTGACTTGTATTTAATCTGATATACCCATTTACAACAATGGGTTTCTTTCCAAGGGGAAGATCTGCCAAAACCCAAGTTTTAGCTAACTGTAAAGCTTCTATTTCTTTCCTCATAGCCTTTTTCCATTTGTTAGACTTAACAGCTTGAGAATAAGTTTTAGGTTCAACCTTAGTGGTAATGGACATGACAATTTGTGATGTGATTTGGAAAGAGCATTGTATGAAAGAACATAAGATAAAGGATGAGAAACATTAGAAGAAGCAAGATTGCACTTGTATTAACTGAGGTAAGAAGATGGTCTGATAGTTCTGTTAGATCTTCTCACAGGAATAATAGGCTGAGACTCAACAGTAGTATGATCAGGAGGATTAGAAGAAGTAAAAGACTAAGTGTTGTGTGAACTAAAAGGAGAATGGACAGTGGGAGCAGAAGTTGGTGCAGGAGTAATGATGTTAGAAGGGGGTAAATGAGTAATATTTGGAGTTTTAGGGAGATTGTGAGAATCATTGGAATTTTGAGGTGTTTGAGCTGCAATATTAGACTTGGAAGAAACTCCAGTGTTGTGAGCATCCAAAACAGGTAATGAGGGATTTGGAGGATCATAGGTAAGAGAAGGAGAATGAACAAGGGATTGATCAGAAGAGTGAAGAGGGAAGACATCCTCAAAGAAGACCACATTTCTTGAAACAAAAATCTCATGGTTGTTTAGATCTCTAGCAATATATCCTTTTGTGCCAGGCTAAAAGCCTAGAAAAATACACTTTCTGTAATGACCCAAAATTCGGGAATATATTTTCGGGATAATTATTCGACACCTCGTTGAATTTTAAATGAAAATATTAGCTTTGTTAGCTAATTCTATTTTACTCTCAAATCCTTATATTTCATAATTACTTTTCCGCCCTTCAAATTTCTTTAATCTCATTCGAACCCCACACTCTCTTGAATACATCTTGCACACCCTTGACCTCACTTGCACCCCCTTGTGCACACCCTTGAACCCATTTGCACACCCTTGCATACACCCCCAAAACCGAGAGGAGAGAGAGGAGAAGGAGAAAGGAAGAGGAAGAAGAAAGAAGGAAGAAGGAGGAAGAGAGAAAATCCCATCCCGAACCTGTCGCCCGACCAATCGAAATTTTGAGACCACCTCGACGATCCTCGTTCGATTCTCTACCGGTAACCTTCTTCCACTATTTCATTTCATCCATTAAATCTCGAGATTTGCTAGCTTTTCCTTAGGATTGTTTATTTTGCAATTTGATGAGTTTGTAGGTTGTAGTTCATCATTTTGAGTGATTCTCGGATTAAATGATAGCTCTTAATGTGTTTAATGCATGAGTGGGAATTTTAAGTGTCAATTTTAGCTCTAGAATCCGCCATGGATGATTTTTGGTTGAAACCCTCGTGAAATACTTTAAAATCGCGTTTTCTGCACCTGGAATATGAGCTGCATAGTCTTGCGCCGATCTTGGCAAGCCCGTGTGCAAGCCAGTGCGCCCGCCCTAGCGCTTGCACCGGCCTGCGCACCCCGGTGCGCAAGCTTTTCAGCCTGCACGGTCTTGAGGGTGTTCTCAAGACCCTGTGCCCTAGCCCGTGCAAATGCCTTAACCATTTTTCAGACCTCTTTCCTTATTTCGCTTCGGCAATTAGATCAAATGGCCAAAAATAAAAGTTGACTTTTTGCATACGACCTCCTAAAATCGAGCCGATTTCACCTATATATATGAGTCAAGGATGAATATTCCGCAAAGTTTTCAAAATTCCGACCTCGTTCGGGTCTTGAATAGTACCTTTTTCGTTTAGGACTTTTTCCCCAATTTTTGAATGTTTTCCAAATGATTCGAAAATTGCATGAGTGCTTCTTTACATTATATTATGCATGAATGTGAAGTTAGAATTTCAATTGTGCATGTTTAGCATCTTTAATTTCATATATTTTGTTTAGTGAATCTAATTTGCATTTTACATGTAATTTTAATTGCTAAGTGATATTATTTGGTCTTTCATGTATTGTAACTCCTTGAGAGTCGTGTGTCGTGTCTTGTCTTGATTGGTTTTGTCATCTGTCAGTTTCAGGCCATTCTCTCGAGAATTGCTTGTATTATCTTATCTTTCCCGTGCTTCCAGGTGAGGGTTTAAAATGTTTTCACTGGAGTAAGAATCCCTTTTATTCATTGCGAAATAACTACCCGTACGTGCTCATCATGATTTGTTTTCTCGTGCTCGTATATCCTATTAGATATTTGATTATATTTTCATGATCTTATTGAACAAACTCTTTGATATCAACTTATACCTATAAGTATCTCTAAACCGTTGTGTTTTCAAGAGGCAAGTAAAACTCTTTCTTTTCAACGTGGCACTTTGACTTTGGTTGGGTCTATAAGGAAAGTCATTAGGGGAGTCCGTCAGCACACCCCGACACGTATGAAACTTATGGTCACCCCCTTTGTCGTCACACACTTGCCTACATGCCCCTTTGGCACTCAACTTATAATGTTTCTTGAAATGCGAGCAAATTCATGTACTATCTCTTAAATTCAAACATTTTTCCATGTACTATCTCAAATATTTTTCCATGTCTCAAATTCATGTATGGGCTATTAACCTTAAATTCATATAATGTCGTGAGTCTTGAGTTTCGAGTCTATTGGTATTGTCGGTAGTGTCCAACAACAGTCGGTCATTTATTATTTGAACTGATTCTCTCCATTAATTGAATTTCTTTGTAGTATGGATATACTATTGAATTATTGAGCATTGATTTATGATGGTTGATTATTGCTTATGATAATTGATGCCCCGTGCGGCTTGAACTGTTGAATTGATACTGTTTAGCTTCCGCACTCTGTTTGTTGTTATTGTCGTTGTTGTTGGGCCAGGGACGTTGTTGCCAGTATAGATCGAGTGATTGCCATTCGCCGGGATGGATTTTTGAATGGGGTACATTTACCTCGTTTGGGAGTTCATCTCGGTGCGGATGTGGTGTCCTTCCTCCTCTTACGAAAAGGGGCGCTACACTTTCTGGATCTAGTATCAAACTTAGTTCTAGCACAACTAAGAGTGAAAACAAAACACAAAGAACAAAACACTTTCAAACATGTGTAATCAGGATCAGTTTTATATAATATAGAAAAGGGAGAATTGTTCTTAAGCAAAGGAGAATGAAGCCTACTTATTAGATAGACAACATGAACAACAACATAAGACCACAAAGATTTAGGAATCTTAGATTGAAAAAACAAAGATCTGGCAACATTCAAAATGTGTTGATGTTTCCTTTCTACAATGCCATTCTGTTGTGGTGTCTCAACTCTCAACACAACTAGTTTGATGCAGAATGCCTTTTGAATTAAGAAAATCAGTCATCATGAATTCACGACCATTATCACTTCTTAAACATTTAACTTTAGTTTGAAACTGAGTCTCAATAAGTTGAATAAAAGTTTGAAGTTTACTCCTAGCTTCTGACTTAGCCTTGAGAAAGGAAACCCAGGTAAATCTTAAATGTTCATCAACAATTGTTAAAAAGTATCTATGACCATGCACAGAATTAACAAAATATGGACCCCATATATCTACATGCAACAAATCAAAAGGAAATAGAGAGACATAAGTGCTTATACGAAATGAAAGCTTTTTTTGTTTAGAGAAATGACAAATGTTACAAGTAGCATTTGAGTGTTTACAAGAAATCTGAGGATAGGGTCTATGTAAAAATGAAGAACAGAATCAGAAAGGTGGCCTAACCTAAAATGCCAAACATTGTCTTTATAGAATTTGTCAAGAGCAACAACAGAATTCACAAAGCTAGTTCTAGTAGGTTCTGAGGCAGGTGCAATCAACACATATAATCTATTCCTGAGTTTAGCTGAACCAAATATTGTCCAAGATTTGGTCTCCTGAATGACACAAAGATCATTTTTGAAAGCAAAGCAACAATTAAGGTTATTGGTTAATTTTGGAACAGACAACAAATTAAAGCTGAATTCAGGAATGTAAAGAACTTCAGTAAGATAGAACTGATTAGAAAAGACTATAGTGCCTGACTTTGAGGCAACAATGGAACTCCCATTAGGCAATTTTACAGACACGTGGGCAATATCAATAGTTAATTAAAAGCAATGTAAATCATTGCAGATATGGTCAGTAGCACCAGTGTCAATTACCCAAGAATTATCATGTTTTGCACAAGAAAGAGCCACAGAAATACCTGAATCAAAAACCATTGGGGTTTGACCTAGTGGCCACCAGATAGTACTTCAGATGTGGAGGTCTGGGGTTCAACTCCTTGCAATGACAAGGATCGAATTTTAAAAAATAAAAAAAAATACCTGAATCAAAAGTAGCTTGTAAACCAGAAGATTTGTCCCCAGCATCTGTTAGAGTTGTGCCCTGGAAAGCCGAACTGCTTGAGGCATTTTCTCTAAAACTCTAGAGTAGAACAATCTACTGATCCATAATAGAAAGACGTTAGTAGTAATCTAATACTACTTTAGCCAAATTCATCATATTACATTTATGAATGGTTGCATATTGTTTATTCTTGTGTATGGATGAAACCCTAAGATCACAGTAAGCTAAGGGACTTGGTTTCACCATTTGATGGGGGCTATGTAATAAGTACCTAATGGTGTGATCTAAAACACTCCAAGTCGAAGAGTTTAAAAGGCATAGGGGATGTCGATCAGACTCGCTTGAGACTTGCTCATATGACATAGCTTTATGAAAGTGTGTCCCATTTCATGACATTAGTGTTTTGACACTACTATGCATATGAGGGTGGAGATTAAGTTCACTTAGGATCTCACCGGGAATGCCTAAATGGGGTAAGACTCATATAGAGTCTTAGAGATTAGGAGGGTTTCCCTAGCCATGATCGTGTCTAACTAACCTTAGACTTGAGGCTCCATGGTTGCCTTGTGCATAACTGGGGCATGCTTTGATGTACTGCTGAATCCCTACGGATTCATATAAGTTGTACATTGGGTATGTTCGAGTTATGCATGGAGGCTGTGAGGGTCAATACAGGATCTATCACTTGTTACAAGAACAAGAAGAATTCCTATGAATTCTATTGTAGTATATTCCATCACTAAATCCTTGCGCAAGGTACGGTTGGTCTTCACTAGGAAAGAGTTCCTAGAGTGTAAAATCAAATAGAATTACTATAGGAATGTTATTCATAGCATTGCAGAGTACTGGGCTTCAATTTCCCATACCCTGTTGGGATTCACGCACCCCCGGGCGCAGCGGAAGTAGTAGATTTCAAAAATTTTAGTCTCGGGGCATTGCAATGAATCTTCATCCAATGAACTCGTAACTTTGAAACATTTATATATTTTGAAGAAGTACACCTTTACGCACTCCTTTTGTAGTAGATAAGGAACGAAAGCTTTCCAAAGCTTCAGGCCACTCCTTGATCAGCGTAGTCTTCTGGATTCTACTAAGGTCCGATCTTTAACCGAAACCCTCTAAGGTTGATCCACGGCTTCTCGCAGACGAACTCTGAATCTCTTAATTCCTGCTAGAGATTTAAGATCAGTATTTATCTAATATAAATAAGAGAATCAAGAAACAATTGTAAAGGCTGGTTCACGTTGAACTGCAGAAAAGTTTTTTGCAGTTCACGTGAACTGCCTGTAAAGAGAGAGAAAAGTGGCGCAGAAGAGAGAGAGAGATTAGGGTTAGGAAAAATCTAATTTTTCTTCAAATATGTTTTTCACGTAAAACTCCTTGTTCTGTGTTCTGCAAGATCTGTCTTAAATAGACTTGAGTGGGCGAAAATTCCAGTCCTTGATGGGCTGGAATTTTCGGCCTTTGCTACTATTGGGCCCAGCAGTATTTTGGCCTACTAAAGGCCTTTTCAATTTAATACCAGATTAAATTCCTAAGGCCTAATTTAATTAATCCTTATTAATTAAACAAGTCTAATATATTATTAAAGTGGGCTTTATTTTATTCCACATAAATTACAAGCCCATCATTAATCAACTTGGGCTAGAATTAATTCCAAATTAATTGTCTAGTCCAATAAGTCCAATTAACATTTAATTGTTACAGATTTTTCCTTCTATTAATTGTACTTGATTTATTCTAAATAAATCACAAGTTTCTCAATTAATCATTTTGACTTGAATTAATACTAATTAACTCTCAAGTCTTAAACTTTCAATTAACTCTTTAATTGATAAAGCTCTCTTGTACTTAAATTAAGTAGTCTCAAATTTCAACATAAATTTCGAGACTCACTCTTAATTACTTTAGACTTGAATTAATTCCCAATTAACCCTCAAGTCTAGTATGTTATCAACTAACATGTCTCTCGAATTTAATCACATTAAATACTTGTTAATTACTCTTAATTAACTCCTACATGTTAATTACACTTAATTAACATCTTGATTTCTTATTAATGAATTAATTCCAGTTAATTCATTTGTCAATCCAGTTGACAGTTATCAAACTCTGTTGATATAGATAAATTTGTTCGCCTTTGGAAGTCATTGTGTGACCCCTCAGGTTCACCAATAGGACAGTAGTAGGTCAATGTCATAATTGTAACTTTAATTAAACTCATTTAATTAAAGACTATTTGTGAATCAACTCATTGACTTCACAAATACATTCCTACAAACCATGGATAACGTCTAGCAACGTGTCCATGGCCACCCATCCATCGAAGAAGTGGTATGAACCTTTCAGCCTCATGATCTCTGAGAGATACAATCCTTCTATCATCCAATTCCCGATTGAGACCTAGGGTATGGGAGGTGGAACCCTAGTAGTCTGCAATGCTATGAGTAACATTCCAATAGTAATTCCATTTGAACTTGCTCTCTAGGAACTCTTTCCTAGTGAAGACCAACCGTACCTTGCGCAAGGATTTAGTAGTGCAATATACTACAACAGAATTCATAGGAATTCTTCTTGTTCTTGTAACAAGTGATAGATCCTGTATTGACCCTCACAGCCTCCATGCATAACTCGAACATACCCAACGTATAGCTTATGTGAAACCCTATGGATTCAGCAACACATCAAAGTATGCCCCAGTTATGCACAAGGCAACCATGGAGCCTCAAGTCTAAGGATTAGTTAGACACGATCATGGCTAGGGAAACCCTCCTAATCTCTAAGACTCTATATAAGTCTTAACCCATTTAGGCATTCCCGGCGGGATCCTCAGTGAACTTAATCTCCATTACGCACCCTTATATGCATAGTAGTGTCAAAACACTAATGTCATGAAATGGGACACACTTTCATAAAGCTATGTCATATGAGCAAGTCTCGAGTGAGTTTGATCGACATCCCCTGTGCCTTTTAAACTCTTCGACTTGGAGTGTTTTAGATCACACCATTGGGTACTTATTTCATGGCCCCCATCAAATGGTGAAACCAAGTCCCTTAGCTTACTGTGATCTTGGGGTTTCATCCATACACAAGAATAAATAATATGCAACTACTTGTAAATGTAATATGATGAATTTGGCCAAAGTAGTATTGGATGACTACTAACGTCTTTCTATTAAGGATCACTAGATTGTTCTACTCTAGAGTTTTAGAGGAAATGCCTCAAGCAGTTCGGCTTTCCAGGGGACAACTCTAACATACCCTAGGTCTCAATCGGGAATTGGATGATAAAAGAAAAAGAAAAGGAGAAGAAAGAAAAAGAGAGAAAAAGAGAAGAAAGAAGAAAGAGATTCCAACGATCGTTCCGACTCCGTTTCCCGACGGATTTTCGAGCCGTTTACGTCTACGAACTCCTCGCGATCTCATCTACGTGTATGCTCTCTCGAAATTTTTCATTTAATGCCTTCATTACTTCGATTTTTGGATTTTTGAATATAGTTGAATAATTTAGGTTTTTATATGATTTTGATAGAAATTGTGGATGGATTTTCGTGTTTATTGTTTCTACGTGTAGCTTATGTATTGTAGATGATTATATGTGAGAATTAGGGTTTGATTTGCATGTTTTAGTGATTAATTGTTGGATTAGGGTTTGATTTTCGCGTATGATTCTCTGTCTGCGAGTTTCTGCTCATTTTGATCGCACACGGGCTTGTGCACACGGCCTCGAGGCCGTGTGCATGAGGCCGTGCGCGTGAGGAATCGCACACGGGCTGGTGCACACGGCCTTGAGGCCGTGTGCATGAGGCCGTGTGCGTTTCTTGATCGTGCACGGCCACGCCACACGGCTGTGTGGCCTGGTCGAACAGTGCCCTGACCTTCTGTTAGTCAGGGCACAATATGGCCTACGGGTCCCGCTTCGGCTCGTCTTTTCCGAATTCTTTCTTCGCTCGTGTATTCGATATATATGATATAGATAGGAATTATATGATTTATGAATTTACGACATGTTCGGATATATGAATAGTGCGTTTTAAGTTTTCGTCAAATTTTCTAACTTTTGCATGTGAAGTCCGATTTTCCCGAAATTCGAATGCATACTTCTTTATGATAATTTAAGCATGTCCGTAAAGTTTCGTTGCATTTGGACTTGATTTACATTTTTAAATGCATGAATTACTCTGTTTTCGTTTGATAATTTGAACTTAAGTGATTGATTTAATTGTATACCGTGCTCCTATGTGTTTTAATACTTTCGTATAAGTTGTGCGTCGTCTTTAGTCTTAATTGGTTGTGTCTTGGTATTTTTGCAGACGATACTCCCGTGGAGTAGCGCCAGTTCTTTTTGCATAGCAGCCAGGTGAGGCTTTCCTTTTCTGATTCCAGTATTACTACGTATATATATATAAATAAGCCTCTCCCGATATAAGCCACGTTTATGTTTTGTTTTCACACTGTTTATATATATATCTAATAAATATTTATGATTATTATGTTTATTCGATTTATCGAAAATGATTTGATATGAAAAGTACTACATATAGACTTCGAAATGTTTACGAAAGAGACATGTAAAACCTTTTGTTTTCTAAGGCGAACTTTGGCCTTCGGCCTCGCATATGTCATGTCTCGAACGGTCTTTTGGCCAACCCGAAATGTTTGAAAAGCGAGTTATGAACTGTATGCATGATCGTTTGGGCCCGGAGTAAGAGCGATAGGACGAAGTCGGTAGACGTCGGGTCTACGGCGTAAATCCTATGGTTTCCTCCATTTGGGGAGCTCGGGGTGAGGCAGGAGTGGCAGCCCTTTGAGTACCTGAGTTATTCCCGTTAGTTAAGAGTAGTTTGGGTTTGCAGTCCGGCTACATTGGAGGAATATGGGTGGTTTCTGGTTTTATGTTTTGGATATTGGAGTTCAGGGCTCGACTCGCCGAGTCATATGATAAGTTATGTTTTATGTTAAATCACCACTCGATTACGAAAACCTTTCTTTTATGTTGATTTCTTCTAAGTTTAAAATTGGTGATTTATTTCCCGTTTTATTATATACATTATTATTCCCTCCTCACTTAGTCGTTTGACTAACCCTCTCTGTCTCACCCTATATTGGTTTCAGGATACTAGGCGGGATCTTCGTCGTCGTCGTCGCGTCTTAGAGTTACATTCTTTTGTTCATGTATAACTCTCTTTCAGTATGGCTATGATTTATGTTGTACGATATTAGGATTTAATTAGTTTGTATTCGGGATATTGTATCGAACCCGTTTGTTATTTAATTATGGAATTTCGTTAGCCTTGGTGGGCTTTACTACTTGTGTAATTATTTATGTTTTAAATGTTTCGTTATATTGCTTCCGCGTCTCTGTCTTTTCGTTGTTTTTGAAACCCCGCCTAGTAATTGAGTAAATGCTTGCCGTTCGCCGGGTTTCGGTTCGGGTCGGATCCCATTTCGGCTCCGGATCGGGGCGTGCGTTACCCGTTTGGGGCGCCCGCTACAGTTGGTATCAGAGCTCTTGGTCCAATGGCCGAAGCTCTGAATTGTCGTGTCCAGTTGTGTCTAGGTCGTACGGCTTAGGGTTATGTGATTGTGACAACGTGATTATGTGAATTTAATTTCTCTACGTGTTACAGCTTTCCATAATCACTTATTATCATGCATGTTTGGTATTGAATGTGCATAATGCCTCCTTGCCGTGAGCCGCCAGGTCCGCCTCCAGGCGTTCCGACTCCAGCTCAGTTTATGGAAGCCTTAGGGCAGTTCATGGTCCATGCTAACCGAGCAACACCGCCTCCTGCCCCAGAGAATGATCTAGGAAGATTTCTTAAGCTCAACCCTCCGCAGTTCGAGGGTGCGCCTGATGATGTTATCGCCGAAGCTTGGATATCGGCAATGGAAAAGATATTCCGAGTACTGGAGTGTCCGGACCCTAAGAGGGTCGAGTTAGCAATGTATCAGATGATAGGAGCTGCTCAGGATTGGTGGGCCCGTATCGAACAGAGATGGCAGCGTGAGCATGTGGTCCCGACTTGGGATCAGTTCGCGGTGGAGTTTCAGGCCAAGTATATTCCGTTGGTGGTCCGACAGCGACGTGAGCGAGAGTTCCTGGCTCTCAAGCAGGGTACTTCTACAATTGACCAGTACGAGGCTCACTTCTCCAGGCTTATCATTCCCTGCTCGTATATGGTTGACGACGAGCAAAGGAAGACTCGACAGTTCATTGAGGGATTGTCGAATGAGATTCGTATGCATATGCTCGGGAACAGACTCCAGTTCTACACCGAGGCAGTCGAGACGGCCCTTTCTATAGAGTCCGATCTTCGACAGATGAGACCGACATTAGCACCTGCCCCTGCAGCAGCCAAGAGTTTCGCTTCTGGCTCAAAGAGGCCATTTATTTCGTCTGGGTCCTCTTCTGGGAAGAAGTCGTTCAGGAACGCAATTCAGCCTGCTCCTCCTCGACCTCAGGGATTTCCACGGCCAGTATGTGGATTTTGTCAGAGCCCGCATTTAGAGGCCAAGTGTTGGAGGAAGAACGGTCTTTGCTACGGATGTCGTAGCGCCGATCATCGGATAGGTGAATGCCCGAAGAGGAGACCGGTACAGCAGGGAGCCGCTCAGCCTCAGGCTTATGCTCGTGTTTACGCCTTGGAAGGCGATGTAGAGGATGCTGTTGCAGATCCGACTGACGTGGTGGAAGGTACTATATATATAAATGGCATTCCCATACATGCATTGTACGACTCGGGTGCTTCCCACTCATTTATTGCGCCTGCTGTTTCCTTATCTGTGCATGCGCCTGTTTCCTTGCTTGATTAGGTGTTAGTGGTTGGTTCGCCGTTGGGTTCGAAGGTCATTGCGAACCGAGCACTTAAGCGTTGTCCGGTTATCATCGAGGGTATCGAATACCCGGCTGATTTGGTCGAGTTGCCGATGAAGAAATATGGGGTTATTCTCGGAATGGATTGGTTGTACGAGCATCGGGCGAAGGTTGATTGTTTCGAGAAGAAGGTTATTCTGGGTTCTAATGAGGTTAAGGGTTTCCGATCAGGAGAAGGTCCGTATATTTCAATGATGGAAGCCAAGAAGCTCGTTCAGAAAGAAGAAGCGACATGCTTTATAGCATATATTCTCAACCGCCCGAAGGACCAGACGAAGATCGAAGAGACGCCCGTGGTCAATGAATTCGTCGACGTGTTTCCCGAGAATTTGGAATTCTTGCCACCGGATCGGGATATAGAGTTCGTGATTGATCTAGTTCCGGGAGCCGAGTCTTATTCGAATTCGCCGTACCGAATGGCTCCTGCTGAGTTGAAAGAATTGAAGAACCAACTCGATGAACTTCTTTCTATTGGCTATATCCGACCGAGTGCCTTGCCTTGGGGTGCTCCAGTCTTGTTCGTAAAGAAGAAGGACGGTACACTCCGCATGTGTATCGATTACCGAGAATTGAACAGGATGACTGTGAAGAACAAGTATCCTTTACCGCATATCGAGGAATTGTTCGATTTGCTACAAGGATCGAGGGTTTATTCCAAGCTCGATCTCAGACAGGGATATTACCAGCTCCGTATCCGATCAGAGGATATCCCGCAGACAACTTTCAACACCCGATACGGACATTTCGAGTTTGTGGTCATGCCATTTAGACTCTCGAATGCCCCAGCCGCTTTTATGGACATGATGCACAGAATTTTCCGTCCGTACCTCAACAAGTTCGTCGTTATTTTCATCGACGACATCTTAGTGTTCTCGAAGTCCGAAGAAGAACACGCTGAACACCTCCGGATTGTGCTTCAAGCTTTGAAAGAGCACCAGTTGTTTGCTAAGTTCAGCAAATGCGAATTCTGGATTGACCGAGTGACCTTCCTAGGTCATGTCATATCTGGAACAGGAATCGTGGTAGATCCTTCGAAGATTGAGACAGTGCTGGATTGGGAGAGACCTAAGACTCCTACAGAGATCCGTAGTTCTTGGGATTAGCAGGATACTACAGACGTTTTGTCAAGGATTTCTCTAAACTTGCAGGTCCGTTAACAGCATTGACGAAGAAGGAAGCTAAGTTTGAGTGGTCAGCCAAATGTGAAGCTAGTTTTCAGGAGCTCAAGAAGAGATTGACCACAGCCCCAGCACTGACCCTGCCAGAGGGTTCTAAAGGATTTGTCGTGTATGCAGATGCATCACACGAAGGATTAGGTTGTGTGTTAATGCAGAATGGGAAAGTTATAGCTTATGCGTCAAGGAAGCTAAAGCCAGCTGAAGAGAACTATCCCACTCACGACCTTGAACTAGCCGCCGTGGTATTTGCATTATTGAAATGGCGTCATTACCTCTACGGCATCACGTTCGACATCTTCACAGATCATAAGAGCCTTCAGTACTTGTTTACTCAGAAGGAATTGAACAAACAACAGCGCCATTGGATGGAATTATTTGAGGACTACGATTGCAAGATCCAGTATCATCTCGGAAAGGCGAATGTCGTAGCCGATGCACTAAGCCGGAAGGCAAGCATAGCCCAGCTAGAGGCTAAGTTAAAGGGAGTTCACATCAGTTCCCAGGCCCATGTTCACAGCATATTGATCCAGTCAGAGTTGGGTCAAAAGATCCGAGATGTTCAGGCTACTGATGAATGGACTCAGAGGCAGATAGTTCACATCGCAGCTGATTCTAAGACTCAGTTTGGTGTGGACGACACTGGAATTCTCCGCTACAAGTCCCGAGTTTGTGTCCCGGAGAGTCTAAGGAAAGAGATTCTCGATGAGGCTCACAACACACCTTATACAGTTCATCCAGGTGGAAGTAAGATGTATCGGGATCTGAAAGAGTTATTCTGGTGGAGAGGTATGAAGAGAGACGTAGCTGATTACGTCAAGAGATGCTCGACTTGTCAGCAGGTTAAAGTTGAACATCAAAGACCGGGAGGTTTGCTTCAGCCGCTACCGATTCCTACATGGAATTGGGAAGGTATTGCCATGGACTTCGTGTCTGGTTTGCCTAAAGTTAGGGGTGGCTACGATAGCATTTGGGTGATTATCGACCGACTATCCAAGAGTGCTCATTTTCTACCGATCAACATGTCGTACAAAGTGGATAGGTTGGCAGAGATTTATCACCGTGAGATTGTCAAGCTTCATGGGATTCCGACTACGATCGTATCTGACAGAGATGCTCGATTTACTTCCCGTTTGTGGCAGCAACTTCAACAACGAATGGGAACGAAGCTGACTTTCAGTACAGCCGCACATCCGCAAACCGATGGTCAGTCAGAGAGGATGATCAGATATCTCTGTGATATGCTTCGAGCTTGTGCCCTGGATTTTCGCAACAATTTGTACGACCAGTTGCCTCTGATCGAGTTTGCTTACAACAACAGTCATCAGTCTACGATCGGAATGGCACCTTACGAAGCATTGTATGGCAGAAAGTGTAGGTCCCCGTTGTTTTGGGATCTCGAAGATTGGCGTTGGACGAAGGATGATAAGGAACGAGGAACTCCTCCGAAGTTTCTCCAAAATGCCATCGACCGTATCCAGATTATTCGGCAGAGAATGAAAGCAGCTCAGGATCGACAGAAGAGCTATGCCGACACCCGTCGCCGACCGTTGGAATTTGAGGTTGGTGACAAAGTATTCCTCAAAGCTTCTCCTCGAAAGGGTTTCACCCGAATTGGGAAAGGAGGAAAGTTGAGCCCGAGATTTTTGGGCCCCTATGAGATTCTGAAAAGAATTGGGAACGCAGCGTACAGGTTAGACTTGCCGCCGAGTCTGACAGGGATTCACAACGTTTTTGATGTTTTCCAACTCCGAAAGTACTTCCCGAATGAGTCCGAGATCCTTCCTGTTGAGGATATTGAACTAGAACCGGATTTGACCTTTGTTTCGAAGCCGGTGAAGATATTGGATAAGAAGACACAAACTCTGCGAAACCGAGAGATTTCTCTTGTCAAAGTCCTTTGGAGAAATCAGACAACCGAAGAAGCTACATGGGAAACCGAGGACAAGATGCGCAAGTTTCATCCGAAATTATTTCAGCCGGACGAGTAGAATCTGGGGGCCAGATTCTCATAAGGAGGGGTGATTGTAACGCCCCGAAAATCCGAATTATAAATCTGTATGTTCGAATCGAATATTTGCGCAATTATTATTTTATTTGATATTTATTATGTAATTTTAGAATTAATTCGTATATGAATGAATTCTGTATTTAAATTACAAATTGTCAATGTGCGTTTAATAATATGAATTTTGACTGTAATTACATGTTATTTGGACAACGTGAGTTTTCGAACTTATTTTGCAAAATTACGACTTTGCCCCTTCGATTTCTAAACCTTAGTCAAGATTTGACTAAGTCAATCTCTCTCCCTCTCTATTCCATTCACGCACAAAAAAGAAAAGGAGAAGAAAGAAAAAGAGAGAAGAAGAGAAGAAAGAAGAAAGAGATTCCAACGATCGTTCCGACTCCGTTTCCTGACGGATTTTCGAGCCGTTTACGTCTACGAACTCCTCGCGATCTCATCTACGTGTATGCTCTCTCGAAAATTTTCATTTAATGCCTTCATTACTTCGATTTTTGGATTTTTGAATATAGTTGAATAATTTAGGTTTTTATATGATTTTGATAGAAATTGTGGATGGATTTTCGTGGTTATTGTTTCTACGTGTAGCTTATGTATTGTAGATGATTATATGTGAGAATTAGGGTTTGATTTGCATGTTTTAGTGATTAATTGTTGGATTAGGGTTTGATTTTCGCGTATGATTTTCTGTCTCCGAGTTTCTGCTCATTTTGATCGCACACGGGCTTCTGCACACGGCCTCGAGGCCGTGTGCATGAGGCCGTGCGCGTGAGGAATCGCACACGGGCTGGTGCACACGGCCTTGAGGCCGTGTGCATGAGGCCGTGCGCGTTTCTTGATCGTGCACGGCCTCGCCACACGGCCGTGCACAAGGCCGTGTGGCCCGGTCGAACAATGCCCTGACCTTCTGTTAGTCAGGGCACAATTTGGCCTACGGGTCCCGCTTCGGCTCGTCTTTTCCGAATTCTTTCTTCGCTCGTGTATTCGATATATATGATATAGATAGGAATTACATGATTTATGAATTTACGACATGTTCGGATATATGAATAGTGCGTTTTAAGTTTTCGTCAAATTTTCTAACTTTTGCATGTGAAGTCTGATTTTCCCAAAATTCGAATGCATACTTCTTTATGATAATTTAAAAATGTCCGTAAAGTTTCATTGCATTTGGACTTGATTTACATTTTTAAATGCATGAATTACTCTGTTTTCGTTTGATAATTTGAACTTAAGTGATTGATTTAATTGTATAACGTGCTCCTATGTCTTTTAATACTTTCGTATAAGCCGTGCGTCGTCTTTAGTCTTAATTGGTTGTGTCTTGGTATTTTTGCAGACGATACTCCCGTGGAGTAGCGCCAGTTCTTGCTTTTTTGCTCTTCTTTTTGCATAGCAGCCAGGTGAGGCTTTCCTTTTCTGATTCCAGTATTACTACGTATATATATATAAATAAGCCTCTCCCGATATAAGCCACGTTTATGTTTTGTTTTCACACCGTTTATATATATATCTAATAAATATTTATGATTATTATGTTTATTCGATTTATCGAAAATGATTTGATATGAAAAGTACTACATATAAACTTCGAAATGTTTACGAAAGAGACATGTAAAACCTTTTGTTTTCTAAGGCGAACTTTGGCCTTCGGCCTCGCATATGTCATGTCTCGAACGGTCGTTTGGCCAACCCGAAATGTTTGAAAAGCGAGTTATGAACTGTATGCATGATCGTTTGGGCCCGGAGTAAGAGCGATAGGACGAAGTCGGTAGACGTCGGGTCTACGGCGTAAATCCTATGGTTTCCTCCATTTGGGAGCTCGGGGTGAGGCCGGAGTGGCAGCCCTTTGAGTACCTGAGTTATTCCCGTTAGTTAACAGTAATTCGGGTTTGCAGTCCGGCTACATTGGAGGAATAAGGGTGGTTTCTGGTTTTATGTTTTGGATATTGGAGTTCAGGGCTCGACTCGCCGAGTCATATGATAAGTTATGTTTTATGTTAAATCACCACTCGATTACGAAAACCTTTCTTTTATGTTGATTTGTTCTAAGTTTAAAATTGGTGATTTATTTCCCGTTTTATGATATACATTATTATTCCCTCCTCACTTAGTCGTTTGACTAACCCTCTCTGTCTCACCCTATATTGGTTTCAGGATACTAGGCGGGATCTTCGTCGTCGTCGTCGCGTCTTAGAGTTACATTCTTTTGTTCATGTATAACTCTCTTTCAGTATGGCTATGATTTATGTTGTACGATATTAGGATTTAATTAGTTTGTATTCGGGATATTGTATCGAACCCGTTTGTTATTTAATTATGGAATTTCGTTAGCCTTGGTGGGCTTTACTACTTGTGTAATTATATATGTTTTAAATGTTTCGTTATATTGCTTCCGCGTCTCTGTCTTTTCGTTGTTTTTGAAACCCCGCCTAGTAATTGAGTAAATGCTTGCCGTTCGCCGGGTTTCGGTTCGGGTCGGATCCCATTTCGGCTCCGGATCGGGGCTCGGTGCGGGGCGTACGTTACCCGTTTGGGGCGCCCGCTACACCCCGACGCGTACGGAACTTGTAGTCACCCCCTCTGTCGTCACGCACTTGCCTAAATGCCCGTTTGGCACTCAACTTAAAATTATGTCTTCAAACGTGAGCAAAATCATGGACTTTTCTTGGGGCCCTGGGAGGGTATCCAGAGGTTTCACCTAGGGACGAGCGTCCAGGGTGTTTCCTGAGGTACTACTCCCAAAACTAGTGTCAACTGTGGACTGTCAGGAGTTGGCACCCATGGTTGGGAGCGATGGTGGGTGATGCATGTGTTGCACACTTTCCTTAAATTTACTATAGACGAGCCTCGGGTTGCTCCTTGGCTTGGCACCGGAGATGGAGTATTCCATGTCATGAGGAGATATAAGGAGGAATAGGCCCATTCTCGCTAGGATATTTATTTATTATTTTATTACATTATTGTATCTATTACCTTATTGCTACTGCAATATCCAAGTCGAAGCACATTCCGGTTTCTTCATTATCGCGTATGTATTTTCCTAATTAAAACCCGAAAGCGTGACTTGACTTGCTCTACTCTTATCTTCACTGAGTTTCTTTGAACTCGCCCTCGTTTATTGGTTCTTGCCTCAGGTAGAGTGAGAGACCGACATGTCTCGCGTGTCGGATTGGCAATAGTGGTTAGATAGGCTCTTCTGGTTTGCGAGTCATCTAGAGTTCTTGTCCATTAAACTCTCCATTATCTATTCTTTTGTATAGGGTTATGTTATTGCTACTGATCCCCACGCCTTTATGATTATCGCATTTACTTTACGTTGCCCCTGTGCGGGTGTTGATGATGTTGGATAATTGATTTGGCCCCGAAGTGACATTTATGATTATTATGTTTATGAAATCGCTTCCACTATGAATTTTGAATTGTATGATTTGTTTTATATGTTGTGTCTTTTTTGGGGATTCACTGTTGCCAAGTGTCGAGCTAGACCCAGTAGCTTGTATGGGTTCTCGGGTTAAGGCGCCGCTCTCGGCTTGGGAATCTGTGCAGGTTCGGGGGCTGTAGAGCGGGGCGCTACAAAAAAGGAATCTGGAAATTTGGAGATACATATTTCAAAATATTGGTGTATTTTTGAAATACATGAAAAAAGAATTTTGGTTGGTCAAAAACGAGTTTTGGTGTTCAATTGTGTTGCTGAAAATTGTGTTGCAGAAACTCGAGTCTGGCGATGTCTAGAAAACTAAGTCGGAAATCCTTCCTACTGATCTTGGATGACTTTGATTCTTCTGAAAAAATATTCTAGACACTTTGAACTTGATTATGGGCTTTTGAATTGGTTCAAACCCTTTATTTTTCGATTTTATATGGATTTTCGAAGTCTATAGTCGAAAACTGTTTGAGAAACAGTGGCTGCGCTGTCACGTTTTAGAAAATGAGTTGGAAAGGGTTCCTAATGACCTCTAATAGATTTTCCTATTTCAGGGAGAATTACAGTTAATACAATGGGGTTGAATTTAGAGTTTTTATTGGGGTCAAAATTTTTATTTTTCGATTTGTTCTGATTTTTTGAATTTGGAAGTCCAAACACTAATCTTGAAAAACTACCCAATCTTGAAAAACCTAGTTTCAGTCCAGCAATTTTCGGCGACGTTTTGGAAATTGAATTTATAACCTGTTATAAAATTCTCAAATCACTTTGGTGTCTTCTGAGAAAATCTTCTAAATTCAATTTTGAACAACTGGAGGATTTTTTTTTTTTTTTTTTAACAGAACCGGGAAAGATAGCCGCAGGGTTTTCTAAGAGAACCCCCCCTCTTTATTAAACCAAAAGTAAAAATTCAAAAGCCCATCGAGCTATAGACTAGCCCAAAGAGCCCAAACACAAAACAGTCATGTAAAAGCCAAAAGTATATAAGCCCATGAGTCATAAGCCGGCCCAATGAGCCCAAAAAAAACCATTCCCAACCCAAAGCCCAAAGACCAAATAACAACTCCAATAAGCTACAAAAGTAAAACAAAACTCCAGCAACCAGAACAGGAACCAACCTCCAAGCCAAATTGTAGCGCCCCTTTCCGTAGGAGGAGAAATGACACCACATCCGCACCGAGGTGAACTCCCAAACGAGGTAAATGTACCCCATTCAAAAATCCATCCCGGCGAACGGCAAGACACTCAATCAAACTCCGGCAACAGCATCACGACGCCCCAACAACAACAGCAATAATCAGAATAATGCAGAAACGATTTCAGAAAATAGCAATTTAATCGAAAAGCCATCCATGGGAACATAATTCATACAATGGTTCCAATTAAACACTCAATTAATGCCATCCACGGCTCAACTAACAATCCCTCATCAGGGGCACGTAAGTGCGGAAAATAAATCATAATATTAAGTACAATAAGTTAAATCAATTCATAAAGTAAAGACTCGACTGTTGTTGGGACACTGACAAGACAATATACAAGAGCCAACCTAGACCTGCTGCTGCCGACTGACAAGATAGGTGACACCACCACCTGTCTACCTGAAGCAAGAACCAAAACAGAAGGGGTGAGCATAAAGGATACTCAGTAAGGGGGAAATACAATATAGTATTGATCGTAGTTCATCGTTTATCTTTTAAAACCAAAAGGGGTGAATGTTGCTCGATTTGAGAAGGAGTACAAATAATAATATAAGTTGTAAAATATAACACAAGCAACACTCGGGTTCGGCTTACTTCGAAAACACAAAAGGTTGACGAACCGAATCCTTTGAAAACATTTGCACATAAAGCCAAGCCGATCATTTTGAAAGAATATTAGTTGAGTCACGAGGCCATTACAAGTTCGAAAGGCATGACATAAATAAGTTGGAAATAATAAGTAAACACGGCTCGTAATTCAACTAGGTAATTTGAACAGTAAAGGAGGCTTAAGTCGGGCAAGTTCGAGTCACGCTTCCGGATTTTATACTTATATAGGGAAATACATATGCTAAGTGAAGAAAATCCGGAATGTGCTTCGACTTGTAACGAAAGCCGTAAATTAATTAAACAGTAATAACAATAAAGGCAATTACACAACAGATAATTATCCCAGCGAGAATGGGCCTAGTCCTCCTTATAACCCCCTCACTCATGACAAGTAACTCCATCTCCGGTGTCAAGCCAAGGAGCAACCCAAGACTCGACTATAGTGAATTGAAGGAAAGTGTGCAACACATGCATCACCCACCATCGCTCCCAACCGTGGCTATCAACTCCTGACGGGCCACGATTGACGCTTAATTTTGGGAGTAGTACCTCCAGAACCCTGTTGGACGCTCGTCCCCATGTGAGCCCCGCGAATACCGTCCCGGGCCCCATAAAAGAAAGTCCACGATTTTGCTCGCATTTCAAGAAACATTTTAAGTTGAGTGTCAAACGGGCATTTTGGCAAGTGTGTGACGATAAGGAGGGGGGGTGACCACAAGTTCTGTAACGCCCCGCTATTTTATAGCGCTTCGGTACGTTATCCGATTGTTGCTCTTGTTTGCATTGTTTGCAATTATGTGAATTATATGAATTAATGTGTGATTTTCTATGTGAATAATATGAAGATTTCATAAGAAATTTCATATTAGAACTATTTTGCAATTTCCAACTTCGTATTGCTACCGAGGGCTAAAAATCGGTCGTTTTGACTGTAATATTGACTTATTTCGATAAGTCGACCCTTTAGCCCGGAATAGCAATTTTCTGTATTCTCGGACTGGTTCGGGAATTAACCAGTATAATTATATACTAATAGCCAACAATTGTTGACCTTTCTAAATAATATCTATAATTATAATAAATATCCTTATTTCTTTTATTATTTCATTTCTTTTAATTATATAATTATACCATATTTCTCTCTCAAACTTTCTACACTATTCCAAACAAGCAACATATTCTCTCATCTTCAACCTCTCTCTCTCTCTCTCTCGGCCCTCACTCCCCCTTTCACCACCGCCATTGTCATCACCTTCAAGACACCAAAAATCATCTTCTTTCTTACTACAAAAGTGTGCTACATCATCCAAGGAACAAACTTCTACTTGTTATTTGTGCAACCAAGCTCTTATTTCCTCATTCTCTTCACTTCATTTCTTCAAGGTAAGTTCATGATTCTCTCAACTCTTTGGTTGTTATGGTTTTATATGTTAAGGAAGTGATGAAGCATGCTAGAATGGTTGATTGATGAGCTTAGTTTGGTTGTTGATAGCATGTAGCATTACTTGTGATTTTTCTATGGAATTTGATCAATATGCAATGTTGAGTTAATGATCTCATATGCTTAAATGGTTAGGGAATTCATGTTAGTTCATGATATTAAGCTAATTGGTGAAGTTTTATGGAGTTTGGGGTTGGAAAATGAAAGTTTGGCAAAATATGTAGGGGCTGATGAATAGTGATTTTTGAGCTTTTAGCTTCGTTTTTTGATTCTTTTGGCATCAAAAATCTTAAAATGTATTAACTAAGGGATGCCGAAAGTTTCGGGTTAATCGGAGTTGTTTTGCTATGAAAAGTATTAAACGAGGGGTGGTTTGTGTAATATGTACAAACCTTTGAATTTTGGTTCCCAAGCTTCCATATTACTTGAATGCTTAATTTAGCTTAATATCATGTGTACTTGATTGTGTTTAAATGTGTTTGAATGAGCTTAATTATGTTTAAATGCATTTATACATAATATGTTATTTTGAGCATAAAATGCATCTCATAGCCGTGCGTCTTACTTGGTTGATTTATCGAGTCGTGTCTTACCTCGAGGCCTGTGTATTACAGGTGGGACCTCGCGGAGCTGATTTTTCGAGTCCTCGAGTTGGCCTTTGTTAAGCCTACAGGTGAGGATGAAAAATGGTTTTAAACTGAAGCTTGAACAAATATTTGCGAAAACCCTATCCCTTTATATTTCAATTATATGTTATCAATATTTGAAATAAAAAGGATTTGATATAAAATGATATATGTGTATCTTTTCTAAAATGGTTTGAAAATAGAGACAAGAGAACTATTTTGTTTTTTTAAAAGTAACATTTGGTCTCGGGACTTGCGCGTATGCCTCAAGATATTGGCAACGTGACGGGAAACCCTAGACGGTTACATACCTTGTCTCGAAAGACCCTTTTGGTCCACTAAAATATCTTAAAAGCAAGATGACTTATACTTAACCCCATTGAGAACGCTCATGGGTGTATTTGGGCCCTGGATTATGTGAGAGGTGGATACCCGGAGACGTGCATCTAGGGTTGAAGCCGGGTTCATAATCCGCCGATTATAAGCAGGTATTCTAGAACCTGACAAATAATCAAAGGGTATTGTTCATGGCTGGTCGGAGGTAGTCTAGCCTGAATAATACTTACACCGGCGCCATTAGTCGGTTATGGTGAAATCTTGGGTAGCTCCCTTGATAAGCCAAACGGTGTTACGGATTTCATAATGATTTATTATATGTTTTTGGGAGTTATAAGGAGATGGCCCGTTCTCGCCGGGAATAAAATGTTTTTTTAAAATGTTTTACTTTAATATTTAATTCACAAAGCTTTGATGGATTATAAAGAGAAAGTATCGTCATTAGATTTGTTTCTCTATTAATCAAAGCGTGGATTAAATATGTTTTAAAACAATATTTAATTCACAAAGCTTAGCTGAATTGTAAAAGAGCATATCGGCACTAGATTTGCTTTTATCAACCTAAGCGTGGATTAAATATATGTTTTATTTATGTATACTCCCCTCCTCACTGAGTTCGTTTGACTCACATCCCCTTTTTGGTTCATGCTTCAGGTTAGCAGTTCGAGTGATTGTTGGGTACTGGCAGCAGCAGTGTAGGCTTACAGGTCTTTGGAGTCAGTTATATATAGTTTATTAGCTGAACTCTTTTATATATTTTGTCATGTTAAATAGAATGTGGATGAAACAAGAATGAGATATGAAATTTGATGATACTTTGGGATGATGAATTTGATGGGTTTATGAAATATATATATTGATATTATGTTATTGAGATGATGATACTTGCTTCCGCTTCGTTAATGTTATATTGCTGTTGTTGTTGTTGTTGATGTTGGTATTGTTGTTGGGGAGTTGCTGTTGCCAGATTGTGGGAATCCCGTTGTCCGGGGCGGGTTTTCGAGTGGTGGTATTTAACTATCGCTCGGGGGCTCGTTTCGGTCCGGGGGTTGTGATGTTGGGGACGTCACAAGTTCCGTACGAGTCGGGATGCACTGGCGCCCACCCCTAACGACTTCCCCCACAGACCCGACCCCAAATCAAATTGTCACGTTTGAAAAGAAAGAATTTACTTGCCTTTGAAAACAAATCAGTTTGAATAATGTAAGTACGGGTTTTGCTATCAAATGGTTTGACTAAGCACATAAGAGAATACTAAAGACAAGACTAGCAAACAATAAGAAAATGGGATGGTAAGTTATTTCGCAACCTACATCTCTACGTCCTTGCTCCAGTTGAAAATATTTTTAAACCCTTACCTGTGGCTCGACAAACGAGAAAAGCAAGCAAGCAACGGATATGATTCTCCCTCAAAGATCCCACCTGAAAACACGGGGTCCAGAGGATGAATGACTGACACGAACAAGAAAATAGACACTGACGCTCGGCTATCAAAATACAAACATGCTTAAAGATAATCATTCAATATTTAAACACAAAGGAGCAAGCAGGGGTAAATTGGTCATTTAACATGTAAAACGAGGAATAAACGAATAACAATTAACATTTGATTAATAATAACATTTAAGCATAAACTAGTCAGGGGTTAAACTTGTAATTAAACATCAAACATGTATATTTCATTTAAATCAACAATAATTAAAGTACAACTTATAGCTTTTCCCAAAAGCTCAAAAGCTAACAAGTTAAGACCAAAGCCTATTTCTAGCCTAATCGAACTGAAACCCATCCGATCGACTACACAATCATAGAACAACCATATTCAACAATTTATACAATTAAACCAAGCTCGGATACAAGTTATTCATGCTCGAAAGCTAGAAGCTATAAGCTATAATTCAAAAAGCTACAATTCACCACAATTATATGAAAAATTTGATAAAAGACAAACGACAAGTCGGATTCGAGTAATACCAGCGCCGTTAGAACCGTTGTGTCGAGGGGCACGATCTGCCCGAAGACCTCATCATCAGATTCCCGCTAGAACAATGCCAAAATGCCAGAAACCGCCTGCTATCCCGGACCGCCACCGGACCACCTCCGATGGTCAAACCCTTATACCAAAATGTTCCTCTCGACGAGCCCGTCATTTCCCCCAAAACCGTTTCTCAATCGGATCATCCATCGAAATTTAATTTCACTTTGAAGCTCCAAAATTCTAGAATCCAAGAATATAAATTAACGAAAATCGGTTCAACGAAATATGAAATTGACTTTGAAGTCGGCTTACCCATGTCGAGAAGGTTGAAATCCATATAAAGCCCTTTGAAAATGGTGGCCGGAAAGTGGCCAACCACCACCTCATCGTCGCGCCGCCGCCGCGCCACCACTGGACACACCATCACCACCACTAGCTTCGTCTGGTCAAGGGCTTCAAAGCCCAGGTGTTCCCCAGCCGCGCCGCCGGCCGGAACGCCGGGAACCTCATTCACGCCGCCTCGGTCGTTGGACGCCCTAGCGCCACCGTGGCTGGGTCTCAGGCCGCGGCACTACCACCATCACCTTCCTCATGAAAAACCGGTCAAGATCCGTGCCTTGGACGCCGTCGAACGTCGCCGGAAAGTCCAGAACGGCCACATTTTTGTCGCCACCTTTGCACCGCCGTCACTGCCCCAATCGCCGGGAAAATTCTATGATTGAGTTCGTCTCGTCGAGACGGTCGATTCGGCATATCATACGCGCGATTCCGAGAAGAAATGAGAAATCACATTTTTGGGGGTGGAGAGAGGGTTCGCGCGGCTGTGTGTGAGTGTTCTTCTTTTTTGATTTTGGCCCCAAATCTCCTAATAATTGAATAATATACCCTATCCTCGAAAAACGTGCAAATTGTGTAAAGTGTCAGAATTCGGCGTACTTAGTGTCAAAATGACCGAAATTAAATGCTTAACAAAGATTGAGGTTCGTTTTATTAAAAGTCATGAGTTTACGAAAAGTTAATTCCGAGTTGGGCTAAAGTGTAAATAATTTTGGGCTAAAATGCAATTTTATTCAAAATATGACTTAATGAATAATATTTAGAATTTCATGAAAGTATTTGGAACCTCGACAAAATATGCATTATTACAAGATTGGACCCCAGTCCAATGTACACCGTTAAATTACTAAATTAAATTAAACGAGCTATAAATATAAATTTACCAAATTGACCCTAATTAGTGGCAAAACGATGCAAATTAAATTCTAATTAATGCTTTGGGTTTTAAATACCCAATCGATGATTTATAAAATATTTAAATGCAAGAGTTGCAAAACGTGCATGTGTGAAAGACGTCAGGACCGTAAACAGTCCAAATTCCGATAAATGCGCTAATCTTGTACTTGGAGATTGCGGGTCGTTACACAAACTCCAAAGCACATCAACAACTGCAATCCAAAGTAGCACATGAACTTCAACATTTCAAAGCAGAACAGCCACATAACTCGCCCAACAATTCACATGAACATCAACAAACAGCAGCCCGCATTATCCAAGCAGCAACCAGCAAGACTCATCCCCTCAACTTACAACTGCACAACCTCGCGCCAGAACAATACAGAGCCAAAATTAACAGCACGCAGCACCAACGCTACCAAATCCCAGCTACCACATCAACAAGCACAGCAGACAACAGCCAAACCAAGCAGCAAACACATAACATAGAACAAAATAACAGCAGCAATACCTAGAGATCTGAGGCTTCTAAATTTAGTGAGAAGGCAATATGTAGATTCACTCGTTTCTTTCCAAAACCTCAAACCTCTCCGGCACGTAATGAGCACACACACTCACCTCACACTCTGCCTTACAGGAGCAAAAGCAGGCAATTTGTGCCCCACATACTTACTATAAGTATATTTAGCCCACAAGGATTTTTGATTTCTAAAAACCCACCACATCTTCCATGAGAAAGCTAACACCATATCTCTCATCTTTCTAATACCTACTCCCCCATGTTCAATAGGCACACACACAGAAGAACTACCACCTGAAACCAAATACGACACAACCATGTAAGATGACAATACGATGCACGGCTTACTTTTAATGCATTAAAGCACTTAATTAAATCAAAGAAGGGCCATTAGGGCAATTATTCAATGAAACGAATGAAATATCAAACTTTAAAACTATAAATCATGCTTAAACACAATTAGGTTTCATAGACGTGCGTAAAATACTATAAAGAAGCATATATTCAAGTTTCAAAGCAATCGGAAAAGAATTGCGAAAAGCGTATAATTCCCTAAACGGAAATCGGTTCGTTTCACGATCAAACGGTATTGGAAAAATTCAAACTCTACGGATTATTAAGTTTTAAAGCACTACAAACTTAATGGTGAAGTCGGATTTTGAAAATAATATCAAATGAAAAAAGTAGAATTCCCAAATTTTGACTTCCAGAGACTTATGTTTTGAAATCGGGACACACGGCCTCTTGCACGGCCTTGTGCAAGGCCGTGTGTATGTTTAGAGACACGCACGAGCTGTACACATGGCCTGATGCAAGGCCGTGTGAGTTGGCAAATGGCACACGGTCTTGCTTCACGGCCTGTTGCAAGGCCGTGTGCACCATGTTTTCGCGAATTTTCAGCAGAACGCGAAGAACTTCGCACAGAAGCAACATAATTTCGTTAAATCTTCACCAAAACCTCATTTTCAATCAGATTTTCATACTACAAACTTCAACAAACATCAAAGATCACAATGGCAACACATAGGATCAAGAATCATCGAAAATTACGGAGTATAACGATCAAACTACCGAAAATCCAACTTCGAAACAATTTATCCAAAACATACTTAAACGACAACAAAATCGAATGGAACCTAAATAATACCTGTAGATAATGTTACAAGGGTCGCGTAGGTTCTTACGGATCGAAATTTGGTTAAGAAACGAACTCGAAAGATCGAATTGAAAGTTTGGAGAAATTCTTTCTTTTTCTCTTTCTTTTGCCTTCGGTTGCTGCTGAAGTTTATGGGTTTAAGTGTAATTAAGAAAAAGGAAAGGAAAACAGAATAAAAAGAAAACCTGAGGTTTAAATGAAAAATCGAAGGGGCATTTTCGTAATTTCACGAAACTTCATACAAAGGACATATTAACGAAATATATCAATATTATAGTCAAAAGTCATCATTTTAAACGCACATTGACATAGAATAATTTAAATTCACAAATTATAGCATTTACGAAAATTCATATAAAACACATAAATATCACATAAACACATATATCCCGGTCGAGTTTTCCAAACTTGTCCCGCTATCTTAAGAATTCTTACCGGTTTTAACTTACCAAAAATTTGGGGCATTACAATCTCTCCCCCTTATGAGAATCAGCCCTCAGATTCTATTTATTCGAAGCGAACAACTCAGGGTAATGTTTCCTCATTTTCTCTTCTGTTTCCCAAGTAGCTTCTTCGCTTTTCTGATTCCTCCAAAGAACTTTTACGAGGGAAATTTGTCGATTACGAAGTTCTTGGAATTTATGGTCCAAAATACTAACTGGTTGGGAAATGAACGTCAAATTCGGCTCTAACTTTATATCCTCTACGGAAATAATCTCAGACTCATCCGGATAATACTTACGAAGCTGCGAGACGTGGAAAACATTATGAATACCTATAAGAGCTGGCGGCAAATCTAATCTATAGGCCATCCTCCCAATCCTCTGGAGAATCACATACGGACCCAAATATCTCGGGGCTAACTTTCCTCCTTTACCAATTCGAACAAATCCCTTTCTCGGAGAAGCTTTCAAAAATACCTGATCCCCAACTTCAAACTCCAAATCACGACGACGTCTATCAACATAACTCTTTTATCGATCCTGGGCAGCTTTCATACTTTGTCGGATAACTTGCACTTTTTCGATAGCATCCTGAATAAATTTCGGAGCAATACCACGATGAATACCATCTTTAGTCCATCTCCAGTCTTCTATATCCCAACGGTGATCGACACTTTCTACCATATAAAGCCTCATACGGTGCCATCTTAATCGAGGACTGATAACTGTTATTATAAGCAAACTCGATCAATGAAAGTTGTTTATACCACGTAGTCTGAAAATCTAGGGCACAAGATCTCAGCATGTCTCCGAGGTATCTAATAGTCCTCTCTGATTGACCGTCTGTCTGGGGGTGAGCTGCGGTACTGAAGGTCAATTTTGTTCCCATACGATCCTGTAAGTTCTGCCATAAACGTGAGGAAAATCTTGTAGCGCCCCGCTCTACAGCCCCCGAACCTGTACGGATTCCCAAGCCGAGAACGGCGCCTCAACCCGAGAACCCATACAAGCTAACGGGTCAATCCCGACCCTTGGCAACAGTGGATCCCCAAATTTAAAATATCTAACCAACTCAGAAGAAACAGCGGAAGCAATTTAAATCATATTATCATAAATGCCACTCCTGGGCCAATTCAACTAATAAGTATATCAAAAGCCCATTCATGGGCAACATCAAGAAGATAAAAGGGAAAGGGGATCAATATCATATCTACATGACAGGACAAAAGGACAACTAACTAGAGAGTTAATAGACAACAAAAGAGACTCGTCAAAACCAAAAAGCCTATCTATGCACTGTTGCCCATCCGACACGTGAGACATGTCGGTCTCTCTCTCTACCTGAGGCAAGAACCAATGAAAGAGGGTGAGTCAAAAATACTCAGTGATGATGTGAGAACAAGTCGAGTCATGCTTCCGGGTTTTATAGAAAATACATATGCGATAAGGAAGAAAACCAGAATATGCTTCGACTTGGATATTCAATTAAAACGATAAAACCAATAATAATATAAAGCGATAAATAAATATCCCACCGAGAGTGGGCCTGTTCCTCCTTATTTCTCCACGATACATTATAAAAATCTCCATCGCCGGTATCAAGCTAAGGAGCAACCCGAAGCTCGACTAATGTGAATTTTAGGAAAATGTGCAACGAATGCAACATCCACCATCGCTCCCAACCGTGGCTATCAACTCTTGACGGGCCACGATTGACGCTTATTTTTGGGAGAAGCACCTCGGATTACACCCTGGACGCTCGTCCCAAGATGCAACCTCCGGATACTTTCCCGGGCCCATTTGAAATAACACTGCTTTGCTCGCTTTGAAAATAAGATTTGAATGCCAAACGGCAATCTGGCCAAAGGTGACGACGAAGGGAGAAAATCCTAAGTCAAACCGTCACGAAAATAAAGAGTTTTCTTGCCCTTTTTGAAAACAAATCGATTTGGTTTAATATTGTATAATTTTGATATTAAAGGTTTTAGGATAAAACATAAAAGTATAAGCTCGAAATATGTAATACAATAATACGGGATTAAGAGGGTTTCGCAAATATACATATATGTTCAAGCCCAGTTAAAAGATTTAAATCCTCACCTGGAATCAAAAATAGAAAGCCTAGCAGCTAGACTCACTGGTCTCCGACACCCGACTGATCTGAAGACAAGACAGGACCTAGACGAATTAGTAACGACTATAAAAGCGCAAATAAGCAATTATTGGACGAACGGCTAACCAAACATGTTCACAATCATGCATATGTCAATTATAGTATGTAAGGAAGCTATCATGTAAATTTCACGAAATTCCGACAAGTTGCCAAAAATGCACATATTTAAAATTACACTATTCACAGCCCGAACGAGGGAGAAATCAAATAAACATTTCAAAATATTAATCTACAAGTTATAAGGGTTCTATAGGTGAAAACGGTATAATTTTTGGAGTTCGTATGCAAAAAGTCAACCAAAAATGTTGACCCGAAGACTCACTTGCCGAGAGCAACATTTGAAAAAGGCTGGAAAATTTTCTAAGTGTTTCACACCGGCTTGTGCACGGTCTTGAACACGGTGTCAGGACCGTGCACGCACACACGGACAAACACACGGTATAGGTGCACGGGCTTGAGCCCGTGCAGGCAAAAAGAGCTGCACACGGGCTCCTGCACGGTCTTGCTCAAGACCGTGCGTTAGCCCGTGTGGTTTAACAAAACACAGCAGAAAGTTACGGGTTTTTACAAAATTCGAACCAAAAATTCATAAACATCCTATTTATAACGCAAATCAACACTCATAATTTATAACAATCAATAATCATCATCTATTACACATTTACATCCAAAAATATCACGAAATGATCAAGAAACGGGTTCGATCTAAGCATTTAACCTATAAATCCCGAATTAATAAAATATTCTCAAAACATCGAAAATCTGTGAAAGAAATTCGGGAAATTGGTACCTAGAGAAAGGTATCGTCGAAAGGATCGTTTAGGTTCGATTGGCGCGAAATTCCACGGAGAAACAAGCTCGGCACGATCGATTAGGGCTTCGGGAGAAAATTCTCTTTTTCTTCTTCTCTCTCTCTCTCGAATTTTGAAATAAGGTTCGAATGAAAGTTTTCAAGACTTTTATCAAATATTTCGAAGTGTCGAAAAATACGAAGGGTTATTTTAGAAATTTTAGAAAGTCCAATTAAATACACGTCGGTCAAATATATCAATTTAATATCGAACAAACGCAATTAGACAAGGAATTTAAATACGTAATTAATATTATCACATTGGGTCGTATACGAAAATAATATATAATAATTCACATATTACGAGAATTTAGGGTTAAGAAAGATAATTAACGCGGGAAAAATACTCACAATAATTCTCGGATTTCTGGGTCGTTACAAATCTAGTGTCTCTGTCTGACACTATACTCTTTGGAACTCCGTGAAGTCTCACAATCTCCTCGTGATAAACCTCTGCCAACTTGTCAACTGTATAGGTTGTACGAACGGGTAAGAAATGAGCAGACTCCGGGTTTCTGATGATCTGCCTTGACTTGTTGACACGTCGCACACTGTCTGATATAGTTGGCCACATCTCTCTTCAAACCATTCCACCAGAAGAACTCTTTCAAATCTTGATACATCTTAGTGCCTCCCGGATGAATAGTATAGACTGATTTGTGAGCTTCATCTAAAATCTCTCTCCTCAAACTCTCTGGAACACAAACTCTTGTCTTATGTCTGAGAAGACCTGTGTCGTCAATACTGAACTGCGTGTCTAGCTCATCCTTCATTCGAATAGTCTGTCGCTGAATCCAATCATCAGTAGCTTGAGCTTCTTTAATTCTACGACCCAACTCTGACTGTACCGTAATATTAGAAATACGAGCATAAGAGATAATACGAGCTCTCTCGGCACCTGATATATCTGAACTCAGCTCTAGCTGTGATACACTTGCTTTTCTGCTGAAGGCATCTGCAACCACATTCGCCTTCCCTGGATGGTACTAAATCTTACAATCGTAGTCTTCTAACAACTCCATCCAACGCCTCTGGCGTTTATTCAACTCCTTCTGCGTGAAAAGATACTGAAAGCTCTTATGATCAGTGAAAATATCGAAAATAACGCCGTAGAGATAGTGGCGCCACTTTCCCAAAGCAAATACAACTGCTGCTAACTCAAGATCATGTGTAGGATAATTCACTTCAGCAGGTTTAAGCTTTCCCGAGGCATAAGCTATAACCTTTCCAGTCTGCATCAACACGCACCCCAAACCTTCTTTCGAGGCATCAGTATAAACCACGAATCCATCTGAACCTTCAGGCAAAGTAAGAATAGGAGCGGATGTTAACCTATTCTTTAGCTCTCGAAAACTGCTCTCACACTTATCAATCCACACAAAGGCAACATTCTTCTTTGTTAACTCAGTAAACGGGGCTGCAAGTTTAGAAAAATCCTTCACAAACCGTCTGTAATAACCTACCAATCCCAGAAAACTACGAACCTCTGTCGGAGTCTTAGGCTGCTCCCAATTCAATACTGAATCTATCTTCGAAGGATCAACCTCAATACCTTTCTTGGATATAACATGACCCAGAAATGCCACTTTTTCAATCCAGAACTCACACTTACTGAACTTAGCATATAAATGATGTTCTTTCAAAGTTTGTAACACGGTCTTCAGATGCTCTGCATGCTCTTCCTCGGATTTTGAGAAAACCAGTATGTCGTCGACGAAGATGACAACAAACTTATCAAGATAAGGTCGGAAGATTTTGTGCATCATATCCATAAATGCTGCAGGAGCGTTTGTCAAACCGAATGGCATAACCACAAACTCAAAATGACCATATCGAATGTTGAAAGCTGTCTTTGGTATGTCCTCTACTCTGATTCGCAACTGGTAATATCCTTGTCTCAGATCGAGTTTAGAGTAGACCCTCGATCCCTGCAACAAATCAAACAACTCCTCAATGTGGGGAAGAGGATACTTGTTCTTCACAGTCATCCGGTTCAACTCTCTGTAATCAACACAAAGTCTAAGAGAACCATCTTTCTTCTTCACAAACAATACCGGTGCACCCCAGGGAGATGTAATTGGCCTGATATAACCACTGGTTAGCAAATCATCTAACTGAGTCTTCAACTCCTTTAACTCAGCTGGTGCCATTCTGTAAGGTGTCTTTGAATACGGCGCAGATCCCGGATACAAATCAATGACAAACTCGATATCACGGTCTGGAGGTAACGATTCTAACTTCTCAGGAAACACATCAGGGAAATCTTTAACAATCTCGGTATTTTCAAACTTCGACTGTTCTTTTGGCTTGTTAAAAAGATAAGCAACAAAACCTGAAGCTCCTTCTCGGACGAGCTTCTTTGCCTCTGTCATAGAAATAATCAGCCCATCTGTCAATTGAATACCCTGACTTGGATCAGATCCCAAACTAATCTTCTTCTTGAAACAATCAATCTTAGCCCTGTGCTCAAATAACCAGTCCATACCCAAAATAACTTCGTACTTCTTTACTGACAACACTATCAAATCTGCGGGGTAAACCTTGTCCTCAATAACAACGGGACAACGTCGGTACACGCGGTCGGTAATCATACAAGATCCCAAAGGGGAACTCACAACAAAGCAATAATTAGACAAATCAATAGACGCATGCGCAGATAAGTCAATTTCAGGAGCAACAAAAGAATGCGTAGCACCCGGATCAAACAATGCATGTATGGGTATGTTATGTATATGTATGGTACCTTCCACCACGGCAGAAGCATCAGGCTCAATCCCCTCATTATCGCCCTCCAGTGCATACACACGAGCTGGAACAGAAGGCTTCGGCTTCGGCGGCATAGGCTGACTCGGGGGCTGCCTCTTGGGACAACTATCCTTCTGGTGGGTAGAGCTACCACAACTAGTACATAATCCTAACTTATACCAACACTTAAACTCTGGGTGATTCCTTCCACAATAACCACAAGTAACTGGCCGATAACCTGACGGACGTGGGACTGAAGGAAAACCAGCCGGGCGAGGTGCAGAGTAAAATCCCATAGGGCGAGGTATAGGAGGTTTGGGTCCACCAAAAGGTCTCTTGCCTTTAGGCTGCATAGGAGCACTCTGAATGAAAGGCCTCTTGAAACCCGATGAAGAAGAAGCGGGGGTAGTACGACGAATAGCTCGATCAATACTGGCATACTCAGCCTCAAGAGATAAGGCTGCATCTACAGCTGCAACATAGGTAGTGGGACGGGAAGCTGCAAGACCCTGTCGAAGAGGAATACTCAAACCCTCTAGAAACTTCTTGGTCTTCCTACGCTCATCTAAAGCAATATAGGGAGCATATACTGCAAGTCTGGTAAAATTGGCTTCATAGTCAGCCACAGTAGAAGTACCCTGAGATAACTCCATAAACTCCTGTTCCCTGCGATCCTGAACAGTAGGGGGAACATACTTAGCTCGAAACTCCTCAAGAAACCTATCCCACGATGACTCAACTCCGGTGGCGCTCCATCTCTGCTCCGCCATCTTCCACCAGGCCTCTGCAGGTCCTCGAAGAAGATAGATAACAAACTCAACTTTCTCTAGATCAGTAGGCAGATGAACTCGGTATATCCTCTCAAGAGATGAAATCCAACCCTCTGCCACAATATCATCTATAGTACCGGCGAACTGCGGTGGGTGAAAGTCAAGAAATCTGCGAAAGGACTGCTCACGGGCTCTATGCTCATCTACCTCAACATCCTTGTCTCTCTGATCCAGATAATCCTTAAAAGAGACCAAATATCTGCTGAGCATCTACTACTGGTGCCTGTGGTGGTGCTACTGGACGAGTACGATCACGACAAGCCGGCATCCTACAGTTAAATATAACAAGTATCCATGTAGAGTAATTATGGATGCAAAGCTGTAACAACATAAGCACAAAAGGACAATTCCTAAGTCATAAGCCGTACAGACCTAGACTGACACGACTCATAGAGCTAAGGCCAATGAACCTCTAGCTCTGATACCAACTGTAACGGCACGTCCCCTAATACGGTGCGACGTAACGTCCCGCACCAAGTCACAATCCATAACAAGAACTAAAGGTCCGGTTATGAACTACAACCTGGCGAACGGAAAATAAATACCAGGCGGATCTGCTTTAGAAAATAATAGGACAATGAACAATAATACAGCGGAAGCAAATCAATACAACCTATCCCACTCAGGGAGCTAGAAAAATAATAATTCCAAAACACAAGTATAAAGCCCACCAAGGCCACTGAAAACAGCAATATCAACATTCAAACTAATTTACATCATTTACATCTACAATCTCTAGGGTTTTAATTATTTATCCAGATACATAGGCGGAAATGAAATCACCTAATCAAAAATAAATGACTCCAAGGACACGACCTGAATCCGCCTAGCAACAAAACCTGAAAAGACAACCACAGAGTAATGGGGTTAGTCAAAGCGACTAAGTGAGGGGGCCGTAATACGCATATATTATCGAAACAACAGAAAAATTCACCAGTTTGTAAATGAGAAGAAAGCAAAGGAAAAATAAAGGTTTTCACAATTATTGGTGAATCGAATAATTTCGCAATAAAGTAAAAACTCGGCGAGTCGAGCATCAACCACCTGTTTCACAATATCAGAAATATCAAATAAACCTCCCTTATTCCTCCTTGTGTAGTCAAGTAGCTAGCCCGCTACTATATAATCATATATGCAAGAACAAATATCCAATACATCTTCGGCTGGGGATATAGACTAGATCCCGTCCGGCGCAGGTACTCAAAAGGGTTGCCACTCCGGTCATACCCCTGAGCTCCCATCAGTTTGGAGACCAGAGCATTGAGATCTACCGTAGACCCGATGTCTATCCGGCTTCACCCCGTACCCTGATGTCCGGGCCCAATAGTATAATGTTGCTCAATGGCCAGGCCGAAAAACCAAGATAATTCCTCGCACTCCAAATGCTTATGTGGTCAAAGGGACCGATTTCAAACTCGTTTGTAACCCTTTCGAGCTAATAGAGCCTTCTAGGGGTTAATATGTAATAATTTGATATCAAAGCATTTTCCTTTAACTCATTAAAGTAATATGATTTTCAAGTAGCTACTACGTATAATATAAGTTTGGGGAAAGAAAACATAAAAGCATAAAACACAGGCTTCGGGTATATATGGAATATTTACATACGTATAAGAAAACCGAATTCGGAAAAGAAACCCCACCTGGATAATCCTGCAAAAAGGTCAAAAGAAAGAAGACCAACTACTGCCCAGAAGAACTACCACCTGAAACCAAATACGACACAACCATGTAAGACGACAATACGATGCACGGCTTACTTTTAATGCATTAAAGCACTTAATTAAATCAAAGAAGGGCAATTAGGGTAATTATTCAATGAAACGAATGAAATATCAAACTTTAAAACTATAAATCATGCTTAAACACAATTAGGTTTCATAGACGTGCGTAAAATACTATAAAGAAGCATATATTCAAGTTTCGAAGCAATCGGAAAAGAATTGCGAAAAGCGTATAATTCCCTAAACGGAAATCGGTTCGTTTCACGATCAAACGGTATTGGAAAAATTCAAACTCTATGGATTATTAAGTTTTAAAGCACTACGAACTTAGTGGTGAAGTCGGATTTTGAAAATAATATCAAACGAAGAAAGTAGAATTCCCAAATTTTGACTTCCAGAGACTTATGTTTTGAAATCGGGACACACGGCCTCTTGCACGGCCTTGTGCAAGGCCGTGTGTATGTTTAGAGACACGTACGGGCTGCACACACAGCCTGATGCAAGGCCGTGTGCATTGGAAAATGGCGCACGGTCTTGCTTCACGGCCTGTTGCAAGGCCGTGTGCACCATATTTTCGCGAATTTTCAGTAGAATGCGAAGAACTTCGCACAAAAGCAACAGAATTTCGTCAAATCTTCACCAAAACCTCATTTTCAATCAGATTTTCATACTACAAACTTCAACAAACATCAAAATCACAATGGCAACACATAGGATCAAGAATCATCGAAAACTACGGAGTATAACGATCAAACTACCGAAAAATCCAACTTCGAAACAATTTATCCAAAACATACTCAAACGTCAACGGAATCGAATGGAACCTGAATAATACCTGTAGAGAATGTTACAAGGGTCACGTAGGTTCTTACGGATCGAAATTTGGTTAAGAAACGAACTCGAAAGATCGATTGAAAGTTTGGAGAAATTCTTTCTTTTTCTCCTTCTTTTTCCTTCGGTTGCTGCTGAAGTTTATGGGTTTAAGTGTAATTAAGAAAAAGGAAAGGAAAACAGAATAAAAAGAAAACCTGAGGTTTAAATGAAAAATCTAAGGGGCATTTTCGTAATTTTACGAAACTTCATACAAAGGACATATTAACGAAATATATCAATATTATAGTCAAAACTCATCATTTTAAACGCACATTCACATAGAATAATTTAAATTCACAAATTATAGCATTTACGAAAATTCATATAAAACACACAAATATCACATAAACACATATATCCCGGTCGAGTTTTCCAAACTTGTCCCGTTATCTTAAGAATTCTTACCGGCTTTAGCTTAACAAAAATTTGGGGCGTTACAGGGATGGAGGGTCATCTCGCCTCCTCCTTCGTCGAGAACCTTCGGCGGCCATGTGAGAAGGTTGTTGGAAGCTTGCTTGGTTGAATTTGGTGAAATTCTTCACTCGGGAATTTTGTCGAACACTTGGCGGGCGTGTATTTTGAGCAGGAATTTCTGTACGATCGGTTCTCCGGATCATCCCCAAAAACCAACTAATTGAAATGTGCAATGCCAGCTACGTACCTTTCAATTTTTACGAAGATTCGACGGACGGATCGAAAGTTATAGGCTCGTAAAGTGGAGGGGATGAAATTGGGGAGATTTTTGGGGTAATTTTCTGTTGCTGGGCGAGAGAAATGAGGGTTTGAGAGTTGCTGAGTTTCTGTTTGCTGAAATGAGGTTTAAATGGCGAAGGGGCCACGCACGGCCTGACGCAACGGGCGTGCGCTGGCCAGTGTGGAGCAGTTTGGCCGGTTCAGTGGTTCAAACGCTGAACTGGTCTGCACGGTCTTGAGCTGGGCGCACCGGCTTGGCCAAGACCGTGCGTAGGGGCGTGCAAGCGCCCCTGATTGAAATAAAATGCGCGAAAATTACCAAAATATCCCGGATTAAACCCGGAGTTCAATTAAGCGATAAAAATATACTATCGCGCAAATAATAAATTAAAATACGAGGAAATATGAATGTTATGAATATGCACGGTACCTTTATTCCGAGAGACGAGGTCCGGTCTAGCCTTCCTTTTCTGTTATTCTTTGTCTTGGCTCGAGTCCTTTGATCCCGGTAGCTTTCTCGTCTCCTTCAGTTGCCTCTGCCCTTGTTGGGGCAATTGTCGATGAGGTGACCAAAGGCACCACAACATGAGGTCCGATTATGAACTATAACCTGGCGAACGGAAAATAAATACCAGGCGGATCTTCTTTAGAAAATAACAGGACAACGAACCATAATACAGCAGAAGCAAATTAATACAACTTATTCCACTCAGGGAGCTAGTAAAACAATAATCCAAAACACAAGTATAAAGCCCACCAAGGCCACTGAAAACAACCATATCAACATTCAAACTAATTTACATCATTTACATTATTGTTATGTCTAGGTTTAAGTATTTATCCAGATACATAGACGGAAATGAAATCACCTATATGAAAGAAAATGACTCCAAAGACAAGACCTGAATCCGCCTAGCAACAAAAAATCTGAAAAGACAGCAAATAGAGTAATGGGGTTAGTCAAAGCGACTAAGTGAGGGGGCTGTAATACACATATAATATCGAAACAACAGAAAGAGTCACCAGTTTTTAAATGAGAAGAAAGCAAAGAAAAATAAAGGTTTTCACAAATATTGGTGAATCGAATAATTTTGCAATATAATAAAAGCTCAGCGAGTCGAGCAACAACCACCTGTTTCACAATATCAGAAATATCAAATAAACCACCCTTATTCCTCCTTATGTAGTCAGGTAGCTAACCCAAACTACTATACAATCATGTGGGGAGTTTCACCCTCACATCTTCGATATAGGATATACCTCATCGGTCACAGGTACTCAAAGGGCTGCCACTCCGGCCTCACCCCGAGCTCCCGTCACGGGTTTAGAGTCAGAGCACCGAGATCCACCGTAGACCCATCGTCTAGCCGGCTTCACCCCATACCCTGGTCTCCTGGGGCCCAATATATATCATGTGGCTCAATGGCCAGGCCGAAAGGCCAAGATAATTCCTCGCATTTCAAAATACTTATGTGGTCAAAGGGACCGATTAACAAATCAACTTTTAACCCTTTCGAGCTAAATGAGCTTTTGAGGGGTTATACGTAATAATTTGATATCAAAGCATTTTTCTTTAAACTCATCAAGATAATATGATTTTCAAATAGCTACTACGTATAATATAAGTTTGGGGAAAGAAATCATTAAAGCATAAAACACAGGCTTCGGGTATATATGGAATATTTACATACGTATAAGAAAGCCGAATTCGGACAAGAAACACCACCTAGATAATACTGCAAAAAGGACAAAGGAGAGAAGACCAATCTACTGCTCGGGGTTAACACTACCTGAAACCAAATATGACACAACCACGTAAGATGACAATATGACGCACGGCTTATGCTTAATGCAACAAAGCACTTAAGATAATCACAGTTAAACAATTACAAAGTCTAACTAATTATTACCGATAAAGGGAAGAACTTAATTTAATTGATTTACAACATAATATAATTGTGTATTAATTATCCTCGATTAATTAGTTAGACTAATAACCAAATATCAACGTTAGAGATGGAACGAAAATCAATTACCGACACAAACTTAAATAGAGTTGTTCTTCATTACCAATTAATATCACATAATTTCATTGAAATATATATCTTCCGGTTTAAGCTCTCCATCCATGAGAGTGAATATATATAATAATAAACATCTTTTCTTAATCTATGTTGATTAACGAAAGTATACAACTAAGGAGCACATCATATATTAATATAAATATATCACCTAAAGTATAATATAATGATTGCCCAATGATTGCAATAACCTTAGCTCTAGCTGATTATACTAACTTCATTTGTTTCCTGTACCTCCATTTATGAATTTAGAGTTATCATTATTATATTAGCTAAAACAATAAGTGGCGAACTAGGATATAAGCTATTCCTTAACTCATTAGATCTATTAATTAGGAGTTGAGGACATGCCATAACTAAGTGAAATAATAGAAGGAACTTAATCACGTTATTTACCTTATTTCGTGGAACTCAAATTTGGCTGAGAAAAGGGTTCTGTTCTGCGAACTATACCTGGGAGAAAGGGGGAAAGAAGATACAGCTATATGTATATACTATTATACTACTAACAAAGTAAAAGTGATCTTATCAATCCACCGCCTCGGCATATTTCTTTCTTTCTTATTTAATTTACTTCTTAACTCATTATTTGCGGCTCATGTATATATACATATATATAATCCGATCGCCTCACTTCTTTCACAAATATTTTTGAAAGAAATTTGTAATTTAATCTGAAATTTATATAATTTAATAAAAATACGTAGATAGTTATACACGCAATCATAAATTTCTCCACGTATCAACTAGTTCGAAATTCACATAAGTCAAAATATCCGAGAAACTTAAAAGTCAATTAGACACACATTAGACAATTTAATCACAATTAATGTGCAAATCACTCTTAATTAAACACATTAGGCAAATAATATCACATAAGCACATATTTACCGATCTAATTTTCCAAACTTGTCCCATTATCTTAGGAATTCTGTAGCGCCCCGCTCTACAGCCCCCGAACCTGCACGGATTCCCAAACCGAGCACAGTGCCTCAACCCGAGAACCCATGCAAGGCTAACGGGTCAATCCCGACACTTGGCAACAGTAAATTCCCAAAATAACAACATCTAAATAAAGCAGAGTAAATATAGCGGAAGCAGTTAATTCATATTAGTATAAATGCCACTCCGGGGCCAATTAACTAATCAAAATATCAACAGCCCATTCAGGGCAACATCAAGTAAATGAAAGGTTACGGGGATCAAAATAACATTATCAACAATCCAGGTTAAAAAGAATATATAACGAGAGAATAAAAGACAACAAACGAGACTCGGCAAAACCAAAAAGCCTATCTATGCACTGTTGCCCATCCGACACATAAGACATGTCGGTCTCTCTCAAACCTGAGGCAAGAACCAATTAAAAGAGGGTGAGTCAAAAATACTCAGTGAAGATGTGAGAGTAAGTCGAGTCAAGCTTCCGGGTTTTATAGAAAATACATATGCGAAAATGAAGAAACCGGAATATGCTTCGACTTAGATATTCGAATAAAACAATAAAATCAATAACACTATAAAGCAATAAACACGATCCCAACGAGAATGGGCCTGTTCCTCCTTATTTCTCCATGATTCATTATAAAAATTCTCCATCGTCGGTGTCACGCCAAGGAGCAACCCGAAGCTCGACTATAGTGAATTTTAGGAAAATGTGCAACGAATGCAACATCCACCATCGCTCCCAACCGTGGCTATCATCTCCTGACGTGTAGCGGGCGCCCCAAACGGGTAACGCACGCCCCGCACCGAGTCCCGACCCAGAACCGAAATGGGATCCGACCCGAACCGAAACCCGGCGAACGGCAAGCATTTACTCAATAACTAGGCGGGGGTTTCAAAACAACGAAAAGATAAGTGCGGAAGAGAAAATAACGAAACATTTAAAACATAAATAATTACACAAGTAGTAAAGCCCACCAAGGCTAACGAAATTCCATAATTAAATAACAAACGGGTTCGATACAATATCCCGATAATTATATAATAACGGGTTCAATATTTATACATAATCCCGAATACAAACTAATTAAATCCTGATATCGTAAAACATAAAAATGAAAGCCATACGAGAAAGAGTTATACATGAGCAAAAATAATGTAACTCTACGACGCGACGACGACGACGCGGATCCCGCCTAGTATCCTAAAACCAGTACAGGGGTAAAACAGAGGGGGTTAGCCAAACGACTAAGTGAGGAGGGAATAATAATGTATATCATAAAACGGAAATAAATCACCAAATTTTAAACTTAAAGAAATCAACATAACATAAAGGTTTTCGTAATCGGGTGGTGATTTAACATAAAACATAACATATCATATGACTCGGCGAGTCGAGCCCTTAACTCCAATATCCAAACATAAAAACCGGAAACCACCCTTATGCCTCCAATGTAGACGGACCGCTAAATCCGAACTACTCGTAACTGACGGGAATAACTCAGGTACTCAAAGGGCTGCCACTCCGGCCTCACCCCGAGCTCCCAAATGGAGGAAACCATAGGATTTACTCCGTAGACCCGACGTCTACCGACTTCGTCCTATTGCTCTTACTCCGGGCCCAAACGATCATGCATACAGTTCATAACTCGCTTTTCAAACATTTCGGGTTGGCCAAAAGACCGTTCGAGACATGTCATATGCGAGGCCGAAGGCCAAAGTTCGCCTTAGAAAACAAAAGGTTTTACATGTCTCTTTCGTAAACATTTCAAAGTCTATACGTAGTACTTTTCATATCAAATCATTTTCGATAAACCAAATGAACATAATAATCTTAAATATCTATTAAGTATATATATATTAACGGTGTGAAAACAAAACATAAACGTGGCTTATATCGGGAGAGGCTTATTTATATATATACGTAATAATACTGGAAACAGAAACGGAAAGCCTCACCTGGCTATGCAAAAGATGAGCAAAAAGAGCAAGAACGGGCGCTACTCCACGGGAGTATCGTCTGCAAAACCCAAGACACAATCAAATAAGACTAAGGACGACGCACGGCTTATACGAAAGTATTAGAACACATAGAAGCACTTTAAACTAATAAATTAATCACTTAAGTTCAAATTTTCAAACGAAAATAGGGTAATTCATGCATTTAAAAATGTAAATCAAGTCCAAATGCAACGAAACTTTATGGACATGCTTAAATTATCATAAAGGAGTATGCATTCGAATTTCGGGAAAATCGGACTTCACATGCAAAAGTTAGAAAATTTAACGAAAACTTAAAACGCACTATTCATATACCCGAACATGTCGTAAATTCATAAATCATGTAATTCCTATCTATATCATATATATCGAATACACGACCGAAGAAAGAATTCGGAAAAGACGAGTTGAAGCGGGACCCGTAGGCCAAATTCGCCCCTGACTTACAGAAGGTCAGGGGCTGTTCACCGGATCCACACGGCCTTGTGCACGGCCGTGTGCCGAGGCCGTGCACAATCAATAAACGCGCACGGCCTCATGCACACGGCCTCAAGCCCGTGTGCGATTCACCCACGAGCACGGCCTCATGCACACGGCCTCAAGGCCGTGTGCACCGATTCGGGCAGAAACATTCGCAGAACCAAAACCTACGCGAAAATCAAACCCTAATCCAACAATTAATCACTAAAACATGCAAATCAAACCCTAATCCTCACATATAATCATCTACAACATATAATCTTCATATAGAAACGATAAACACGAAAATCCATCCACATTTTCTATCAAAATCATATAAAACCTAAATTATTCAACTATATTCAAAAATCCGAAAATCGAAGCAATGAAGGCATTAAATGAAAAATTTCGTGAGAGCTTACTCGTAGAAGAGATCGCGGGGAGTTCGTAGACGTAAACAGCTCAAAAATCCGTCGGGAAATGGAGTCGGGACGATCGTTGGAATCTCTTTCTTCTTCCTTCTCTTTTTCTCTCTTTTTCTTTCTTCTCCTTTTTCTGTTTGTGCGTGAATGGAATAGAGAGGGAGAGGGATTGACTTAGTCAAATTTTGACTAAGGTTTAGAAATCGAAGGGGCAAAGTCATAATTTTGCAAAATAAGTTCGAAAACTCACGTCGTCCAAATAACATGTAATTACAGTCAAAATTCATAATATTAAACGCACATTGACAATTTGTAATTTAAATACAGAATTTCATTCATATACGAAATAATTCTAAAATTACATAATAAATATTAAATAAAATAATAAGTTGCGCAAATATTCGATTCGGACGTACCATATAATAATTCGGATTTTCGGGGCGTTACAATCACCCCTCCTTAAGAGAATCTGGCCCCCAGATTCTACTCGTCCAGCTGAAATAATTCCGGATGAAACTTGCGCATCTTGTCCTCGGTTTCCCATGTAGCTTCTTCGGTTGTCTGATTTCTCCAAAGGACTTTGACAAGAGAAATCTCTCGGTTGCGCAGAGTTTGAGTCTTCTTATCCAATATCTTCACCGGCTTCGAAACAAAGGTCAAATCCGGTTCTAGTTCAATATCCTCAACAGGAAGGATCTCGGACTCATTCGGGAAGTACTTTTGGAGTTGGGAAACATGAAAAACGTTGTGAATCCCTGTCAGACTCGGCGGCAAGTCTAACCTGTACGCTGCGTTCCCAATTCTTTCCAGAATCTCATAGGGGCCCAAAAATCTCGGGCTCAACTTTCCTCCTTTTCCAATTCGGGTGAAACCCTTTCGAGGAGAAGCTTTGAGGAATACTTTGTCACCAACCTCAAATTCCAACGGTCGGCGACGGGTGTCGGCATAGCTCTTCTGACGATCCTGAGCTGCCTTCATTCTCTGCCGAATGATCTGAATACGGTCGATGGCATTTTGGAGAAACTTTGGAGGAGGTCCTCGTTCCTTATCATCCTTCGTCCAACGCCAATCCTCGAGATCCCAAAACAACGGGGATCTACACTTTCTGCCATACAACGCTTCGTAAGGTGCCATTCCGATCGTAGACTGATGACTGTTATTGTAGGCAAACTCGATCAGAGGCAACTGGTCGTGCCAATTGTTGCGAAAATCCAGGGTATAAGCTCGAAGCATATCACAGAGATATCTGATCATCCTCTCTGACTGACCATCGGTTTGTGGATGTGCGGTCGTACTGAAGGTCAGCTTCGTTCCCATTCGTTCTTGAAGTTGCTACCACAAACGGGAAGTAAATCGAGCATCTCTGTCAGATACGATCGTAGATGGAATTCCATGAAGCTTGACAATCTCTCGGTGATAAATCTCTGCCAACCTATCCACTTTGTACGACATGTTGATTGGTAGAAAATGAGCACTCTTGGACAGTCGGTTGATAATCACCCAAATGCTATCGTAGCCACCTCTAACTTTAGGCAAACCAGACACAAAGTCCATGGCAATACCCTCCCAATTCCACGTAGGAATCGATAGTGGCTCAAGCAAACCTCCCGGTCTTTGATGTTCAACTTTAACTTGCTGACAAGTCGAGCATCTCTTGACGTAATCAGCTACGTCTCTCTTCATACCTCTCCACCAGAATAATTCTTTTAGATCCCGATACATCTTACTTCCTCCTGGATGAACTGTGTAAGGTGTGTTGTGAGCCTCATCGAGAATCTCTTTCCTCAGACTCTCTGGAACACAAACCCGGGACTTGTAGCGGAGAACTCCTGTGTCGTCCATACCAAACTGAGTCTCAGAATCAGCTGCGATGTGAACTATCTATCTCTGAGTCCACTCATCAGTAGCCTGAACAACTCGAATCTTTCGACCCAACTCTGACTGGATCGATATGCTGTGAACATGGGCCTGAGAACTGATGTGAACTCCCTCTAACTTAGCCTCTAGCTGGGCTATGCTTGCCTTCCGGCTTAGTGCATCGGCTACGACATTCGCCTTTCCGGGATGATACTGAATCTTGCAATCGTAATCCTCAAATAACTCCATCCAAAGGCGCTGTCATTTGTTCAATTCCTTCTGAGTAAACAAATACTGAAGGCTCTTATGATCTGTGAAGATGTCGAATGTGATGCCGTAGAGGTAATTACGCCATTTCAATAATGCAAATACCACGGCGGCTAGTTCAAGGTCGTGAGTGGGATAGTTCTCTTCAGCTGGCTTTAGCTTCCTTGATGCATAAGCTATAACTTTCCCATTCTGCATTAACACACAACCTAATCCTTCGTGTGATGCATCTGCATACACGACAAATCCTTCAGAACCCTCGGGCAGGGTCAATACTGGAGCTGTGGTCAATCTCTTCTTGAGCTCCTGAAAACTAGCTTCACATTTGGCTGACCACTCAAACTTAGCTTCTTTCTTTGTCAATGTTGTTAACGGACCTGCAAGTTTAGAGAAATCCTTGACAAAACGTTTGTAGTATCCTGCTAAACCCAAGAAACTATGGATTTCTGTAGGAGTCTTAGGTCTCTCCCAATCCAGCACTGTCTCAATCTTCGAAGGATCTACCTCGATTCCCGTTCCGGATATGACATGACCTAGGAAGGTCACTCGGTCAATCCAGAATTCGCATTTGCTGAACTTAGCGAATAATTGGTGCTCTCTCAAAGCTTGGAGCACGATCCGGAGGTGTTCAGCGTGTTCTTCTTCGGACTTCGAGAACACTAAGATGTCATCAATGAAAATAACGACGAACTTATCGAGGTACGGACGGAAAATTATGTGCATCATGTCCATAAAAGCTGCTGGAGCATTCGAGAGTCCAAACGGCATGACCACAAACTCGAAATGTTCGTATCGGGTGTTGAAGGCTGTCTTCGGGATATCCTCTGATCGGATACGGAGCTGATAATATCCTTGTCTGAGGTCGAGCTTGGAATAAACCCTCGATCCTTGTAGCAAGTCGAACAATTCCTCGATATGCGGTAGAGGATACTTGTTCTTCACTGTCATCCTGTTCAATTCTCGGTAATCTATACACATGCGAAGTGTACCGTCCTTCTTCTTCACGAACAAGACTGGAGCACCCCAAGGCGAGGCACTCGGTCGGATATATCCAATAGAAAGAAGTTCATCGAGTTGGTTCTTCAATTCTTTCAACTCGGCAGGAGCCATTCGGTACGACGACTTCGAATAAGACTCGGCTCCCGGAACTAGATCAATCACGAACTCTATATCCCGATCCGGTGGCAAGAATTCCAAATTCTCGGGAAACACGTCGACGAATTCATTGACCACGGGCGTTTCTTCGATCTTCGTCTGGTCTTTCGGGCGGTTGAGAATGTATGCTATAAAGCATGTCGCTTCTTCTTTTTGAACGAGCTTCTTGGCTTCCATCATTGAGATATACGGACCTTCTCCTGATCGGAAACCCTTAACCTCATTAGAACCCAGAATAATCTTCTTCTCGAAACAATCAACCTTCGCCCGATGCTCGTACAACCAATCCATTTCGAGAATAACCCCATATTTCTTCATTGGCAACTCAATCAAATCAGCCAGATATTCGATACCCTCGATGATAATCGGACAACGCTTAAGTGCTCGGTTCGCAATAACCTTCGAACCCAACGGCGAACCAACCACTAACACATAATCAAGCAAGGAAACAGGCGCATGCACAGATAAGGAAACAACAGGCGCAATAAATGAGTGTGAAGCACCCGAGTCGTATAATGCAGGTATGGGGATGCCATTTATATATATAGTACCTTCCACCACGTCAGTCGGATTTGCAAGAGCATCCTCTGCATCGCCTTCCAAGGCATAAACACGAGCATATGCCTGAGGCTGAGCGGCTCCCTGTTGTACCGGTCTCTTCTTCGGGCATTCACCTATCCGATGATCGGCGCTACCACAACCGTAGCAAAGACCGTTCTTCCTCCAACACTTGGCCTCTAAATGCGGGCCCTGACAAAATCCACATACTGGCCGTGGAAATCCCTGAGATCGAGAAGGAGCAAGCTGAGGTCGGGGAGGAGCAAGCTGAACGACGCTCCTGAATGGCTTCTTCCCAGAAGAGGACCCAGACGGAATAAATGGCCTCTTCGAACCAGAAGCAAAACTCTTGGCGGCTGCAGGGGCAGGTGCTAATGTCGGTCTCATCTGTCGAAGATCGGACTCTATAGAAAGGGCCGTCTCGACTGCCTCGGTGTAGTACTGGAGTCTGTTCCCGAGCATATGCATACGAATCTCATTCGACAATCCCTCAGTGAACTGTCGAGTCTTCCTCTGTTCGTCGTCAACCATATACGAGCAGTGAATGATAAGCCTGGAGAAATGAGCCTCGTACTGGTCAACGGTAGAAGTACCCTGCTTGAGAGCCAGGAACTCTCGCTCACGTCGTTGTCGGACCACCAACGGAACATACTTGGCCCGAAACTCAACCAAGAACTGATCCCAAGTCGGGACCACGTGCTCTCGCTGCCATCTCTGTTCGATACGGGCACACCAATCCTGAGCAGCTCCTATCATCTGATACACTGCTAACTCGACCCTCTTAGGATCCGGACACTCCATTACTCGGAATCTCTTTTCCATCGCCGATATCCAAGCCTAGGCGATAACATCATCAGGTGCACCCTCGAACTGCGGAGGTTTGAGCTTAAGAAACCTTCCCATATCATTCTCGGGGGCAGGTGGTGGCGTAGCTCTGTTGGTATGAACCATAAACTGCCCTAAGGCTTCCATGAATTGTGCTGGTGTCGGAACACCTGGAGGCGGACCTGGCGGTTCACGACGAGGAGGCATTCTGCAAATTCAATACCAAACATGCATGATGATAAGTGATTATGAAAAGCCGTAACACGTAGAGAAGTTAAATTCACGTAATCACGTTGTCACAATCACATAATCCTAAGCCGTACGACCTAAACAGACACGACAAAGCACGACGCTTCAGAGCCTAGGCCATTGGACCAAAGAGCTCTGATACCAACTGTAGCGGGCGCCCCAAACGGGTAACGCACGCCCCGCACCGAGTCCCGACCCGGAACCGAAATGGGATCCGACCCGAACCGAAACCCGGCGAACGGCAAGCATTTACTCAATAACTAGGCGGGGGTTTCAAAACAACGAAAAGACAAGTGCGGAAGCGAAAATAACGAAACATTTAAAACATAAATAATTACACAAGTAGTAAAGCCCACCAAGGCTAACGAAATTCCATAATTAAATAACAAACGGGTTCGATACAATATCTCGATAATTATATAATAACGGGTTCAATATTTATACATAATCCCGAATACAAACTAATTAAATCCTAATATCGTAAAACATAAAAATGAAAGCCATACGGGAAAGAGTTATACATGAGCAAAAATAATGTAACTCTACGACGCGACGACGACGACGCAGATCCCGCCTAGTATCCTGAAACCAGTACAGGGGTAAAACAGAGGGGGTTAGCGAAATGACTAAGTGAGGAGGGAATAATAATGTATATCATAAAACGGAAATAATCACCAAATTTTAAACTTAAAGAAATCAACATAACAGAAAGGTTTTCGTAATCGGGTGGTGATTTAACATAAAACATAACATATCATATGACTCGGCGAGTCGAGCCCTTAACTCCAATATCCAAACATAAAAACCGGAAACCACCCTTATGCCTCCAATGTAGACGGACCGCTAAATCCGAACTACTCGTAACTGACGGGAATAACTCAGGTACTCAAAGGGCTGCCACTCCGGCCTCACCCCGAGCTCCCAAATGGAGGAAACCATAGGATTTACGCCGTAGACCTGACGTCTACCGACTTCATCCTATCGCTCTTACTCCGGGCCCAAACGATCATGCATACAGTTCATAACTCGCTTTTCAAACATTTCGGGTTGGCCAAAAGACCGTTCGAGACATGTCATATGCGAGGCCGAAGGCCAAAGTTCGCCTTAGAAAACAAAAGGTTTTACATGTCTCTTTCGTAAACATTTCAAAGTCTACGTAGTACTTTTCATATCAAATCATTTTCGATAAACCAAATGAACATAATAATCTTAAATATCTATTAAGTATATATATATAAACGGTGTGAAAATAAAACATAAACGTGGCTTATATCGGGAGAGGCTTATTTATATATATACGTAATAATACTGGAAACAGAAACGGAAAGCCTCACCTGGCTATGCAAAAGATGAGCAAAAAGAGCAAGAACGGGCGCTACTCCACGGGAGTATCGTCTGCAAAACCCAAGACACAATCAAATAAGACTAAGGACGACGCACGGCTTATACGAAAGTATTAGAACACATAGAAGCACTTTAAACTAATAAATTAATCACTTAAGTTCAAATTTTCAAACGAAAATAGGGTAATTCATGCATTTAAAAATGTAAATCAAGTCCAAACGCAACGAAACTTTACGGACATGCTTAAATTATCATAAAGGAGTATGCATTCGAATTTCGGGAAAATCGGACTTTACGGGGAGTTCGTAGACGTAAACGGCTCAAAAATCCGTCGGGAAATGGAGTCGGGACGATCGTTGGAATCTCTTTCTTCTTCCTTCTCTTTTTCTCTCTTTTTCTTTCTTCTCCTTTTTCTGTTTGTGCGTGAATGGAATAGAGAGGGAGAGGGATTGACTTAGTCAAATTTTGACTAAGGTTTAGAAATCGAAGGGGCAAAGTCGTAATTTTGCAAAATAAGTTCGAAAACTCACGTCGTCCAAATAACATGTAATTACAGTCAAAATTCAAAATATTAAACGCACATTGACAATTTGTAATTTAAATACAGAATTTCATTCATATACGAAATAATTCTAAAATTAGATAATAAATATTAAATAAAATAATAAATTGCGCAAATATTCGATTCGGACGTACCATATAATAATTCGGATTTTCGGGGCGTTAGATGACGGGCCACGATTGACGCTTAATTTTGGGAGAAGCACCTCGGATTACACCCTGGACGCCCGTCCCTAGATGTAACCTCCGGATACCTTCCCGGGCCCATCTTGAAAATAACACGGATTTGCTCGCTTTGAAAAACATATTTGAATGCCAAACGACACTCTGGGCAAAGGTGACGACGAAGGGGTTAAATCCTAAGTCAAGCCGTCACGTAAAATAAATAGTTTTCTTGCCCTTTTTGAAAACAAATCAATTTGGTTTAATAATGTATAATTTTAATATTAAATGATTTGAGGATAAAACATAAAAGTATAATCTCGAAATAATTAATACAATAATAAGGGATTAGGGGGTTTCGCAATTATATATATATATGTTCAAGCCTAGTTAAAAGATTTAAATCCTCACCTGGAATTCAAAAAAAGAGAAAGCCTAGCTGCTAGACTCACTGGTCTCCAACGCCCGACTGATCTGGAGACAAGACAAGACCTATACAAATTAATAACGACTACAACAACAATAAAAGCGCAAATAAGCAATTATTGGACGAACGGCTAACCAAACATATTCCCAATCATGCATATGCCAATTAATATATATAAAGAAGTTATCATGTAAATTTCACGCAATTCCGACAAGTTGTCAAAAATACACATAATTAGAATTACACTATTCATAGCCCGAACGAGGGCGAAATTAAATAAACATTCCAAAATATAAATCTACAAATTAAAAGGGTTCTATAGGTGAAAACGGTGTAATTTTTGGAGTCCGTATGCAAAAAGTCAACCAAAAATGTTGACCCGAAGACTCCATTGCCGAGAGCAAAAATTTGAAAAAGTTGGAAAAATCTCTAAGTGTTTCACACGGCCTAGTGCATGGTCTTGAACACGGTGTCAAGACCGTGCACGCACACACGGCCAAACACACGGGATAGGTGCACGGGCTCAAGCCCGTGCAAGCAAAATGAGCTGCACACGGGCTCCTGCACGGTCTTGCTCAAGACCGTGCGTTAGCCCGTCTGGTTTAACAGCACCAGCAGAAAGTTACAGGTTTTCAAAAATTCGAGCCAAAAATCATCAAAACTCATATTAATAACTCAAATCAACACTCACAAATTATAACAATTATTAATCATCATCTAATTCACATTTACATCCAATAAAATCACAAATTGATCAAGAAACAGGCTCGATCTAAGCATTTAACCTAAAAATCCCGATTTAATCAAATATTCTCAAAACCTTGAAAATCCGTAAAAGAAATTGGGGAAATTGGTACCTATAGAATGGTATCGAAGAAAGGATCGTTTAAAAACGATTGGCGCGAAATTCCACGGAGATTCGAGCTCGGCACGATCGATTAGGGCTTCGGGAGAAAATTCTCTTTTCTTCTTCTGTCTCTCTCTCTCGAATTTGAAATAAGGTTTTGAAATGAATCTTTGATACTTTTATCAAATATCTTCGAAATATCGAAAAAATATGAAGGGTTATTTTAGTAATTTTAGAAAATCCAATAAAATACACGTCGATCAAAATATCGATTAAATATTAAACAAACGCAATTTAGACAAGTAATTTAAATACGCAATTAATATTATCACATTGGGTCGTATACGAAAATAATATATAATAATTCACATATTACGAGAATTTAGGGTTAAGAAAGATAATTAACGCGGGAAAAATATTCACATTAATTCTCGGATTTCTTGGTCGTTACAATACTCCCCCCTTATGAGAATCTGGTCCCCAGATTCCATCTTTATCAGAAGAGCTCAGGATAAGCTTCTCTCATCTTAGACTTCGTCTCCCAAGTAGACTGCTCGGTCGAACGGTTCCTCCAGAGAACTCTCACTAATGAAATCTGCTTGTGACGAAGCTGCTGGACCTTGCGATCCTGAATCTGAACCGGTTTCATCTCAATAGTCAAGTCCGGCTCAAGCTGAACTCCGTCATCCTGGAGAATATGGGACTCATCGGGGAAGTACTTGCGGAGCTGTGAGACATGGAAGACATTGTGGATCCCGGTAAGATAAGGTGGTAGGTCCAAACGATATGCGGTATTCCCGATCCGCTCTGTGATCTCAAATGGACCTAAGTATCTCGGAGTAAGTTTCCCACCTCTACCGATCCTCGTGAATCCCTTCCTCGGGGAGGCCTTGAGAAAAACTCGGTCTCCCACTTCGAACTCCAAATGTCGACGTCTCTTGTCGGCGTAGCTCTTCTGACGATCCTGAGCTGCTTTCATTCTTTGCCGAATAAGTTGAACCTTATCAATCGCTTCCTGAATGTGATCCGGTGGAGTAGCTCTCTCGTGGCCATTAGCTGACCAATTCCAATCCTCCAATTCCCAATAAATCGGAGATCTGCACTTCCTCCCATAAAGAGCTTCATATGGCGGCATCCCAATCGAGGCTTGCTAACTGTTGTTGTAAGCGAACTCGACCAAGGGCAAGTGTGAAATCCAGCTCGTATGAAAATCTAGCGCACATGCCCGCAACATATCACTTAGAAATCTGATCGTTCGCTCGGATTGTCCATCGGTTTGAGGATGTGCTGCAGAGCTAAACTTTAGGGTCGTTCCCAAGTTCTTGTGAAGTTCTTGCCAAAACTGAGCTGTGAACTTAGGATCCCTGTCAGAAACGATACTTTCCGGAACACCATGAAGCTTAATAATTTCCTTCTGATACAGTTCTGCAAGCTGCTTAACCTTTGCTGTTTTTCGAACTGGTAGAAAATGAGCTGACTTGGTCAATTGATCAACGATGACCCAAATACTGTCGAAACCTCCACGAACAGTAGGCAATCCTGTCACGAAGTCCATAGTGATCTCCTGCCACTTGGAAGTGGGTACAGGAAGCGGCTGAAGAGTTCCACCAGGCCTTTGATGCTCGGCCTTGACTCTCTGACATGTTAGACAATGTTTCACATAAGTAGCCACGTCCCTTTTCATACCATTCCACCAATATTGGGTTCTGAGATCACGATACATCTTGTTGCCTCCTGGGTGAACAACATAAGCAGACTTGTGTGCCTCGTCGAGAATTCCACGCTTCAGATTCGTGGGAACACAAACTCGGGTCCCGAAGCGAAGCAATCCGGTACCATCGATCCTGAATTTGGTGTCAGGATCATTCAGCATTCTAGCTTTGATCTTCTGAATACCGGCATCTGAATCTTGCTCGTCTCGAATCTGTTGGACTAGATCGGGTTGGACTGTAAGGTTGGCAAGACGAGGATACGTTTCAAATCGAGTCCTCTTGTCCTCTAAAGAGATATCTGAAGACGTCCCCTCTAGGTGTACCACGTGAGCCCTCCGGCTCAATGCATCGGCGACTACGTTCGCCTTCCCAGGGTGATACTGAATGCGGCAGTCATAATCTTCCAAAAATTCCATCCACCGTCTCTGTCTCCTGTTGAGATCCTTCTGAGTGAACAAATACTTCAAACTCTGGTGGTCCGTAAAGATGTCAAAAGTGACACCATACAGATAATGACGCCATTTGCCCAAGGCAAATATCACCGCTGCAAGTTCCAAGTTGTGAATGGGATAGTTCTTTTCGACATCTTTTAGCTTTTTAGAAGCATAAGCAACGACTTTCCCATTTTGCATCAACACGCACCCTAAACCTTCCTTGGACGCGTCAGTATAAACCGCGTATCCCTCATGTCTGTCTGGAAGAACAAGTATAGGTGCAGTGGTCAATCTCTTCTTCAGCTCCTTGAAACTGGCCTCACACTTGTCGTCCCATTGAAAGGATATATCTTTACAAGTCAACTTCGTGAGTGGGGCCGCTAATGTGGAGAAATCCTTAACGAATCGCCTGTAGTAACCAGCCAATCCAAGGAAACTCCTAACTTCTGTTGGTGTCTTAGGCTGACTCCAACTCGTCACTGCCTCAATCTTTGATGGATCTACAGCAATCCCATTCCCGGAGATGATATGACCAAGGAATGAAACCTCGTTGATCCAAAATTCGCACTTGCTAAACTTGGCATATAGACTATGCTCTCGAAGCGTCTGTAGCACAATGCGAAGATGTTCGGCATGATCCTCGACCGTCTTGGAGAAAACCAGAATGTCGTCGATGAAGATAACCATAAACTTGTCGAGGTAAGGTCGGAAAATCCTGTGCATCATATCCATGAAAGCTGCAGGGGCATTCGTCAAACCAAACGGCATCACAACAAACTCGAAGTGGCCGTACCGAGTGTTAAACCCGGTCTTAGGTATATCCTGCTCTCGGATAAGAAGCTGATAGTATCCCTGTCGAAGATCCAACTTCGAATATACCTTTGAGCCCTGCAATAAGTCAAATAACTCCTCTATGTGGGGTAGAGGGTATTTGTTCTTCACTGTCATCCGGTTTAGCTCTCGGTAGTCGATGCACATTCTCAGCGTGCCATCCTTCTTCTTTACAAACAAAACCGGGGCACCCCAAGGAGAGATGCTCAGTCTTATGTAACCATTCTCAAGCAACTCTTCAAGTTGTATCTTGAGTTCCTTCAACTCGGCGGGAGCCATCCTGTACGGAGTCTTCGAATAAGGCTCCGATCCCGGGGCAAGATCGACTACGAACTCAATATCCCGATCAGGGGGTAGAGAGTTCAAACTCTCGGGAAAGACATCCGGGAAGTCCTTAATCACTTCCGTGTTCTCGAGCTTCCCTTGTTCCTTCGGTCGGTTAAGTAAGTAAGCGACGAAGGCCTGAGCTCCCTCTCGGATCAAACGAGAAGCCTCAACGAAAGAAATCTTCGGTGCCAAAACTGACTCCTCAAGACTACCCTTTACAATGGTTGCCTCGGTTCCAATCTGTATAGTCTTCCTGAAACAATCTACACTGACTCTGTGCTGATAAAGCCAGTCCATTCCAAGAATAATCCCATAACGCTGTAGTGGCAACTCAATCAAGTCGGCGGGATAAACACGATCTCCTATCTTCAAAGGACAACCCTTGAAGATCCTATCCGTAACGTATGAAGTCCCCAAAGGAGAACTGACTCGATACAAATAAGGCAGACTCTCCACGGGCATGCACAACTTAGCAGCAATATCAAGCGCAATAAATGAGTGTGCAGCACTCGGATCATATAATGCAGTAATAGGGATGTCATGAATATGCAGGGTACCTCCAATAACGTCGTGCAAATCGGGCTCAAGCTCCTCTCCTCCCAATGCAAAGACTCTAGGCTGTACTCTCGGCTGACCAGCAGCCTGATTCGCCTTCGGTGGCGTGGCGAGAGCTCTCTTGTTCGGACAAGAGTCTATCATGTGATCAGGGGATGCACAAAGTAGACACTGCAGAAGTCGGAGGTGTGGTTCGGTTTGTGGCAGTAGGAGCAGGTGATCGGTGCAATAGCAGTAATAGGAGCCCTCTCAATATATCTAGGCCTCTTGTCGCCCATAGAAGATCCAGAGCCAGCAGTGAAAGGCCTCTTGCCCTTCTGAGAAAAACCCCTAGGGGCGGCAGCAACAGGTACAGTGTAACGCCCCGTTATTTTTATAGCGCTTCGGTGAGTTTACCGACTAATTGCTCTTGTTTGCATTATCTGCAATTATGTGAATTATATGAATTAATGTGTGATTTTATATGTGAATAATATGAAGATTTCATAAGAAATTTCATATTAGAAATATTTTGCAATTTCCAACTTCGTATTGCTACCGAGGGCTAAAAATCGGTCGTTGTTGACTATAATATTGACTTATTTCGATAAGTCGACCCTTTAGCCCGGAATAGCAATTTTCTGTATTCTCGGACTGGTTCGGGAATTTACCAGTATAATTATATACTAATAGACCACAATTTTTGACTTTTCTAAATAATATCTATAAGTATAATAAATATCTTTATTTCTTTTATTATTTCATTTCTTTTAATTATATAATTATATCATATTTCTCTCCATTTTTCTACACTATTCCACAAGCAACACATTCTCTTCTCCTTCATCTCTCTCTCTCGGCCTTCACTCCCCTTCACCACCGCCATTGCCAACCACCTTGAAGCACCAAAAATCTTCATCATTTTGTTACAAAAAGTGTGCTACATCATCCAAAGAACAAACTTCTACTTGCTATTTATGCAATCAAGCTCTTATTTCTTCATTCTCTTCACTTCATTTCTTCAAGGTAAGGTTGTGATTCTCTCTAATCTTTATGTTTCAATGTCTCATATGTTGATGAAGTGAAGAAGTATGCTAGAATGGTTGATTGATGGGCTTAGTTTGGTGATTGATTACATGTAGCATCTTTTGTGAAATTTTCATTGAATTTGATCAATTTACAATGTTGGGTTAATGGTCTTAGATGCTTGAATGGTTAAGGAATTCATATTAGTTGATGATATTAAGCAATTAGGTGAAGTTTTATGGAGTTTGGGGTTGAAAAATGAAAGTTTGGCAAAATATGTAGGGGCTGATGAATAGTGATTTTTGAGCATTTGGCTTCATTTTTCGATTCTCTTAGCATCAAAAATCCTTAAATATAGTAGTTAAGAGATGCCGAAAGTTTCGGATTAATCGGAGTTGATTTGCTATGCATAGTATTTAACGAGGGGTGGTTTGTGTAATATTCACAAACCTTTGAATTTTAGTCCCCAAGCTTCCATATTACTTGAATGCTTAATTTAGCTTAATATCATGTGTATTTGATTGTATTTAAATGTGTTTGAATGAGTTTAATTGTGTTTAAATGCATTTATGCATAATATGTTATTTTGAGCATGAAATGCATTTCATAGCCGTGCGTCTTATTTGGTTGGTTTGTTGAGTCGTGTCTTACCTCGAGGCCTGTGTATTACAGGTGGGACCTCGCGGGGCTGATTCTGAGTTATTTGGCTATCCTTTTTGTTAAGCCTACAGGTGAGGATGTAAAATGTTTTTAACTGAAGCTTGAACAAATATTTGCGAAAACCCTATCCCTTTATATTTCAATTATATATTATCAATATTTGAAATAAAAAGGTTTTGATATAAAAATGATATATGTGTATCTTTTCTAAAATGGTTTTAAAATAGAGACAAGAGAACTATTTTGTTTTTAAAAGTAACATTTGGTCTCGGGACTTGCTCGTATGCCTCGAGTTATAAGCAACGTGTTGAGAAACCCTAGACGGTTAGATACCTTGTCTCGAACGACCCTTTTGGTCAATTAAAACATTTATAAAGCGAGATTATATTTCCTTTAACCCTATTGAGGACGCTCTTAGGGTATATTTGGGCCCCGGATTATACTAGAGGTGGAAACCCGGAGACATGCGTCTAGGGTGAAGCCCAGGGTATAATCCAGATTATATATATGGATGGAGACCCAGTGACGATCATCTAATATATAATCAAAGGGTATTACTCATTGCTAGTCGGAGGTAGTCTAGCTCGGGTAATACTTACACTGGCGCCATTAGTCGGTTATGGTGAAATCGTGGGTAGCTCCCTTGATAAGCCAAACAGTGTTATGGGATTTCATTATATTTGATATGTTTTGGGAGTTATAAGGAGATGGCCCGTTCTCGCCGGGAATAAAAATGTTTTCTAAAATGTTTTACTTTAATAATTAATTCACAAAGCTTTGATGGATTATAAAGAGAAAGTATCGGCACTAGATTCGTTTCTCTATTAATCAAAGCGTGGATTAATTAATATTTAATTCACAAAGCTTAGCTGAATTGTAAAAGAGCATATCGTCACTAGATTTGCTTTTATCAACCTAAGCGTGGATTAAATATATGTTTTTATTATGTATACTCCCCTCCTCACTGAGTTCGTTTGACTCACATCCCCCTTTTGGTTCATACTTCAGGTTAGCGGTCATGTACTGGCAGCAGCGTTGTAGGCTTGTACAGTCCTTGAAGTCGGTCTTATGTATTTACTTTTGTGGATCGAACTTCTGATGTTGGATTACATGAAAACTTGACATGTTATGCTGATGTTGGATACTTAATGAATTGATGTTATAACTTGTGATAGATAATGAACTTATAAATGTTTAATTTGGCCACGGATGGCAGTGTGAATATAAATATGATCTTTTGCTCATTGCTTCCGCTTGTTGGTGCTGTTGTTGTTGTTGTTGATGTTGGTACTGATGTTGGGAGTTGCTGTTGCCAGATTGTGGGAATCCTGTTGTCCGGGGCGAGTTTTCGAGTGGTGGTATTTAACTATCGTTCGGGAGCTCGTTTCGGTCCGGGGGTTGTGGCGTGGGTGACGTCACAACTTAAGGTGGTATCAGAGCCTAGGTTTGGTACTTAGGTTTTGACGTCGTGTTGAGTCTGTCTAGGTCGAACGGCTTTAGGACAATGTGCTTTTATATGCTTATGTTATGTGACCTATGTGGACATGATCATGTGGCTAACAAAACATGCATATTATTTAGTCTTTTGATACAGGAAATGGCACGCGGACGCAGAACCAGAGCTGCTCCTCCTTCTCCTCTCCAGGAAGATAACAACAACATTAATGCTCCTCCGGCTCCACAGCCCGAGCCTGTGCCGCCAATACAACAAAATCCCATTAATCCAGCTAGGTTATTCGAGGCGCTGCAGCAACTGTTTCAACAGGGCCTGAATGAGGATGTCCGAAGAGCTCTTCTGGGAGCTAAACTCCCCACCTATGAAGTCGCTGTCAGTACAGCGTTGGAGATTGAGTCCCAATTGCAGCAAATTAGGAAGGATTTCGCACCGAAGGCTGTAGCTCCAGCCCCTCGCAAATTTAAGAAGCCTTTTCCTCCTGCGGGTTCTTCATCTTCGAGTAAGAAGCAAAAGATCACAGGTCCTCAGACAGCCGAGCCTCAAATCAAGTGTTCTTACTGCAGCAAGCCAAAGCACACAGAAGCTAATTGCTGGAAGAAACAAGGATGGTGCACTCGATGTGGGCGCAAGGATCATCAAGTAGAGAACTGCCCGAGAAGGCCACCTCCACAGTTCCAGAAAGAGCCACAGAATGCGGGGAAAGGAAAGGTTGTGGCGCGGGCCTATGCCATGCAGGGAGATGGAGGAGACGCTGATCCGAATGCTGTGATACAAGGTACAATACATTTGCATGACATATCCATAATTGCATTATATGATTCGGGTGCAACACATTCTTTCATCGCTCCCGAATATGCATCTAAATTATCATCGTCTGTCGAGTCTTTACCGTATGTGCTTGAGGTCAATTCCCCGTTGGGAATTTCTTATTTGTGTAATCGAGTCTTCCGAGACTGTCCGTTGAGGATAGATGATCGCGATTATCCTGCTGATCTCATTGAGCTTCCGATGAGTCACTACGGGATAATATTGGGAATGGACTGGCTATATCGGCATCAAGCTTATATTGATTGTTTTGGGAAAAGGATTACTCTGGGAGCTGATAGCGAGATTTTGGGCAAAAGGTTTGACAAGATTCCTCGAGTATCTTACGTTAAAGCCGCCCGAATGATTCGCAAGGGATCTCCGGCCTTTGTTGCTTATCTACTAAACCGTTCGAAAGAGCAAGTTAAGCTTGAGGAGGTACCAGTAGTTGGAGAATTCCCTGATGTGGTTCCCGAGAGTTTGAATTCTTTGCCTCCGGAACGAGAGATAGAGTTTGTGATCGATCTAGCTCCGGGTGCCAAACCGTATTCGAAGACTCCTTAACGAATGGCTCCGGCAGGGTTGAAAGAATTGAAGATACAGTTGGATGGACTGTTGGAGAGTGGGTACATTCGAGCGCCTGTTCTTTTCGTGAAAAAGAAGGATGGGACGTTGAGGATGTGTATAGATTATCGCGAGCTGAATCGGATGACGATAAAGAACAAATATCCTCTACCTCACATGGAAGAGTTGTTTGATATTTTACAAGGGTCGAAAGTGTACTCCAAGTTAGATCTCCCACAGGGGTATTACCAGTTGAGAATCCGAGAATCAGACATTTCGAAGACTGGATTTAATACTCGATATGGGCATTTTGAGTTCGTAGTTATGCCTTTCGGGTTAACGAATGCCCCAGCTGCTTTCATGGATTTGATGCATCGTACTTTCCGGCCATATCTCGATAAGTTTGTGGTGATCTTCACTGATGATATCCTGGTTTTCTCAAAGACTAAGGAAGAACATGCCGAGCATCTTCACATTGTACTTAGAACTCTCCGAGAGCATCAGTTGTATGCTAAGTTCAGTAAATGCGAATTTTGGCTAGAAAAAGTTACCTTCCTTGGTCATGTGATATCAGGAGATGGAATCGAAGTTGATCCCTCAAAGATTGAGGCCGTAATAAAATGGGAGCAGCCGAAGACTCTAACTGAAGTCCGAAGTTTTCTAGGGTTAGCTGGCTATTATAGGCGGTTCGTTAAAGATTTTTCTAAGATAGCCGCACCGCTGACCAATTTAACTCGCAAGAACGTGCCTTTTAAGTGGGACGATAAATGCGAGGCAAGTTTCCAAGAGCTAAGGAAACGGTTGACTACTGCTCCGGTACTTGCACTACCTGAAGGCTCCGAAGGGTTTACGGTTTATACCGATGCATCGAAAGAAGGGTTAGGATGTGTTCTAATGCAAAACGGCAAAGTGATAGCTTATGCTTCGCGTAAGTTAAAAGATGCTGAGAAGAACTATCCTATCCACAATCTCGAGCTAGCTGCTATTATCTTTGCCCTGGGAAAATGGCGACATTATTTATACGACGTGACGTTCGATATTTTCACCGATCACCAGAGTTTGAAGTATTTACATACTCAGAAAGATCTTAACCGCAGGCAACGACGGTGGATGGAATTCCTTGAAGATTATGATTTCCGTATCCAATACCATCCAGGCAAAGCTAACGTAGTAGCCGATGCTTTAAGTAGACAAGCAAAGATAGCTAGCTTGGAAGGAACCTCTACAGGAGTGATGTCAGAAGCAGGGAGATGTCACTTAGTCTCTCAATCGCTGATTGCAAATCTTTTAGTCAGACCGGATTTGGTTCAGAGGCTTAAAGATGAGCAGAGTGCTGATGACTGGATTCAAAGACAGATCGTGAGGATGCAAGATGATCCGAACTCCTCATTTGCTTTCGATGATATGGGTCTTCTTCGTTTTAAGAACCGAATTTGCGTGCCGAAGAATCTGAAGACCAAAATCATGGAGGAAGCACATAAATCTGCTTATGCCGTCCATCCGGGAGTTAATAAGATGTACCGAGATCTCAAGACTCAATATTGGTGGCATGGAATGAAACGAGAAGTTGCTGATTTCGTGAGACGGTGTTTGACTTGTCAAAGAGTTAAAGCCGAACATCAGCAACCCGGTGGAACTCTACAGCCACTCTCTATTCCGGATTGGAAATGGGAAGATATTGCTATGGATTTCATGTCCGGATTACCAAGAGTTCGAGGCGGATATGATACGATTTGGGTGATTGTGGATCGTTTGACGAAATCCGCCCATTTCATTCCAATTCGAAAGACCACAAATGTCAAAAAGTTAGCTGAACTGTACATCGAGCAGATTGTAAAGCTACACGGAGTTCCGCAGAGTATCGTGTCCGATCGAGATCCCAAGTTTACTTCCAGACTTTGGCAAGAAATTCACAGAAACTTGGGAACGAACTTGAAATTTAGCACAGCTGCTCACCCGCAAACTGATGGTCAATCTGAAAGAACCATCAAGATTTTAGGCGACATGCTACGAGCGTGTGCTCTCGACTTCTCCACGAGTTGGGACAAGCAACTGCCGCTCATTGAATTCGCCTACAACAACAGCTACCAAGTAACAATTGGGATGCCCCCGTACGAAGCGCTTTACGGACGTAAATGCCGATCCCCTCTGTACTGGGAATTGGAAGATTGGCGAAGAACTAAGAATGGAGTTGAACGAGCTCTACCTCCGAAGACGATCCAGGAAACTCTTGAAAAGATTGCAATCATTCGACAGAGAATGAAAGCTGCCCAGGATCGCCAAAAGAGTTATGCTGATAAGAGACGCCGGGATTTGGAATTTGAAGAGGGAGACAAAGTGTTCCTTAAGGCGACGTTGAGGAAAGGTTTCGTTAGAGTGGGAAAAGGTGGGAAGCTCAGTCCGAGATATTTGGGACCCTATAAGGTTATTGAACGGATTGGGAAGACTGCCTACCACCTGAACCTGCCCTCGACTCTAACTGGGATTCACAACGTCTTCCATATTTCTCAATTGCGAAAATACTATCCCGACGAATCTCACATTCTCCGAGATGAAGAAGTCCAGGTAGAGCCTGACTTGACGATCGAGATTAAACCTGTTGAGATTCAGGATCGTAAGTTCAAGAAACTCCGCAACCGACAGATTCCCTTGGTTCGTGTGTTGTGGAGAAACCGAACCACCGAACAAGTAACTTGGGAGACAGAAGAGAAGATGCGAACTCATTATCCCGAGTTATTTGCGGAGTTGAATTAGAATCTGGGGACCAGATTCTCCGAAGGGGGGGATAGTGTAACGCCGCGTTATTTTTATAGCGCTTCGGTGAGTTTACCGACTAATTGCTCTTGTTTGCATTATCTGCAATTATGTGAATTATATGAATTAATGTGTGATTTTATATGTGAATAATATGAAGATTTCATAAGAAATTTCATAATAGAACTATTTTGCAATTTCCAACTTCGTATTGCTACCGAGGGTTAAAAATCGGTCGTTTTGACTGTAATATTGACTTATTTCGATAAGTCGACCCTTTAGCCCGGAATAGCAATTTTCTGTATTCTCGGACTGGTTCGGGAATTTACCAGTATAATTATATACTAATAGACCACAATTTTTTACTTTTCTAAATAATATCTATAAGTATAATAAATATCTTTATTTCTTTTATTATTTCATTTCTTTTAATTATATAATTATATCATATTTCTCTCCATTTTTCTACACTATTCCACAAGCAACACATTCGCTTCTCCTTCATATCTCTCTCTCGGCCTTCACTCCCCTTCACCACCGCCATTGCCAACCACCTTGAAGCACCAAAAATCTTCATCATTTTGTTACAAAAAGTGTGCTACATCATCCAAAGAACAAACTTCTACTTGCTATTTGTGCAATCAAGCTCTTATTTCTTCATTCTCTTCACTTCATTTCTTCAAGGTAAGGTTGTGATTCTCTCTAATCTTTATGTTTCAATGTCTCATATGTTGATGAAGTGAAGAAGTATGCTAGAATGGTTGATTGATGGGCTTAGTTTGGTGATTGATTACATGTAGCATCTTTTGTGAAATTTTCATTGAATTTGATCAATTTACAATGTTGGGTTAATGGTCTTAGATGCTTGAATGGTTAAGGAATTCATATTAGTTGATGATATTAAGCAATTAGGTGAAGTTTTATGGAGTTTGGGGTTGAAAAATGAAAGTTTGGCAAAATATGTAGGGGCTGATGAATAGTGATTTTTGAGCATTTGGCTTCATTTTTCGATTCTCTTAGCATCAAAAATCCTTAAATAATAGTAGTTAAGAGATGCCGAAAGTTTCGGATTAATCGGAGTTGATTTGCTATGCATAGTATTTAACGAGGGGTGGTTTGTGTAATATTCACAAACCTTTGAATTTTAGTCCCCAAGCTTCCATATTACTTGAATGCTTAATTTAGCTTAATATCATGTGTATTTGATTGTATTTAAATGTGTTTGAATGAGTTTAATTGTGTTTAAATGCATTTATGCATAATATGTTATTTTGAGCATGAAATGCATTTCATAGCCGTGCGTCTTATTTGGTTGGTTTGTTGAGTCGTGTCTTACCTCGAGGCCTGTGTATTACAGGTGGGACCTCACGGGGCTGATTCTGAGTTATTTGGCTATCCTTTTTGTTAAGCCTACAGGTGAGGATGTAAAATGTTTTTAACTGAAGCTTGAACAAATATTTGCGAAAACCCTATCCCTTTATATTTCAATTATATATTATCAATATTTGAAATAAAAAGGTTTTGATATAAAAATGATATATGTGTATCTTTTCTAAAATGGTTTTAAAATAGAGACAAGAGAACTATTTTGTTTTTAAAAGTAACATTTGGTCTCGGGACTTGCTCGTATGCCTCGAGTTATAAGCAACGTGTTGAGAAACCCTAGACGGTTACATACCTTGTCTCGAACGACCCTTTTGGTCAATTAAAACATTTATAAAGCGAGATTATATTTCCTTTAACCCTATTGAGGACGCTCTTAGGGTATATTTGGGCCCCGGATTATACTAGAGGTGGAAACCCGGAGACATGCGTCTAGGGTGAAGCCCAGGGTATAATCCATATTATATATATGGATGGAGACCCAGTGACGATCATCTAATATATAATCAAAGGGTATTACTCATTGCTAGTCGGAGGTAGTCTAGCTCGGGTAATACTTACACTGGCGCCATTAGTCGGTTATGGTGAAATCGTGGGTAGCTCCCTTGATAAGCCAAACAGTGTTATGGGATTTCATTATATTTGATATGTTTTGGGAGTTATAAGGAGATGGCCCGTTCTCGCCGGGAATAAAAATATTTTCTAAAATGTTTTACTTTAATAATTAATTCACAAAGCTTTGATGGATTATAAAGAGAAAGTATCGGCACTAGATTCGTTTCTCTATTAATCAAAGCGTGGATTAATTAATATTTAATTCACAAAGCTTAGCTGAATTGTAAAAGAGCATATCGTCACTAGATTTGCTTTTATCAACCTAAGCGTGGATTAAATATATGTTTTTATTATGTATACTCCCCTCCTCACTGAGTTCGTTTGACTCACATCCCCCTTTTGGTTCATGCTTCAGGTTAGCGGTCATGTACTGGCAGCAGCGTTGTAGGCTTGTACAGTCCTTGAAGTCGGTCTTATGTATTTACTTTTGTGGATCGAACTTATGATGTTGGATTACATGAAAACTTGACATGTTATGCTGATGTTGGATACTTAATGAATTGATGTTATAACTTGTGATAGATAATGAACTTATAAATGTTTAATTTGGCCACGGATGGCAGTGTGAATATAAATATGATCTTTTGCTCATTGCTTCCGCTTGTTGGTGCTGTTGTTGTTGTTGTTGATGTTGGTACTGATGTTGGGAGTTGCTGTTGCCAGATTGTGGAAATCCCGTTGTCCGGGGCGGGTTTTCGAGTGGTGGTATTTAACTATCGTTCGGGAGCTCGTTTCGGTCCGGGGGTTGTGGCGTGGGGGACGTCACATACAGGGGCCCTACGACGGAGCTCCCTATGATAGGACTCAATAGCCATAGCCCGGGTAACGGCCTCCTCATAAGTACGGAGGTCACTGCCAACTAACTCGGCCCTGATCTCATCATGAAGGCCCTCCTTGAACTTCCTGGCCATCCTCCTGTCGTCGTCTGCCATATGAGGAGCATAGACGATCAATCTGGTAAAGTTGGCCTCATACTGGCCCACGGTCGTACCTCCCTGAGTGAGGTTCATAAACTCCCTCTCTCTCTGATCACGGACAATCTCGGGCACATACTTCGCCCGGAACTCACGAAGAAACCTTCCCCAAGTGTGTGGGGTCTGTGCCGTGGTCCAACGCCTCTCAACGAAGCGCCACCAATCGAGGGCGGGTCCCCTCATCAGAAATACAGAGAGCTCAATCCTCTGCAAGTCTTCAATATCTAGAGCTCTGAACTTCTGCTCCAGTTCTGAAATCCAGGCCTCGGCCTTGATGTCGTCCGGCTCACCCTCGAAGACCGTAGGGCGATTGGACATAAATCGATCCATAGCTCGGGCAGTAACATCCCGAGGATTCGGTGGTGGTGGTTGTGGCGGCTGTGCTCCTGCTGAGCCTGCTGTACAATCAATCTAACAACATCATAGAAGGCATTAGGCGGTGGAAAGCCCTCTGGTGGTGGAGGTGGTTCTTGTCGGCCTCTAGGTCTAACCATTGTGCCTGAAAAGATAAGCTGAAATGCATGTGGGTTAATGATATGACCAATTAATCAAGTAACAATATCATATAAAAGCGCAAGCAGAGAATTAACACGAAACCTATAAGTATAGCCGTACGACTTAGACACGACACTTCTAGACAATAGAGGCTAAAGCTCTGATACCACTCCGGACTGTAGCGCCCCGCTCTACAGCCCTCGAACCTGCACGGATTCCCAAGCCGAGTACAGTGCCTCAACCCGAGAACCCATGCAAGGCTAACAATCCCGACACTTGGCAACAGTGAATTCCCAAAATAACAAGATCTAAATAAAGCAGAGTAAATATAGCGGAAGCAGTTAATTCATATTAGTATAAATGCCACTCCGGGGCCAATTAACTAATCAAAATATCAACAGCCCATTCAGGGCAACATCAAGTAAATAAAAGGTTACGGGGATCAAAATAACATTATCAACAATCCAGGTTAAAAAGAATATATAACGAGAGAATAAAAGACAACAAACGAGACTCGGCAAAACCAAAAAGCCTATCTATGCACTGTTGCCCATCCGACACATAAGACATGTCGGTCTCTCTCAAACCTGAGGCAAGAACCAATTAAAAGAGGGTGAGTCAAAAATACTCAGTGAAGATGTGAGAGTAAGTCGAGTCATGCTTCCGGGTTTTATAGAAAATGCATATGTGAAAATGAAGAAACCGGAATATGCTTCGACTTAGATATTCGATTAAAACAATAAAATCAATAACACTATAAAGCAATAAACACGATCCCAGCGAGAATGGGCCTGTTCCTCCTTATTTCTCCACGATTCATTATAAAAATTCTCCATCGCCGGTGTCAAGCCAAGGAGCAACCCGAAGCTCGACTATAGTGAATTTTAGGAAAATGGGCAACGAATGCAACATCCACCATCGCTCCCAACCGTGGCTATCATCTCCTGACGGGCCACGATTGACGCTTAATTTTGGGAGAAGCACCTCGGATTACACCCTGGACGCCCGTCCCTAGATGTAACCCTCCGGATACCTTCCTAGACCCATCTTGAAAATAACACGGATTTGCTCGCTTTGAAAAACACATTTGAATGCCAAACGACACTCTGGGCAAAGGTGACGACGAAGGGGTTAAATCCTAAGTCAAACCGTCACGTAAAATAAATAGTTTTCTTGCCCTTTTTGAAAACAAATCAATTTGGTTTAATAATGTATAATTTTAATATTAAATGATTTGAGGATAAAATATAAAAGTATAATCTCGAAATAATTAATACAATAATAAGGGATTAAGGGGTTTCGCAATTATATATATATATGTTCAAGCCCAGTTAAAAGATTTAAATCCTCACCTGGAATTCAAAAAAAGAGAAAGCCTAGCTGCTAGACTCACTGTCGCAGCCCCGGGCGCGGAGAGGAGAACCCTCACGACGGCACCCGTTGGACGCGCGGGTATAAGCGTCACCACCACTGAGCACAACCCTAAAGTTTGGCTTGAAACCACTTGCCAAAAGGTGATGCACCGCATAGTAGTTGTGCTTGGAAGATCACTTATAAACCCTTCACATTACTTATGATTTTCCTATGTGGGACAAATGCCCACATGGTACATATTTCTCAAGTTTTTGCGGTGTTACATTCACCCCTCCTTGAGAGCGTAATGTCCTCATTACGCCGTGACATAGGATCGTGGCTTCCTGCCAGTGGAGAAGCTGCCCACAACACGCCGAGCAGAGCCCCTTTAGCGGTGACTCACGACTCATGTCGTGTGTGGAACATGCATTCCCATAGCTGACGGTTGGCTCTGATACCATCTGTCGCAGCCCCGAGCGCGGAGAGGAGAACCCTCACGACGGCACCCGTTGGACGCGCGGGTATAAGCGTCACCACCATTGAGCACAACCCTAAAGTTTGGCTTGAAACCACTTGCCAAAAGGTGATGCACCGCATAGTAGTTGTGCTTGGAAGATCACTTATAAACCCTTCACATTACTTATGATTTTCCTATGTGGGACAAATGCCCACATGGTACATATTTCTCAAGTTTTATTGTAATGTCCCACATCGGTTTGGTAAGGAGAACGAAGCCCCTTTATAAGTGGGTTGAAACCTTACCTGGCATACGCGTTTTAAAACCTTGAGGGGGTACACTGGGCCATCGAGCCTAGTGGCTTTCCAAAAAGGACAATATATGCTTGCCGGGCTGACCTTGGGTTGTTACAAATGGTATCAGAGCCAGTGCCGGTAAGGCCGGTGTGCCAGCGAGGACGCTGGGCCCCAAGGGGGGTGGATTGTAATGTCCCACATCGGTTTGGTAAGGAGAACGAAGCCCCTTTATAAGTGGGTTGAAACCTTACCTGGCATACGCGTTTTAAAACCTTGAGGGGGTACACTGGGCCATCGAGCTTAGTAGCTTTCCAAAGAGGACAATATATGCTTGCCGGGCTGACCTTGGGCTGTTACACTCACTGGTCTCCAACGCCCGACTGATCTGGAGACAAGACAAGACCTATACAAATTAATAACGACTACAACAACAATAAAAGCGCAAATAAGCAATTATTGGACGAACGGCTAACCAAACATGTTCCCAATCATGCATATGCCAATTAATATATATAAAGAAGCTATCATGTAAATTTCACGCAATTCCGACAAGTTGTCAAAAATACACATAATTAGAATTATACTATTCATAGCCCGAACGAGGGCGAAATTAAATAAACATTCCAAAATATAAATCTACAAATTAAAAGGGTTCTATAGGTGAAAACGGTGTAATTTTTGGAGTCCGTATGCAAAAAGTCAACCAAAAATGTTGACCCGAAGACTCCATTGCCGAGAGCAAAAATTTGAAAAAGTTAGAAAAATCTCTAAGTGTTTCACACGGCCTAGTGCACGGTCTTGAACACGGTGTCAAGACCGTGCACGCACACACGGCCAAACACACGGGATAGGTGCACGGGCTCAAGCCCGTGCAAGCAAAATGAGCTGCACACGGGCTCCTGCACGGTCTTGCTCAAGACCGTGCGTTAGCCCGTGTGGTTTAACAGCACCAGCAGAAAGTTACGGGTTTTCAAAAATTCGAGCCAAAAATCATCAAAACTCATATTTATAACGCAAATCAACACTCACAAATTATAACAATCATTAATCATCATCTAATTCACATTTACATCCAATAAAATCACAAATTGATCAAGAAACGGGCTCGATCTAAGCATTTAACCTAAAAATCCCGATTTAATCAAATATTCTCAAAACCTCGAAAATCCGTAAAAGAAATTGGGGAAATTGGTACCTATAGAATGGTATCGAAGAAAGGATCGTTTAAAAACGATTGGCGCGAAATTCCACGGAGATTCGAGCTCGGCACGATCGATTAGGGCTTCGGGAGAAAATTCTCTTTTCTTCTTCTCTCTCTCTCTCGAATTTGAAATAAGGTTTTGAAATGAATCTTTGATACTTTTATCAAATATCGAAAAAATATCGAAAAAATATGAAGGGTTATTTTAGTAATTTTAGAAAATCCAATAAAATATACGTCAATCAAAATATCGATTAAATATTAAACAAACGCAATTTAGACAAGTAATTTAAATACGCAATTAATATTATCACATTGGGTCGTATACGAAAATAATATATAATAATTCACATATTACGAGAATTTAGGGTTAAGAAAGATAATTAACGCGGGAAAAATACTCACATTAATTCTCGGATTTCTGGGTCGTTACAAATTTTTACCGGCTTTATTTGTATGAAAACTTGGGGCGTTACAGTACCCAAAACACGATTTATGAACTAAACTAATCTGGAGGTTTTGATCTCGCTAATAATTTCTTTTGAGCAGTAGTTTGAGCTTAATTTCAAGTTATAATTTGTAGCGGGTGCCGCCAAACGGGCAGACGCACGCCCCGCACCGGATCCTGACCCGGAATCGAAAGTAATCCGACCCGAACCAAAACCCGGCGAACGGCAAACTGGACTCATTTACTACTAGGCGGGAGTTTCAAAACAGGGACAAACCAAAAGCGGAAGCAATATATAGACAAACATAAAATTCATAATGGTTGCGCAGTTAGGTAAAGCCCACCAAGGCTAGCAAATTCCCATAAATACGAATAAATGTTTACAACGGGTTCTACAATATTATTCCCGGCTATACATAAGTATAATCCTACATAACAAATATCAAGTCAACAAGAAACAAGAGTTTACATAAGACAAAAGCGTACTCGACCAACCACGACTCAATACTATGAAGCCCGCCTATAATCCTGAAACCAAAGGGTGAAACTAATGGGGTTAGTCAAACGACTAAGTGAGGGGGAAAAAGACAGTACAGAAGAATAAACGAAAGTAGATCACCAGTTTAAACAGAAAGAAAATAATAGAAGTAAAGTTTTTCGCAAACGATTGGTGAACTAGCTCAAAATGAAACAAAACAAAACGTATAACTCAGCGAGAAGAGTTCTGAACCACCAGTCAAATCATAAAAACAGAAACCCTCCTTATTCCTCAAGTTGTAATCAGGGAGCAACCCCTAACTACACAGATCATACATAAACAAGCTCAGGTACTCAAAGGGCTGCCACTCCGGCCTCACCCCGAGCTCCCAAAGGTGGAGGAAACCATAGAATTTCCGCCGTACACCCGACGTCTACCGACTTCGTCCTATCGTCCTTACTCCGGGCCCATCAGAACAGGTCAAACATATATATATACATAGCTCACTTTTCAAACGTTTTCTTGTGGTCAAAAGACCGTTCGAGGCAAGTCGTGTGCGAGGCTATAATGCCAAAGTTCGCTTTCGGAAAACAAAGATTTTTCCTGCCTCTTTCGTATACATTTCACAAACTTATACATAATACTTTTCATATTAAATCGTTTTCAAGATCATAAAAGTATAAGCTTAAATATCTACTATATATACAAATGGATGTAAAACAAATCATAAAACAAGGCTTATCGGGTAGTAGGGTTGGTATTATGTACGTATTATAGTATACTATAAGAAACTGAAAACCCCACTTGTTGGCTTGCCAAAAACGAGAGCAAAATGCGAGACCGGCACGCTACTCCACGGGAGTATCGTCTGCAAAAGACCAAGACACAACCAAATAAGACTAATGACGACGCACGGCTTATACGAAAGATTTAAAATGCATAGAAGCACGTAAACAATCATTCATATCACTTAGGTTCATATTGTAACAAAACATAGAAATTCATAGAATTCGATAAGCAAAACAAGTTAGAATGCAATAAAAGCTCATAAACATGCATAAAAGGCAATAAGGAAGCATGCATTCAAGTTTCGGAAGAAACGGACAATATTTGAAAAATAGCCAAAAAGGCCTAAACGAAAAACACGAGAAACGGGGCTCAAACGAAGTCGGAAAAATTCAAACTACCTAAAATATGTATTTCATGATTTATATAACCTATAGGTGAAATCCGATCTCAAATCGGAGGTCAAACGAAGAAAGTCAACTTTTTAATTGCTCCTTTGACCCACAATGCGGAGAGCAAGAAGTTGAAAATGGAGAAATTTTGGTTAAGGCATACACACGGTCTTGGGGACGGGCGGACGCACGGGCTTGAACGCGTGCTCAATCCGGTGCGCGAACACTTGCACTGGCCTGCGCACCGGCGTGCGCACGGCCGTGCATAAGGCCGTGCAAGGCAAAAATACGCGCACGGTCTTGGCGCATGGTCTCAAGACCATGCGTAAGGCCGTGCGGATTATCAGAACAGCAGAATCGCGAGGGGTTCTCGGAAATGAGCCAAAAATCAACATTTAAATCATATAAATCATGCAAACCTCAACTAAGACTTACATTTAATGATCTACAACATCTAATCTACCTATAGGACCAAGAACCACATAAATCCATCCACAAAATCATTCAAAATCACATTTTTCATATATTATTCAACTATTCACAAAATCCTATAAATCACAACCTAGGAAGCATTAAACACGAAGGACGTGAAAAGCTTACATGAAGAATAGATCGTGAGGAGTTCGTAAAGTTTCACGGATCGAGATTCGGTCGGAAATCGAAGTCGGAATGAGCAATCCAAGCTTCCTCTCCTTTTCTCTTCTTTTTCTCTTTTTCTTTCTTCTTCTCTTTTCTTTTCTAACGTGAAGTGAGGTTTGAGGGAGAGAGAGAGTTGGTCAAGTCAACTTTGACTTGACTTCGAAATGAGGGGCAAAACCGTAATTACTCCGAACTTACTAAAATTAGCAGGTTGTCGGAATTAAACAATATTACAGTCAAAACACGTACAATTGAACACACGTTGACATGCAATGGTTTAAAAACCGAAATTCACTCATTTATGAAATTGTTAAACATTTACATACTAACTATCAAATAAAATAATTAAATCGTGCAAAATAACGATTTGGACGTACCGGATAATAATTCGGATTTTCGGGGCGTTACAATCACCCCTCTTTATGAGAATCTGTCCCCAGATTCTTCTCGTCCGCTACAAATAACGCGGGGTAAAACTTGCGCATCTTCTCTTCGGTTTCCCACGTAGCTTCTTCAACCGACTGACTCTTCCAAAGCACTTTGACCATGGGAATCTCTCTGTTACGCAGTGCTTGAGTCTTCTTGTCTAAAATTTTCACCGGCTGTGAAACAAAGGTCAAGTCCGGCTCTATCTCAACATCTTCGATAGGAAGAACGTGTGAATCACTCGGGTGATACTTCCGGAGCTGTGAAACGACCCGAAAATCCGATTTATAATTCGGAATATTTGAATCGAGTAATTGCGCAAATTATTATTTTAATTTGATATTTATTCTAAGATATTAGGATAATTTCGTAAATGAGTGAATTTTATATTTAAATCACGAATTGTCAATGTGCGTTTAATTATGTGAATTTTAACAAAATTACGTATTATTTGGACAACGTGAGTTTTCAAACTTATTTTACAAAATTCGAATTTACCCCTTCGATTTTAAACCTAGTCAACTTAATTGACTAAGTCAATCTCTCTCACTTCACATTCTCGTTCAAACATCAGCAAGAAATGAGAGAAAAGAAAAGAGAAGGAAAAAGAGAAAGAGAAGGAAGAGATTTCAATCGATCGTCCCGACTTCGTTTCCCGACGGATTTTTGAATCGTTTACGCCTACGAATTCCTCGCGATCTTTTCTACGAGTAAGCTTCTAACAATTCTCTCATTTAATGTCTTCTATACTTTGTTTTTCTCGTTGTCACGACCCCCGGGCTCAGAGAGGAGAACCCCCTCGCGGGCCCATTGGACGCGCGGGTATAAGCTTCGAATCCACAGTGCACAACCCTAAAGTTTGGCTTGGAAAGCACTTGCCAAAAGGGATTAATCCATATTGGTTGTACATGGGTTCTAACTTATAAACCCTTTCAATATCAACTGATCTTCCGATGTGGGACGGAAATCAAACTTCTCAAATTTGGGGCGCTACAATTCGCCCCTCCTTCAGAGCGTAATGTCCTCATTACGCCGCGACATAGGCCCATTGCTCCCCGCTAGTGGAGAATGTGGAGCGCGGCTCCCCACACACGCGGAGCCCCTTTTAGAGGTGACACTAACGTGCGTGGAACATGCATTCCCACGACTGACGGTTGGCTCTGATACCATTTGTCACGACCCCCGGGCGCGGAGAAGAGAACCCTCACTACGGCGCCCGTTGGACGCGCGGGTATAAGCTTCGAATCCACTGTGTACAACCCTAAAGTTTGGCTTTAGGAAGCACTTGCCAAAAGGGATTAATCCATATTGGTTGTACATGGGTTCTAACTTATAAACCCTTTCAATATCAACTGATCTTCCGATGTGGGACGGAAATCAAGCTTCTCAAATTTGGGGCGCTACACTCGTTTTTGTGAATAGTTGTATAATTTAGGTTTTATTCGATTTTGATAGTATTTGTGGATGAAATTTCGTGTTTATCGTTTCTATGTGTAGATTATATGTTGTAGATGATTATATGTGAAAATCAGGGATTAATTCGCATGTTTAATTAGTTAAATGTTGATTTATGATAGATTTTCGCGTATTGGGTTTGATGTTCTGCATGTTCTGCTCAAATTTTACGCACACGGGCCATGCACACGGGGTGTGGCAAGCCCGTGTGGGTGTACACGGCCTCTTGCACGGCCGTGCAAGAGACTGTGCGTGTTTGGGATGGTGCACGGGCTGTGCACACGGCCTTGAGGCCGTGTGCATGAGGCCGTGTGTGTTCGTCCGATTGTGCACGGCCTCGGCACACGGTCGTGCACAAGGCCGTGTGGCCTGGTCGAACAGTGCCCTGACCTTCTGTAAGTCAGGGCACATTTTACACTACGGGTCCCTCCGAGACTCGTCTTTTCCGAATTCTTTCTTCAGTCGTGTATTCGATATATATGAAATAGATGTGAATTGCATGTTTTACAAATTTATAACATGTTCGGGTCTACGAATAGTGCGTTTTAAGTTTTCGTTAAATTTTCTAACTTTTGCATGTGAAGTCCGATTTTCCCGAAGTTCGAATGCATACTCCTTTATGATAATTTAAGCATGTCCGTAAAGTTTCGTTGCATTTGGATTTGATTTGCATTTTTAAATGCATGAATTACTTTGTTTTCGTTTGAGAATTTGAACTTAAGTGCCTTGTTTGATTGTGTAACATGCTTCTATGTGTTTTAATATTTTCATATAAGCCGTGCGTCGTCCTTAGTCTTATTTGATTGTGTCCTGATATTTTTGCAGACGATACTCTCATGGAGTAGCGCCGGTTCTTGCTTTTTTGCTCTTATTTTGCATAGCCAGGTGAGGCTTTCCTTTTCTGATTCCAGTACTATTATGTATATATATAAATAAGCCCCTCCCGATATAAGCCTTGGTTACATTTTGTTTTCACACCGTTTCTATATATATACTTAGTAGATATTTATGCTTATTATGTTCATTGATTTATCGAAAATGATTTGATATGAAAAAGTACTACGTATAGTCTTTGAAATGTTTACGAAAGAGACATGTAAAACCTTTTGTTTTCTAAGGCGAACTTTGGCCTTCGGCCTCGCATATGACATGTCTCGAACGGTCTTTTGGCCAACCCGAAATGATTTGAAAAGCGAGTTATGTTATGTATGTGTGTATGTTTGGGCCCGGAGTAAGAGCGATAGGACGAAGTCGGTAGACGTTGGGTCTACGGCGTAAATCCTATGGTTTCCTCCATTTGGGAGCTCGAGGTGAGGCCGGAGTGGCAGCCCTTTGAGTACCTGAGTTATTACCGTATGTTATGAGTAGTTCGGGTTTGCAGTCCGGCTACATTGGAGGAATAAGGGAGGTTTCCGATTTTACGTTTTGGAAATTGGAGTTAAGGGCTCGACTCGCCGAGTCATATGATAAGTTATGTTTTATGTTAAATCACCACCCGATTACGAAAACCTTTCTTTTATGTTGGTTTCTTTTAATTATAAAATTGGTGATTTATTTTCCGTTATATTATATACATTATTATTCCCTCCTCACTTAGTCGTTTGACTAACCCCCTCTGTTTTCACCCTTATATTGGTTTCAGGTTACTAGGCGGGATTCGTCGTCGTCGTAGTCGTTGTCGTTAAGTTGTATTTATTTCGCTCATGTATATCTCTTTTCCCCGTTTAGATATTAATTAAGATTCATGATATTAGGAATTATTATTTAGGTGGTATTCGGGATATTGTATCGAACCCGTTTATTAATTATGTAATTGAATTTCGTTAGCCTTGGTGGGCTTTAATACTTGTGCATTTATTTATGTTTTAATGTTTGGTTTATTTTGCTTCCGCACTTCTGTTTTTTTTTCGTTGTTTTGAAAACCCCGCCTAGTGATTGAGTAAATGCTTGCCGTTCGCCGGGTTTCGATTCGGGTCGGATCCCATTTCGGCTCCGGGTCGGGGCTCGGTGCGGGGTGTGCGTTACCCGTTTGGGGCGCCTGCTACAGTTGGTATCAGAGCGTTCTTGGTCCAATGGCCTAAGCTCTGAATCGTCGTGTTTTGTTTGTTTGTCGGTTTTTGTGTGCCGGTGTAACTTAGGGAATTGCACTCACCAGTGTTCAAGAACGCTTAGAGTTTGAATTGTGACGGATCTTTGTTGGATGATCAACAACAAAAGATCTTTTACAATAAAAACACTGGGATGGACTTGGATATAGGTGGATGTGAAACTCAAGGTTGTACTTGCCATACCTGGTTGTCTGTCGTGTCCGGTTGTGTCTAGGTCGTACGGCTTAGGAATTCTGTGGAATTGTACAAATGTGCTAAGTGCTTATGTGAAATCTATTTGAACATTACTTGCCTATGTGTTTACAGCTTTGCATGCCCACTTACCTGTCATGTATAACTGTTAATGGCTTTACAGGATGTCTCCACGTCGTTGTCCCTGTGGACAGCCCTCGTCATCTTCATTGACACCTCAGACCGATCCACCGATTCTAGCCAAAATTTTGGAAAAATTAAGACAGTTCATCGCTCATGCCCCTAAAGGAAATGCTGAGCAAGAAGCATGGGCTCAATTTCTCAGATTCGAACCACCACAATTTGAAGGTGCCCCGGATGACACTATTGCCGAGGCATGGATATCAGCACTAGAAAAGATTTATAGGATTATGGAATATCCGGACCCTCTAAGAGTCGAATTTGCTATATATCTGATAATTGGAGCTGCACAGGATTGGTGGAAACAGATTGAGCAAAGATGGAAATGCGAGCATGTAGTCCCGACTTGGAATCAATTCTTGACAGAGGTCCGGGCTGAATACATTCAGGGGATTGTTCGACAGCAGCACGAAAGTAAATTTCAGGCCCCCGTTCAGCCTATTCCTCCCTAACCTCTGGGATATCCACGACCCGTATGTGGATTCAGTAAGGGCTCGCATTTAGAGACTAAATGTTGGAGGAAGAATGGGCTGTGCTTCGGATGTGGTAGTCCCGATCACAGATTGAATGTATGCCCGAAGAAGAGACCAGTACCGCAGGGAATAGCTCAGCCTCAGACCTACGCTAGTATTGACGCCTTGGAAGGCGATACTGAGGATGCACATCCAGCGAGTTCTACAAGGTCATTTACACATTCAGGGTCCTCATCCGGAAAGAAAACCTTCCCGGTATCTTCATCGAAGCAGAATGTACCTCCTCAACCGCAGGGAACGCCAGTATGTGGCTTTTGCCAAAGAGACCATCAAGAGTCCGAATGTCGAAAGAAGCATGGACGTTGCTTCTCATGTGGAAGTCCGTCTCATCTCCGTACAAATTGCACGAGAAAGAGAATGTCGAGACGAGCCAAGAGGACGAAGCTTGATTTCGTATGAACGATCCAGGTATATTGCATTGTCATGACATTCATCCTAAATTTATTTAATTTCATATTATGTGGAATTTTAAAAATTATGTGAGTTAGACGTATAATTATTGTTATGTGAAAATATTATATATGTGATTTCGGTGTTATATACTCGTGTTTGAATTTTTGTGAAGTTTGTGTGTTTTAAAACACATGAACTGCCCCTGCATGCCTTGCACGGTCTCGCCACACGCCGTGACGAGACCCTGTGCACCTTTTCACACGGCCTCGTCGCACCCGGTGCGAGAGACCGTGCGCATGAATACACACGGGCTCGTCACACGCCGTGACGAGAGCCCGTGCGTGTTTCATCCTCACGGGGTCGTAACACGCCGTGACGACACCCCGTGCGTGTTTCCTACACAGCCTCGTCACACGCCGTGACGAGATGCCATGCACATTTCTTCCAGGTTTTAAATTGGTCAGTAGCTTCTCATTTTCGCGCAACCCTCATTTTTTTCTCCTTTCTCACGCGAGAATTTCCCTTATTTTTCCCCCAAATTCCTACCAACTTTGAGTTCGATTAATTCTCGATCTACCCGATGGATCTTCGTGAGGTTTTCAAGGTGTGTTGTCTGCAGCAAGTTCTTGGTATTGTTGAAATTTGGGCTCGATCCGCTATACCGATCTCATACTATCTTCGCCCGAAGTAGCGCACGCCAAGTGTTCGGTAAAAGTCTCAAGTGAAAAATTACAACTTATCTCCTTCAACCCACATCAATTTAAACTCTACTATGGAAGGTGATCGTGAAACCCGTAGCGGACGTCGGGCAAGGGAATTACCCGACATAGCGGCACCGGAAGGTTACCAAGTGAATTTGGGTAATGAAGACGATCAAGATGTCTTCAACCGGTTAATGGAACGACCGGTTAGAGCTACGCAATTTCTCGACATGGAAGCTATGTTCCAATTGGGCCTAGGCGAAGGCATCTCTCGTTACATCGACAACATTGGGTAGGCTAATTTTGGAGTATCCAAAGGCCATCCTATCGTCGACTCACTTGTGAATTTTTAAGCTCTCTTAAGGGCGCAGCATTTCCGGACGACATCGAGATGCCGATTGGAATCCACTTCCGAGCGTTCAACCGAGATTATACGCTTTCATACCGGCAGTTGTCCGAGTATTTTCAGTTGGATGTTACAGCACCTAGGAGACGTGCCGACGGATGGAATCAAGCCGAGGCTTGGAGACGTATCTCTACCTCCACCAAAATATTTAACTCCGGCGTATCCAAAGCCACGACGCTCATCACCACTCAATTGAGAATTTTGCATAGAGCCGTTTCACGATCGGTTCTAGCCAGAGGGGACAGTCCGGGTGCGGTGAACACCGAGGATTGTCTCATACTCGATCATATGGTGCGAGGGGTAAGGTTCAACCCCATCTCGTACATGATGGACCATATGATGTATATCTCCACTCGGTCGAGAGGAGAAATTCGAGTGGGCTCCTACATCACCGCCATTCTGGAGTGTGCCCAAGTGGAAGGGCTCGATACCCAGGTTCCTGTTGGAGGTTCGACCTCGATTAGCTATGGCACTTGTAACAACCCGAAAATCCGATTTTCAATTCGGTATATTTTAATCGAGTAATTATGCAATTTATTATTTTTAATTTGATGTTTATTCTAAGATTTTAGATAATTTCGTAAATGAGTGAATTTAGATATTTAAATCACGAATTGTCAATGTGCGTTTAATTATGTGAATTTTAACTGTAATTACGTATTATTTGGACAACGTGAGTTTTTAAACTTATTTTGCGATATTACTAAAATGCCCCTTCGACTTTTAAACCTAGTCAACTTAATTGACTAAGTCACTCTCTCTCATCCCACTCTCGTTCAACAACCAGCAAGAAATAAAGAGAGAAAAGAAAAGAGAAGGAAAAAGAGAAAGAGAAGGAAGTTCAATCGATCGTCCCGACTTCGTTTCCCGACGGATTTTCGAATCGTTTACGCCTACGAATTCCTCGCGATCTTTTCTACGAACGATACTCCCGTGGAGTAGCACCGGTTCTAGCTTTTTGCTCTTATTTTGCATAGCAGCTAGGTGAGGCTTTCCGTTTCTGTTTCCAGTATTATTACGTATATATATAAATTAGCCTCTCCTGATATAAGCCGCGTTTATGTTTTGTTTTCACACCGTTTCTATATATATACTTAGTAGATATTTATGCTTATTATGTTCATTTGATTTATCGAAAATGATTTGATATGAAAAAGTACTATGTATAGTCTTCGAAATGTTTACGAAAGAGACATGTAAAATCTTTTGTTTTCTAAGGCGAACTTTGGCCTTCGGCCTCGCATGTGTCATGTCTCGAACGGTCTTTTGGCCAACCCGAAATGTTTTGAAAAGCGAGTTATGAAATGTATGCATGTTCGTTTGGGCCCGGAGTAAGAGCGATAGGACGAAGTCGGTAGACGTCGGGTCTACGGCTTAAATCCTATGGTTTCCTCCATTTGGGAGCTCGGGGTGAGGCCGGAGTGGCAGCCCTTTGAGTACCTGAGTTATTCTAGTATGTTACGAGTAGTTCGGGTTTGTAGTCCGGCTACATTGGAGGAATAAGGGAGGTTTCCGGTTTTATGTTTTGGATATTGGAGTTCAGGGCTCGACTCGCCGAGTCATATGATAAGTTATGTTTTATGTTAAATCACCACCCGATTACGAAAACCTTTCTTTTATGTTGATTTCTTTTAAGTTTAAAATTGGTGATTTATTTCCCGTTTTATTATATACATTATTATTCCCTCCTCACTTAGTCGTTTGACTAACCCTCTCTGTCTCACCCTATATTGGTTTCAGGATACTAGGCGGGATTCGTCGTCGTCGTCGTAGAGTTGTATTTATTTTCTCATGTATATTCCTTTTCCGTATGATATGAATTATGTTTTAGGATATTAGGATTTTATTTAATTAGTATTCGGGATTATGTATTTATTGAGCCCGTTATTATATTTATCGGGATACTATATCGAACCCGTTTGATATTATGTAATTGAATTTCGTTAGCCTTGGTGGGCTTTAATAATTGTGTATTTATTATGTTCTATTGCTTTGATTATTTATATTGCTTCCGTGTCTCTGTCTTTTCGTTGTTTTTGAAACCCCGCCTAGTGATTGAGTAAATGCTTGCCGTTCGCCGGGTTTCGATTCGGGTCGGATCCCATTTCGGTTCCGGGTCGGGGCTCGGTGCGGGGCGTGCGTTACCCGTTTGGGGCGCCCGCTACAGCACTCTAGCCCAAATGGCGATCTGCACGAAGGGTCCGAGGTGGAACGACCCGTATATTCTGGTAGATGGACTACCCTTGTGGGAAGCTGACCAAGAGGACGCTCCCGAAGAAGGACCCTCGAACCCAGAGGTCCGAGAGCAGGCTCAGCATATCTACTCACAGCTGATGAGACAGGATGCTTCTATACCTGAGTCTTCACATGGCAGAAGAAGCACTCAGCACCAGGAGTCGATAGACCTGCAACAATTTTATTCGGAGTTCACTGACTACCGACGTGTGACTGATGAGAGATTTGCCCAGCAGGAGAGGCAGATCAATGAGGGCTTTGCAGCTCAGTGTGTTCACATTGATAGTCAGTACACAGCCTTGCAGGCAGAGCTTCAGAGATCTATCTCGGAGATGCAAAGGTCACTATCAGAGCAGCTGGATCAGTATTTCCGTCGTGCTCCCGACGAGTCTTGAGCTATCTATTTTTATTTTTATTTTCTTCTTTCCCGCTAGTTTGTTTAGGATTTGATGTAATTTTATATTTTGTATGTATGTCTCTTAATTTTATTTGGAATATTAAGTGTTTATTATTGAATGATGTTTTATTATGTGAATTAATTGCATTTGAATGTTCGATTTAATTCGAGTTATTAGAATCTCTATTATGCTCCTCTTAACTAACTCCGAGACCGGAAGAGAATCTGAGGACAGATTCTTCTGAAGAGGGGAGTATTGTAACGACCCGAAAATCCGATTTATAATTCGGAATATTTGAATCGAGTAATTGCGCAAATTATTATTTTAATTTGATATTTATTCTAAGATATTAGGATAATTTCGTAAATGAGTGAATTTTATATTTAAATCACGAATTGTCAATGTGCGTTTAATTATGTGAATTTTAACTGTAATTACGTATTATTTGGACAACGTGAGTTTTCAAACTTATTTTACAAAATTATGAATTTACCCCTTCGATTTTAAACCTAGTCAACTTAATTGACTAAGTCAATCTCTCTCACCTCACATTCTCGTTCAAACACCAGCAAGAAAGGAGAGAAAAGAAAAGAGAAGGAAGAGATTTCAATCGATCGTCCCGACTTCGTTTCCCGACGGATTTTTGAATCGTTTGCGCCTACGAATTCCTCGCGATCTTTTCTACGAGTAAGCTTCTAACAATTCTCTCGTTTAATATCTTCTATACTTCGTTTTTCTCGTTTTTGTGAATAGTTGTATAATTTAGGTTTTATTCGATTTTAATAGTATTTGTGGATGGAATTTCGTGTTTATCGTTTCTATGTGTAGATTATATGTTGTAGATGATTATATGTGAAAATCAGGGATTAATTCGCATGTTTAATTAGTTAATGTTGATTTATGATAGATTTTTGCGTATTGGGTTTGATGTTCTGCATGTTCTGCTCAATTTTTACGCACACGGGCCATGCACACGGGGTGTGGCAAGCCCGTGTGGGTGTGCACGGCCTCTTGCACGGCCGTGCAAGAGACCGTGCGTGTTTGGGATGGTGTGTAACGCCCCGCTATTTTTATAACGCTTTGGTAAGTTTACCGACTAATTGCTCTTGTGTGCATTGTTTGCAATTATGTGAATTATATGAATTAATGGGTGATTCTATATGTGAATAATATGAAGACTTCATATTAAGAATCTTTATATTTGAATTACCCTACACTATGTTTATACTTGAAGTGTTGTATTTGAAATTTTATGAAAATTGTGTCATTATATTTGAATCACATGATATTATATTTGAAATATATGCAATATATATATACAAACATATACAAATATATATGTATATATATATATAAATATCTATATAAATTGCTAGCTAATTTTGACTTTTCAAAATAACTTATATTTATTTAATTACCTCATTTCTCTCTCAAACTTTCTACACTATTCTCAAGCAACATTCTCTTCTTCTTCCTCTCATCTCTCGGCCCTCACTCCACCAGTCACCACCGCCACTTTCAACCACCATCAAAGCACCAAAAATCATCCTTTTTCTTGCTACAAAAAGTTGCTCTATCATCCAAGGAACAAACCTCTACTTTCTATTTGTGCAAACAAGCTCTCTACATCTCCTTTCTCCTCCATTTTCTCCTTCAAGGTAAGGTTGTAAATCTCTCTAATCTTTAAGTTTCAATGTCTCATATGTTGATGAAGTGAAGAAGCATGCTAGAATGAATGATTGATGAGCTTAGTTTGGTGATTGATTACATGTAGCATTACTTGTGATTTTTTTCCATTGAATTTGATCAATGTGCAATGTTGAGCTAATGGTCTTAGATGCTTGAATGGATTGGTAATTCATGTTAGTTCATGATATTAAGCAAATTGGTGAAGTTTTGTGGAGTTTGGGATTGAAAAATGAAAGTTTGGCAAAAATAGGTAGGGGCTGATGAATAGTGATTTTTGAGCATTTGGCTTCATTTTTCGATTCTTTTGGCATCAAAAATCCTTAAATATAGTAGCTAAGTGATGCCGGAAATTTCGGATTAATCGGAGTTGATTTGCTATGCAAAGTATTAAACGAGGGGTGGTTTGTGTAATATTTACAAACCTTTGAATTTTGGTTTCCAAGCTTCCATATTACTTGAATGCTTAGTTTAGCTTCATATCATGTATGTTTGATTGTGTTTGAATGCATTTGAATGAGTTTAATTGTGTTTAAATGCATTTATACATAATATGTTATTTTGAGCATAAAATGCATTTCATAGCCGTGCGTCGTATTTGGTTGTTTTATTGAGTCGTGTCTCACCTCGAGGCCCTGTGTATTACAGGTAGGACCTCGCGGGACTGATCTCGGGTCGTTGGAAACCCTTTTTGTAAAGCCTACAGGTGAGGATGAAAAATGTTTTTAACTGAAGCTTGAACAAATATTTGCGAAAACCATATCCCTTATATTTCAATTATATGTTATCAATATTTGAAATAAAAAGGATTTGATATAAAATGATATATAAGTATCTTTTCTAAAATGGTTTTAAAATAGAGACAAGAGAACTATTTTGTTTTTAAAAGTAACATTTGGTCTCGGGACTTGCGCGTATGCCTCGAGTTATTCGGCAATGTGTCGAGAAACCCTAGACGGTTACATACCTTGTCTCGAACGACCCTTTTGGTCAATCAAAACAATTATAAAGCGAGACTATATTTCCTTTAACCCTATTGAGGACGCTCTTAGGGTATATTTGGGCCCCGGATTATACTAGAGGTGGAACCCGGAGACGTGCGTCTAGGGGGAAGCCCATGGTATAATCCAGATTATATATATGGATGGAGACCCAGTGACGATCATCCAATATATATAATCCAGATTATATATAGATGGAGACCCAATGACGATCATCTAATATATAATCAATGGGTGTTACTTGTAACTAGTCGGAGGTAGTCTAGTGCAAGTAATACTTGCACCGGCGCCATTAGTCGGGTATGGTGAAATCGAGGGTAGCTCCCTCGATAAGCCAAATGGTATTGAGGAGGAATTTCATTATATTTGATATGTTTTTGGGAGTTATAAGGAGATGGCCCGTTCTCGCCGGGCATAAAATGTTTTCTAAAATGTTTTACTTTAATATTTAATTCACAAAGCTTTGATGAATTATAAAGGGAAAGTATCGGCACTAGATTCGTTTCTCTATTAACCAAAGCGTGAATTAAATATGTTTTATGTTTTAATTATTATATATATTCCCCTCCTCACTGAGTTCGTTTGACTCACATCCCGTTTTGGTTCATGCTTCAGGTTAGCGGTCAGGTACTGGCAGCAGCGTTGTAGGCTTGTACAGTCCTTGAAGTCGGTCTTATGTATTTACTTTTGTGGATCGAACTTATGATGTTGAATTACATGAAAACTTGAAATGTTATGCTGATGTAGAATACTTGATGAATTGATGTTATAACTTGTGATAGATAATGGACTTATAAATGTTTATTTTGGCCACGGATGGCAGTGTGAGTATAAATATGATCTTTTGCTCGTTGCTTCCGCTTGTTGGTGCTGTTGTTGTTGTTGTTGATGTTGGTACTGTTGATGGGGAGATGCTGTTGCCAGATTGTGGGAATCCCGTTGTCCGGGGCGGGTTTTCGAGTGGTGGTATTTAACTATCGCTCGGGAGCTCATTTCGGTCCGGGGGTTGTGGCGTGGGGGACGTCACAGCTTAAGGTGGTATCAGAGCCTAGGTTTGGTACTTAGGCTTTGACGTTGTGTCGAGTTTGTCTAGGTCGAACGGCTTTAGGACAATGTGCTTTTATATGTCTATGTTATGTGACTTGTGTGGACATGATCATGTGGCTAACGAAACATGCATATTATTTAGTCTTTTGATACAGGAAAATGGTTCACACTCGTGGTAGACCGAGAACCAGAGCTGCTCCTCCTTCTCCTCCCCAGGAAGACAACAACATTAATGATCCTCCGGCTCCCCAACCCGAGCAGGTACCACCGGCACAGCATAATCCATTCAATCTGGCAGTATTTATAGAGGCAATGCAGCAGATCTTTAGACAGGGTTTAGCTCCGACTCAGCCAACAGCCGCCCAGAGGAGACAGATAGAAGCTAAAGAGTTTGATCGGTTTCTTAGCCTAAATCCTCCTCGTTTTGAGGGAGCCCCCGATGATTTAAAGGCTACGGAGTGGATCGCAGATTTAGAACCTATCTTCCGGGTCATTGAATGTGAGGACGCTAGAAAGGTCGGGTATACTGTTTTCCTTCTTAAGGGTCCGGCACGGGATTGGTGGAGATTGACTGAAGCTAGATGGAGAGCTGATCAGATAGAGCCGACTTGGGCTAACTTCCTCTCGGCCTTCCGAAGCAAATACATTCCCCTGGTTGTACAGGATAAACAAGAAGCGGAATTTCGAGCCCTAAAACAGGGGAATCTCACTGTTGATCAATACGAGGCCATGTTCTCCCGCCTCATTGTCTACTGTCCTTCCATCCTCACCGACGAAAGAAGGAAGGTGAATCAGTTTATTCAGGATCTGAATGAGGAGATTTGAAGGGCACTTTTGGGAGCTCATCTCCCTACATACGAGGTTGCTGTCACCACTGCATTGGAGATTGAGTCTCAATTGCAGCAAATTAAAAAGGACTTTGCACCGAAGGATATAGCTCCACCACCTCGCAAATTCAAGAGGTCTTTTCCTCCTGCGGGTTCTTCATCCTCGAGCAAGAAGCAAAAGACCGCAAGTTCACAGATAGCCGAGCCTCCGATCAAGTGTTCTTCGCCTTTTGTTTTCTAAGGCGAACTTTGGCCTTCGGCCTCGCATATGACATGTCTCGAACGGTCTTTTGGCCAACCCGAAATGATTTGAAAAGCGAGTTATGTTATGTATGTGTGTATGTTTGGGCCCGGAGTAAGAGCGATAGGACGAAGTCGGTAGACGTTGGGTCTACGGCGTAAATCCTATGGTTTCCTCCATTTGGGAGCTCGGGGTGAGGCCGGAGTGGCAGCCCTTTGAGTACCTGAGTTATTACCGTATGTTATGAGTAGTTCGGGTTTGCAGTCCGGCTACATTGGAGGAATAAGGGAGGTTTCCGGTTTTACGTTTTGGAAATTGGAGTTAAGGGCTCGACTCGCCGAGTCATATGATAAGTTATGTTTTATGTTAAATCACCACCCGATTACGAAAACCTTTCTTTTATGTTGATTTCTTTTAATTATAAAATTGGTGATTTATTTTCCGTTATATTATATACATTATTATTCCCTCCTCACTTAGTCGTTTGACTAACCCCCTCTGTTTTCACCCTTATATTGGTTTCAGGTTACTAGGCGGGATTCGTCGTCGTCGTAGTCGTTGTCGTTAAGTTGTATTTATTTCGCTCATGTATATCTCTTTTCCCCGTTTAGATATTAATTAAGATTCATGATATTAGGAATTATTATTTAGGTGGTATTCGGGATATTGTATCGAACCCGTTTATTAATTATGTAATTGAATTTCGTTAGCCTTGGTGGGCTTTAATACTTGTGCATTTATTTATGTTTTAATGTTTGGTTTATTTTGCTTCCGCACTTCTGTTTTTTTTCGTTGTTTTGAAAACCCGCCTAGTGATTGAGTAAATGCTTGCCGTTCGCCGGGTTTCGATTCGGGTCGGATCCCATTTCGGCTCCGGGTCGGGGCTCGGTGCGGGGCATGCATTACCTGTTTGGGGCGCCCGCTACAATATCGAATCGTCCTCTCAGATTGGCCATCGGTCTGCGGATGTGCTGCTGTACTGAATGTCAGCTTCGTTCCCATTTTCTCTTGAAGATGGCGCCATAATTGAGAAGTGAATCTAGCATCTCTGTCAGACACAATGCTCACGGGAACTCCATGAAGCCTGACAATCTCTCGGTGATAAATCTCTGCCAACTTCTCCACCTTGAATGACTTCTTGACCGGCAGAAAGTGAGCAGTCTTGGAAAGTCGGTCAATTATCACCCAAATACTATCATAGCCACCTTTAACTTTCGGTAAACCGGACACAAAGTCCATCGCAATCTGCTCCCAATTCAACGTAGGACTCGGTAGTGGCTGTAGCAATCCTCCAGGTCTCTGGTGCTCTACCTTGACCTGCTGACATGTCTGACATCTCTTGACGTAATCAGCTACGTCTCTCTTCATACCTCTCCACCAGAACAACTCTTTTAGATCCCGATACATCTTACTTCCACCAGGATGTACTGTATAAGGTGTATTATGCGCCTCAGCAAGGATCTCCTTCTTAAGACTGTCAGGAACACAAACTCAAGTCTCGAAGCGGAGAATGCCAGAATCATCAACACGAAACTGGGACTCTGGATCATCTGAAATATGAACTATCTGCCTCTGAGTCCACTCGTCAGTAGCCTGAACATCTCGAATCTTACAACCCAATTCTGACTGAATCGATATACTGTGAATGTGAGCCTGCGAGGTGATATAAACTCGCTCAAACTTAGCCTCTAGCTGAGCTACACTCGCCTTACGACTCAATGCATCGGCTACCACATTCGCCTTTCCAGGATGGTACTGAATCTTGCAATCATAATCCTCAAACAATTCCATCCATCGACGCTGTCTCTTGTTCAAATCCTTCTAAGTGAACAAATACTGAAGACTCTTGTGATCAGTGAAGATATCGAACGTAGTGCCATACAGATAATAACGCCACTTTAGAATAAACGAAAGTAGATCACCAGTTTAAACAGAAAGAAAATAACAGAAGTAAAGTTTTTCGCAGACGATTGGTGAACTAGCTCAAAATGAAACAAAACAAAACGTATAACTCAGCGAGAAGAGTTCTGAACCACCAGTCAAATCATAAAAACAGAAACCCTCCTTATTCCTCCAGTTGTAATCAGGGAGCAACCCCTAACTACACAGATCATACATAAACAAGCTCAGGTACTCAAAGGGCTGCCACTCCGGCCTCACCCCGAGCTCCCAAAGGTGGAGGAAACCATAGAATTTCCGCCGTAGACCCGACGTCTACCGACTTCGTCCTATCGTCCTTACTCCGGGCCCATCAGAATAGGTCAAACATATACATATACATAGCTCACTTTTCAAACGTTTTCTTGTGGTCAAAAGACCGTTCGAGGCAAGTCGTGTGCGAGGCTATAATGCCAAAGTTCGCTTTCGGAAAACAAAGATTTTTCCTGCCTCTTTCGTATACATTTCACAAACTTATACATAATACTTTTCATATTAAATCGTTTTCAAGATCATAAAAGTATAAGCTTAAATATCTACTATATATACAAATGGATGTAAAACAAATCATAAAACAAGGCTTATCGGGTAGTAGGGTTGGTATTATGTACGTATTATCGTATACTATAAGAAACTGAAAACCCCACCTGTTGGCTTGACAAAAACGAGAGCAAAATGCGAGACCGGCACGCTACTCCATGGGAGTATCATCTGCAAAAGACCAAGACACAACCAAATAAGACTAATGACGACGCACGGCTTATACGAAAGATTTAAAACACATAGAAGCACGTTAAACAATCATTCATATCACTTAGGTTCATATTGTAACAAAACATAGAAATTCATAGAATTCGATAAGCAAAACAAGTTAGAATGCAATAAAAGCTCATAAACATGCATAAAAGGCAATAAGGAAGCATGCATTCAAGTTTCGGAAGAAACGGACAATATTTGAAAAATAGCCAAAAAGGCCTAAACGAAAAACACGAGAAACGGGGCTCAAACGAAGTCGGAAAAATTCAAACTACCTAAAATATGTATTTGATGATTTATAGAACCTATAGGTGAAATCCGATCTCAAATCGGAGGTCAAACGAAGAAAGTCAACTTTTTAATTGCTCCTCTGACCCACAATGCCGAGAGCAAGAAGTTGAAAATGGAGAAATTTTGGTTAAGGCATACACATGGTCTTGGGGACGGGCGGACGCACGGGCTTGAACGCGTGCTCAAGCCGGTGCGCGAACACTTGCACTGGCCTGCGCACCGGCGTGCGCACGGCCGTGCATAAGGCCGTGCAAGGCAAAAATAGGCGCACGGTCTTGGCGCATGGTCTCAAGACCGTGTGTAAGGCCGTGCGGATTATCAGAACAGCAGAATCGCGAGGGGTTCTCGGGAATGAGCCAAATATTAACATTTAAATCATATAAATCATGCAAACCTCAACTAAGACTTACATTTAATGATCTACAACATCTAATCTACCTATAGGACCAAGAACCACATAAATCCATCCACAAAATCATCCAAAATCACATTTTTCATATATTATTCAACTATTCACAAAATCCTATAAATCACAACCTAGGAAGCATTAAACACGAAGGACGTGAAAAGCTTACATGAAGAATAGATCGTGAGGAGTTCGTAAAGTTTCACGGATCGAGATTCGGTCGGAAATCGAAGTCAGAATGAGCAATCCAAGCTTCCTCTCCTTTTCTCTTCTTTTTCTCTTTTTCTTTCTTCTTCTCTTTTCTTTTCTAACATGAAGTGAGGTTTGTGGGAGAGAGAGAGTTGGTCAAGTCAACTTTGACTTGACTTTGAAACGAGGGGCAAAACCGTAATTACTCCGAACTTACTAAAATTAGCAGGTTGTCGGAATTAAACAATATTACAGTCAAAACTCGTACAATTGAACACACGTTGACATGCAATGGTTTAAAAACCGAAATTCACTCATTTATGAAATTGTTAAAAATTCACATACTAACTATCAAATAAAATAATTAAATCGCGCAAAATAACGATTTGGACGTACCGGATAATAATTCGGATTTTCGGGGCGTTACATAATTAGTGGATTCGAAACTTATGGCTCACGTTCAATGGATCTCCGGGTCCGGGGCGTGACAAATTTCATCTCAATGTCGGAAAGTCCTTCTACACTTTGAAATGAATGAATAGTTATTTTGTTCCTTATATCTCATATCCTCACTTCTAATGGTGCACAATATTAAGTTGGAATTTGTGATGTACAGATACAATACGGATCGAAATGGCAATCTGAATTTTTTTCAAGATAGGTGTTTGATATGACATAATACTGCCCGACTAAGCTTTTACTTTTTAGGAGTATTTGTACATTAATCATTATAGTTCAAAATTTTTTAGATTTTCAAGAAAGGATTAGATATCTATGCTATTGTATTATTGTTGGAAAATTGGGTGTTTGGCCCCAAATATGGACCAAGTAATCCATGTTTTAACATATTGTGTAGTAAGATTTAAGAGTCTTCATTCTAAGAGAATTGAAAATATGACAAAATTTCCTGTCCGATACTATTGGTGTCCCAGAGACATAATTGAATTTGATTTTGTCATTTGTATTGGATTTGTGAAATAGTAGGTGAAAAGGAGGATTTTGAGATGGTCACCCAATCTTTACAGTTGTGAAGATAATACCAATTTGAAGGTCTTTGGGTGTGCACAAGAAAACAAAACTAGTTTTTGGAAGTATGCGGAAGAATTTCTTGCAATTCCCACACTTGGGAACTAAACCGATGGCACATTGTTTAGCTTTGTTAGGACACGTTTGGCACTTTCTCAACTTTGAAGAATATTAAAGACTTTAGGCAGCCCTTGATTCCCAATCCACCTAACGTCATGACAAGAATACAAACAAAAACTAGTTCCAAATCTTAAAAGAGACACAGACATATGGGTCATTTTTTCTAAGAGAGAGGGGGCCAATTTCTTGCTGATTTTTCTTTTTCTAAACTAAGGCATTTACACCATCGATTACGGTGACTAGTCTCCTTATTGAATTGTAAACACTTCTAATGATGGTGAGGAGATTTAAGGTTACTGCATGCCTAAAGCCAGGAATTGAACCCTTTTAATTCTTGATTGAACTAGGTTGAGACTTCATCAATCTGTACTTTACAGAAAATATGAGATAGTTCTAGTGTAATTATTGAAAGTTATTCAAATTGTTATATTCAGGCATTGAGCCAAGAATTGTAATTTTAGAGAGCAATTCATTTTTTTTAAATATTCAAAATATTCTTTATGTTTTGTCCAAAACTGATCCTTACTTTTCTCTATTTTAAATAGTACGTAATTTAGTATTTAGAAGATGTATAACCGTTAACATAAACATTCATAATTATCAAATATTATATGTTCATGATATAAAACTGTTTCTAGTGAGTGGACACTTTTAAAAAAATTATCAATCCAAACTGACATTCAATTTTCAAAAAGACAAAAAACATCTAATTAGTGCAATAAAGAGAAAGTACACCTCACCTATAACCAAGCTCTTTTTCACCCCCTCATCATCCAAACAAAAGGCAAAAAAAAAAAAAAAAAAAAAAAAAGAGAAAAAAAGTAATGGGCCTCACTTCCTTATTTTTTTTTTAACTTTCTCAAAATATGAAACAAAGAGAATAAATTAATTATAAAAAGTTGACGGGCTTTTGGCCTGAAAATATAGAACTTATCGACGAAAAACTATGTAATAACTATAGAAATTTCCAAATTCCCCTAGTAATTCTCCCTAGACAAAGTAGTAGTATTTATTTTGCATCCCCCTAGATAAATTCTGGCTAGAAAAACTAGGTTGTCACAGTCATTTTGAGGGTGTTTATTTTTCTTCTTTCTTCCTCCCCCATTTGAGGAGAAAATGACAAGTGATATCCTAAGACAAAGAATGAGAGCAAATTGTCTTTAACTTTTGTACAAGTCACAAGAAAAAACAAAGGTTCATAAAATGGGCACTTGTTCTCACAAATTCCATATTCCTTCAACAGGCAAAAGGACACCAAACCAGTCACGACAAAAACCTCTCTCACGCTTACTCCGCAGCGTTCCCATGTAACAAATCCCTTCGAACACGCCAATCTTTTAACACTCTCTCTCTGTCTTAAATTGAATCAAACTGCTCTCTTTCTCCTGTTTCTCTCTCTGTTTCTTGAAGAAGTTTGCAAGAGAAAAAGAGTGTTGAGTTCTGGCTACTTGTCGGAATTTGCATGGGGGCTTTTGTGGGTTTTTTATGAATTTGAAAACCCATTAAGGAATTTTGTAATCTCGGCTTGGTTGGTGAGTTTTCTTGAAACTTTTCAGTACTAAAAATCTAATTTTTCCTGCTCTTTATTGCTCTGTACCTCCGTTTCGTACTTCAGTTAGTTCCAGTAATGATTCTTAAGTGACTGGTTTTTTAATCCATTATTTGGGGTTTTGTTTCCAGGGAATTTCGTTTATTCGTTGTTAATTTGAATCTTTCGCGAAGAAAGTTGCCTGCTTTTGCTCTCCATTTCCTGATTTTCCTCTGTTTCCGCAAATGTTTCAAGAAGACGGATCATCATCCGTAACTTCATCTCCTCTCCAAATGTTTCCGACCATGTCTTTATCACCTGGCTTGAATTTGATGTCTCCATATCCATGGCTCAAAGATTTAAAACCCGAAGAGAGAGGTTTATATCTAATTCATCTTTTAATCACTTGTGCAAATCACGTTGCTTCTGGCAGTCTTGAAAATGCCAATATTACCCTCGATCAAATTTCCCAGCTCTCCTCACCCGACGGCGATACTATGCAACGAATCGCTTCGTATTTTTCTGAGGCTCTAGCTGATAGAATCCTCAGAAACTGGCCTGGTGTTTACAAAGCTTTTTGCTCCACCAGAATCTCTGTTGTTGCTGAAGAAATCCTTGTCAGAAAAATGTTTTTCGAGTTCTTGCCGTTTATGAAGGTGGCTTTCGTGATTTCCAACCAAGCAATAATTGAAGCTATGGAAGGAGAAAAAATTGTTCATGTCATTGATTTAAATGCAACAGAGCCTGCACAGTGGATTGCCCTGATTAGGGACTTGAGTGCTCGGCCCGAAGGCCCACCCCATTTAAGAATTACGGGTATTCATCAGCAGAAGGAAGTATTGGAACAAATGGCGCATATATTGACAGAAGAAGCAGAAAAGTTAGATTTACCATTTCAGTTCAATCCTGTTGTGAGTAAATTAGAAAATCTTGAAATTGAAAAATTACGTGTGAAAACAGGGGAGGCTCTGGCTATTAGTTCGATTATGCAATTGCATTCCCTTTTAGCTTCTAATAATAATGATCCTAGAAATAGGTCTCCTTCGATGAATCCGATTGGTGTTCATTTGCAAAGGGTTGCACAAATGAATGCTAGTACATTGGGGGAGTTGCTTGAGAAGGATATGGTTAATGGTTATAGTCCAAGTAATGACTCGACGACCTCTTCGTCGCCTTTATCTTCTAATATCTCATTGCCAAAGATTGATAGCTTTCTTAGTGCTTTGTGGGGTTTATCTCCTAAAGTTATGGTGGTGACAGAGCAAGATTCTGATCATAATGGGAAGAATTTGATGGAGAGGTTATCGGAATCTTTGTATTTTTATGCTGCATTGTTTGATTGTTTGGAGTCTGCCTTGCCAAGAGGATCTTTGGAGAGATTGAAGATGGAGAAGATGCTTTTGGGTGAGGAAATCAAGAATATTATAGCGTGTGAAGGAGCCGAGAGGATACAGAGACATGAAAAGCTTGAGAAGTGGAACCAAAGATTCGATTTGTCTGGTTTTGGGAATGTTCCTTTGAGCTATTATGCTATGTTGCAGGCAAAGAGATTGATGCAGAGTTTTAACTGTGATGGCTATAAGATTAAGGAAGAGAATGGTTCTGTGGTGATTTGCTGGCAAGATCGACCCCTTTTCTCTGTCTCGGCTTGGAGATATAGGAGGTGACATTACAAATCTTGGTTAATTTTGATGTTCTTTTTCTTTTTGTTGTTGTTGTAGAGGAAAAACTTGCATCCTGTCAGGTGTAGAAATAATTAGGGATGTACTGTTCTTTGAGTTCTCTGCTGTTTTTCAGAACTGTTTTTGTAATGTTTACTGGACATTTCAGTTTTTGTAGATACAGCTCAATTTCAATAGAAAATGTTTGAAGATATCGAGGGATAATTACAAGAAACTCCCTGAAGTTCCAGAAATTACCAACTCCCCTCTAAGGTTCACTATCTTCGGTTTATTTTTTCTATTAGCCTCAATACCTTATGGGCAGTTGGTAAGTTCTGAAAACCTAAGGGGCTTTTTCTGTATTTGAGCCAAGCTCCTTGGGTCGTCAGTAATTATCCCAAATATCTATTTCCTCTGTTTTTATGCAGTATGCACCATTCTTGATTTTTGCACAACATTAGAGTTGTATTCATAAGTTGATAACCAAACAAACAATCAAGGTTTCCACCATTACATCATCTTAGTAAGCAATTAAAAGTCCCTCTATAAGATATAGGTAAACAAATATATAAATTTGTTTAGGTTATAATAGGAATTTGTTTCATGGGCTTAGGGCCACCATTCTGAGTTTTCCAGTTGTTGTAACAAGGGCAAACTTGCTTGTTGCCGTAAGTTCCTGGTGGCACACACAAACACTTTGCACAGCATTTTTGGCAGAAAAACATGCATGGTTTCTTGAATGATGTCTTCGAACACCTGTTAGTACATCTTGGTGCACACTCTGCACAAGGAAAAAAAAAACAGAGAATCCATTGATTAAGCAATGAAACTCGACTCGACTTTCCTTCTCGATTCTTTCATTTCTTTGTTCGTACTTGTTGGACAGACTTTGATGACATACATATGATAAAGTTGATTTTATTTTTATTTTTTAATAGAAAGATCAGGAACATAGATTGAAAGTGCTCTTTTTCAGTAAGGTTCTCTAATGGCCGTTAGAGTTCAGATTATGTTTCTGTAATTTTCCAAACCTTAGTGTATTTTTGTGTAATTAGGTCAAACCTTATGGCATGTGAGAGTAATTATCCCCTTTTTTTCCTAAGAAAAAGAAAAAAGACTATGGAACTCCCTAGTCCATAATCACAAGGTGAGTTTTTTCTTTTTTCTTTTTTCTTTAAATTTGATGACCTAAACTATTAGAATGTGTTAGCACCCACCTTGAGGACGAAGGCTCCCTTCACTTACACCATACTACAGGAAAAGAATTCAAGAAACATAATTAATCATGGAAACAGGCAACAAAATTTAATTTCTATCAACTTTTAAAATGTACATAAAAACAAGTATTTGGGTTCTTATTACTTGGAGGTTTCCCAGTGGATGCATTTGAGAGGTGGATACAACGGCGCCGGAGGCCTACAAATTAAGAGCATTCAGAATACAAATTTAAATTTCTGAGTCAAGCAGATAACTATATTATGAAGTGAAAATTAATTCAAAAAGGTAAAAAAAAAATATATAAAAAATCTCAATACAATGTGCATAAAGCTGTAGTTAATTATGCCGATACCAAATTGTACATGGATAAAATAAATAATTTGAAGGGTTTACCTGCTTTTGGGCCAAGATGATGACAATTAAGATTGTACAGAAGAGGAAGAGTTTAGTAGCCATTTTGTTGTGAAAGAGAGGATTGAGAAGAGAAGAGAGATGAATGATTATGCTCTGGTGTTTGAAGATATGAAGAAAAAGTGATATTTATAGAGACTAGAGAGAGGGCATGTGCATGTCAGCATCTCCTTCTTCAAATGGGACTGCAACTTGACACATGAAACAACAGTATCAACATGGAAATGAAGTTACATTTCGTTGTTCTAAAAAGTCATTTATATGGGTCGAGCAGGTTGGATCTTTCTAAGGTTAAAGTTCTCATTACCAATAACGGTTGCATTCTCAGAGATTCGAACCCAAAATCTCTGGTTAAGCTAGCATAGTGTCGAACTACTAAAATAAATATGTCACTCATAACGAAGTTACATTTGATCCAATAAAAATGACCCTTTTATCCTAAAATAAGGTAAAGCGAGTAAGTAAGATTCTAAAAAATTGACAGTGACTGAGCTACGACATTAAGGTAAGGGATGTACCCTCACTTGTAACTAGCTCCACACTAAATATTGGGATTTAAATAGATAATTTAACTCAAATGAGGGAGCAATTAACTCATCCATAACCACTCCCCTAGAGTAGAAAGGGCTTTATATTTTGAGGATAAACATTGGTACGAGCAGGCAATAAATAGGGCCGGGGCAGAAAGATTTTGGGGCCTGGTCCTGTTTAAGTACTGTTAAGTTGCATGTGCTGTAAGAAACATGAATATGATAGGCGAGCCTATCAGCATGTGCACTCACATGCATGCCCACAATTCCCACACTTTTCAACTCAAATTTCCCAGCACACATTTTCAACCAATTATTAATTTTTACATTATCCTCGTCTACTGCAGTTCATGAGATTACATATTCGTATTCATCCATTTAAATGAAACTGAAGATGAATAATTTCTGATAAGGGGTATTATTGATCTGACACGCGGCACAATCCCGCGCTCGATGGTCAGCACCCGATCTGTCAAGGGTCTCAGGTCTCCGGTCAAAAGCCATGAGGTCCAATCGAATTCATTATCGATCAGGTTCAGTGTCTGGTCAACTTGGCCACCCGTCCCTCGAGCATCGAACGGACGATCCAGGCATGTGAATCAGTCAAATCACCAGCCACCTAAGCATTAAATGCGGAACAGTACCTGTCTGACACTGTTTTACTTAGTTAAGGCTAACCTGTAGGCCTACAATCGATGCATTAAATGCACACCCATGAGCATGTACTTAGTGCGTGTTATCCACCACTATAAATACCCCTCATGAATTACTGGTTGGTAAGCACATTTATTATCTTCGAGTGCAATAATTCTCTCTTTGTACCCTTTCAGTCTAAGCTTACTAACTGGAGTGTCGGAGGTTGTAACGCCCCGAAAATTTGAGTTATGAACCGGGAACCCGAATCGATTTTCTTGCGCGATTCATGATTTATTTTATTAATTATTATATGATTTTATAACAATTTCGTGTATGAGTGAATTTTGATATTTAAATCACGAATTGATAATGTGCGTTGAATTATATGAATTTTGACTGTAATTATGTATTATTTGGACAACATGAGTTTTCGAACTTATTTTGTAAATTATAAAAATGCCCTTTCGTTTCTCAACCGAGTCAACTCTTTTGAATTAAGCCATCACTCTCTCTCCCTCACTCATTCACGCGACAATAGAGGAGAAAAGAAGAGAAGAAAGAAAAAGAAAGGAAAAGAGAAGGAGGAAGGTTCAAACGATCGTCCCGACTTCGTTTCTAGACGGATTTTCGAACCGTTTATGCCTACGAACTCCTCTCGATCTTATCTACGAGTAAGCTTCTCACGTCTTTCACGTTTAACGCCTCCATTGCTTCGATTTTTGGATTTTCGTATATAGTTGAATATTTTAGGTTCTATATGATTTTGAGAGAAATTATGGATGGATTTTTATGATTTTGGACTCTATGTGTAGCTTAGATGTTGTAGAACATTATATATGAAAATTAGGGAAGGATTTGCATGTTTAATCAGTTAAATGTTGGTTTTTAAATTGGATTTGCGAAGGTTTCGCGTTGCTGTGAATTTTCTGCTGTTTCTTGACGTGCACGGGCTTTGCACACGGGGTGTGGCAAGCCCGTGTAGGTGTACACGGTCTCCCGCACGGCCGTGCAGGAGACCGTGCGTGTTGTGGTGTGCACGGCCTTGAGGCCGTGTGCAAGAGGCCGTGCGTGTCTCTCTTTGATGTGCACGGCCTTGGTGCACACGGCCGTGCACGAGGCCGTGTGGGCTAAATGATCAGGGCCCTGACCCTTCTGTTGGTCAGGGTCAATTTTACCCTGTAGATCCCTCCGAGTCTCGTCTTTTCCGAATTCTTTCTTCGCTTATGTATTCTATATATATGAAATAGATATGAATTGCATGATATATGAATTTATAGCATGTTCGGGTCTATGAATAGTGCGTTTTAAGTTTTCGTCAAATTTTCTAACTTTTGCATATGAAGTCCGATTCTTCCGAAATTCGAGTGCATACTCTCTTATGGTATTTAAAGCATGTCCGTAAAGTCTCGTCGCATTTGGACTTGATTGCGTATTTAAATTCATAAATTACTTCGTTTCGTTTGATAATTGAACCTAAGTACTTTATGTGATTGTATAACGTGCTTTTACGTGTTTCTATGCTTTCGTATGAGCCGTGCGTCGTCGTGTGTCTTACGTGGTTATGTCGTTTGTCAGTTGCAGGTTCCACTCTCGTGGATTAGGTTGCTCGTTTCGGTTTCTGGCTTTCTTTTGGTGATCGCCAGGTGAGGTTTCCGTTGTTATCCCGTATTATGTAGATATGTACTATAAAGCCTCACTAAATAAGCCTCGCATGTGTAGTTTACGTTTTCATCCCGTATTACTATATTTAGTAAATAATTTATGCTTATTACTTTTATGAGGTTTAAGAACAACGGATTTGATATCAAATGAATATTATGTATATGATTTCGAAATGTTTACAAAAAGAGACAAGCGAACTATGTTTCGATTTAAATATAATTTTGGGTTTGGAAACCTTCTCGTTGAGTGAAGTCGTTGGGGCGGGTTTCTCCCCCATGACGACGGAACACCCAGTTGCGTTTCCTACCGTTACATCGCCTGTCTCGAATGGCCCTTTTGGCCCTCCCCGAAATGTCTTGATTCCTATTCTAATAGGAAAATGATAGTTATGAAAAAAATGCGAGATATGATATGTATGATATGATATGTGGGCCCCAGAGTATGGCGATCGGATGAAGCCGGATAGACAGCGGGTCTACGGTGGAATTCGGTAGCTTGCTCCATGTTTACCGGGAGCACGGGTGAGGCCGAAGTGGCAACCTTTGTGCTCCTGCGGCGGTTGACTTCGTGTCAACTGAGATATAGGCTATTATGCCTATAGAGATGGAAACTCAAGGTTGTACTTGTCGTTCCTGGTTATCTGTCATGTCCGGTGGTGTCTAGGTCGTACGGCTTAGGATTTCTGTGGAGTTTGTGCTAATGTGCTAAGTGATTATGTGAACTCTATGTGAACTCTAGTTGTCTACGTGCTTACAGCTTTGCATACTCACTTACCTGTCATGCATATTTGCTATTGGCCTTACAGGATGCCTCCACGTCGTCGTGCACGTAAACCGCTTTCATCACCTCTGTTGGCACCTCACACCGATACATCGACTTCAGCCGAAATTGCGGAAACCTTAAGACAGTTCATTGCTCATGCCCCTCAAGGAAATGCTGAGCAAGAAGCATGGGCCCGATTTCTCAGATTCGAACCACCACAGTTTGAAGGTGCCCCGGATGATGCTATTGCCGAGGCATGGATATCAGCTCTGGAAAAGATTTACAGGATAATGGAATATCCGGACCCTCAGAGAGTCGAGTATGCAATCTATCTGATGATTGGAGCCGCACATGATTGGTGGAAACAGATTGAGCAAAGATGGAAACGCGAGCATGTAGTCCCGACTTGGGATCAGTTCTTGACCGAGTTTCGAGCTAAGTACATTCCGTGGGTTGTTCGTCAGCAACGCGAAAGGGAATTTCTGGCTCTCAAACAGAACACATCTTCAGTTGGCCAGTACGAGGCACACTTCTCTCGCCTCATTACGCATTGCCCGTATATGGTTGCCGACGAGCAGAGCAAGACTCGCCAGTTTGTAGAGGGATTGACTTACGAGATCAGGAAGGCTATGATGGTGGTCCGACATCAATGTTATACCGACGCAGTGGAAATGGCTCTGCATGTTGAGTCTGAACTCAACCTGATGGGACCGAGTCCTATTCTTGCCACTACCACCGCTCAGTACCTTCTAGCGAGTTCTAAGAGGCCATTTACACCTTCAGGGCCATCTTCCGGAAAGAAGACCTCCCAAGTGTCTTCATCGAAGCAGAATGCACCTCCCTAACCGCAGGGAGCCCTACGACCCGTATGTAGCTTTTGCCAAAGAGACCATCAAGAGTCAGAATTCCGAAAGAAAGCTGGACGTTGCTTCTCATGTGGAAGTCCCTTCCATCTCCGCGCAAATTGCACGAGGAAGAAAAGATCGAGACAGTCGAGGAGAACTTAGATCTGAATGCTTCGGTGCAAGGTACAAGATATAAATTGTCATTCCATACCTGCATTTCATCATTCGAGTGGTTTACACTCACTTGTTGCGCTTTTCATTGACGTCCTTGCGCGTGCGCCTGTTGAATTCTTTGCGTGTTTTTCTTTTATTTTCGTTGGCGGATTGGAGGACATTTACAATTCGTGCGCGTGCTGCCATTGTCATCGAGAGAACCGTTGCCCAGCAGGTTTGACCAAGTTGCCAGCAAAGGATTATTTTAGACTTGGCTAAGTCTGAAGATTTGGAACGGACGAGGACCGTACACCTCATTGGAGGAAGCCGAGAACCTTATCCGAAAAGAAGAAGTTATAGGCTTATCCCCTGCCGTCTCAACCGCCTGAAGATCCGAGTGAAGCCTAGAGAATCAAGTTGATCATAGAATTCGCAGACGTACTCCCCGAGAATCTGAGAGCTCTTGCGATCAAATCGGTATGGATGGTCCGTGATAGATCTAACTCTAAGGAGCCGAACTATGATCGAAGTCGCCTAACCGAATGGATTATGCCGATCTGACAGAATCGAAGAACCGACTTGATGAACTTCCCTCCCTTGAACGCGCCCAAGCGAGTACCTTGATCTGGGGTACTCCAACGCTGCTTGTAGAGAAAGAAGACAGTGCACTTTCTATGTGTATTGTTCACCGGAAATTGCACAGAATATTAACGAAGGCAAGTATCCTCTACCGTCGATGAAGAATTGCCCGATATACTTTGAGATCGAGGATTTTGTCTGAACAACCTTTGATTAGGGTATCATCAGCTCTGTGCCCGAGACGAATATGTTCTAAAGACGGCTTTCAGTGCCTGATGTAGACGTCTTGAATTCGTATGTCTGCCTCTAGTACTGACAAGTACTTTGCGACTTGATGGACCCCGTTCATATCACAGTGAGTTAGTCGTTGCTTTCTAAGGAGTCACCTTGATATTCTCGAGATTCGAAGAAGAATGCAGTGCACCTCCGTATGGTGCTCCAGACCTCAAAAAGGGCACCCGATGATTGCCAGCCTAGCAAATATGAAATCTGGATCGACTGAGTGACCTTTTAGGTCATTTCGGATTCGGAACGAGGACCGAAGTAGAATATTTGAGGATTTGAACAGTACTGGAATGGGAACAAGCCAAGACTTCATATGGAACTCCTCTAAGCTTGCAACCCTGTCGCTTGAGTCGACAAGAATGAAACCGAGTTCGAATGGACAATCTCTGTAAGACCTGTTCTTAGGAGCCGAAAAGAGATTAACTACAACTTCAATATTAACCCGGCTGAAGGGATTCTGAAGGAATCGTCGTGAGTAAGAATGCATCACATGAAAGGTTGAATTGGTGAATGGTACTAATGAAGAAACCATAGCTCATGCTCGGGAAGCTAAAATCAACCAGAAAGTTGCCCCTCATGACATTGAACTAGCTACCGTAGGAAAGGTTTGGCTGAAATGTCGCCACCATCTTATGGAATCAGTTGACATCTCTATAGATTATGGGATTTCAACACTTATTTACTCAGAAGGAGTTGAACGAACCCCAACATCATCGGTGGAAAATGTTTGAGGACTAAGATTGCAAGAATCAGTGTTCCTTGGGAAAAACGAATATCGTAGTTGGTACTTTGAACCAAATCACGAGCATGTCACAAATTGAGGCTAAACAATTAGACTTGCACCATTTTGGATAATTTCATTCATAGTCTTGCGACCCAGTCAGAATTGGGTTGAAGAATCTAAAATGCCAAGACTGCAAAAGAATGGATCCCGAGTCAGACAATTCGAGCGAAGAATAATCCAGACCTTCAGCTTTGTGTTGGTAACCCCAATACTTCCCAATATAAGCCTCGGACTCATGTTTCGAGGAGTCGAAAGAAAAAGACTTACTCGATTAGGTCAAGAGATACTCGACTTGTCAGCAAATCAAAGCCGAGCATCAAAGATTAAAAGGTTAGCTACTATTATTTATCCCTAGGTGGGATTGGGAATGAATTCACCATGGACTCCGTGTCCAGACTACTGAAGGACTAAGATGGTGATTACCGCTACTCGATTATCTCGGATTTCTCCAAGGTGCAAACGATCGGATACAGGCCTTTCGACAATCAATGGAGATAACTCAAGTTCTACTGAAATGCTACTTATAAGAACCCCGAACAAGCTCGGAGTTCTGCAATCCGCGAGATATCTCCTATAAGTTCCTCCCAGGATCTCAGGCCATCGAAGAAGCTTCGTGAGAGATCCGAATGAAGACGCGTAATTTTCACCCAGAGTTATTTAACTCTAATCAGAAGAATCTGGGGACCAGATTCTCATAAGGAGGGGTGATTGTAACGCCCCGAAAATTTGAGTTATGAACCGGGAACCCGAATCGATTTTCTTGTGCGATTCATGATTTATTTTATTAATTATTATATGATTTTATAACAATTTCGTGTATGAGTGAATTTTGATATTTAAATCACGAATTGATAATGTGCGTTGAATTATATGAATTTTGACTGTAATTATGTATTATATGGACAACATGAGTTTTCGAACTTATTTTGTAAATTACAAAAATGCCCTTTCGTTTCTCAACCGAGTCAACTCTTTTGAATTAAGCCATCGCTCTCTCTCCCTCACTCATTCACGCAACAATAGAGGAGAAAAGAAGAGAAGAAAGAAAAAGAAAGGAAAAGAGAAGGAGGAAGGTTCAAACGATCGTCCCGACTTCGTTTCTCGACGGATTTTCGAACCGTTTACGCCTACGAACTCCTCTCGATCTTATCTACGAGTAAGCTTCTCACGTCTTTCACATTTAATGCCTCCATTGCTTCGATTTTTGGATTTTTGTATATAGTTGAATATATTAGGTTTTATATGATTTTGAGAGAAATTATGGATGGATTTTTATGATTTTGGACTCTATGTGTAGCTTAGATATATGAAAATTAGGGAAGGATTTGCATGTTTAATCAGTTAAATGTTGGTTTTTAAATTGGATTTGCGAAGGTTTCGCGTTGCTGTGAATTTTCTGCTGTTTCTTGACGTGCACGGGCTTTGCACACGGGGTGTGGCAAGCCCGTGTGGGTGTACACGGTCTCCCGCACGGCCGTGCAGGAGACCGTGCGTCTTGTGGTGGTGCACGGCCTTGTTCACACGGCCTTGAGGCCGTGTGCAAGAGGCCGTCCGTGTCTCTCTTTGATGTGCACGGCCTTGGTGCACACGGTCGTGCACGAGGCCGTGTGGGCTAAATGATCATGGCCCTGACCCTTCTATTGGTCAGGGTCAATTTTACCCTGTAGGTCCCTCCGAGTCTCGTCTTTTCCGAATTCTTTCTTCGCTTATGTATTCTATATATATGAAATAGATATGAATTGCATGATATATGAATTTATAGCATGTTCGGGTCTATGAATAGTGCGTTTTAAGTTTTCGTCAAATTTTCTAACTTTTGCATATGAAGTCCGATTCTTCCGAAATTCGAGTGCATACTCTCTTATGGTATTTAAAGAATGTATGTAAAGTCTCGTTGGATTTGGACTTGATTGCGTATTTAAATTCATAAATTACTTCGTTTCATTTGATAATTGAACCTAAGTACTTTATGTGATTGTATAACGTGCTTTTACGTGTTTCTATGCTTTCGTATGAGCCGTGCGTCATCGTGTGTCTTACGTGGTTATGTCGTTTGTCAGTTGCAGGTTCCACTCTCGTGGATTAGGTTGCTCGTTTCGGTTTCTGGCTTTCTTTTGGTGATCGCCAGGTGAGGTTTCCGTTGTTATCCCGTATTATGTAGATATGTACTATTAAGCCTCACTAAATAAGCCTCGCATGTGTGGTTTACGTTTTCATCCCGTATTACTATATTTAGTAAATAATTTATACTTACTTTTATGAGGTTTAAGAACAACGGATTTGATATCAAATGAATATTATGTATATGATTTCGAAATGTTTATAAAAAGAGACAAGCGAACTATGTTTCGATTTAAATGTAATTTTGGGTTTGGAAACCTTCTCGTTGAGTGAAGTCGTTAGGGCGGGTTTCTCCCCCATGACGACGGAACACCCAGTTGCGTTTCCTACCGTTACATCGCCTGTCTCGAATGGCCCTTTTGGCCCTCCCCGAAATGTCTTGATTCCTATTCTAATAGGAAAATGATAGTTATGAAAAAAATGCGAGATATGATATGTATGATATGATATGTGGGCCCCAGAGTATGGCGATCGGATGAAGCCGGATAGACAGCGGGTCTACGGTGGAATTCGGTAGCTTGCTCCATGTTTAGCGGGAGCACGGGTGAGGCCAAAGTGGCAACCTTTGTGGTCCTGCGGCGGTTGACTTCGTGTCAACTGAGATATAGGCTATTATGCCTATAGAGCAGTTTGGATTTAGCGGTCCTTCTGCTATATGGGAGGAATAAGGTTGGTATGGTTTTCAGGTATGTTATGATATGATATGAGGAGTTGAGGGCTCGACTCGCCGAGCAATATGATATGTCCCGTTATGTTATGTTATGATAAATCACCGAATGTTTATGAAAACCCTTCTTTTACGTTTGTTTTCTTTTAAATTAAAATGGTGATTTATTCCCGTATGCTATTATGTATGTACTCCCCTTTTCCCCTCACTTAGTCTTTTGACTAACCCTCCCTATTCTTAACCTTATCTGTTTCAGGTGGTTACTAGGTGGGCATCGTCGGTCTTGTATTGTGGAATTATTCTGCTTTTGTCATTGTTCATTCCTAGGTTGTTTTAGGTACTTGACCGTTATATGTATTCTGTAGGTTATGATATGAGTTCGGGATTATTTAATGTTGAACCCGTTATGATTTGATTTAAATTTTGTAAGTGAATTCCGCTAGCCTTGGTGGGCTTTAACTATTTGCGCAATTGGTTTATTACTTAAATTTCCCGTTACTAGAATTCGTTTTGTTTGCTGTTGCTTCCGCTTCCGCATTGTTGTCGTCAGTTGTTTTACAAAAAGCCCCGCCTAGTGATTGAGTAAATCGGTTTTCCGTTTGCCGGGTTTCAATTGAGGGTCGGATTTCTATTTCGGCTTTAGGTTGAGACTCGGTGCGGGGCGTGTTACCCGTTTGGGGCGCCCGCTACAGAGGTGCTACGCTAGAGTCAACCTTCTCCAGCCAAGTAACCCTCTATTCATTGATTTCAGGTCAAAGCGGATCCCCCAATATAAATTCAAGTATTCAACTATCCGTTCGGAAGTCAATGTTCGATCCTCGAGCCTTATCCAAAAACCGACCTTATTAATTTCTGTTATGAAACTTCATATTATGTACAATTTCAAATCGCATTGAGCAATTGGGTTGGGAGGGTCGCCCTCAATTGGACATATGCATGCAGTACCCGTGTCTAGAAAAAACCAGATGGAAAACAAAAAAAGAAATTAATAATAGGAAGTTGTTATTTACACTCCCTAAATGTTAATTGCACTCCAAATTTTTCATTAATGACAATGATATCCTCATCTTTAATGTAAACTTATTATTCTTTTATTGTTTTGTGAGTATTAACCTTTTCTTTTTTATAAATTCAAATATTTTTTTATTATTTTTTTTTAATTTTGTTAGATTAATTAAGATAGAATAAATATATTATTGGGTTCTTTTTAGAATTAATAAAAATATAATTAAGATATTATAGCGCAGTGAGTAATTTATGGAGTATAAATATCGATTTTCCTAACACAATTAATTATATATATTATTTAAGACAAATAATATAAATTTCAATGAGTTAACTTTAAATATTTTGTACTTTAACAAATATTTTGTACTTTAAATTAAATAGAGAATACAAACTTATAAATATATACTGGCTAAAAAAGAACTAATAAATATATAAATTATAAGATATCATTATATCTCTTATACTCTACAATATTCCAAAAATTAATAAGAATTTAATTTTTATTTGGAAAGAAAAAATCTTAGTAGGGATATCTTAGGAGGGATAAATTTAATTTTTATTTGCAAATCATATATTAAATAAGAAAAAAAGTATAAATTAAATAAGTTGTAATCATTTATTAAGAAATCTTAGAAAGAAGGAAAACTAATAAGTTATAAAAAATTAGGAGGGATATTTTTGTCATGTAGTAATAAATTTTGAATGTGAATAACAATTGAGGAGTGCAAATAACAACTCCTTAATAATAATAATAAGATTATTTGGGTTGTAACTTAATTGTAAGTAAACTTACTATATTAATTATTATAATATGGTAATTAAATTATTCTTATATTATTAGTGTACTTGATATTTTTTAGAACTGAATCCTATACCATTAAATTGTTTTGTGATTTATAATTTTGCATCAAATTTTTGATAAATAGACATTGTCTTAATGTGATGTTTTTATTTTCTCAATAAAGATATACTCTCTGGCCTCTGCTTTCTTTCTTGCCAATTTCCCCAGTTTTATTTTCTGTCTTGTCTACGAGTTTTGTATCATGATTATTCCATATAGGTATTTTACCAATTTTAAATTTCTCTTCTTTATTAAAGTTAGTATATGTGATGCATGGATACAGACACAACACGATACGGGTACGGCGAAACAATTTTGTTTCAAAATTTACCATTAAAAAATGTCGAACACGGTATCCGACACGATACGACATGACAAGATATAGTAATATTTTTGAAGTATGCGTGTATTAAAGATTAGCATGTTGGATGGAATCATGGTATGTATCATTTCAGACCTAAATGATTTTCATTTGTGAAAGTTGGGTATGAAAACTGATGATGATGAAGATGATTTGGCGAAGATTACATTTGTCACTTGTGTAATGCATCAAATATGGATAGTATTTGTAAATTCTTACCCAACGCATTTCTTAGTCACGTAAAACAAGGATAATGGTAAGATCTCCACCTATGTACGTCCACTTTTGTACTTTCCCTGTAATATTTAAATTTTGGCATTTGCTCTCCTAATTATGTGCATTTTTTAACACTAATCCCCCTTTCACCCCTTTTACTATATTTGATGGAATATTCCATCCAAACAATGTTACGTGGTTTACTGAAAGAATGCAGGCAGAAGCTGCGTGAAGACGAAAGACAAATCTGGAGAAAGATATCTCAATTATTTTATTAATTATATGTACAAATGGGTACACAAGAATGCCCTTTACATAGGGAGTACAAAACGTGTGTTCTACCCTAATTCTAACTAGGAAAAATATAAACTGAGGGTAGGGGTAAGATTTGGAATTTTTACGGTCTGTTTTTAACCGCAAATTTATACACGTAGAACGTGGCCCCACTAAGCAAGTGATTATGATTAATTTAAAAATTTTAAGCGATTGGGCCCCAGTAATTAAATTATTAAGAATAACTAAAATTAAATCTAACGCCATATACTTCTAATATTTATTTTGATCCATAATTAAATCTAACTCCTTCTTATACTCCTTTTAAATTTGAACTTTATGGTTTTAATTTGTAACAATTTTTTTTGTTTTTTGTTTAATTTAAAATAATTTTTTCTTGGTTAATTATTAAGCGCATTTATATGAGTCGAATCTGTAGCAGGCGCCCCAAATGGGTAACGCACGCCCCGCACCGAGCCCCGACCCGGATCCGAAATGGAATCCGACCCGAACCAAAACCCGGAGAACGGCACACATTTACTCAATCACTAGGCAGGGGCTTCAAAAACGAAATAAACGACAGAGGTGCGGAAGCGAAAAACAACAAAACAATAAAACAAACAATTGCACAAGTAGTAAAGCCCACCAAGGCCAACGAAATTCAATTACATAAATAATAAACGGGTTCGATACAATATCCCGACAATATACAATAACGGGTTCAACATATAAATCCCGAATACTAAATACATAAATCCTAATAACATAAAACATACATAAAATCATACGGATAAGAGTTATACATGAACGAAATAAATGCAACTCTAACGACGACGACAACGACGACGATCCCGCCTAGTATCCTGAAACCAATACCGAGGGTGAAACAGAGAGGGTTAGTCAAACAACTAAGTGAGGAGGGAATAATAATGTATATTATAAAACGGAAATAAATCACCATTTTCAAACTTAAAAGAAATCAACATAAAAGAAAGGTTGTCGTAAACGGTTGGTGATTTAGCATAAAACATAAACATATCATATGACTCGGCGAGTCGAGCCCTTAACTCCAATTTTCCAAATATAAAACGGGAAACCACCCTTATTCCTCCAATGTAGACGGACCGCTAAATCCGAACTATACATAACATACGGTATAATCTCAGGTACTCAGAGGGCTGCCACTCCGGCCTCACCCTGAGCTCCCAAATGGAGGGAACCATAGGATTTCCACCGTAGACCCAACGTCTACCAACTTCGTCCTATCGTCCTTACTCCGGGCCCAAACATACATACATACAGTTCATAACTCGCTTTTCAAATCATTTCGGGTTGGTCAAAAGACCGTTCGAGACATGTCATATGCAAGGCCGAAGACCAAAGTTCGCCTTAGGAACTAAAGAGGTTTTACATGTCTCTTTCGCAAACGTTTGAATGAATATACGTAGTACTTTTTCATATCAAAACATTTTCGATAAATCGAATAAACATAATAGGCATAAATATTTACTAGGTATATAAAGACGGTGTGAAAACAAAACATAAAACAAGGCTTATATCGGGAGAGGCTTAATATATATATATACATATAGTACTGGAGTCAGAAACGGAGCCTCACCTGTTGGCTAAACAAAAGAAGTAAAAGCAAGACCGGATGCGTTACTCCACGGGAGTATCGTCTGCAAAAATACAAAGACACAACCAAATAAGACTAACGACAACGCACGGCTTATACGAAAGCATTAAAACACATAAAAGCACGTTAAACAGTCATTCATAACACTTAGGTTCACATTCTATCAAAGTACGTAAATTCAATAAGCAAATCAAATTAGAATGCGATAAAAGTTCATAATCATGCATAAAAGGCAATAAGGAAGCATGCTTTCAAGTTTCGGAAGAAATGGACATCATTTGAAAAATAGCCCAAAATGCCTAAACGAAAAACACGAGGAACGGGGCCCGAACTGTAGCGCCCCCTGAAGAAGGAACACCACATCCGCACCGAAACGGATTCCCGAGCTTCAGCGAGGGGCCTCAACTCAAAAACCCACTCCGGCGAACGGCACTCAAGCAAACACTACCGGCAACAGCAACGACATCCCAACAACAACCACAATAAAACAGAGATATGCGGAAGCGATTTAAGTAAACAGATAAATTCCATAAATGCCTACGAGGCTAACATAATATCAAGAAACATTTATAATCAGAATACAGAATGTTCATAAACAGATAGTGCCATCCATGGCTCAACTAGTCTACCCTATGCAATCCTAGATATCGTCAACTATCCCACATCAGGGGCACATAAGTACGTAAAATAAATAAATACAATAAACAAGACTCGACGGTTGTTGGGACCACTGACAAGACAAACCAGAAAGACTGAGCCTATCTAGACCTGCTGAAGCCGACTGACGAGATAGGTGACGTCGCCACCTGTCTACCTGAAGCAAGAACCAAAATAGCAGGGGTGAGTATAAAGGATACTCAGTAAGAGGGTTTTGATCACAGTTCGTCATTTATCTTTTTAAAACCAAAAGTGGTGAGTGTTGCCCGTTTTGAGAAAGAATAAGAATACGAAATATAAGTTGTAAAATGACACAAAGCAACACTCGGGTTCGGCTTATTTGGAAACACAAAAGGTTGACGGACCGGATCCTTTAAAACATTTGCACATAATATCAAGCCGATAAATTGAAAGGGTATTAGTTGAGTAATAAATGAGGCTTAGGGTAGCAAGTACGAGTCACACTTCCGGGTTTTATATATATATATAGGGAAGTACATATGATAACTGAAGAAAACCGGAATGTGCTTCGACTTGTCACGAAAGCCATAAAACAATTAGACAAGCAATAATTGCAGTAAATCATGCAATAATGTGTCCCGGCGAGAACGGGCCCTCTCCTTATAACTCCCAATTGAAAATCATGCAAGCATATAGTCAAATACTCCACCACCAACGATACTGTACAGGATTTAAGGAGACGTTGTTAGCACCACCATCAGGATTTAAGGAGACGCGATTAGCACCACCATCAGGATTTAAGGAGACGCGATTAGCACCACCGTACAGGGTTTAAGAAGACGCGATTAGCACCACCGTTCGCATCAACTCAGGCTCACCAACCTCCTGACCGGCCCAAGTCAACACGCTAGAAGTACACATCGGGATTTTGCCGTAGACGCTCGTCCCCAGGCTCACCTCCTGTATACTCCGGGCCCAAGTCATTAAACAGACTATGGATCGCTTTTGAAATCAATGATAGTTTGGGTGGCCAAAAGGGCCATTCGAAAGTAGGAAATCGGGATTTGGGAGGCCAAAGGGGCCATTCGAGACAAGGTTATAGTTGCGAGGTCGAGAGACCAAAGTTCGCATTTAAAACAAAAGGGATTTTCCTTGTCTCTAGTTGAAAGCATTTCAAATCATTTTCGTTTTGCTATTAAAACGGTTTGACTAAGCACGTAAGGAATATTAAAGACAGTACAACAAGCAATAAGAAAAGGCGGGGAAATAAGTTATTTCGAAGCCTAAACAAACTATGTTCTTACTCCAGTTGAAAACAATTTAAAACCCTTACCTGGCTCGACACGACAGTATGAAAGCAAGCGGTAGTCAGGTTTCTCCCTCGTTGGTCCCACCTGTAATACACAGGGCCTAGAGGATGAAAACGAGACCGACAATACCAAAAGCAAGACACGAACAACAGATGACGCACGGCAATTCAAATATAACTCCACTCATGCTACAGGTGCGATATAGAAAGTCAGATAATAAAACATGTAAGGATATATAAATTACGGAACAATATTTAAAGGAATATTTAAAGCAATTATAATGATGGAAGAACATTAATAATAAATATGGAAAGCATGCTAAAACGCAATTAGGGCACGTAGACATGCTTAAAATAATATAACGAAACTCTCTCGCGAAAACGGGGTCAAACGGACAAGAAACGGGAAAAATGGGACAAATCCCTAAACGAGAAAGATGTCAATTGACGGTCAAATGAGGTCGGATAAATTGTAATTTATGAAGAATATCAAATCCCGAGGCTCGAGGAAGCTATAGGTGAAATCGGATTGATATTCGGAGGTCGTATGAGAAAAGTCAACATTTAAATGAGTGGGGTTGACCAATTCCCGAAGTGTAAGAAAGGAAAAGGCTGGAAAATACACTAAGTATGTTGCACCGGCCAACGCACGGGCTTACGCACGGGCTTGGCAAGCCGGTGCAAGCAAAAAAGGGGGTTGCACGGCCTCTCGCACGGTCTTGAGCACGGTGCCAAGACCGTGCAGGTGCAAACGGCCATACGCACGGGCTCGTGCACGGGCTCAAGCTCGTGCAGGCTGAAAAGTGCTGCGCACGGGCTCCTGCACGGTCTTGCTCAAGACCGTGCGTTCGCCCGTGTGGATCTACTGAGCAGCAGACTCAGCAGATCGCGAAACTCACACGCAAAAATCAATATATAAATTCATACATCTCCTAATTTACTCCATAAAATATCCTAATTTTCACATATAATCATATATATCATATAAGCTACACCTAGGCACAAGAAACACGTAAAATGGTCAAGTAAATCTTCCTAAACACGAAAATCCTAATATATAAAATCCTATATCTAAAGTCACGAAAATCGCAAGAAATAACAAACGGAATGAAATGGGGTAAAAGGATTACCGGTAGATAATGTAGTGAGGATCGTTCGGGTTTTCACGGCTCGTCGATCGGGCGAGAAACGAGCTCGGTAGGGCGTCGGGAAGATCTTTCTCCTTTCTTCTCCTTCTTTCTCCTTTCTTTCTTTTCCCTTTCTTTTCTCCTTCTTGTTATGAGAGAATGAGAGAGATAGGTAGATATTTAGGAAAATATCTCGGGGGGGTAAAATGGTCATTTAGGCTTTTAAGGGCATTTATGTAATTTAGGTAATCGAGGGTATTTAAAAGATAGGTTAAATCAATCTTTTCTAAAAGATTGATTAATCCAATTGGATAGATCGAGAAATTAGGTAAGAAAGAATTCGCGTAATTAGTAATAATATAATTAAAATATTCGGGTCGTTACACGAACGAAGTCGGAAAAATTCAAACTTCCTAAAATATGTATTTCATGATTTATAGGACCTATAGGTGAAATTAGATCTCAAATCGGAGGTCAAACAAAGAAAGTCAACTTTTAAAAGTGCCCGTTGACTCATATTGCCGAGAGCAACATTCTGAAAATGGAGAAATTTTGGCTAAGGGGGACACACGGTCTTGGGGACAGGCGGACGCACGGGCTTGAACTCGTGCTCAAGCCGGTGCAGACACTTGCACTGGCCTACGCACTGGCTTGCGCACGGGGTGCACAAGGCCGTGCAAGGCTAAAAAGGGGCACACACGGTCTTGGCGCACGGTCTCAAGACCGTGCGTAAGGCCGTGTGGATCTAAAGAACAGCAGCAAAAATGCAGAATCGCGAGGGCTTCGCGGGAACAACCTAAAATTCGATATTAAACCCATCAATCATGCAAATCTCAAGTTAAAACTCACATATATTGATCTACAACATCTAATCTACCTATAGAACCAAGAATCACGTAATTCCATCCATAAAATCATTCAAAATCATCATTTAACCTAAATGTGCAACTATTCATCAAAATCAGAAAAACAAAGCAATGGAGGCATTAATCGAGAAAGACATGAGAAGCTTACTCGTAGATGAGATCGCGAGGAGTTCATAGGATTTCACGGCTCGGAAATCGGTCGGGAAACGACGATCGATCAAAGTCTCCTCTTCTTCTTTCTCTTTTTCTTTCTTTTCTCCTTCTTTTTCTTTTGTTGTTGTGTGAGTGAGGTTTGAGAGAGAGATAGAGAGTTTTAGTCAAAATTTGACTTGGGTTGAGAATCGAAGGGGCATTTTCGTAATTTTTACAAAATAAGTTCGAAAACTCATGTTGTCCAAATAATACATAATTACAGTTAAAATTCATATAATTAAACGCACATTATCAATTCGTGATTTAAATATCAAAATTCACTCATATACGAAATTGTTATAAAATCACATAATAATTATCAAATAAAATAATAAAACGCATAAATAAACGATTTGGGCATACCGGAATAAAATTCAGATTTTCGGGGCGTTACAATCTATATCCTGATCCGGTGGCAAGAATTCCAGATTCTCGGGGAACACGTCAGTGAATTCATTGACCACAGACGTTTCTTCGATCTTCGTTTGGTCCTTCGAGCGGTTGAGAAGGTAAGCTATAAAGCACGTGGCTTCTTCTTTCTGAACGAGCTTCTTGGCTTCCATCATTGAGATATACGAACCTTCTCCTGATCGAAAATCCTTAACTTAATTAGAACCCAGAATAACTTTCTTCTCGAAACAATCAACCTTCGCCCGATGCTCGTACAACCAATCCATTCCGAGAATAACCCCAAACTTCTTCATCGGCAACTCGATCAAATCTGTCGGGTATTCGATACCCTCGATGATAATCGGAAAACGCTTAAAGGCACGGTTCGCAACTACCTTCGAACCCAACGATGAACTAACCACTAGCACATAATCAAGCAATGAAACAGGCGCATGCACAGATAAGAAAACAGCAGGCGCAATAAATGAGTGTGAAGCACCCGAGTCGTACAATGCATGTATGGGGATGCCATTTATATATATAGTACCTTCCACCACATCGGTCGGATCTGCCACGGCGTCCTTAGCATCGCCTTCCAAGGTGTAGACACGGGCATAGGCCTGAGGCTGCGCGGCTCCCTGCTGTACCGGTCTCCTCTTCGGGCATACATCTACTCGGTGATCGGCGCTACCACATCCGTAGCAAAGTCCATTCTTCTTCCACCACTTAGCCTCTAAGTGCAGACCCTGACAGAATCCACATATGGGTCGTGGATGTCCCTGAGGTCCGGGAGGAGCAGGCTGAACGGCGGTTTTGAATGGCTTCTTCCCAGAAGAGGACCCAGAATGAGTAAATGGCCTCTTCGAACCAGAAGGGAAACTCTTGGCGGCTGCGGGGGCAGGTGCAGAAGTCGGTCTCATCTGTCGGAGATCGGACTCTATAGATAGGGCCATCTCAACTGCATCGGTGTAGTACTGGAGTCGGTTCCTGAGCATGTGCGTACGGATCTCATTCGACAACCCCTCAATGAACTGTCGAGTCTTCCTCTGCTCGTCGTCAACCATATACGAGTAATGAATAATAAGCCTGGAGAAATAAGCCTCATACTGGTCAAGGGATGAAGTACCCTGCTTGAGAGCCAGGAACTCTCGCTCACGCCACTGACGTACGACCAACAGTATATACTTGGCCCGAAACTCGACCAAGAACTGATCCTAAGTTGGGACCACATGCTCTCGCTGTCATCGCTGCTCTATACGGGTCCACCAGTCCTGTGCAGCTCCTATCATCTGATAAACTGCCAACTCGACCCTCTTAGGGTCTGGACACTCCATAACTCGGAATCTCTTCTCCATCGCCGATATCCAAGCCTCGGCGATAACATCATTCGGTGCACCCTCGAACTGCGGAGGGTTGAGCTTAAGGAACCTTCCCATATCGTTCTCGGGGGCAGGAGGCGGTGTTGCTCGGTTAGCATGAACCATGAATTACCCTAAAGCCTCCATAAATTGAGCTGGGGTCGGAACACCTGGAGGCGGACCTGGCGGTTCACGGCGAGGAGGCATTCTGCAAATATCAATACCAAACATGCATGATGATAAGTGATTATGAAAAGTTGTAACACGTAGAGAAGTTTATTCACATAATCACATTGTCACAATAACATAATCCTAAGCCGTACGACCTAGACTGACATGACAAAACACGACGCTTCAGAGCCTAGGCCATTGGACCCAAGAGCTCTGATACCAACAATAGCGGGCACCCCAAATGGGTAACGCACGCCCTGCACCGAGCCCCGACCCGGATCCGAAATCGAATCCGACCCGAACCAAAACCTGGCTAACGACACACATTTACTCAATCACTAGGCGGGGGTTTCAAAAACGAAATAAACGACAGAGGTGCGGAAGCGAAAAACAACAAAACAATAAAACATAACAATTGCACAAGTAGTAAAGCCCACCAAGGCCAGCGAAATTCAATTACATAAATAAAAAATGGGTTCGATACAATATCCCGACAATATACAATAACGGGTTCAACATATAAATCCCGAATACTAAATACATAAATCCTAATAACATAAAACATAAATAAAATTATACGGACAAGAGTTATACATGAACAAAATAAATGCAACTTTAACAACGACGACAACGACGACGATCCCGCCTAGTATCCTGAAACCAATACCGAGGGTGAAACAGAGAGGGTTAGTCAAACGACTAAGTGAGGAGGGAATAATAATGTATATTATAAAACGGAAATAAATCACCATTTTCAAACTTAAAAGTAATCAACATAAAATAAAGGTTTTCGTAAACGGTTGGTGATTTAGCATAAAACATAAACATATCATATGACTTGGCGAGTCGAGCCTTACCTCCAATTTTCCAAACATAAAACGGGAAACCACCCTTATTCCTCCAATGTAGACGGAACGCTAAATCCGAACTACACATAACATACTGTATAATCTCAGGTACTCAAAGGGCTGCCAGTCCGGCCTCACCCCGAGCTCCCAAATGGAGGGAACCATAGGATTTCCGACGTAGACCCAATGTCTACCAACTTCGTCCTATTGTCCTTACTCCGGGCCCAAACATACATACATACAGTTCATAACTCGCTTTTCAAATCATTTCGGGTTGGTCAAAAGACCGTTCGAGACATGTCATATGCGAGGCCGAAGGCCAAAGTACGCCTTAGGAATTAAATAGGTTTTACATGTCTCTTTCGCAAACGTTTGAAAGAATATACGTAGTACTTTTTCATATCAAAACATTTTCGATAAATCGAATAAACATAATAGGCATAAATATTTACTAGGTATATAAAGACGGTGTGAAAACAAAACATAAAATAAGGCTTATATCGGGAGAGGCTTAATATATATATATACATATAGTATTGGAGTCAGAAACGGAAAGCCTCACCTGTTGGCTAAACAAAATAAGTAAAAGCAAGACCGGATGCGTTACTCCACGGGAGTATCGTCTGCAAAAATACAAAGACAGAATCAAATAAGACTAACGACGACGCACGGCTTATACGAAAGCATTAAAACACATAGAAGCACGTTAAACAGTCATTCATAACACTTAGGTTCACATTCAATCAAAGTACGTAAATTCAATAAGCAAATCAAATTAGAATGCGATAAAAGTTCATAATCATGCATAAAAGGCAATAAGGAAGCATGGTATCAAGTTTCGGAAGAAATGGACAACATTTGAAAAATAACCCAAAATGCCTAAACAAAAAACACGAGGAAAGGGGCCCGAACGAAGTCGGAAAAATTCAAACTTTTTAAAATATGTATTTCATGATTTATAGGACCTATAGGTGAAATCGGATCTCAAATCGGAGGTCAAACGAAGAAAGTCGACTTTTAAAAGTGCCCGTTGACTCACATTGCCGAGAGCAACATTCTGAAAATGGAGAAATTTTGGCTTAGGGGGACACACGGTCTTGGGGACGGGCGGACGCACGGGCTTGAACTCGTGCTCAAGACGGTGTAGACACTTGCACTGGCCTGCGCACCGGCTTGCGCACGGGATGTACAAGGCTAAAAAGGGGCACACACGGTCTTGGCGCACGGTTTGTAAGGCCGTGTGGATCTAAAGAACAGCAGCAAAAATGCAGAATCGCGAGGGCTTCGCGGGAACAACCCAAAATTCGATATTAAACCCATCAATCATGCAAATCTCAAGTTAAAACTCACATATATTGATCTACAACATCTAATCTACCTATAGAACCAAGAATCACGTAATTCCATCCATAAAATTATTTAAAATCATCATTTAACCTAAATGTGCAACTATTCATCAAAATCAGAAAAACGAAGCAATGGAGGCATTAATCGAGAAAGACGTGAGAAGCTTACTCGTAGATGAGATCGTGAGGAGTTCGTTGGATTTCACGGCTCGGAAATCGGTCGGGAAACGAAGTCAGGACGATCGATCAAAGTCTCCTCTTCTTCTTTCTCTTTTTCTTTCTTTTCTCCTTCTTTTTCTTTTGTTGTTGCGTGAGTGAGGTTTGAGAGAGAGATAGAGAGTCTTAGTCAAAATTTGACTTGGGTTGAGAATTGAAGGGGCATTTTCGTAATTTTTACAAAATAAGTTCGAAAACTCATGTTGTCCAAATAATACATAATTACAGTCAAAATTCATATAATTAAACGCACATTATCAATTCGTGATTTAAATATCAAAATTCACTCATATACGAAATTGTTATAAAATTACATAATAATTATCAAATAAAATAATAAAATGCATAAATAAACGATTTGGGCATACCGGAATAAAATTCAGATTTTCGGGGCGTTACAGAATCGGGTCGGACCACTTAGATGTAAAGCTCTCCCTATCAATGACACTCGAGATAGATTTTGTGCACATAAAAAACTAAATGTTTTATTATCGTAATTCGTAAATATTTTTTTCTTTTTAACTATTTTGTCACTATTATCCTTATATTGTTTAACCTGTAGCGAGCTCCGCCAAACGGGTAAACGCACGCTCCGCACTGAATCCTTACTCGGAATCAAAAGGAATTCGACCCGAACCAAAACTCCGCGAACGGCAAACCAAACGACCACTAGGCGGGGAATTTTAAAACCAACGACAATAGAAAGCGGAAGTAATAAAATAACATAAACAATAACCAATGCGCAGTTAGCTAAAGCCCTCCAAGGCTAGCAAAATCCACTAATAAACTATAAATCATTTACAACGGGTTCAACAATAGTATTCCCGAGCATAATTACATAATTAAAACATCCGAACATATCATATACATCTAATAAGAGTAATCAAAGCCAACATGAATTAAAGAGTTTACATAAACAAAAGAAATGCAACTCTAGACGGCGACAACAAGCACGACGCCCGCCTAGTATCCTGAAACCAAGGATGAGACAAAACGGAAATAAATCACCTTTTAAACATAAAAGAAAACAAACGGAAAGAGAAGGTTTTCGCAATCGTTGGTGATTTATTTCAAAAGAAAACATATCAAATCGAATCATATAACTCAGCGAGAAGAGTTCTGAACCACCTTTCGTAACATAAAACATAAACCCTCCTTATTCCTCTGGTTGTAATTAGGGAGCAACCCCTAACCACAATAACAAACGTATATATCTCAGGTACTCAAAAGGCTGCCATTCCGACCTCACCCCGAGCTCCGAAAGGTGGAGGGAACCATAGGATTTCCGCCGTAGACCCGATGTCTACCAACTTCGTCCTATCATCCTTACTCTGTGCCCAACGTAACATATCATGCACATACATATACATAGCTCGCTTTTCAAACATTTTCATATGGCCAAAAGACCGTTCGAGGCAAGTCATATGCGAGGCTATAATGCCAAAGTTCGCTTTAGAAAATAAAGGTTTTACTTGCCTCTTTCGTAAACATTTCACAATCATATATGTAATACTTTTCATATCAAAACGTTTTCAAGATCATAAAGGTATAAGCATAAATATCTACTATATATATATAAAAACGGAGTGAAAACAATCATAAATTAAGGCTTATTAAGAGTGAGGCTTATTTATATATATACATAGATATAACGGTAACGAGAAGCATAAAATCCCACCTGTTGGCTTGAACGGAGACAAAAGAAACCAAGCAATTCCACGCTACTCCACGGGAGTATCATCTGCAACAAGCAAAGACACAACCAAATAAGACTAATGATGATGAATAGCTTATACAAAAGCTCATAAACACATAAAAGCATATTGCGTAATCACTTATTGCATTTAAGTCAAAATAACCAAGAATCATGCCAAATCATGTATTTCTATTGAGTAAAACAAGTCCAAATGTGATGAAAGTTCACAAACATGTTTAAAAGGTACTAAAGAAGCATGCATTAAAGTTTCGGAAGAAACAGACAACTTTTGGAAAATATTACAAAAACACCCCTAAACACTATTCAAAAACCTGAACATGGCCAAAAAATATAAACTCAGCACATTTCATGGTTTAAGGAGGTTTTAAGACCAATGGAAGTGAAAGAATTGAGAAAAAATGAGATTCGGAGTGAGTTGGCCCGAAAACACAATACATGCCAGAATACACCCTGAGGCCGTGGGCTGACCATGCCCATGGGCTGGCCAGGCCCACCACGGCCGTGGCAAAAAAAAAAAAACTCACCACGGACCCAACTGTGGAAATGGGGTGGTCGTCTTCCCCAGCAGGAAAATGCCCTAAGGTCTGAAAATCGCGATTTTAACCCCAAAAACAACCCCAATCAATCCAAAACTCATAGAATCAATCCTAGAACATCAAAATGAACAAATATGGAGAGTTTCGTGAAGTTCCGACCAATTACAAACAAACCCACAAAAATTACCTATAATACCCCTACACCGAAACATCACCAATGCTCAATCTCAAAATATGAAAAACATGTAGAATCACGTTGGGAACAATTAATGTAAAGACACTCATGCTCCATTTCGATATCGAGAGAGAAAAATGAAAATTTCATTAAAGAAGAACAAATCTCTATAAACCAAGATAGAGGGAGAATCGTCGGAAGGCAAGGCTTGTGCTCGGAGTATGTTGTTCTTCTCGAAGAGGTGCACGTTTTTTGTCAAGGTCGGGTGTCGTTCTGGTCTCCGGAGTGAGAGCTAGGTTTTTGGTGCTTGAGGAGTGAATAGTAGAGAGAGATGAGTTGAACGAGAGAGGAGGAGAGAATGGGGGAGAAGAAAGAGGTTTGGCCCTTTTGTCAAAAATCCGATTTTTCGGGGTTATTTTGATATTTCTCATACTCATGAAATTTAACACACGTTGACATGTAATGGCTTAAAAACCGAAATTCACTCATACTTATAAACTCTTGTAAAATGTAATGATAAATAAACATAAAATTCAGAAAAAGACGTAAAATAAAACAAATTGGCTTACCGGATCATAATTCGAATAACGGGTTGTTACAACCACCCATCCTTATGAGTATCTATCCCCAGATTCTACTCGTCTGCGTCAAATAACTCGGGGTGAAACTTGCGCATCTTTTTTTCGGTCTCCCACGTAGCTTCCTCGGTTAACTGACTCTTCCAAAGCACTTTGACCATGGGAATCTCTCGGTTATGCAGTGCTTGAGTCTTCTTGTCCAAAATCTTCACCGGTTGTGAAACAAAGGTCAAATCCGGCTCTAATTCGACTTCTTCGATAGGAAGAATCTCTGAATCACTCGGGTGATACTTCCGGAGCTGAGGAACGTGAAAAATGTTGTGAATCCCTGTAAAACTCGGTGGCAAGTCTAATCTGTAAGCAGCTTCCCCGATCCTCTCCAGAATCTGAAATGGCCCTACGAACCTCGGGCCTAACTCACCACCCTTTCCAATGCGTGTGAATCCCTTATGAGGCGAAGCCTTAAGGAACACTCTATCGCTAACATCGAACTCTAAAGGTCGGCAACGTATATCGGCATAGCTTTTCTGGTGATCTTGGGCTGCTTTCATCCTCTGATGGATGATCTGTGATGCGTACCGATTTTCTGAGCACCACGATATTTGTATGTCCGGGAAATGAGTCGTGAAATACTCCGTGTACCTAGAAAAACTCCGGGGGGAAAACCTGCAAAATAAAGGTTAGCACTCCACTGAGTTAAAAGAGTTAGTCTGTTCCTTGAGATAAAATGACCGTAGGGAAATAGTATTGAGAAGAGCAATATCGAATAATGAAATCTGCAGAGAAAAAGGTAAGTAGAGCAAAATAACGATAAAAGAGTATTGGATGAAGTGTGTAACCTTTCAATGGTGTGAAGACTCTTTATTTATAGGCCCTAAATCCCGCCTGGAACCCTCTTCTATGGGATTCCCGCGGCTGTTAGGGGTGAGTTGGAGTAAAAATAGGAGATGATGTTAGTTAGAAAGAATTTAGGGAGTTCAAATTAGAGAGTCTTATCTTTTGTTTATAGCTTGAGACCAAGTCCAATCTTTATATTCTATCTTCTTCCGAGCTGGGCCTCCTGTAGATGGGCTTTCCAGGGTGAGCATTCCGCGAGTAGGCCTCCCGTCATAGGCTTCCGGCCTACCTATTCCAGCCCAAGAATTCCAGCGCCCATATTCCATTGGGCTTATGAAATATGGCCCAATGTCATTATATGGTAGGATCATCACTCCCCCCTACTCTTGTAGTTGGTCGAGACCAACTGTGAGAGTAATTAGATGCAGCTCTTAGTGTTATGGCACGAATCCTGTCCCTAGTGGCATCATAGAGTCAAGTAGAGTGGATGTGGAATGCTCCTCGCTGTTCCTCGATCAAGTGTCTTGCTTCCGGATGCCAGGTTAGGAATGGTCCAATGCCTCTTCTGGAATGGTCCAATGCGTCTTATGGTATGGTCCTTCCTCCCCATGTTGATGAAGGTACGTTCGTCTCCTCATTACTCCCTTCTTCTGGCCTTCCTCCCCCTCGCTATGAAAATTAATCCATGGCTTCTATTTTATCTCCTCATGTGACTTCTCTCTTGCGGTGCCAACTGAGAGAAAGCGTCCAGTGAGAAGGTTTCCCCTGTGAGTGAGGCTGCCGGTTTGAATTTCGTCATCGTGGATTTCGGTGCTGAGGATTCCACAACAAAGAATGCTGTTGTTGAGGAGGCCGCCACAGGTGGTCCTGTTGCGGTGTCCTCCTGAGGACGACCTTCTATCGAACACTGTTTAGGATATCATTGCTTTTCTCGAGTCCTGTTCAATTTTACTGTTCGGCTTCGGATATATTAATTTCTTGTTATTGTTGGATTTCTGCATGGATTTTTGGCTAAGGTTGCCCCGCCTTTGATGCAACCCTTATTTCTTAGGATTGTTATTGATATCTTCCTCTTATACCTTGTAGCGCCCCCTGAAGAAGGACCGCCACATCCGCACCGAAATGGATTCCCGAGCTTCAGCGAGGGGCCTCAACTCAAAAACCCACTCCGGCAAACGGCACTCATGCAATAACCATCGGCAACAGCGACGACATCCCAACAACAACCACAATAAACAGAGAAATGCGGAAGCGATTAATGTAAATAATCAAATTTCATAAAAGCCTACAAGGCTAACATAATATCAAGAAACATTTATAATCAAGATACAGAATGTTCATAAGCAGATAATGCCATCCATGGCTCAACTAGTCTACCCTATGCAATCCTAGATATCTTCAACTATCCCACATCAGGGGCACATAAGTACGTAAATTAAATAAATAAAATAAATAAGACTTGACGGTTGTTGGGACCACTGACAAGACAAACCAAAAAGACTGAGCCTATCTAGACCTGCTGAAGCCGACTGACGAGATAGGTGACGTCGCCACCTGTCTACCTGAAGCAAGAACCAAAACAGCAGGGGGTGAGTATAAAGGATACCCAGTAAGGGGGTTTTGATCACAGTTCGTCATTTATCTTTTTAAAACCAAAAGTGGTGAGTGTTGCCCGTTTTGAGAAAGAATACGAATAACGAAATATAAGTTGTAAAATGACACAAAGTAACACTCGGGTTCGGCTTATTTGAAAACACAAAAGGTTGGCGAACCGGATCCTTTAAAACATTTGCACATAATATCAAGCCGATAAATTGAAAGCGTATTAGTTGAGTAATAAAGGAGGCTTAGGGTAGCAAGTACGAGTCACACTTCCGGGTTTTATACATATATAGGAAAGTACATATGATAACTGAAGAAAACCGGAATGTGCTTCGACTTGTCACGAAAGCCATAAAACAATTAGACAAGCAATAAATGCAATAAATCATGCAATAATGTGTCCCGGCGAGAACGGGCCCTCTCCTTATAACTCCCAATTGAAAATCATGCAAGCATATAGTCAAGTACTCCACCACCAACAACACTATACAGGATTTAAGGAAACGTTGTTAGCACCACCATCAGGATTTAAGGAGACGCGATTAGCACCACCGTTCGCATCAACTCAGGCTAACCAACCTCCTGGCCGGCCCAAGTCAACACGCTAGAAGTACACATCGGGATTTTGCGCTAGACGCTCGTCCCCAGGCTCACCTCCTGTATACTCCGGGCCAAGTCATTAAACAGACTATGGCTCGCTTTTGAAATCAATGATAGTTTGGGTGGCCAAAAGGGCCATTCGAAAGTAGGAAATCGGGGTTTGGGAGGCCAAAGAGGCCATTCGAGACAAGGTTATAGTTGCGAGGTCGAGAGACCAAAGTTCGCATTTAAAACAAAAGGGTTTCCTTGTCTCTAGTTGAAAGCATTTAAAATCATTTGGTTTTGCTATCAAAATGGTTTGACTAAGCAGATAGAGAAATAGTAAAGGCAATACAACAAGTAATAATAAGGCGGGATAGTCATTTATTTCGCAAACTTATATAAGACTATGTCCTTGCCCCAGTTAAAAGAAGTTTAAACCCTTACCTGGCTCGACACGACAGTATGAAAGCAGGCGGTAGTCAGGTTTCTCCCTCGTTGGTCCCACCTGTAATACACAGGGCCTAGAGGATGAAAACAAGACCGACAATAACAAAAGCAAGACACGAACAACAGACAACGCACGACAATTCAAATATAACTTCACTCATGCTACAGATACAATATGGAAAGCCAGGCAATTAAGGATATAAGGATATATAACATATGAATTAACATTTAAAGGAATATTTAAAGCAATTGTAATAATGGAAGAACATTAATAATAAATATGGAAAGCATGCTAGAAGCAGTTAGGGCACGTAGACATGCTTAAAATAATATAACGGAACTCTCTCGCGAAAACGGGGTTAATCGGATAAGAAACGGGAAAGGTGGGAAAAATCCCTAAACGAGAAATGTGTCAATTGACGGTCAAATAAGGTCGGGTAAATTGCAAATTATGAAGAATATCAAATCCCGAGGCTCAAGGAAGCTATAGGTGAAATCGGATTGATATTCGGAGGTCGTATGAGAAAAGTCAACATTTAAATGAGTGGGGTTGACCAAATTCCCGAAGTGCAAGAAAGGAAAAGGCTGGAAAATGCACTAAGTATGTTGTACCGGCCAACGCACGGGCTTACGCACGGGCTTGGCAAGCCGGTGCAAGCACAAAAAGGCGTGCACGGCCAACCGCACGGTCTTGAGCACGGTGCCAAGACCGTGCAAGTGCAAACAGGCCTGCGCACGGGCTCAAGCCCGTGCAGGTTGAAAAGTGCTGCGCACGGGCTCCTGCACGGTCTTGCTCAAGACCGTGCGTTCGCCCGTGTGGATCTTCTGAGCAACAGACTCAGCAGATCGCGAAACCTCACACGCGAAATCAATATTTAAATTCATACATCTCCTAATTTACACCATAAAACATCCTAATTTCCACATATGATCATATATATCATCTAAGCTACACATAGGCACAAGAATCACGTAAAATGGTCGAGTAAATCTTCCTAAACACGAAAATCCTAATATAATAAAATTCTATATAAAACTCACGAAAATCACAAGAAAGAACGAACGGAATGAAATGGGGTAAAAGGATTACCGGTAGAGAATGTAGTGAGGATCGTTCGGGTTTTCACGGCTCGTCGATCGGGCGAGAAACGGGCTCGGTAGGGCATCGGGAAGATTTTCTCTCTTTTCTCCTTTCTTTCTTCTTTTCTTTCTCCTTCCTTTCTTCTTTTCTCCTTCTTGTTTAATGAGAGAATGAGAGAGATAGATAGATATTTAGGAAAATATCTCGGGGGGGGTAAAATAGTCATTTAAGCTTTCGAGGGCAGTTAAATAATTTAAGTAATCGAGGGTATTTAGAAGATAGGTTAAATCAATCTTTTCCACAAGATTAATTAATCCAATTGGATAGATCGAGAAATTAGGTAAGAAAGAATTCGCGTAATAATTAATAATATAATTAAAATATTCGGGTCGTTACATACCTGCAAAACTTTATACAACAACAGGAGAGAACATAAAAGAGTATGCATTTCTCATAGAGTGAGAATCATTAATAAGCATGTGTGTTCATACACTAAAGAGGAATTCAATGCGGGAAAGGGAATCATCATCCTTTCACTAGAAGGGAAAGGGAATCATCATCATTTCGCAAGAAGGGAAAGGGGATCATCATCCTTTCATAAAGAGGGAAAAGGTAACAACATTCTTTCATGAAGAGGGAAAAGGGTATCAACATCCTTTCTTCAAGAAGGAAAGGGAATCAACGTCCTTTCATAAAGGAAAGGGTATCAACATCCTTTCATGAATAGGGAAAGGGTATCATCATCCTTTCGCAAGGTGGGGGGCCACACCACCTTTCCCAGGTGGTATCATCATCACTGGGTGTTATATGGTGGAATCATCGTCACCATGTATTATAAGGTGGAATCATCATCACCTCATGCATTCTAGGGTGGAATCATCATCACCACGTGTTATAAGGTGGAATCACCATCACCTTATGTATGTGCATATGGGTTTTTTTTTTGTTTTCATGATTTTATGAAAGATTGTCATTATATAAGTATTAAAAGTTAAGTTTAAGAACGGGGTACCGTAAGGATGCCATTCTAGGCGTAGAACTTCTTCATGTTTTGGATGTTCCATGGTCAGGCAAGCTGCTTCCCGTAGGCGTTCTCCAGCTCGTAAGCTCCTTTCCCGATTATCTTAGTGACTTTATAAGAACCTTTCCACTTGCGCTCGAGCTTCCCTGTCTGCCTTAGGGCTCCACCCTTCTGAGTACTAAGTCTCCTACTCGGAATCCTCGCGTTTTGACCTTCCTGTTGTAGGCTGTGGCTATCCTGCTTTTGTACCACGCCATCCGCACCAGAGTCCTATCTCGGGCTTCCTTTATGGTATCCAGACTTCCTCGCAGAAGGGACTCGTTCTGCTCCTCGTCATAGGATTCCATATGGGAGGATTCCATGTCTACTCCGGCTGGAATTACTACTTCCGCTCCATAAATAAGGTTGACCAAGGTTTACCCCGTCGTACCGCTCGGGTCTGGTAGGACCAAAGGACTACTGGTAGCTTTTTCGCCCAATTACTCTTGGCTCTTTTCACTCGCATTTTCAATTCATGCTGGATAAGTCTACTCATCACCTCCACTTTTCTGTTAGCTTGAGGACAGAACACCGTCGGGATGCTATGTCTTATCTTCCTCTGCTAGTCGTCATCCTTATGTTAGTTTCCTCTCAGAGGATTCTACCTTGAGGAAAGCTCTCGGGAAAAGGATTCCCATTATTTAGCTCCATCTTTACATATAAATTCTTGCAAGTAGCCTTTACGAATGAGCCTCTCAATCTCGTTCCTAAGATGTCTGCACTCGTTTGTGTCGTGGTCATAGTCATTGTGAAACTCGCAAAATCTTCCTGACGGTGGATTCCTAGGTCCTTCCCGTGACCCGCGTGGCCAATTCAGCAATCCTCTTTCCTGAATTTGTCCGAGTGTTTGAGCCGGTGTCATTCTTAGATTTGTGTGCTGGTCGTATCTCGGCACGAGCACTGGAATCCTCTCTTGGCATTCCACTCCTCTGATCCTCTTTGGATTGGCTGGAATCCTGCCATCATCTCTCTTTTCTCTCCTCCTGTCATATGGTATCCCGTATATGCCTGATTCAGCTTCCGACTCGGGACTGAAATCCGAACACTCTATTGAGCAGAGCACCGGACCTCCTTTCGATTTTAGGGGTTAGGAATATAGAATTCCTAACCTAAAACCGAGAAAAAAGGGACCGGATAGGGACTAGAGTGGACCGGGCTGAAGAGCCTAGTCCCCTGTTTAGAAATTCTAAGGTGAGTACTCGAACCTTAGAAGGGGAGGAGATGATTTGTGAATGAGCGATTGTAGAAGTGAGGGGAGGGCCTTATTTATAGGTGTGAGAAACTCGTAAATAAGGCAGGTTAGGGCTGCAAACCCTATATGGTAAGTTAGGGCAAACGCAAGAGGGAGTGAACGGCCGGCCGGCTGGTGGGACCAGCCAGAGGGGATTTTTGCGGGCCGATCGGCCCGCAAAGTCGTGTTGGCAGGCCGGCCGTGTTGGGCTGGGCTAGGGTTTGCACACGTTCGGGCTTTTTCAGTGTTTTCTTCTTCATTTCACGTCCGATTTTGGGTGATTCGAAGACCGAAACGCTCCTATCGTGATGTCCTATCATAATATTGCATCGAATTTAGGGTCTGATGAATATACGGTAGGGTGGAGAAGTGATTAGGGGCTACGGAGGGTATGTCACAGGATATGGACCCTAGGGTTTGACTCTCGGGAATCGTCTGGGTGTCCGGAATCTGCCTGATGTCTGGCGGGGCTGAGTCATCAATTTTACAAAATGTCATCGTGTGATGAGGTGCAAAATCAAGGTGTTCACAGAGCCCTCCATCGGCGGAGGCTCGAGAGAGACGAACGCTGATGGTTCAATGAAGACCCGATTTTGCACCGCTGCGTGCAAGCAATAACGGATCTGGAACCTCTAAGGTTTTCCTCTATGGGGGATAACTAATACTACTGCCTTTGAGGGCCTACAAAGGTCTTGTGCCACCTTTGGGAGAGCTGAGAGGGTCTTGTGCCACCCTTGGATAGGGATAAAGGTCTTGTGCCACCCTTGGACTTGAGATAAGGGTCTTGTGCCACGCTTGGGTTTGAGGTCAGGGTCTTGTGCCACCCTTGGGTTTGAGATAAGGGTCTTGTGCCACCCTTGGAAGAGCTGAGAGGGTCTTATGCCACCCTTGGAGGATATTGGGGCTCGTTGCTTGAGAGGAGCTTGATTAAGGGTTTTTCGTACCCATTTTGCCAGGACTGTCGTTGCCCGAGAATGTTGGCCTTGGGATCGAAGTGTTATAGGTAACTGGGGCTCAGTGCCGAGGAGCTTTCGAAGCTTGGCACGAGTTTTGTGGGGCTTTGAAATGCCCTGAGTTTGAAAACGAAGAGTCCCCCCTTTTTTTTAGGGGCTCTCTAGATGAGGTAGCGCGAGGGGCTATCCTTCATGTGGGAGCTCGTTTCATATGTAGGATGAAGTCCGGAGGTTTGAGGAAAGGCCTGAGGCATGCTAAAGGGTGTCGGAGCGCGAGAAATGGAGAAACGGAGGTCGGGAGCCGGGACGAAGGGGCGTCCGGCTAGTCAGCCTTGCGCCAGGATGGTCACCACTGGTTGGCCAGTTGGTCGGCCTTGGGCGCGCTGGCCGGCCGGCTGGTGCTAGCTGATGAGCCGGCTGGTTTAAGTAACCAGGCTCGGGCTCATTTTTCGTCATTCTTTCCAGCGTTCTTTCTCGATCTGAAACTTGTTTTTCAGTTTCTAGCATTTCCAAGTGGTTTGAAACACCAAAAAGCTATTCTTTTGACGATGGTGAGAGGTGGAGCATCCGAGGGGATTACTCAGCATGTTATTACGGGTATGGGTGGCATACCCCTCTGGTCGCCGAGCGAGAGGCGAGAGTATGGGGAGTTTGAGCTGAGGAGGGAGATTACTCCGCATTTGCATTAGGAGTTCTTCTAGACGGGGGTAAGTTTCCTACTTTACCCTTTCATGCTTTATGCTGCATATGTTCATTTTTCCGTCGTTCTAAGTGCTTTTTGATGGGGATTTCGATGGGGATTTGTAATTAGACCTGAGATGCTTTAGATCTACAGAGCAAATCTCGTTTCCATAGGTGGGAAGTGTGAGATTTGGGAAGTGGGTTTGTGTGAATAGTGTTTATGCATACTAAGTATTCGCGGAAATGCTCGAATGAACTTTTGGTCATTGTTTGGACTAGAGGCTTGTAGGAATCCTCTGTTTGGATAGAATGTTAGTTGAAAGAGATGTCTTTCGAGAAAACATGTGTTTCTGGGCCTTCGTGTGGGTTTTTTGGTTTGGGCTTTCTTAGAGAAAGACTTTTTAGTGGGCTTTTTGGGTAGGGGCTTGCATTGTGGTGCGTGCTTATCCCGTTATTGACCCATTTTTTTGCTTGTTTGCAGACCGCTGTGGCTTCGAAGCTTCATTCTTTTCCCCAGTGCGTGGATGCGTGGTACCGGGTCCTTCCGGATCCTGCTAGGAGGATGGTGGACGGCACGGGCTTGAGTGCTTTCTTTGGTTCTCTGCCGACGATGAGGCAGATTTGGGGCATGACTCGAGCTCTTAGTGAGAGGTGGTGGGACTGCACTAAGATCTTCCAGTTGCCGTCGTTTGAGGTGACTATGACCCCGATGGACTTCTTCATGATCACGGGGCTTCCCTTTGAGGCTCAGGACCTCGATTGGTGGGAGGACGTCACCAATGATATGGTGGTCGATTTGCTGGGCACGGTATGACCTACTTGAGTCCGTCAGTGTTGTTCTTAGGAGGGATCAGAAATGCGTGGTCGACATGCAATTTCAACATCAGGGATCCGGCCGAGATCGTAAGATTGTCTCGGGCTTTTCTGTTATACGGGTTACGCAGTACGATTTTTGCCAACTCGTCTTCTTGTGCGCCACTGGGGTTGCTGGGGTCCTTAGCGGTCTTTGGGCGCATTAAGGGTTATGCTTGGGGTAGAGTAGGGTTCGCAACCTGCTAGTTGTGGATGGATGCCTATAGCCGGCTTAGGATCTCATCATGCAGAGGCTATAGTCCTACTTGGGCGGTATGTATTTAGGGGCCTTTTGTCTTTGTGTTTTGTCTCCTATCGAGTTGTACTTGTGTAATCCCTTTTTCTGACCTTTTGCAGATGTGGGCCATGGAGATACTGGGTTGCAATAGCCCAACTTTTCCAAGTAGTATTTGATGGGTCGATTCCCCCGTCAGTCTGAGGCTTCTTCCTCCCAAGAGGGGCAGCAGGGAGATGATGATGATGATGACAATGATGATGAGGGGGATGCTCCGGAGGTGGCGGCAGCCCCAGTCCGTAGCGCGGACCTGTGTAGGAACTTTCCCGCATGGACGTTCGTTATGGTCGATTTTCTGGGAAACACCGTGACTCAGACCCTTCCTCATCCAGGGATAGACGGGGTCCCCAGGTTTCCGTTTCGGAAGAAGAAGGTATGTCTCTTGCCTTCCTCTTGTTGTTATTCGGTGCGAGTGTGGTCATATGATGGTAACCTCTTGGCTGTGCAGGGCTACAAAGTGGCCTATGAGGAGGCCATGAAGATGATTCACTCCTTGAAGAAGGAGCTTACGAAGAGGACTGGCGCATTCTATCGGGAGTTGGTATGCCAGTCGAACGACATGGTATGTGTCCTTTTTATGTTATTCTTCGCGGTTTTGTCGTTTCTGCTATATTTGATATAGCTACGCTTTTCCTTGCAGGGCTCATCTCAGGGGACGAGGAGAAGGGGGAGAGACGTGTCCATTCGTCGGGACCAGTCTGAGGGTTCTTCCGGCGATCGGCGTCAGCCCCAGTCTGGCGCGGGTCTGATAAGGCGGCTGAGAAGGGCAAGGCGGTGCGTCAGGAGCGACACACCAAGGCACGCTATGATAGGCCAGCGGCGAGGCCATAGGGTGGACCGGTGATCGATGAGAGTCGAGCTCAGGTGAGGGCCCAGGAGCATATGGGGGACACCACTCCGAGTGATTTGGATGATGACGCCTATGTGGCTGATGGCAGTCCTTACCACGGTAGTGACAACAGTTGTGTTGATGGATCCTTTCGTAGGGAGTATAGATAGGTTTTCTGTTGTTCTATAACAACTTGTATCGCGTGTTGTGTTGAACTGTAAACCTTATCTATGTATGAAAATGTTGTCTTCATTTCCATAAAGTGTTTGCGTCCTTGAGACACGTATGTATAGATGTATGAAATGGCTGATTTCATGACACCTGACGGGTGCACGCTGTTGGCGTGTGGGGGATTGGGGCACTTTGCCATGCCCAGACCAAAACGACTGAGTTTGATCGCTTAGTCTTTAATAGGGGGAACATCCCCTATGTTAGTGCACATTGACTGGGGTTGTTCCGGGGACACCTAGGTTGGAACCTAGACTACCTATTATACTTGCAGTACTCGTCCTTTCTGAAGGTTACTCGCTCTTAGGTAGCACTAGACCCGAGCTTGCAGGACATCGAGATCCGTTTGAGGGAGATGAACTCGTTCTGTGGCCGGGATGTCGTGCCTAAAGGCCGCTTTGGCCGTTCCAAAGGACTCTGGCCTTCGCGCAGACAACCCCAGTGTGTATTGGCAGGGCCGAGCGTTTCATACTGAGGTGTCGGATACGGGATTTCTTCCTTTAGTTAGGTGGGGAAATCTCTTCTTGCTGAACAGCCCCAGTGTGGGCCGGATTATCGTGCGATCTGTTACACTGAGGTAAGCATCTCATAATAGGGCGTTTTGCTGCAGGCCTTGATCCTAACCCGCCCGGGGGGTTCCTTCCCTATGCAGCCCCAGTGTAAGGTTTGCCCATGTACGGGTGCTGGGATCGCCCAGCCCTAGTGTGCGGTGTTTGCGAAGATGGATCGTGTAGAGATCTTCTAGCGTTGATCTGTGCAACGAGCGAGATTTAGTTTCCACCTAAAGGACCTAGAGATTTGACCAGCCCCAGTGTGGTTAAAGGGAACCTAGACTCTTAGATTTCCTTGGTTTTCATAAGGACTTTGAGAGTTGGTCGAACTGACAACTGGTGTCGTCCTAACATAATCTTAGATCTCCTTAGAGAGACACAGGTGGTGCTCCTTCCTCTAGTGAGTGACGTGTACCTATACCGACTAGCCTAGACTGACTAAAGGTACCTCTTTCCTTGTATGAGTATTTCCTTGGATGCCATTCAAGGTGGGTCAGCAGAATGAGGTTGAAGGTTTGACAGAAAGGCTGGGGTGATTAATGTGGGTAGGTAAAAGTAAGAGTTCAGCGCGTGTGGCTTTTAGAACTATGTTCAGTCCGTTTTAGCTCACTTTTCCTCACTTTTTCTCTCTTTCTTCTTTTCCTTTTTTTTGTCCCTCTTTGCTTTGGGGATCTGTTCACTTTGTTTTTCTCTTTTTTGTGTTGCCCCCTTTTTCTTTTTTTTTTTTTTTCTTTGGGGTCTTTTCCTCTCAGTTTTTTTGTGAGCTCTCAGACTTTTATGTGTGGAAGCCCACTTTGCATGTGGAATATAGGGATTAGATCCCACTTTGGCTTCGTACTGGAAGGAGCCGGCTGCCTACGTATCGCAAGGAGCTTGCGAATCAGAGCTAACGTAGTTCATACCCCCGAACTTCTGAGAGTGGGGTATGGACTAGACATGCGAGGTTCGTCACGCCTCATTTTTGTAGAGATTTGTGTTGTTTTTGGATTAAAAGGGGAAAGTTCTCTTGTGGAAAGAGTTGCCTTTTTAAGTATTTACGAGTAGAGTGGGAGTACAGCTCCAAGCATTAGACCCTCGTGCCGGGTTAACCATAAAAGGGGATTCTTTCGTTAAGAGAAGGCTTTCGTGCTGATTTTGGAAAGTTCCTTGATAAAAAGGAAGTGTTTTGTAAAAAGGTTCGTGTTTTTTACGAGACATTGGGTTTAGTTCCTGGCTGTGAAGCCGTCCGGCCTTCGTTAAACCTATCGAGGGATTATAAGCCCTACGCAAGGTATCTGGCGAATCAGAAAAGGAACTAAACTTAGGTATGTCTACCCTATACCCTATGCTCGGGAAGTTCGGGGTTTAGCACAGACAAGCGAGATGAGAAGTTTCAAGCGAGAAAGCGGTAAAGCACTTAGGCAAGCAAGAAACTAAAGGGGAGCGTCGAGCATCGGTTGTAGTCTAGGTGGGGTCGAGGAAGGGGAGATCCTTCGCTCGTTGACCACCTAGACCCGATAGCCTTAGCCATAGGGGGTGTTCCGTCCCATAGGGGGACGGAACGGGGGGCTATCACTATGAAAGTAAAGGAAAGTAAATGCTAAAAAGGCTAAAAGGAGACTCACCCTTGTAGTCTTATCTTCACTTCACTTCGTTCGGAACTGCTGCTTCCTCCCTCGAACTTAGGAGCACGATCGCAGAGACCGGACAGGACTCTGACTCGGGACACTATTGAGCAGAGCGCCGGACCTCCTTTCGGTTTTAGGGGTTAGGAATATAGAATCCCTAACCTAAAACTGAGAAAAAAGGGACCAGAAAGGGACTAGAGTGGACCGGGCTAAAGAGCCTAGTCCTCTCTTTAGAAATTCTATATATAGGTGTGAGAAACACGTAAATAAGGCAGGTTAGGGCTGCAAACCCTATATGGTAAGTTAGGGCAAACGCAGGAGGGAGTGACCGGCCGGGTAGGCTGGTGAGCCTGGCCATGACCGGCTGGCCAGCTGGTGGGACCAGCCGGAGGGGATTTTTGCTGGTCGGCCGGCCCGCGAAGTCGTGTTGGGCCAGGCTAGGGTTTGCGCGCGTCTGGGCTTTTTTGGTGTTTTCTTCTTCGTTTCACGTCCGATTTGGGTGATTCGAAAACCAAAATGCTCCTATCACAACGTCCTATCGTAATATTGTATCGAATTTGGGGTCTGATAAATATACGGCAGTGGAGAAGCGATTAGGGGCTACCGAGGGTATGTCACAGGATATGGACCCTAGGGTTTGACTCTCGGGGATCGTTTGGGCGTCCGGAGTCTGCCTGATGTCTGGCGAGGCTGAGTCATCAATTCTACAAAACTTCTTCGTGTGACGAGGTACAAAATCGAGGTGGTCACATCATGTACCTAGAAAAACTCCGGGGGGAAAACCTGCAAAACAAAGGTTAGCACTCCACTGAGTTAAAAGAGTTAGTCTGTTCCTTGAGATAAAATGACCGTAGGGAATAATATTGAGAAGAGCAATATCGAATAATGAAACTTGCAGAGAAAAAGGTAAGTAGAGCAAAATAACGATAAAAGAGCATTGGATGAAGTGTATAACCCTTCAATGGTGTGAAGACCCTTTATTTATAGGCCTAAATCCTGCCTGGAACCCTCTTCTCCAGGATTTTCGCGGCTGCGAGGGGTGAGTTGGAGTAAAAATAGGAGATAATGTTAGTTAGAGAGATTTTAGGGAGTTCAAATTAGAGAGTCTTATCTTTTGTTTACAGCTTGAGACGAAGTCCAATCTTTATATTCTATCTTCTTCCGAGCTGGGCCTCCTGTAGATGAGCTTTCCAAGGAGAGCATTCCGCGAGTGAGCCTCCCGTCATGGGCTTCTGGCCCACCTATTCTAGCCCAAGGATTCCAGCGCCTATATTCCATTGGGTCTATGAAATCGGCTACAACGTTCGCCTTTCCAAGATGGTACTGAATCTTGCAATCATAATCCTCAGACAATTCCATCCAACGATGCTGTCTCTTGTTCAAATCCTTCTGAGTGAACAAGTACTGAAGACTCTTGCGATCAATGAAGATATCAACCATAGTGCTATAAAGATAATCACGCTACTTCAGCAAAGCAAACACAATGGCTTCTAGCTCAAGATCATGTGTGGAATAGTTCTCTTCAGCTTGGCTTTAGCTTCCTTGAAGCATAAGCAATAACCTTCCGATCTTGCATTAATACACAGCCCAATCCTTCGTGTAACGCATCAGTGTACACAACGAATCCCTCTGAACCATCTGGCAAAGCTAACACTGAGGCTGTGGTCAATCTCTTCTTGAGCTCTTGGAAACTTGCTTCGCATTTCTCTGACCACTCAAACTTAGCGTCCTTCTTTGTCAATGCTGTCAACGGATAGCAAGATTGGAAAAATCCTTAACAAAACGTCTGTAGTATCCTGCTAAACCTAAGAAACTACGGATCTCAGTAGGAGTCTTAGGTCTCTCCCAATCCAACACAGTCTCTATCTTCAAAAGATCTACCTCGATTCCCTTTTCGGATATGACATGACCCAGAAATGTCACTTGATCGATCAAGAACTCGCAGTTGCTAAACTTAGCAAATAGCTGGTGCTCTCTCAAAGCTTGGAGAATAATCCGGAGGTGCTCTGCGTGTTCTTCTTCTGACTTCGAGAACACTAAAATGTCGTCATTGAAAATGACAACAAACTTATCGAGGTATGGATGAAAGATCCTATGCATCATGTCCATAAAAGCTGCAGGGGCATTTGTGAGTCCAAACAGCATAACCACGAACTTGAAATGGCCATATCTGGTGTTGAACGCTGTCTTCGGAATATCCTCTGCTCGGATACGGAGTTGGTAATACCCTTGTCTGAGATCAAGCTTAGAATAAACTCTTGATCCTTGGAGTAAAGCAAACAACTCCTCGATATGCTGCAAAGGATACTTATTCTTCATCGTCATCCTGCTCAACTCGCGATAATCGATACACATGCAAAGTGTACCGTCCTTCTTCATAAACAGGACTGGAGCACCCCAATGCGAGGTACTTGGGCGGATGTATCTAATCGAAAGGAGTTCGTTATGTTGATTCTTCAATTCCTTCAACTCGGTAAGAGCCATGCGGTACGGAGACTTTGAGTATAGCTCGACTCCTGGGACTAAATCAATGACAAACTTAATGTCCCTATCAGGGGGCAAGAACTCCAAATTCTCGGGGAACACGTCCAAGAATTCCTTGACCATATCGGTTTCCTCGATCTTCCTTTGCTCTTTCGGGCGGTTGAAAAGATAAGCTAGAAAACCAGTTGCTTCTCCCTTCTGGATAAGCTTCTTGGCTTCCATCATAGAGATATACGGGCCTTCACCCGATCTGAAACCTCTAACTTCCTTGGAACCAAGAGAAACCTTCTTCTCAAAACAATCTATCTTGGCCCGGTGCTAAAACAACCAATCCATCCCAAGAATGACTCTATAATCCTTCATCGGCAGCATGATCAAATCCCTTAGGTACTGAGTACCCTCGATGATAATCGGACAATGCTTAAGAACGCGGTTCGTAGCTACTCTAGAACCCATCGAGGAACTAACAACTAGCACATAGTCAAGCAACTCAACAGGCGCATGCACAAACAAAGCAATATCAGGCGCAATAAACGAGTGAGAAGCACCCGGGTCGTAAAATGCATGAATGGGAATGCCATGAATATAGATTGTACCTTCCACCACGGCATTCTGATCCAGAGCTACATCCTCAGCATTACCTTCCAAGGCATAAAGACGGGCCTGAGCCTGAGGCTGAGCTGGCTGATTCTATCCTACATCATTCGGGCAGAACTTAACAATGTGGTCTGAACTACCACAACCATAGCAAAGCCCTAACTTCCTCCAACACTTAACCTCCAAATGAGGAACCTTACAATAACCACAAAATGGTCGTGGAAAGCCCTGAGCACGGGGAGGAGTAATCGGCTTCGGAGCCTGCTGAAACGGCTTCTTCCCAGCTGAAGAAAAAGTTCCAGCAGAAGGAAAAGACCTCTTCTGACCCGAAGGAAATCCCTTAGTGCCTATGGGGGCAGGTGCTGGCTTAGGCCTCATCTGTCTCAACTCTGACTCTATAGAGAGAGCCATATCAACTGTGTCATAATATAGTCGTGGACGAATACCCAGCATGTGCATCTGAATGCTATTAGACAGTCCCTCAACAAACTGACGAGTCTTCCTCTCCTCGTCCTCAACCATATAAGCACAATGAACTATGAGGCGAGAGAAGTGTGCCTCATACTGGTCCACAGAAGATGTGCCCTGCTTCAAACTTAGAAACTCCCTTTCACGCTGTTGTCTGACTACCAACGGAATGTACTTAGCCCTGAACTCCACCAAGAACTGAGCCCATGTCGGTACCACCTGATCACGGGTCCAATGCTGATAAATCCAAGTCTACCAATCTTGTGCTGCCCTAGTAATCAAATAGGCATTATACTCGACCCTCTGTGGATCCGGAGTGTGCATCAATCGGAATATCTTCTCCAAGGCCAATATACAGGCCTCTGCAATGGCGTCATCTGGTGCATCCACAAACTGCGGTGGATCACGCTTAAGAAATCGATCCATAGCCCTCTCAGCGGCCTGTTCCGGGGTCTCTTGAGGTGCATGGAGAGCAAACTACTGTAACACCGCCATAAATTGTGCCGGCGTAGGTGTCGTTGGCGGCGGAGGAGGACCTTTACCACGATGCATTCTGCAAAACTATACAAAATATGCATGATGATAAGTGATTATGGAAAGCAGTAACACGTAAGGACGTTAAATACACATAATCACTTAAGCACAATCACACAATTCACATAAGTCCTAAGCCGTACGACCTAGACAGACTCGACGCTTCAGAGCATAGGCCATTGATCCTAAATAGCTCTGATACCAACTTAGCGAGCGCTGCCAAATGGGCAAACACACGCCCCGCACTGAATCCTGACCCGGAATCAAAATGAATCCAACCTGAACCAAAACCGGGCGAACGGCAAACCAAACAACCACTAGGCAGGGAGTTTTAAAACTAAAGACAATAGAAAGCGGAAGCAATAAAATAACATAAAAAATAACCAATTCGCAGTTAGGTAAAGCCCTCCAAGGCTAGCAAAATCTACTAATAAACTATAAATCATTTATAACGGGGTTCAGCAATAGTATTCCCGAGCATAATTACATAATTAAAACATCCTAACATATCATATACATTTAATAAGAGTAATCAAAGCCAACATGAATTAAAGAGTTTACATAAACAAAAGAAAAACAACTCTAGACGACGACAACAAGCACGACGCCTGCGTAGTATCCTGAAACTAGAAGTGAGACAAAGGGGGTTAGTCAAACGACTAAGTGAGGGGGGAAATAATAGTATATATTACAAAATAAAAATAAAACACCTTTTAAACATAAAAGAAAACAAACGGAAAGAGAAGGTTTTCTTAATCGTTGGTGATTTATTCCAAAACAAAACATATCAAATCGAATCCTATAACTCAGTGAGAAGAGTTCTGAACCACCTTTCGTAACATAAAACATAAACCCTCCTTATTCCTCCGGTTGTAATTAGGGAGCAACCCCTAACTACGCATAACAAACATATATATCTCAAGTACTCAAAGGGCTGCCACTCCGGCCTCACCCCGAGCTCCCAAAGGTGGAGGGAACCATAGGATTTCCGCCATAGACCCGATGTCTGCCAACTTCGTCCTATCATCCTTACTTCGGGCCCAACGTAAGATATCATGCACATACATATACATAGCTCGCTTCTCAAATATTTTCATATGGCTAAAAGACCGTTCGAGGCAAGTCATATACTAGGCTATAATTCCAAAGTTCGCTTTAGAAAACAAAGGTTTTACTTGCCTCTTTCTTAAACATTTCACAAACATATACGTAATACTTTTCATATCAAAACGTTTTGAAGATCATAAAGGTATAAGCATAAATATCTACTATATATATATATATATAATATATATATATATATATATATATATATAAATGGAGTGAACACAAATCATAAATCAAGGCTTATTAAGAGTGAGGCTTATTTATATATATACATAGATATGACGGTAACGAGAAGAAGAAAACCCCACCTGTTGGCTTGAACGGAGACAAAAGAAGCAAAGCAATGCCACGCTACTCCACGTGAGTATCATCTGCTATAAGCAAAGACACAACCAAATAAGATTAACGACGACGCACGGCTTATACAAAAGTTCATAAACACATAAAAGCATATTGCGTAATCACTTATTGCATTTAAGTTAAAATAACCAAGAATCATGCAAAATCATGTATTTCATTGAGTAAAACAAGTCCAAAGGTGATGAAAGTTCACAAACATGCTTAAAAGGTACTAAGGAAGCATGCATTTAAGTTTCGGAAGAAACGGACTACTTTTGGAAAATATTACAAAAATACCCCTAAATACTATTCAAAAACCCAAACATGCCCACAAAATATAAACTCAGCAGATTTCATGGTTTAAGGAGGTTTTAATACCAATGGAAGTGAAAGAATCAAGAAAAAATGAGATTCCGAGTGAGTTGGCCCGAAAACGCATTACAGGCCAGAACACACCCTGAGGAAGTGCTGTGACCACGCCCGTGGGCTGGCCAGGCCCACCATGGCCCTAACTGCAAAAAGGGGCCATGGCCCCAGCACAGGCGTGGTGGGTTGTCTTCCCCAGCGGGAAAATACCCTAAGGTCTGAAAATCGCGATTTTAACCCCAAAAACAACCCCAATCAATCCAAAACTCATAGAATCAATCCTAAAACATCAAAAGGAACAAATAAGGAGAGTTTCGCGAAGTTCCGACCAATTACGAACAAACCCGGAAAAATTACTGAAACATCACCAATGCTCAATCTCAAAACACGAAAAACATGTAAAATCACGTCGGGAACAATTAATGTAAAGACACTCATGCTCCATTTCGATATCGAGAGAGAAAAATGAAAATTTCATTAAAGAAGAACAAACCTCTAAAATTCGAGATAGAGGGAGAATCGTTAGAAGGCAAGGCTCATGCTTGGAGTATGTTGTTCTTCTCGAAGAGGTGCATGTTTTTCGTCAAGGTCGGGTGTCGTTCCTGTAGCGCCCCTTTCCGTAGGAGGAAGAAGAACGCCACATCCGCACCAAAATGAAATCCTGAGCATGACAGGGTGCCCTACTTAAAAACTCATTTCAGCGAACGGCAAGACACTCATTCAAAACTCCGGCAACAATAATACAACGCCCCAACAATAACAACAACAATCAGATAAATGCGGAAGCGAATTCCTAAATAACAGTTCAATTATAAAAGACATCCATGGCAACATAATTCACAAAACGAATCTAAAAATAATTATCCGATCAATGCCATCCACGGCTCAACTAAACTACCCCACATCAGAGGCACGCAAGTACAAAAAGTAAATAAAGTAAATCATAATGTTAAATACAATAATTCAAATCAATTCAGAAATTAAAGATTGGACTGTTGTTGGGACATCGACAAGACAATAATACATGAGCCATGTAGCGGGCGCCCCAAACGGGTAACGCACGCCCCGCACTGAGTCCCGACCCGGAACCGAAATGGGATCCGACCCGAACCGAAACCCGGTGAACGGCAAGCATTTACTCAGTAACTAGGCGGGGGTTTCAAAAGAACGAAAAGACAAGTGCGGAAGCGAAAATAACGAAACATTTAAAACATAAATAATTACACAAGTAGTAAAGCCCACCAAGGCTAACGAAATTCCATAATTAAATAACAAACGGGTTCGATACAATATCCCGATAATTATATAATAATGGGTTCAATATTTATACATAATCCCGAATACAAACTAATTAAATCCTAATATCGTAAAACATAAAAATAAAAGCCATACGGGAAAGAGTTATACGTAGTACTTTTCATATCAAATCATTTTCGATAAACCAAATGAACATAATAATCTTAAATATCTACTAAGTATATATATATAAACGGTGTGAAAACAAAACATAAATGTGGCTTATATCGGGAGAGGCTTATTTATATATATACGTAATAATACTGGAAACAGAAACGGAAAGCCTCACCTGTGGCTATGCAAAAGAAGAGCAAAAAGAGCAAGAACTGGCGCTACTCCATGGGAGTATCGCCTGCAAAATACCAAGACACAACCAAATAAGTCTAACGATGACGCACGGCTTATACGAAAGTATTAAAACACATAGGAGCACGTTACACAATTAAACCAATCACTCAAGTTCAAATTCTCAAACGAAAATAGAGTAATTCATGCATTTAAAAATACAAATCAAGTCCAAATGCAACGAAACTTTACGGACATGCTTAAATTATCATAAAGGAGTATGCATTCGAATTTCCGGAAAATCGGACTTCACATGCAAAAGTTAGAAAATTTGACGAAAACTTAAAACGCACTATTCACATACCCGAACATGTTGTAAATTCATAAATCATGCAATTCCTATCTATATCTTATATATCGACTACACGAGCGAAGAAAGAATTCGGAAAAGACGAGCCGAAGCGGGACCCGTAGGCCAAATTCGCCCCTGACTTACAGAAGGTCTGGGGCTGTTCACCGGATCCACACGGCCTTGTGCACGGCCGTGTGCCGAGGCCGTGCACAATCAAGAAACGCGCACGGCCTCATGCACACAGCCTCAAGGCCGTGTGCACAGCCCGTGTGCGATTCACCCACGCGCACGGCCTCATGCGCACGGCCTCAAGGCCGTGTGCACCAGGCCGTGTGCACCGATTCGAGCAGAAACATTCGCAGAACCAAAACCTACGCGAAAATCAAACCCTAATCCAACAATTAATCACTAAAACATGCAAATCAAACCCTAATCCTCACATATAATCATCTACAACATATAATCTTCATATAGAAACGATAAACACGAAAATCCATCCACATTTTCTATCAAAATCATATAAAACCTAAATTATTCAACTATATTCAAAAATATGGAAATCGAAGCAATGAAGGCATTAAATGAAAAATTTCGTGAGAGCTTACTCGTAGAAGAGATCGCGGGGAGTTCGTAGACGTAAACGGCTCGAAAATCCGTCGGGAAATGGAGTCGGGACGATCGTTGGAATCTCTTTCTTCTTCCTTCTCTTTTTCACTCTTTTTCTTTCTTCTCCTTTTTCTGTTTGTGCGTGAATGGAATAGAGAGGGAGAGGGATTGACTTAGTCAAATTTTGACTAAGGTTTGGAAATCGAAGGGGCAAAGTCGTAATTTTGCAAAATAAGTTCGAAAACTCACGTCGTCCAAATAACATGTAATTATAGTCAAAATTCATAATATTAAACGCACATTGACAATTTGTAATTTAAATACAGAATTTCATTCATATACGAAATAATTCTAAAATTACATAATAAATATTAAATAAAATAATAAATTGCGCAAATATTCGATTCGGACGTACCATATAATAATTCAGATTTTCGGGGCGTTACAATCACCCCTCCTTAAGAGAATCTGGCCCCTAGATTCTACTCGTCCGGCTGAAATAATTCCGGATGAAACTTGCGCATCTTGTCCTCGGTTTCCCATGTAGCTTCTTCGGTTGTCTGATTTCTCCAAAGGACTTTGACAAGAGAAATCTCTCGGTTGCGCAGAGTTTGAGCTTCTTATCCAATATCTTCACCGGCTTTGAAACAAAGGTCAAATCCGGTTCTAGTTCAATATCCTCAACAGGAAGGATCTCGGACTCATTCGGGAAGTACTTTCGAAGTTAGGAAACATGAAAAACGTTGTGAATCCCTGTCAGACTCGGCGGCAAGTCTAACATGTACGCTGCGTTCCCAATTCTTTCCAGAATCTCATAGGGGCCCAAAAATCTCGGGCTCAACTTTCCTCCTTTTCCAATTCGGGTGAAACCCTTTCGAGGAGAAGCTTTGGGGAATACTTTGTCACCAACCTCAAATTCCAACGGTCGGCGACGGGTGTGGGCATAGCTCTTCTGACGATCCTGAGCTGCCTTCATTCTCTGCCGAATGATCTGAATACGGTCGATGGCATTTTGGAGAAACTTTGGAGGAGTTCCTAGGAACCATCCTTCGTCCAACGCCAATCCTCGAGATCCCAAAACAACGGGGATCTACACTTTCTGCCATACAACGCTTCGTAAGGTGCCATTCCGATCGTAGACTGATGACTGTTATTGTAGGCAAACTCGATCAGAGGCAACTGGTCGTGCCAATTGTTGCGAAAATCCAGGGCACAAGCTCGAAGCATATCACAGAGATATCTGATCATCCTCTCTGACTGACCATCGGTTTGTGGATGTGCGGCCGTACTAAAGGTCAGCTTCGTTCCCATTCGTTCTTGAAGTTGCTGCCACAAACGGGAAGTAAATCGAGCATCTTTGTCAGATACGATCGTAGACGGAATTCCATGAAGCTTGACAATCTCTCGGTGATAAATCTCTGCCAACCTATCCACTTTGTACGACATGTTGATCGGTAGAAAATGAGCACTCTTGGACAATCGGTCGATAATCACCCAAATGCTATCGTAGCCACCTCTAACTTTAGGCAAACCAGACACAAAGTCCATGGCAATACCCTCCCAATTCCACGTAGGAATCGGTAGTGGCTCAAGCAAACCTCCCGGTCTTTGATGTTCAACTTTAACTTGCTGACAAGTCGAGCATCTCTTGACGTAATCAACTACGTCTCTCTTCATACCTCTCCACCAGAATAATTCTTTTAGATCCCGATACATCTTACTTCCTCCTGGATGAACTGTGTAAGGTGTGTTGTGAGCCTTATCGAGAATCTCTTTCCTCAGACTCTCCGGAACACAAACCCGGGACTTGTAGCGGAGAACTCCTGTGTCGTCCACACCAAACTGAGTCTCAGAATCAGCTGCGATGTGAACTATCTGTCTCTGAGTCCACTCATCAGTAGCCTGAACATCTCGAATCTTTCGACCCAACTCTGACTGGATCGATATGCTGTGAACATGGGCCTGAGAACTGATGTGAACTCCCTCTAACTTAGCCTCTAGCTGGGCTATGCTTGCCTTCCGGCTTAGTGCATCGGCTACGACATTCGCCTTTCCGGGATGATAGTGAATCTTGCAATCGTAGTCCTCGAATAACTCATCCAACGGCGCTGTCGTTTGTTCAATTCCTTCTGAGTAAACAAATACTGAAGGCTCTTATGATCTGTGAAGGATGTCGAACGTGATGCCGTAGAGGTAATGACGCCATTTCAATAATGCAAATACCACGGCGGCTAGCTCAAGGTCGTGAGTGGGATAGTTCTCTTCAGCTGGCTTTAGCTTCCTCGATGCATAAGCTATAACTTTCCCATTCTGCATTAACACACAACCTAATCCTTCATGTGACGCATCTGCATACACGACAAATCCTTCAGAACCCTCGGGCAGGGTCAATACTGGAGCTGTGGTCAATCTCTTCTTGAGCTCCTGAAAACTAGCTTCACATTTGGCTGACCACTCAAACTTAGCTTCTTTCTTCGTCAATGCTGTTAACGGACCTGCAAGTTTAGAGAAATCCTTGACGAAACGTATGTAGTATCCTGCTAAACCCAAGAAACTACGGATCTTTGTAGGAGTCTTAGGTCTCTCCCAATCCAGCACTGTCTCAATCTTTGAAGGATCTACCTCGATTCCCGTTCCGGATATGACATGACCTAGGAAGGTCACTCGGTCAATCCAGAATTCGCATTTGCTGAACTTAGCAAATAATTGGTGCTCTCTCAAAGCTTGAAGCACAATCCGGAGGTGTTTAGCGTGTTCTTCTTCGGACTTCGAGAACACTAAGATGTTGTCAATGAAAATAACGACGAACTTATCGAGGTACGGACGGAAAATTCTGTGCATCATGTCCATAAAAGCTGCTGGAGCATTCGAGAGTCCAAACGGCATGACCACAAACTCGAAATGTCCGTATCGGGTGTTGAAAGCTGTCTTCAGGATATCCTCTGATCGGATACGGAGCTGATAATATCCTTGTCTGAGGTCGAGCTTGGAATAAACCCTCGATCCTTGTAGCAAGTCGAACGATTCCTCGATATGCGGTAGAGGATACTTGTTCTTCACTGTCATCCTGTTCAATTCTCGGTAATCGATACACATGCGAAGTGTACCATCCTTCTTCTTCACGAACAAGACTGGAGCACCCCAAGGCGAGGCACTCGGTCGGATATATCCAATAGAAAGAAGTTCATCGAGTTGGTTCTTCAATTCTTTCAACTCGGCAGGAGCCATTCGGTACGGCGACTTCGAATAAGACTCGGCTCCCGGAACTAGATCAATCACGAACTCTATATCCCGATCCGGTGGCAAGAATTCCAAATTCTCGGGAAACACGTCGACGAATTCATTGACCACGGGCGTTTCTTCGATCCTCGTCTGGTCTTTCGGGCGGTTGAGAATGTATGCTATAAAGCATGTCGCTTCTTCTTTTTGAATGAGCTTCTTGGCTTCCATCATTGAGATATACGGACCTTCTCCTGATCGGAAACCCTTAACCTCATTAGAACCCAGAATAACCTTCTTCTCGAAACAATCAACCTTCGCCCGATGCTCGTACAACCAATCCATTCCGAGAATAACCCCATATTTCTTCATTGGCAACTCAATCAAATCAGCCAGATATTCGATACCCTCGATGATAATCGGACAACGCTTAAGTGCTCGGTTCGCAATAACCTTCGAACCCAACGGCGAACCAACCACTAACACATAATCAAGCAAGGAAACAGGCGCATGCACAGATAAGGAAACAGCAGGCGCAATAAATGAGTGTGAAGCACCCGAGTCGTATAATGCATGTATGGGGATGCCATTTATATATATAGTACCTTCCACCACGTCAGTCGGATCTGCAACAGCATCCTCTGCATCGCCTTCCAAGGCATAAACACGAGCATATGCCTGAGGCTGAGCGGCTCCCTGTTGTACCGGTCTCTTCTTCGGGCATTCACCTATCCGATGATCGGCGCTACCACAACCGTAGCAAAGACCGTTCTTCCTCCAACACTTGGCCTCTAAATGCGGGCCCTGACAAAATCCACATACTGGCCGTGGAAATCCCTGAGATCGAGGAGGAGCAAGCTGAGGTCGGGGAGGAGCAGGCTGAACGGCGCTCCTGAATGGCTTCTTCCCAGAAGAGGACCCAGACGGAATAAATGGCCTCTTCGAACCAGAAGCAAAACTCTTGGCGGCTGCAGGGGCAGGTGCTAATGTCGGTCTCATCTGTCGAAGATCGGACTCTATAGAAAGGGCCGTCTCAACTGCCTCGGTGTAGTACTGGAGTCTGTTCCCGAGCATATGCATACGAATCTCATTCGACAATCCCTCAATGAACTGTCGAGTCTTCCTCTGTTCTTCATCAACCATATACGAGCAGTGAATGATAAGCCTGGAGAAATGAGCCTCGTACTGGTCAACGGTAGAAGTACCCTGCTTGAGAGCCAGGAACTCTCGCTCACGTCGTTGTCGGACCACCAACGGAATATACTTGGCCCGAAACTCAACCAAGAACTGATCCCAAGTCGGGACCACGTGCTCTCGCTGCCATCTCTGTTCGATACGGGCCCACCAATCCTGAGCAGCTCCTATCATCTGATACACTGCTAACTCGACCCTCTTAGGATCCGGACACTCCATTACTCGGAATCTCTTTTCCATCGCCGATATCCAAGCCTCGGCGATAACATCATCAGGTGCACCCTCGAACTGCGGAAGGTTGAGCTTAAGAAACCTTCCCATATCATTCTCGGGGGCAGGTGGTGGCGTAGCTCTGTTGGTACGAACCATAAACTGCCCTAAGGCTTCCATGAATTGTGCTGGTGTCGGAACACCTGGAGGCGGACCTGGCGGTTCACGACGAGGAGGCATTCTGCAAAATTCAATACCAAACATGCATGATGATAAGTGATTATGAAAAGCCGTAACACGTAGAGAAGTTAAATTCACGTAATCACGTTGTCACAATCACATAATCCTAAGCCGTACGACCTAAACAAACACGACAAAACACGACGCTTCAGAGCCTAGGCCATTGGACCAAAGAGCTCTGATACCAACTGTAGCGGGCGCCCCAAACGGGTAACGCACGCCCCGCACCGAATCCCGACCCGGAACCGAAATGGGATCCGACCCGAACCGAAACCCAGCGAACGGCAAGCATTTACTCAATAACTAGGCGGGGGTTTCAAAACAACGAAAAGACAAGTGCGGAAGCGAAAATAACGAAACATTTAAAACATAAATAATTACACAAGTAGTAAAGCCCACCAAGGCTAACGAAATTCCATAATGAAATAACAAACGGGTTCGATACAATATCCCGATAATTATATAATAACGGGTTCAATATTTATACATAATCCCGAATACAAACTAATTAAATCCTAATATCGTAAAACATAAAAATAAAAGCCATACGGGAAAGAGTTATACGTAGTACTTTTCATATCAAATCATTTTCGATAAACCAAATCAACATAATAATCTTAAATATCTATTAAGTATATATATATAAACGGTGTGAAAACAAAACATAAACGTGGCTTACATCGGGGGAGGCTTATTTATATATATACGTAATAATACTGGAAACAGAAACGGAAAGCCTCACCTGTAGCTATGCAAAAGAAGAGCAAAAAGAGCAAGAACTGGCGCTACTCCACGGGAGTATCGCCTGCAAAATACAAAGACCCAACCAAATAAGTCTAACGACGATGCACGGCTTATACGAAAGTATTAAAACACATAGGAGCACGTTACACAATTAAATCAATCACTCAAGTTCAAATTCTCAAACGAAAATAGAGTAATTCATGCATTTAAAAATACAAATCAAGTCCAAATGCAACGAAACTTTACGGACATGCTTATCATAAAGGAGTATGCATTCGAATTTCGGGAAAATCGGACTTCACATGCAAAAGTTAGAAAATTTGACGAAAACTTAAAAGGCACTATTCACATACCCGAACATGTTGTAAATTCATAAATCATGCAATTCCTATCTATATCATATATATCGAATACATGAGCGAAGAAAGAATTCATAAAAGACGAGTCGAAGCGGGACCCGTAGGCAAAATTCGCCCCTGACTTACAGAAGGTCAGGGGCTGTTCACCGGATCCACACGACCTTGTGCACGGCCGTGTGCCGAGGCTGTGCACAATCAAGAAACGCGCACGGCCTCATGCACCCGGCCTCAAGGCCGTGTGCACAGCCCGTGTGCGATTCACCCACACGCACGGCCTCATGCACACGGCCTCAAGGTCGTGTGCACCAGGCCGTGTGCACCGATTCGAGCAGAAACATTCGCAGAACCAAAACCTACGCGAAAATCAAACCCTAATCCAACAATTAATCACTAAAACATGCAAATCAAACCCTAATCCTCACATATAATCATCTACAACATATAATCTTCATATAGAAACGATAAACACGAAAATCCATCCACATTTTCTATCAAAATCATATAAAACCTAAATTATTCAACTATATTCAAAAATCCGAAAATCGAAGCAATGAAGGCATTAAATGAAAAATTTCGTGAGAGCTTACTCGTAGAAGAGATCGCGGGGAGTTCGTAGACGTAAACGGCTCGAAAATCCGTCGGGAAATGGAGTCGGGACGATTGTTGGAATCTCTTTCTTCTTCCTTCTCTTTTTCTCTCTTTTTCTTTCTTCTCCTTTTTCTGTTTGTGCGTGAATGGAATAGAGAGGGAGAGGGATTGACTTAGTCAAATTTTGACTAAGGTTTAGAAATCGAAGGGGCAAAGTCGTAATTTTGCAAAATAAGTTCGAAAACTCACGTCGTCCAAATAACATGTAATTATAGTCAAAATTCATAATATTAAACGCACATTGACAATTTGTAATTTAAATACAGAATTTCATTCATATACGAAATAATTCTAAAATTACATAATAAATATTAAATAAAATAATAAATTGCGCAAATATTCGATTCGGACGTACCATATAATAATTCAGATTTTCGGGGCGTTACAAGCCAACCTAGACCTGTTGTTGCCGACTGATAAGATAGGTGACACCGCCACCTGTCTACCTGAAGCAAGAACCAAAGAAGAAGGGGTGATTATAAAGGATACTCAGTGGGGGGGGGGGGGGGGGGGTGGGGGTGGGTAATACAATATAGGTATTGATCGCAGTTCGTCATTTATCTTTTAAAACCATAAGTAGTGAATGTCTCTCGTTTTCAGAAAGAATACAAATTTAAATATAAGTTGCAAAATAATAACACAAAGCAACACTCCAATTCGGCTTACTTTGAAAACACAAAAAGGTTGACGAACCGGATCCTTTGAAATCGTTTGCACATAATGTCAAGCCAATAATTAAATGAGTGCTTCGACTAAGTAACAAAAGCAGTAAATCAATTACACAAGTAAATAATGCAATAAGTCATGCAATAATGTGTCCCGGTGAGAACGGACCCTCTCCTTATAACTCCCAATCATGGCAATGATGAAATCAATTACTCCACCACCAAAAGGTCAATCAATCAGAATTTAAGGAGATGTCAATGCCACCGTACAGAATTTAAGAAGATGCGATACGCACCATCGTCCGTATCAACTTAGGATAGCCAACCTCCTAACCGGCTTAAGTCAACACGCATGGAGTATACATCGGGATTTGCCCTAGATGCTAGACTCCAGGCTCACCTCCTGTACAGATTCGGGCCCCAATAAAATCAATAAAGGCAATATCTCGCTTTTGAAATCAATAATAGTTTGGGTGGCCAAAAGGGTCGTTCGAAAAGATGCAAGCAAATATGTATGAATGGCCAAAGAGGCTTTTGAGACAAGTTGGTGTAACGATCTAGGAAATACTCATAAGCGCCGTATGCTTCGGGAGCATGCTAACGGATGTCCCTAGCGACATTACTTATAAGTGCCTCTGAGATCAAATGGTTACTTTTAAAACAAATAAGTTACTTGTCTCTAGTTGAAAGCATTTCAAATCATTTTTGGTAGATGCATAGCTTTTGCAATCAAAATGTTTGACTAAGCATATAAAGAATAATAAAGGCGAGAACAGCAAGCAATAAGAAAGGCGGGATAATAAGTTATTTTGCAAACCTATATAACCATGTCCTTGCCCCAGTTGAAAGCATTTTAAACCCTTACCTGGCTCGACAGAACAAGAGAAGGAAAGCAAGCAGCAATTATAATTCTGTAGCGGGTGCCCCAAACGGGTAACGCACGCCCTGCACCGAGTCTCGACCCGGAACTGAAACGGAAATTCTGCCCCAAATCAAAACCCGGTGAACGGCACACATTTACTCAATCACTAGGCGGGGATTTCAAAGACAAAACAGATGACAAAAGTGCGGAAGTGAAAAACAAAGCAAAACAATAAATCATTGCACAACTAGTAAAGCCCACCGAGGCCAGCGGAATTCAAATTACTAATTACTATAATTAAATACACGGGTTCAATACAATATCCCGACATTCCAGTATAATAATCCCGATAATAATTACATAGCAGCATAAGTATCCTAATACATATATCATAATAAATGCCAAACGGGAACAAGAGTTTACATATGCCAAAATAAATGCAACTCAACAGACGCGGCAACGACGACGTACAATCCCGTCTAGTATCCTGAAACCAACACCAAGGGTGAAACAGAGGGGGTTAGTGAAACGACTAAGTGAGGAGGGAATAATAATGTATATTATAAAACGAAAGTAAATCACCAGTTTTCAAACTTAAAAGAAATCAACATAAAAGAAAGGTTTTCGTAAACGGTTGGTGATTTAGCATAAAACATAACATAACATTTCATATGACTCGGCGAGACGAGCCCTTAACTCCAATTTCCAAACATAAAAACCGGAAACCACCCTTATTCCTCCAATGTAGACGGACTGCTAAATTCGAACTACTCATAACATACAGTATAATCTCAGGTACTCAAACGGCTGCTACTCCGGCCTCACCCCGAGCTCCCAAAAGTGGAGGGAATAAGAGGATGTACGCCGTAGACCCGACGTCTACCGATTTCGTCCTGTCATCCTTACTCCGGGCCCAAACATTCATACATACAATTCATAACTCGCTTTTCAAATCATTTTTGGGTTGGTCGAAAGACCGTTCGAGACATGTCATATGCGAGGCCGAAGGCCAAAGTTCGCCTTAGAAAATCAAAGAGGTTTTACATGTCTCTTTCCAAACGTTTCAAAAGAGTATACGTAGTAATTTTCATATCAAAACATTTTCTATAAATGGAATAAACATAAAAGGGATAAATATTTACTAAGTATATATAGAGACGGTATGAAAACAAAACATAAATCAAGGCTTATATGGGGAGAGGCTCGATTATATATTTATATACATATAAGTATCGGAGTCAGAAACGGAAAGCCTCGCCTGTTGGCTAATAAAAAAGAAGAGGGTAAAAGCAAGACCGGTGCTACTCCACGGGAGTATCATCTGCGAAATACAAAGACACAGCCACATAAGACTAACGACGACGCACGACTTATGCGAAAGCATTAAAATACATAGAAGCACGTTTAGCAATCATATACGACATTTAGGTTCAAATTAGTAATAAATGAAGCAATTCATGAATTTAGATATGCAAATCAAGTTCAAATGCAATGAGATTTCATCAACATGCTTAATATACCATAAGAAAGTATGCATTCAAGTTTCGAAAGAAACGGACTTCATATGCAAAAGTTGGGAAATTTGTCGACAACTTCAGATGTACTATTCACAATCCCGAACATGCAATAAATTCATAAATCAAGCAATTCACATCCATTTCATAATTATAGAATACATGAACGAAGAAAGAATTCGGAAAAGATGAGTCTCGGTGGTACGTACAGTGCAAAGTAGCACTGTAGCTAACAGAAGGTTTAGGAGCAAAAAATGGCTCCACACGGGGTCATGCACACGGGCTAGAGGCCGTGACCAGAAGCCCGTGTGAAACACACACACAAGTACGACCTCTCAACAGGCCATGAGAGAGCCCGTGCATGTGCACATGGGATTGCAACACCCCGTGTGCATAGACCGTGTGAATTGCGATAACAACAGAAAATTCAGAACAGCAAACCCTTCGCGAAATCAAACCAAAAATCCATATTTCAACATCAAACCATTAATCACTCATGCTAACCTTCACATATGATGTTCTCCTACTCATCATCTACCTATAGAACTAATAAACACGAAAAACCATCCACAATTTCATCTAAAATCACATATAACCTAAATATTCAACTATTCATAAAAACTAGAAAATCGAAGCATAGGAGGCATTAAAAATGAAAGGTGTGAGAAACATACTCGAAGAAGAGATTGCGAGGAGTTTGTAGGTTTTCACGGCTCAGAATTTGGTTGGGAAACGAAGTCGGAATGATCAAGTCAAGCTTTTTCTTCTTCTTCTTCTCTTTTTTTTTTCTTTCTTTTCTTCTTCTCTTTTCGTTGTGTTTGAACGTGAATGAGGGAGAGAGAGTGAGAGTGAGACTAAGTCAAAAAGTTAACTTGGTTGAGAAACGTAGGGGCATTTTTGTAATTTAATAAAATAGCTCAAAAACATAAGTTGTCCAAATAAAACATAATTACAGTCAAAGTTCATGAAATTAAACGCACATTAACATGTCGTGGTTTAAATACCAAAATTCACTCATTTATGAAATTGTTATAAAAATCACATAATAATTATAAAATAAAATAATAAATCGCGTAAATAACCGATTCGGACATACCGGATAATAACTCTGATTTTCAGGGCGCTACAAATTCGGCCTCAAAGATCCCACCTGAAAAACACGGGGTCTAGAGGATGAATGACTGACACGAACAAGAAAACAGACACTGATGCTCAGCTACTAAATTACGAACATGCTTAAAGATACTCATTCGACATTTAGACATAAAAGAGCAAGTAGGGGCAATATGGTCAATTTATATCCAAAGGCATAGAATAATTAAATAAATGAGAAACACTAAATTAATTACAAAACATGTAAACATATAAGCTACACAGGGGGGCAAGATTGTAATTCAACATTAAACATGTATATTCCATTAAATCAACAAATTGAAATACAACTTACAGCTTTTCTCAAAAGCTCTAAAGCTTCAAGCTAAAATCAAATCCTATCTCTAGCCTAATCGAACTGAAACCTATCAATTCGACAATAAAATCATGTATCATCGATATTCAACAATTTACACAATTAAACCAAGCTAGGGTACAAGTAATTCATGCTCAAAAGCCAAAAGGTAGAAGCTATAATAAAAAAGCTACCATTTAACACAATTATACAAAAAATGCAATAAAAGACAAACGACAAGTCGGATTCAAGTAATACCAGCGCCGTTAGAACCGTTGTGATGAGGTGGATATTCTCCGTGAAGAGTCTGTAGCCGGATTACAGCCGGAACAGGCTCGCCCCCGCTGCTCCGCCGCCGGTCATGTCTGAGGGCGAGACCAACGCCAAAAGCTTCGTCTCGTCAAGGGCGTCCCAACCATGGTGGTCCGCGAACAAGGCGCCACCTGGAACCGCCGGAAAATGCCCATCTCCGCCGTGCATTCACTTCGCCATAACTCCGTTGTCGGTGGTCCGATGAAGTTGAGACCACCGCCATTGGACTCCTCTCGTCCAGGGCTTCAATTTCCGACCCAGCCCTTCTCGTCGCCGGAGGAGTGAGATTGGAAAACATGATCGCCGGACTGAAAATCGCCGATTGCTCCGCCACTGGTGGTCGGATGGCCACGGGACCACCACCGTTGGCTTCCTCTCAAAAAAGCTGTCCAGAACCACCCTTTTTATGAAAATGACCGAAATCAAATGGTTAACAAGGATTGAGGCTCATTTTATGAAAATTCATGAGTTTACGAAAAGTCAATTCCGGGTTAGGCTAAAGTGTAAATAGTTTTGGCTAAAAATGCAATTTCTTGAAAATATGATTTAATGAAGGATATTTGGGATTTTATGAAAATATTGGGAACCTCGCTAAAATATGCATTATTAAAACATTGAACCGCAGGCCAATGTGCACAGTTAAATTACTAGATCAAGTTAAACGAACTAAAACTATAAATTTACCAAATTGACCCTAGTTAGGGTTAAATCGATACAAATCAAAGTCTAATTAATGCCTTGGGTTTTAAGTGCCAAATCGATGATTTATGAAAATATTTAAATGCAAGAGCTGGAAAAACGTGCAATTATGAAAGATGTCGGGACCGTAAATAGTCTGAATTCCGGTAAACACGTTAATCACGAACTTGGAGATTGCGGGTCGTCACAGTTCCGGTCGCCGGAGTGAGAGCTAGGTTTTTGGTGCTTGAGGAGTGAATAGTAGAGAGAGATGTGTTGAACGAGTGAGGAGGAGAGAATGAGGGAGAAGAAAGAGTTTTGGCCCTTTTGTCAAAAATTCGATTTTCCGGGGTTATTTCGATATTTCTCATACTCATGCAATTTAACACACGTTGACATGTAATGGTTTAAAAACCAAAATTCACTCATACTTATAAACTCTTGTAAAATGTAATGATAAATAAACATAAAGTTCACAAAAAGACGTAAAATAAAACAAATCGGTTTACCGGATCATAATTCGAATAACGGGTCGTTACATAACCATATTTTAGATTTTTGCTTATAGTACTATTCACACCTATTCTTTCATTTTATATTAATAGAATAATGTATTTAGGGTTTAGGATTTAGGGCTTTAGGGTTTAGGGTTTAGGATTTAGGCTTTATAATTTTTTTGGTAACATACTTATCTAATAATATTGTACAAAATTATAGAATTAGAATCTAAAAGGACTATTAAGAAAATTTTGGATTAAATTATGGGTGAAAACAAATAATATTATTTAAAAGTATATAGTGTTAACTTTAATTTTAATTAATCTTAATTGTTTTATTAGTTGGCCCAGCTCTTTTTAAATTTTCAGTGTTTTTTTTTTTTTTTTTTTTTTTAAAAAAATGGGGCTGTATGGATTGAATCTGACGGTGGCTGTCAGATTAGCCAAATTGTTCTAACTAATAGAAACGTGTTAATAATAGTCTAAATGGAAAAGATATAAAACGGCTACATAGAAATAAAATAAGGAAATAAAAGATTACAGAATATTTACAAAATAAAATCCAATACCATCCGTTCAAGGTAGAGCTAAAGAGCTTTATAGAAAAGGATGCCCATCTTGGACAATGAAGGTTTGGAACGAGGCCATGAAGCATCTTGGCGAAAAGGGAGCTGCAAAGTGGTAGAGACATGTTTTGGAAAAAGGAATCCTTATTTGAAGAGATTTCTGACTATGTGACAATCAATATCGAGGTGCTTGGTTCGTTCATAGAACATCGGATTTTCAGTTTTGTGGATCGCAGATTTGTTGTCACACCAGAGTGGAAAAGGATAGGATACAGGAACCTTGACATCATTGAGGATATATGATATCCATTTTAATTCACAAGACGTGGAAGCCATGCTACGGTATTCGGCTCCACAGGAGGATAGGCTAACAGTCTTTTGCTTTTTAGACTTCCAAGAAATAAGAGCATTACCAAACAACACACAGTATCCCGTGATGGATTTTCTAGTAAGGGGGCAAGTCACCCAATCTGCGTCAAAAAAGGCAAATAAAGTAAGATCAGATTGCACGGGAAAGAAAAATCTAGCTTTAGAGCAGCCAGATAAATATTTAAGAACATGTGTTGCTGCATCCCAGTGGGCTGTCCAACAAACTGACTAAATTGTTGGACAGCAAAACTCAAATCAGGCCGAGACAAGTTAAGGTAAAGAAGTCTACCCATTAGTCTTCTGTACTGGGAAGGATCACCATATAAGGGGCTATCAATGTCAAATTTAAGGCTTGTTGGAAGAGGTGTAGAAGTAGCATTATAGTGAAGATAACCTGTGTCTTTAAGAATATCCGTGATATATTTGTGTTGAGAGATAACCATACCAGCAGAACATCTACTAATTTCAAGACACAAGAAATATTTAGCTGCACCAAGATCTTTGATAGTGAAAGCAGAATGTAAGAAATTTTTAGCCTTAGTAAATCATCCTCATTAGGACTTGCAAGTAAAACATCATCAACATAGATGAGCAATAAAATATAAGATGAATGAGTGAAGAGAGTAAAGAGACAAGTATCAAAAGTAGATTGAACAAATCCATAAGATAATAATTTATTAGTAAATTCATAATTTCATTGCCTTGAGGCTTGTTTAAGGCCATACCAGGACTTAGTTAATTTACATACTTGTCTGGGTTTAGCTTTAACATAACCATCAAGAGGTATCAAATAAACCTGTTTATCTAAATACCTATGAAGAAAAGCATTTTTAATGTCAAGATTATGGATATGATAATTCATAGCAGTAGAAAGAGCTAAGAGAATCCTAACAGTTACTAATTTAGCAATAGGAGAAAAGGACACGAAATAATCAATACCAAAAGTCTTGTTAAAGCCGTTACCAACTAATCAGGATTTATATCGATCCACTGTTCCATCAGAAATAAATTTTACCTTATAAATCCATTTGGATCCAATGGGTTTCTTACCTGCAGACAGAGTGGTCAGGGTCCAGGTATTGTTGTTTTCCAAAGCCTCAAGCTTATGATGCATGGCTTGAACTGTTTGTGGGTGATTGACTGCTTGTTTGTAACTAACAAGCTCTGCAATATTAGACACATTACTCATGAAAGCTAAATATGATTTAGAGTACAAAAAATCATTGAGAGTAGTAATGTGAGTAGTGGAAGGAGTAGGAGTAAAGTCAACAGCATTATAACATATATAGTCCTTAAGTAGGGAAGAAGGTTTTCTTTGTCTAGTACTAGTTCTCAAAGGAGCTGCATTTGTAACGGGGTGTGACTCATAAAAAACTTCATCAATATTGTCATACATAAAAATATTAGTATCTGAGTTATCAATAGGAGTAGAATTAATAGATGAATAATTATCACCATGATCCAGCAAGAGTGACAATGTTCTAACACACTATGAAACCTATCTTGAGGAATACATCGTTGGATTATTCTATCTGAACAGTGTCTGTATACAAGTGGTTCTTCCAAAAAACAATGTTTGACATCTGATAAAAATTTCTTCCTCTGATGAAAACTTAAATTCAGGGGTAACAGACCACTTACCAAATAATTCACGAAGTCGGCATACCATGGGGTTGTTGAAGGCACTACGAATAATTGCTCGTCTGGAAAACTCTCTTGAATTAACTCATCTTCCTTGTGAGTTTCCTTCTTGTGCTCCAAGCGAGAGAGGTGATCTGCTACAGCATTTTCAGCTCCTTTCTTATCCCGAATCTCTAAGTCGAACTCTTGTAGCAATAACACCCAACAACTCAGGCCAGGCTTCGAGTCCTTCTTTGAAAGCAAGTATTTGATTGCAGCATAATCCGTGTACACAATCGTTTTGGAATCTATAAGATAAGAATGGAATTTGTCAAAAGCAAATACTATGGCAAGTAATTCTTTTTCAGTAGTAGCGTAATTCAATTGAGCATCGTTTAATGTTTTGCTTACGTAAACAATAACATGTAAGCGTTTCTCCCTTCTTTGGCCGAGTACAACTCCAATGGCTTGATCGCTCGCGTCACACATGAGTTCAAAAGGTAAGCTCCAATCCGGTGAAACCATAATGGGTGCTGATGTTAATTCTTCCTTTAACCTATCAAAAGCATGCAAACACTCTTTGTTAAATTCGAATGGAATATCTTTTTGCAATAAATTACGAAGAGGTTTTGAAATTTTTGAGAAGTCCTTGATAAATCGTCGGTACAAACCGGCATGACCAAGAAAACTTCGCACTCCCTTAATCGATGTTGGAGGTGGCAATTTTTAAATCATTTCAATCTTAGCTCGATCCACCTCAATCCCTTTCTCAGAGATTTTATGGCCCAAAACAATGCCTTCCTGCACCATAAAGTGACACTTTTCCCAATTTAAGACTAAATTAGTCTCCTCGCATCGCTGCAACACTTGAGATAAATTAGTCAAACAAATATCAAACGAAGAGCCAAATACAGAAAAAATCATCCATAAATATCTCCATGGTTCGTTCAATAAATTTAGAAAAAATTGCCATCATACATCTTTGAAACGTAGCAGGTGCATTACACAAACCAAAAGGCATTCATCTATATGCAAAAGTACCATAAGGACATGTAAAAGTGCACTTATCTTGGTCTTCGGAGGCTAGAGCAATCTAATTGTATCCTAAATAATCATCTAGAAAACAATAATATTGATGACCCTCTAACCTTTCGAATATCTGATCAATAAAAGGCAATGGAAAGTGATCCTTACGGGGAGCACTATTAAGTTTTCTATAATCAATGCATACACGCCATCCAGTTATAGTTCTAGTAGGGATTAATTCATTCTTTTTATTTTTAATCATGGTCATCCCTCCTTTCTTAGGTACCACTTGCACCAGACTAACCCATGGGCTATCAGAAATTGGGTAAATAATGCCTGCATCTAACAGTTTAAGCACTTCAGCTCTCACTATCTCTTTCATGTTAGGATTCAATCGTCTTTAATGTTCAACTGAAGGTTTGTGACTATCTTCCATTAAAATCCTATGCATGCATATAGTAGGGCTAATCCCTTTGATATCAGAAATAGTCCAATCAATAGCTCGCATATTAGCACGTAAGACTCAACAATTTACTTAATTGTTCATCAGATAAAGACGAAGAAACTATCACAGGCAAAGTATCATGATCACCTAAGTATGCATATTGAAGATGAGCAGGGAGAGGTTTCAATTCAAAAACAGGGGGTTTCTCAATAGAAGGGGGTAGAGTGAGTTTACCTTACCCAACTCTTCATACTTAAAACTGTTTCGGAATGGCACAAACGGAGTGGATTCCAGGGTGCATGCAGCTGCTGCGATTTCTTCATCTTCATTTGTAGTTGTGCCTGAGTTTGGATGCAGAGTTCGAGTGGTTATGATGATTGTGCTCCTTTGGGTGACATCTCGTGAAAGACATCAATTTTTAGGCAATGCTCGTGGAATGCAGGATTTTTCACAGCTTTGAAGAGGTTGAACTCAATTTGCTTATCTTCCACTTTGAGTGTCAGCAAGCCATTCTTTACATCGATAATTGCTCTTGCTGTAGCTAAGAATGGTCTCCCAAGAATTAAGGGCATCTCTGTGTCTTCTTCCATCTCGAGAACAATGAAGTCAATAGGGAGATAAAAATTTCCTACTTTTACGAATGCATTCTCCGAGACTCCCGTCGAATGTTTCACCGACCTATCAGCAAGTTGTAAACACACTGTAGTTGGCTTTAATTCTCCAAGTCCAAGTCTCATGCACACAGATAAAGGCATCAAACTCACAGTGGCACCTAGATCACATAACGCCTTTTTAAAACCAACTTTACCAATATTACAAGGAATAGAGAAACTCCCTGGATCTTTAAGCCTTGGTGGAAGCTTATTCTGAATGATTGCACTGCAATTTTCTAGGAGTGGAATCGTGGCATAATCCTCAAGTTTTTGTTTATTGGCAAGAATCTCCTTCAAGAACTTCACATACGTAGGCATTTGAGCTAACGCATCTACGAATGGGATGTTCATATGAAGTTGCTTGAAAATTCCCAAAAATTTCTCAAATTGCTTGTCTAGCTTCTGCTTTTGAAATCTTTGAGGGAATGGATGTAGCGCCCCTCCCGAAGGCTGGGATGAGGGTCACCACGTCCGTGCTGAAACTGACTCTCGAGCAAGGCCGAAGCCCCACTCAAAAATCCATCCCAACGTACCGGCACTCACTCGATCAAATAACCTGGCAACAACAACTAGTCCAACAACAGCAATGCTAAACAAATAATCAGAGTGCGGAAGTAATAAAGCATGATATAACAGATTATATACATAAACCACATAAAGTAGTAAATCCCAAGTAATAAACAATTTCATCCTACGCCCTTCAGGAGCTCAACTACAACAGTATAGCGACAACATAAATAGCATAATTCTTTCAACTATAACAGAAGCATAAATTACGAACGCGTCATCAAGACCCGACTGTTGTTGGACAAAGAAACAGACTACCACAAACCCTATACAAGACACGACTGCTGTTGCCATGACCAGATAGGTGACACTACCACCCGTCAACGTGAGAAACTTGAAGTAAGAATCAAAACACGAGGGTGAGTAGTGAGTATAAAGGATACTCAGCAAGGGGTTATATAATATAATTATTGATCCCGATTCGTCATTTGATTTATGAAATCCAATACAGTAGAGGTTGCTTATTCTTAGAAAATTATATAATTATAAGTTGTATAATTATACGATAAGCAACAATCAATTCGGCTTCTTTTAAATGTTAAAAGATTGACGAATGGATCCTTGGTAATCAGTTTTAGCACATAATTCAAGCCGATATTTTTAAATGATAATCTGGTTGACTTACAAGCTCGTTTAACCAGCATTTGCAATAAATTTAACTTAAATAAGCGATAAAATAAATAACAAAGCTTATAATTTAACTAAATTACGTTAAGGCAGTAAACAAGATCATTACATTATTATCCTGGCGAGCACGGGCCCTTATCTCTCCTTATATCACCACATTCAAGAAATACTCCTACGCCATTTGTCAAATTTTGAGGCTACCCGAGAATTCAACACATTCATTCATTGATTTCAGGAAAAACACGCAACACATGCTATGTTCACCATCTCCCCAATGAAAGACTTGCCAACCACCGATAGGCTTCCCATTGGAAATTACAATTTGGAATTATACTTTGGGATCTTATTACTCTAGACGTTCGCCTCTGAGTCTCACCCTCTGTATAACCTCCAGGCCCACTTTATCAATCGTTATCGTTATCATTGGCTCGCTGTTGCAATCGTTATACTACATTTGATGGCCAAAGGGGCCGTTCAAGATAAGGTTATTTGTGGGGACATAAGACTAAAGTCTGCCTTTTAAAACAAAATAGGTTTTCCCTTGTCTCTAGTTGGAAACATTTATAAAGCATACATACGTATATAATTTGATATCAAAACGGTTTGATTAACATCATAAAGATATATGCTTAAATATCTGAATATTATATAAGAGATAGGCTGGAAAACAAAGCTATATAATTGAAAGCACAGAGATAACTTATTTTGCAAAGTAATAGGATTCTTACTCTAGTTGAAAACAGTTTTAACCCTCACCTGGAAAGCTCAAAGAGATAGACTCGTCGGTATAAGTATTTGTAACGACCCGAATATTTTAATTATATTATTAACTATTACGCGAATTCTTTCTTGCCTAATTTCTCGATCTATCCAATTGGATTAATTAATCTTATGGAAAAGATTGATTTAACTTATCTTTTAAATGCCCTCAATTACTTAAATTACCTAAATGCCTTTAAAAGCCTAAATGACCATTTTACCCCCGAGATATTTTCCTAAAATATCTACCTATCTCTCTCATTCTCTCATTACACACAAAGAAGAAAGGAAGAAGAAAGGAAGGAGAAGAGAAGGAGAAGAAAGGAGGAAACTTCCCGACGCCCTACCGAGCCCGTTTCTCGCCTGATCGATGAGCCGTGAAAACCCAAACGATCCTCACTACATTCTCTACCGGTAATCCTTTTACCCCATTTCATTTCGTTCCTTCCTCGTTGCGATTTTAGTGAGTTTTATATAGAATTTTATAGTTTTAGGATTTTTGTGTTTAGGGAGATTTACTTGACCATTTTACGTGTTTCTTGTGCCTATGTGTAGCTTATATGATATATATGATTATATGTGAGAATTAGGACGATTTATGGTGTAAATTAGGAGATGTATGAATTTAAAGGTTGGTTTCGCGTGTGAGGTTTCGCGATCTGCTGAGTCTGCTGCTCAGTAGATCCACACGGGCGAACGCACGGTCTTGATCAAGACCGTGCAGGAGCCCGTGCGCAGCCCTTTTCAACCTGCACGGGCTTGAGCCCGTGCACAGGCCCGTGCGCAGGCCCGTTTGCACCTGCACGGTCTTGGCACCGTGCTCAAGACCGTGCGTGAGGCCGTGCACCCCTATTTGTGCTTGCACCGGCTTTCCAAGCTCGTGCGTTGGCCGGTGCAACATACTTAGTGCATTTTCCAGCCTTTTCCTTTCTTGCACTTTGGGAATTTGGTCAACCCCACTTATTTAAATGTTGACTTTTCACATACGACCGCCGAATATCAATCCGATTTCACTTATAATTTCCTCGAGCCTCGGGATTTGATATTCTTCATAATTTACAATTATCCGACCCTATTTGACCGTCAATTGACACCTTTCTCGTTTAGGGATTTATTCCACCTTTCCCGTTTCTTATCTATTTAATCCTGTATTCGCGAGAGAACGTCTTTATATTATTTTAAGCATGCCTACGTGCCCTAACTGCATTTTAGCATGCTTTCCATATTTATTATTAATGTTCTTCCATTATTACAATTGCTTTAAGTATTCCTTTAAATGTTAATTCATATGTTATATATCCTTATATGCTTAATTGCCTGGCTTTCCATATTGTATCTGTAGCATGAGTGAAGTTATATTTGAATTGCCGTGCGTCTTCTGTTGTTCGTGTCTTGCTTTTAGTATTGTCGGTCTCGTTTTCATCCTCTAGGCCCTGTGTATTACAGGTGGGACCAACGAGGGAGAGACTTGACTACCGCTTGCTTTCATACTGTCGTGTCGAGCCAGGTAAGGGTTTTAAATTGTTTTCAACTGGAGTAAGAACATAGTTACTTAGGTTTACGAAATAAACCACTATCCCGCTTTATTATTACTTGTTGTATTGCCTTACTATTTCTCTATCTGCTTAGTCAAACCGTTTTGATAGCAAACCAAAATGTTTTAAATACTTTCAACTAGAGGCAAGGAAAAACCATTTGTTTTAAATGCGAACTTTGGTCTCTCGACCTCGCAATTATAACCTTGTCTCGAATGGCCCCTTTGGCCTCCCACACCCCGATTTTCTACTTTCGAATGGCTCTTTTGGCCACCCAAACTATCATTGATTTCAAAAGCGAGCCATAGATTGTTTAATAACTTGGGCCCGGAGTATACAGGAGGTGAGCCTGGGGACGTGCGTCTAGGGCAAATCCCGATGTATACTTCTAGTGTGTTGACTTGGGCCGGCTAGGAGGTCGGCTAGCCTAAGTTGATGCGAACGGTGGTGCTAATCGCGTCTCCTTAAACCCTGTACGGTGGTGCTAATCGCGTCTCCTTAAATTCTGATGGTGGTGCTAACAGCGTCTCCTTAAATCCTGTATAGTATTGTTGGTGGTGGAGTACTTGATTGTATGCTTACATGATTTTCAATTGGGAGTTATAAGGAGAGGGCCCGTTCTCGCCGGGACACATTATTTGCATGATTTATTGCATTTGTTGCTTGTCTAAGTGTTTTACGGCTTTGGTCACAAGTCGAAGCACATTCCGGTTCTCTTCATTCATCATATGTATTTCCTATTTATATATATATATATAACCCGGAAGTGTGACTCGTACTTGCCACCGTAAGCCTCCTTTATTATTCAATTAATTAGTTGAATTATGAGCCGTGTTTATTTATCGATTCCAACTTATTTATATCGTGCTTTTTCGAACTTGTAATGGCCTCGTGACTCAACTAATATCCTTTCAATTTATCGGCTTGTTATTACGTGCAAATGTTTTAAAGGATCCGGTTCGTCAACCTTTGGTGTTTTCAAATAAGCCGAACCCGAGTGTTGCTTTGTGTCATTTTATAACTTATATTTCGTTATTCGTATTCTTTCTCAAAACGGGCAACACTCACCACTTTTAGTTTTAAAAGATAAATGACGAACTGTGATCAAAACCCCCTTACTGAGTATCCTTTATACTCACCCCTGCTATTTTGGTTCTTGCTTCAGGTAGACAGGTGGCGACGTCACCTATCTTGTCAGTCGGCATCAGCAGGTCTAGATAGGCTCAGTCTTTCTGGTTTGTCTTGTCAGTGGTCCCAACAACCGTCGAGTCTTGTTTATTGCATTTATTTACTTTACGTACTTATGTGCCCCTGATGTGGGATAGTTGACGATATCTGGGATTGTACAGGATAGACTAGTGAGCCATGGATGGCACTATCTGCTTATGAACATTCTGCATCTTGATTTATAAATGTTTCTTGATATTATGTTAGTCTCGTAGGCATTTATTGAATTTATCTGTTTACTTTATTATCGCTTCCGCATTTCTCTGTTTTATTGTGGTTGTTGTTGGGATGTCGTTGCTGTTGCCGGTAGTGCTTGTTTGAGTGCCGTTCACCGGAGTGGGTTTTTGAGTTGAGGCCCCTCGCTGAAGCTCGGGAATCCATTTCGGTGCGGATGTGGCGGTCCTTCTTCAGGGGACGCTACAGTCAGTGGTATCAGAGCCTAGGTTCCCAAAAGGAAACGAAGCTTTGAAATCGCGTCGTGTCTTGTCTCTTGTGTCTGCCCGTTTCGTGTCAATGAGACTTAGAGTTTCCAGTCACCGGTGCTTGAGAACTCCTTAGTATTGAAATTGTGATTGATCTTCTTTTGGAATGGCCAACCAACCGTTTGATCTCTTACAATTGTAGTACTGAGTTGGGATTGAATGCAAGTGGATGTGGAACTCGAGGTAGCGTCTGTCTTGTCTTGTCATCTTGTCGTGTCCTGCTTGAGTCTTGTCGTGTCTAGGTCGTACGGCTATAGGATCGAGTTTTGCTTGTTATGTGATTTATTTCATGCTTTAATTGATTACACGCTATTCGAATCATAAATGTATGCTCTGTTTGAATTTTATATGCCTTATGTGATCATTCCATTAACCGAGCATGCATCTTTTCCTAGTTTATTGAGCGCAGGTACATAATGTCTCATCGAAGACCCCCTACAGCTCCCTTATCTCCAAATTCGATTGCAAGAGACTTAGTGACAGCTATGAGGCAGATTGCTGAACAAGTACATCAAGAGAGACAACAACAACAACAACATGTAGCTGCGAGACAAGCCGAGGGCCAATCCCTCGACAAATTTCTGCACTACAACCCACCCTGCTTTGTGGGTGAACCAGATGATCTTAAGGCCGAGGCTTGGATAGCCGATTTAGAGCGAATCTTCCGAGTAATACGCTGCGGTGACCCCGAGAGGGTCGAGTATGCCATCTTTCTCATGAGAGGACCAGCTGAAGATTGGTGGCGCTACATAGAACAGAGATGGATCGCTGAGAGAATTCCGTACTCTTGGTCACGGTTCCTATCCGACTTCCGAGAGAAGTACGTGCCGCAAGTGGTACGTGACAGCCGAGAAAGAGAGTTCATGTCCCTCACCCAAGGAGCTCTCCCTGTTGCACAATAAGAGGCACTTTTCAGCCGCCTCATCGTCTATGCTCCTCACATTGCATCTGACGATCGAAGAAGAGCGCGAAAGTTCATCGAGGGACTTCAACCAGAGATCTTGGAAAGATTAGTGGGATAGGACATTCGAGTTTATCACGAGGCAGTTAACCGAGCTATGAGAGTGGAGTCCGACCTTCAAGAGATGAGATGAAGTATTCCTCACATGAAAGGATCCTCTTTCAACGAGAAGGTAAGAAGAGATCTATAACGCCCCAGATTTTCGTACGAAAGAAACGGTAAGAATTAACTAAAATAGCGGGACAAAGTTTAGAAAATTCGATCGGGATATATATTTGCTTACGTGTTAATTGTGATTAAATTGCCTAATGTGTGCCTAATTGATATTTTAGATTTCTCGAACACTTTGAATAGTGTGAATTTTGAGTTAATTGATATGTGGCGAAATTTACGATTACGTGTATAAATGTCTACGTGCTTTTATTAAATTGTGACACGTATATCTTTCTCCCTAAAAACCGATAGGAACATGATTTTCTTATTTAAAATATCTAATTGACTGAAATAAAATATATCGAATTACTTAAATGTGGTCATTAGTTGTGAAATATATGCACAGTACTATTAACTATATATGTTATTTGTTAAGTGAAGAAATTATTATATATAAATATATATATATGTATTGAACCGTACATCATTAGTAAATGACCATAAATTAAATAAGAAATAAGGAAAGAGATGATTAAGTTGATAGATCAGAATTTCTTAGATTTCTGTGCTTAGCTAACATTTAATATATTCTAGTTAATACAAGAAAAAGGTATTATATTAGACATTAGAGTAAAGAAGGTTCACGACACTTCCCCTTTCTTCTCTCTTTCTTCGAACTAAAGTCTGAAGTGAACAGGTGAAACCTTAATCCTTTTTCTCTTTCATTCCATGTAAATAATTGAAGGATAAGGAATTTACTTATGTCTTGTTGATGAGTTTACCCTTTAAATCTTGTCCTCCCCACAACTTGTTGTGTTTCGACTGAACTTGAGAAATTAAACTCATTAATAGAAGCTGAATAAACTAAAAGGGTGTCGGCACATTAGTTGTGTTTTGGTGGTGTATGTATAAATACTCAGAGGTGATTTGATCAAATTTGTACTTATACTTTGATAGGATACGGCCAAACACATATAGGATACAGGGGTATGTGTATATCTGTATATGATAACTTTGTAAAGATCACTTTAATTATAACAAGCTCTATTTAATGCATGTATAAGGTACTAATGATTATACACTTCATCTCGTCTTTAGAAATAGCTTCCAGATTAGTTGTAAACTTTTCATGAGTTAACTAGTCTAAATATGTGTACCTGAATCGAATACATCATATACCAGTTTAATCAATCAAATCGAAATTTTATCCTCTTATCAGTGCTATTAGCTGACATCTTTGTAATTAATTAATTCTTTTATTTCTTACAATCAATTAGCTGGTTTAACTAGTAATTGTTATGTGATTACGTGATTTCGATTATAGCCGTACAAGTCCGTCGTGTCTTAATTGGCTCTCGAGTCGAGTCTTACCCCACAGTCTTTTATTAACAGGTGGTCCTTCAAATGAATCCTGATATTGTGTCTGACGATCCCTTTTTGTTATTTTTTGGATATTCAGGTGAGGTTTCATTTCTTTCCTGCAGTCATTATCATATATATGTAAATATATACGCCCATACCCGAAGCCTTACTTTATGAGTTTTATTGTCTTCCTATCCCCTATTGCTATACCTACTAGATAGTTGAATTATTATCTTGATCAAATTTAAAGAAAAATGCTTTAATATACGAAAAATCCTTTTGTACTTATAACTACGAAAAATCTGTTTTGTTTTCGAAAGATAAGCCACTTTGGCTTGTAAGGGAAACTCTGTTTTCTGAAATGCGAGAATCTGTTATTAGACCCTTGGGGACGCCCTTGGGGGATATGGGCCCGGGGTAACTGGAAGGTGAGGCCTGGAGGTGTGCGCCAAAGGCTGATCCCCATACGTACCCCTTTTGTGAAGTGTTGCTCGTTCGTATCGTCGGAGTTGTCGATAATGCAAGCACATGAGTTGGGTGATTACATTTGCAGTGTAACCCCTGTTTGTCTGATTGGGTAGTTCGAGGTAGCTCCTTGACTATCATTTGGAGGAATAAGGCAGGTTTCTGTTTTCTGATTACTTTGGGTGTTAAGGTTGGAGAATTTTCCGTTCTCGCCGGGTATCTATTTATGATTGAATTATCTTATATTGGTTCACCAGCAATTTCTTGCAGATAAAACCTGGATAATTTTTGTTTCTGTTTATTTCTTTATTTGCTCGTTTAAAATTAAATAGTGAACCTTTATTCTGTTTTATAATATATATATATTCCCCCTCACTAAGTCATTTTGACTTACGCCTCCTCCCTTTTGATTTTGGCTGCAGACAGGTGTCACTAGGCGGCGTGTCGTGTATAGGTGGCAGGAGTCGTCTAGTTGAGGCTCGTATTGTATATTTACTTTTGTAAACCCTTATAACCTGTCATATCTTATGATTGGAGTTGTATCATTGTAAATCATTGTAGGTCACTGTACTTGTGTGGTTTCGAGAGCTATGTTTTGCTAGATTGTACAGGTTACTACCTATGATTATCGTTTTGACAGTGATGATCTTGATAGTTACCATACTGTGCAGGGTTTTGCTTACTATTGATGTTGTTTAGTTGGTAGCTTCCGCCTAGTCAGGATTTTGTCCGTTCGCTGAGGAAATCTTGAGTATAGGTTTTAAGCCAATATTTGAGGTACACCTTGGTGCGGGATGTAGCATTGGGGGCGCTACATTTGGGTGGTATCAGAGCCTGGTCTTACACCGGACAGTGAGTCGTGTCTAGGTGGTACGGCTATAGGAATCGAGTTTTATATGCTATTATGCTGTATCTTAATATGATTTTCTTTGTTAATTGATTTTTGATGCCTTATATGATTAGTTTACTAACCAACCATGCATTATATATCCAGTGATTTGTGATTTTAGATATGCCGCGTGGAAGACCCCCTCGAGCACCACCAGCACCAGAAGAAGCTCCCCAGACTGATGATGCTAATGTACCATATCTGATGAGGCAGTTTATACAGGTTTGTGCACAGCAGGCCGCGCAGGCAGTTCAGCGAGAGCGTCAGGGTCCAGCACAGACAGAAGAGAAAGCATTAGACAGGTTCCTTAGGTACAGTCCCCCAAAATTTCTCGGGGAACCAGATGATCTGAAAGCAGAAGAATGGGTATCTGAAATTGAACAAATATTCCAAGTTGCCCAAGTACGTGACCCCGAGCGAGTAGAGTTTGTTGTCTTCTTACTGAAGGGACCCGCACGGGACTGGTGGAAATTGGTAAAACAGGGATGGCAGGTTACAGGTGGAGCTGTTACGTTGGATAGATTCTTACAGGAGTTCAGAGATAAGTATATTCCCCAGGTTGTTCGTGACCGCCGTGAGAAAGAGTTTATGGAGTTGGTTCAGGGAAATACCGGTGTGGCAGAGTATGAGGCCCGATTTGCTTGTTTGATTAACTATGCTCCTCATATCGTTCCAGACCAGAGACGGAGGACGACGAGATTTATTCAGGGCTTGAGAGATGAGATTAGATATGCCCTGATGGCTGCTAACCTTAGGGAGTACACTGATGCAGTTGCACGAGCTATGGAGGTAGAATCTGAGCTACGGGATATTCGACCAGCACAGTTACCGATGGCTTCTAGGGACCGACCTTATGGGTCTAAGAGGCCATTCATACCGACAAGGCAGTTTCCTGATAAAAGGGCCCGTACATTTGGAGGTAGCTCTACAGGTGGGAGACCTATTCCAGCCCCACGTCCAGTTGTAGCACCGGGACATATTTGTGGACACTGTGGGGGTAATCATGATGAAGCAAATTGTTGGAAAAAGCAGGGTAAGTGTCTTAGGTGTGGTAGCAGTCAGCATCAGATTATAGATTGTCCGAAGAATAAGAATAAAGATCAAGGTCAGCCCGCCGGGAGTTCCAACAGGCCGATAGTTCGCGCACGTGCATATGCTTTAGGGGGTGAGAATAAAGAAGGATTCGACCCGACATCCGTCGTTGAAGGTACTATGCATATTCATGACGTTCCTATTCGAGTATTATATGATCCGGGTGCTACTCATTCATTTGTTGCGCACGATATTGCTGTGAAATTATTTGTACCTGTTGAGTATTTACATTATGTGTATGAGGTTAGTTCCCCTTTGGGATCATGTTTTAGAACCGATCGAATCTATAAACAATGTCCCATAAGGATTGGTAATCAGATGTATCCAGCCAATTTGATTGAGATACCGATGCAGAAATATGGGGTTATTTTGGGTATGGATTGGTTATGTCAGCACCGAGCTCAGGTAAACTGCTATCAGAAGAAAGTTATTCTGGGGACAGAAGAATCAGCTAAGAAAGAAATCAAGGGTGACAGAACAAAGCGAATTCCGATTATTGAAGCAAAACAACTGGTCAGAGATGGGGGTATAGGATACATTGCTTATCTGATAAACAGGCCAAAGGATCAGGTGAAGTTAGAAGAAATGGATGTAGTCAAAGAGTTCCTAGATGTATTTCCTGAAAGTTTGAATTCACTTCCTCCAGAACGAGATATAGAGTTCGTGGTAGATCTTATTCCAAGGGCAGAGCCATATTTGAAGACACCTTACAGAATGGCACCTGCAGAATTGAAAGAACTGAAGACTCAGTTGGATGATTTGCTGGCCAGTGGATACATCAGACCGAGTACCTCGCCTTGGGGTGCTCCGGTGTTGTTTGTAAAAAACGAAAGATGGTTCTCTTCGACTGTGCATTGATTACAGGGAGCTGAACAGGATGACAGTGAAGAACAAATATCCTCTACCTCATATTGAGGAATTGTTCGATTTATTAGAGGGATCGAGAATCTACTCTAAAGTCGATCTCAGGCAAGGATACTATCAGGTTCGGATTAGAAAGGAGGACATTCCTAAGACTGGGTTTAACACTAGATATGGGCACTATGAGTTTGTTGTTATGCCTTTTGGTTTGACAAATGCTCCTGCAGCATTTATGGATATGATGCACAAGACCTTCAGACCCTATCTTGACAAGTTTGTTGTGATATTCATTGATGACATTCTGGTATTTTCTAAGACAAAAGAAGAGCATGCTGAGCATCTTCGTATTATATTAGAGACACTGCAGCAACATCAGTTATATGCCAAATTTAGTAAATGCGAGTTTTGGATCGACCGGGTGGCTTTTCTTGGACATATCATTTCCGGGAATGGCATCGAAGTAGACCCTTCAAAGATTGAAGCAGTTATGAACTGGGAACAACCGAAAACACCATCCGAAGTGAGAAGTTTTTAAGGATTAGCTGGGTATTACAGACGGTTTGTACAAGATTTATCGAAAATTGCAGCACCACTTACTCAGTTGACTCGTAAGAATATTCAATTTATGTGGACCGATCGGTGTGAGGCTAGTTTCCAAGAATTAAAGAAGAGGTTGACTACTGCTCCAGTGTTGACCTTACCAGATGGATCAGATGGATTTGCAGTATATACAGATGCATCGAAAGAAGGTTTCGGATGTGTTCTGATGCAGAATGGGAAAGTTATTGCCTATGCCTCAAGAAAGTTACGTCCTAATGAAAAGCACTATCCCACCCACGATTTGGAGTTAGCAGCAGTGGTCTTTGCGTTAGCCAAATGGCGACATTACCTGTGACGTCCCCCACGCCACAACCCCCGGACCGAAACGAGCTCCCGAGCGATAGTTAAATACCACCACTCGAAAACCCGCCCCGGACAACGGGATTCCCACAACCTGGCAACAGCGACTCCCAACAACAGTACCAACACCACCAACAACAAAACACCAACAAGCGGAAGCAATGAGCAAAAGATCATATTTATATTCACACTGCCATCCGTGGCCAAAATAAACATTTATAAGTCCATTATCTATCACAAGTTATAACATCAATTCATTAAGTATTCTACATCAGCATAACATTTCAAGTTTTCATGTAATTCAACATCATAAGTTCGATCCACAAAAGTAAATACATAAGACCGACTTCAAGGACTGTACAAGCCTACAACGCTGCTGCCAGTACCTGACCGCTAACCTGAAGCATGAACCAAAACGGGATGTGAGTCAAACGAACTCAGTGAGGAGGGGAATATATATAATAATTAAAACATAAAACATATTTAATTCACGCTTTGGTTAATAGAGAAACGAATCTAGTGCCGATACTTTCTCTTTATAATTCATCAAAGCTTTGTGAATTAAATATTAAAGTAAAACATTTTAGAAAACATTTTTATTCCCGGCGAGAACGGGCCATCTCCTTATAACTCCCAAAGACATATCAAATATAATGAAATCCCATAACACCGTTTGGCTTATCGAGGGAGCTACCCACGATTTCACCATAACCGACTAATGGCGCCGGTGTAAGTATTACCCGAGCTAGACTACCTCCGACTAGCAATGAGTAATACCCTTTGATTATATATTAGATGATCGTCACTGGGTCTCCATCCATATATATAATCTGGATTATATATATTGGATGATCGTCACTGGGCCTCCATCCATATATATAATCTGGATTATACCATGGGCTTCCCCCTAGACGCACGTCTCCGGGTTCCACCTCTAGTATAATCCGGGGCCCAAATATACCCTAACAGCGTCCTCAATAGGGTTAAAGGAAATATAGTCTCGCTTTATAATTGTTTTGATTGACCAAAAGGGTCGTTCGAGACAAGGTATGTAACCGTCTAGGGTTTCTCGACACGTTGCCGAATAACTCGAGGCATACGCGCAAGTCCCGAGACCAAATGTTACTTTTAAAAACAAAATAGTTCTCTTGTCTCTATTTTAAAACCATTTTAGAAAAGATACATATATATCATTTTATATCAAATCCTTTTTATTTCAAATATTGATAACATATAATTGAAATATAAAGGGGTAGGGTTTTCGCAAATATTTGTTCATACTCCAGTTAGAAAATATTTTACATCCTCACCTGTAGGTTACAAAAGGGGTTTCCAGCGACCTGAGATCAGTCCCGTGAGGTCCTACCTGTAATACACAGGCCTCACACGACTCAATAAAACAACCAAATACGACGCACGGCTATGAAATGCATTTTATGCTCAAAATAACATATTATGTATAAATGCACTTAAACACAATTAAGCTCATTCAAACACATTTGAACACAATCAAATACACATGATATTAAGCTAAAATAGGCACACAAGTACTATGGAAGCTTGGGAAATAAAATTCAAAGGTTTGTGAATATTAGACAAACCACCCCTCATTTAATACTTTGCATAACAAAACAACTCCGATTAATCCGAAACTTCCGGCATCACTTAGCTACTCTATTTAAGGATTTTTAATGCCAAAAGAATCAAAAAATGAAGCCAAATGCTCAAAAATCACTATTCATCAGCCCCTACATATTTTGCCAAACTCTCATTTTTCAATCCCAAACTCCACAAAACTTCACCAATTAGCTTAATATCATGAACTAACATGAATTACCAATCCATTTGAGCATCTAAGCATCTAAATTCATCAATCCAACATTGCATAATAATCAAATTTATATGAAAAATCACAAGTAATGCTACATGCTATCAACAACCAAACTAAGTTCATCAATCATTCATTCTAGCCTACTTCTTCACTTCATCAACATATGAGACATTGAAACTCAAAGATTAAAGAGATTTTCAACCTTACCTTGAAGGAGAAAATGGAGGAGAAAGGAGATGTAGAGAGCTTGTTTGCAAAAATAGAAAGTAGAGGCTTGTTCCTTAGATGAAAGAGCAACTTTTTGTAGCAAGAGAGGGGATGATTTTTGGTGTTTTGATGGTGGTTGAAAGTGGTGGTGGTGGCTGGTGGAATGAGGGCAGAGAGATGAGAGGAAGAAGAAGAGAATGTTGCTTGAGAATAGTGTAGAAAAATGTGGAGAGAAATGAGATAATTAAATAAATATAAGTTATTTTGAAAAGTCAAAATTAGCTAGCAATTTATATAGATATTTATATATATATATATACATATATATTTGTATATGTTTGTATATATATATTGCATATATTTCAAATATAATATCATGTGATTCAAATATAATGACACAATTTTCATAAAATTTCAAATACAACACTTCAAGTATAAACATAGTGTAGGGTAATTCAAATATAAAGATTCTTAATATGAAGTCTTCATATTATTCACATATAGAATCACCCATTAATTCATATAATTCACATAATCACATAATTTGCAAATAATACACACAAGAGCTATTCTTACCGAAGCGTTATAAAATAACGGGGCGTTACACTATCCCCCCCTTCGGAGAATCTGGTCCCCAGATTCTAATTCGATTCCGCAAATAACTCGGGATAATGAGTTCGCATCTTCTCTTCCATTTCCCAAGTTACTTGTTCGGTGGTTCGGTTTCTCCATAACACACGAACCAAGGGGATTTGTCGGTTGCGGAGTTGTTTGAACTTACGATCCTGAATCTCAACAGGTTTCATCTCGATCGTCAAGTCAGGCTCTACCTGAACTTCTTCCTCTCGGAGCATATGAGATTCGTCGGGATAGTATTTTCGCAATTGAGAAACATGGAAGACATTGTGAATCCCAGTTAGAGCCGAGGGCAGGTTCAGGCGGTAGGCAGTCTTCCCAATCCGTTCAATAACCTCATAGGGTCCCCAATATCTCGGACTGAGTTTCCCACCTTTTCCCACTCTAGCGAATCCTTTCCTCAACGTCGCCTTAAGAAACACTTTGTCTCCCTCTTCAAATTCCAAATCCCGGCGTCTCTTATCAGCATAACTCTTCTGACGATCCTGAGCAGCTTTCATTCTCTGACGAATGATTGCAATCTTATCAAGTGTTTCCTGGATCGTCTTTGGAGGTAGAGCTCGTTCCACTCCGTCTTTAGTTCTTCGCCAGTCTTCTAATTCCCAGTACAGAGGGGATCGGCATTTACGTCCATAAAGCGCTTCGTATGGGGGCATCCCAATTGTCGCTTGGTAGCTGTTGTTGTAGGCGAATTCAATGAGCGGTAGTTGCTTGTCCCAACTCGTGGAGAAGTCGAGAGCACAAGCTCGTAACATGTCGCCTAGAATCTTGATGGTTCTCTCAGATTGACCATCAGTTTGCGGGTGAGCAGCTGTGCTAAATTTCAAATTCGTTCCCAAGTTTCTGTGAATTTCTTGCCAAAGTCGGGAAGTAAACTTGGGATCTCAATCGGACATGATACTCTTCGGAACTCCGTGTAACTTTACAATCTGCTCGATATACAGTTCTGCCAGTTTCTTGACATTGGTGGTCTTTCGAATTGGAATGAAATGAGCGGATTTCGTCAAACGATCCACAATTACCCAAATCGTATCATATCCATCCCGAACTCTTGGTAATCCGAACATGAAATCCATAGCAATATCTTCCCATTTCCAATCCGGAATAGAGAGTGGCTGTAGAGTTTCACCAGGTTGCTGATGTTTGGCTTTAACTCGTTGACAAGTCAAACACCGTCTCACGAAATCAGCAACTTCTCGTTTCATTCCATGCCACCAATATTGAGTCTTAAGATCTCGGTACATCTTATTACCTCCCGGATGGATGGCATAAGCAGATTTATGTGCTTCCTCCATGATTTCGGTCTTCAAGTTCTTCGACACGAAAATTCGGTTCTTAAAACGAAAAAGACCCATATCATCGAAAGCAAATGAGGAGTTCGGATCATCTTGCGTCCTTACGATCTGTCTTTGAATCCAGTCATCAACACTCTGCTCATCTTTAAGTCTCTGAACCAAATCCGGTCTCACTGAGAGATTCGCAATCCGCGGTTGAGAGACTAAGTGACATCTCCCTGCTTCTGACATCACTCCTGTAGAGGTTCCTTCCAAGCTAGCTACCTTTGCTTGTCTACTTAAAGCATCGGCTACTACGTTAGCTTTGCCTGGGTGATATTGAATACGGCAATCATAATCTTCAAGAAATTCCACCCACCGTCGTTGCCTGCGATTGAGATCTTTCTGAGTATGCAGATATTTCAAACTCTGGTGGTCGGTGAAAATGTCGAATGTCACGCCGTATAAATAATGTCGCCACTTTCCCAGGGCAAAGATAATAGCAGCTAGCTCGAGATCGTGGATAGGATAGTTCTTCTCAGCATCTTTTAACTTACGCGAAGCATAAGCAATCACTCTGCCGTTTTGCATCAGAACACATCCTAACCCTTCTTTTGAGGCATCGGTATAAACCGTAAACCCTTCGGAGCCTTCAGGTAGTGCAAGTACCGGAGCAGTAGTCAACCGTTTCCTTAACTCTTGGAAACTTGCCTCGCATTTATCGTCCCACTTAAAAGGCACGTCCTTGCGAGTTAAATTGGTCAGCGGAGCGGCTATCTTGGAGAAATCTTGAACGAAACGCCTGTAATAGCCAGCTAACCCTAGAAAACTTCTGACCTCAGTTGGGGTCTTCGGCTGCTCCCATTTCATTACGGCCTCAATCTTCGAGGGATCCACTTCGATTCCATCTCCTGATATCACATGACCAAGGAAGGTAACTTTATCAAGCCAAAATTCGCATTTACTGAACTTGGCATACAACTGATGCTCTCGGAGAGTTCTTAACACGATGCGAAGATGCTCAGCATGTTCTTCCTTAGTCTTTGAGAAAACCAAGATATCGTCAATGAAGATCATCACAAACTTATCGAGATATGGCCGGAAAGTACGATGCATCAAATCCATGAAAGCAGCTGGGGCATTCGTTAACCCGAAAGGCATAACTACGAACTCAAAATGCCCATATCGAGTATTAAACCCAGTCTTCGGAATGTCTGATTCTCGGATTCGCAACTGGTAATACCCCTGTCGGAGATCTAGCTTGGAGTACACTTTCGACCCTTGCAGGATATCGAACAACTCTTCGATATGAGGTAGAGGATATTTATTCTTTATCGTCATGCGATTCAGCTCACGATAGTCTATACACATCCTCAACGTCCCATCCTTTTTTTTCACAAATAGAACAGGCGCACCCCACGGCGAAGTACTCGGTCGAATGTACCCACTCTCCAACAATCCATCCTACTGTATCTTCAATCCTTTCAACTCTGCCGGAGCCATTCGGTAAGGAGTCTTCGAATACGGTTCGGCACCCGGAGCTAAATCGATCACAAACTCTATCTCTCGTTCCGGAGGCAAAGAATTCAAACTCTCGGGAAACACATCAGGGAATTCTCCAACTACTGGCACCTCTTCAAGCTTAACTTGCTCTTTCGGACGGTTCAGTAGATAAGCAACAAAGGCCGGAGATCCCTTGCGAATCATTCGGGCGGCTTTAACATAAGATACTCGAGGAATCTTGTCAAACCTTTTGCCCAAAATCTCGCTATCAGCTCCCAGAGCGATCTTTTTCCCGAAACAAACAATATAAGCTTGATGCCGATATAGCCAGTCCATTCCCAATATTATCCCGTAGTGACTCATCGGAAGCTCAATGAGATCAGCAGGGTAATCGCGATCGTCTATCCTCAACGGACAGTCTCGGAAGACTCGATTGCACAAATAAGAAATTCCCAACGGGGAATTGACCTCAAGGATATACGGTAAAGACTCGGCAGACAATGATAATTTGGATGCATATTCAGGTGCAATAAAAGAATGCGTCGCACCAGAATCATATAATGCAAATATGGATATGTTATGCAAATGTACAGTACCTTGCACCACTGCATTAGGATAGGTCTACCACGAGCACGAACCATTTTCCTGTATCAAAAGACTAAATAATATGCATGCTTCGTTAGCCACATGATCATGTCCACATAGGTCACATAACATAGACATATAAAAGCACATTGTCCTAAAGCCGTTCGACCTAGACAGACTCGACACAACGTCAAAACCTAAGTACCAAACCTAGGCTCTGATACCACCTTCAGCTGTGACGTCCCCCACGCCACAACCCCCGGACCGAAACGAGCTCCCGAGCGATAGTTAAATACCACCACTCGAAAACCCGCCCCGGACAACGGGATTCCCACAACCTGGCAACAGCGACTCCCAACAACAGTACCAACACCACCAACAACAAAACACCAACAAGCGGAAGCAATGAGCAAAAGATCATATTTATATTCACACTGCCATCCGTGGCCAAAATAAACATTTATAAGTCCATTATCTATCACAAGTTATAACATCAATTCATCAAGTATTCTACATCAGCATAACATTTCAAGTTTTCATGTAATTCAACATCATAAGTTCGATCCACAAAAGTAAATACATAAGACCGACTTCAAGGACTGTACAAGCCTACAACGCTGCTGCCAGTACCTGACCGCTAACCTGAAGCATGAACCAAAACGGGATGTGAGTCAAACGAACTCAGTGAGGAGGGGAATATATATAATAATTAAAACATAAAACATATTTAATTCACGCTTTGGTTAATAGAGAAACGAATCTAGTGCCGATACTTTCTCTTTATAATTCATCAAAGCTTTGTGAATTAAATATTAAAGTAAAACATTTTAGAAAACATTTTTATTCCCGGCGAGAACGGGCCATCTCCTTATAACTCCCAAAGACATATCAAATATAATGAAATCCCATAACACCGTTTGGCTTATCGAGGGAGCTACCCACGATTTCACCATAACCGACTAATGGCGCCGGTGTAAGTATTACCCGAGCTAGACTACCTCCGACTAGCAATGAGTAATACCCTTTGATTATATATTAGATGATCGTCACTGGGTCTCCATCCATATATATAATCTGGATTATATATATTGGATGATCGTCACTGGGTCTCCATCCATATATATAATCTGGATTATACCATGGGCTTCCCCCTAGACGCACGTCTCCGGGTTCCACCTCTAGTATAATCCGGGGCCCAAATATACCCTAAGAGCGTCCTCAATAGGGTTAAAGGAAATATAGTCTCGCTTTATAATTGTTTTGATTGACCAAAAGGGTCGTTCGAGACAAGGTATGTAACCGTCTAGGGTTTCTCGACACGTTGCCGAATAACTCGAGGCATACGCGCAAGTCCCGAGACCAAATGTTACTTTTAAAAACAAAATAGTTCTCTTGTCTCTATTTTAAAACCATTTTAGAAAAGATACATATATATCATTTTATATCAAATCCTTTTTATTTCAAATATTGATAACATATAATTGAAATATAAAGGGGTAGGGTTTTCGCAAATATTTGTTCATACTCCAGTTAGAAAATATTTTACATCCTCACCTGTAGGTTACAAAAGGGGTTTCCAGCGACCTGAGATCAGTCCCGTGAGGTCCTACCTGTAATACACAGGCCTCACACGACTCAATAAAACAACCAAATACGACGCACGGCTATGAAATGCATTTTATGCTCAAAATAACATATTATGTATAAATGCACTTAAACACAATTAAGCTCATTCAAACACATTTGAACACAATCAAATACACATGATATTAAGCTAAAATAGGCACACAAGTACTATGGAAGCTTGGGAAATAAAATTCAAAGGTTTGTGAATATTACACAAACCACCCCTCATTTAATACTTTGCATAACAAAACAACTCCGATTAATCCGAAACTTCCGGCATCACTTAGCTACTCTATTTAAGGATTTTTAATGCCAAAAGAATCGAAAAATGAAGCCAAATGCTCAAAAATCACTATTCATCAGCCCCTACATATTTTGCCAAACTCTCATTTTTCAATCCCAAACTCCACAAAACTTCACCAATTAGCTTAATATCATGAACTAACATGAATTACCAATCCATTTGAGCATCTAAGCATCTAAATTCATCAATCCAACATTGCATAATAATCAAATTTATATGAAAAATCACAAGTAATGCTACATGCTATCAACAACCAAACTAAGTTCATCAATCATTCATTCTAGCCTACTTCTTCACTTCATCAACATATGAGACATTGAAACTCAAAGATTAAAGAGATTTGCAACCTTACCTTGAAGGAGAAAATGGAGGAGAAAGGAGATGTAGAGAGCTTGTTTGCAAAAATAGAAAGTAGAGGCTTGTTCCTTAGATGAAAGAGCAACTTTTTGTAGCAAGAGAGGGGATGATTTTTGGTGTTTTGATGGTGGTTGAAAGTGGTGGTGGTGGCTGGTGGAATGAGGGCCGAGAGATGAGAGGAAGAAGAAGAGAATGTTGCTTGAGAATAGTGTAGAAAAATGTGGAGAGAAATGAGATAATTAAATAAATATAAGTTATTTTGAAAAGTCAAAATTAGCTAGCAATTTATATAGATATTTATATATATATATATATATATACATATATATTTGTATATGTTTGTATATATATATTGCATATATTTCAAATATAATATCATGTGATTCAAATATAATGACACAATTTTCATAAAATTTCAAATACAACACTTCAAGTATAAACATAGTGTAGGGTAATTCAAATATAAAGATTCTTAATATGAAGTCTTCATATTATTCACATATAGAATCACCCATTAATTCATATAATTCACATAATCACATAATTTGCAAATAATACACACAAGAGCTATTCTTACCGAAGCGTTATAAAATAACGGGGCGTTACACTACCTATATGGTATCTCATTTAATATTTTCACTGATCATAAGAGCCTCAAATATTTGTTTACCCAGAAAGAGTTGAATATGAGACAGAGAAGATGGATGGAGTTCTTAGAAGATTATGATTGCCGGATTCAGTATCATCCAGGAAAGGCAAATGTGGTGGCTGACGCATTGAGTAGGAAAATCAGTTTGGCCCAGTTGAAAGGAACTCCGAGTACATCTGCAAATACATTAGAAGGAGTTCGTCTTATTTCACATCCCCATGTTGCAAATATCACCATTCAATCAGATTTGGGGCAGAGAATCCAGAGAGCTCAGGCAATTAATGAATGGGTCCAAAGACAAGTGCAACGAATGAAAGAGAATCCAGATTTTGGGTTTGATGATACAGGTATTTTCAGATATAAGAATCGGGTTTATATTCCAATGGAACTTAGAAAGGAGATTTTAGAGGAGGCTCATAAATCATCTTACACTATCCATCCGGGAGGAAACAAAATGTATAAGGATCTGAAAACTCAGTACTGGTGGAACGGAATGAAAAGAGAAGTGGCAAATTTTGTTAAAAAGTTCCTCACTTGTCAGATGGTGAAAGTTGAACATCAGAAACCAGGCGGTACATTGCAGCCATTGGAGATACCGACGTGGAAGTGGGAACAGGTGGCTATAGATTTCTTGACAGGACTTCCGAAAGTCAAAGGTGGCTATGATTGTATCTGGGTAATAGTTGATCGATTGACTAAATCAGCTCACTTCATTCCAGTTAGATCAACAGCTAAAGTGGAGAAACTAGCAGAATTGTATCACCGAGAGATTATCAGATTACATGGGATTCCAGCTAGTATTGTATCAGATAGAGATCCGAAATTCACTTCGAAGTTGTGGCAAGATTTGCAGAATCATTTGGGTACAATTGAAATTCAGTACTGCAGCTCACCCACAGACAGATGGCCAATCAGAGAGGTTAATTAAATATCTTGAAGATATGTTAAGGGCTTGTGCTTTGGATTTCCACGGCAGTTGGGACTAACATTTAACCTTAATTGAGTTTGCTTACAATAACAGCTATCAAGCTTCGATTAAAGCAGCACCGTATGAAGTTCTATATGGGAGAAAGTGCAGATCACCTTTATATTGGGATTTAGAGGATTGGAGATGGACCAAAGATGGGATTCATCGGGCGAAACCTCCAGACCTAATTCAAGATGCAATAGAAAAGGTACAGATTATCCGACAGAGAATGAAGGCAGCCCAAGACAGACAGAAGAGTTATGCTGATAAAAGAAGATGAAATAAAGAATTCGAAGTGGGTGACCGGGTATTCTTGAAAGTATCACCGAGAAAAGGCTTTACCAGGATCGGAAAGGGTGGAAAACTAAATCCGAGATACATTGGGCCGTTTGACATATTAGAACGAATTGGAGAGACAGCCTACAGACTGGACTTACCTCCGAGTCTCACCGGTATTCATAATGTATTTCATGTTTCCCAGCTTAGAAAATATTATTCAGACGAATCTCATATTCTTCCAGTAGATGAAGTACCGTTAGAGCCGAATTTGACATTCGTATTGGAACCGGTACAGATTCTGGATCGAAAATACCAAGAACTCAGAAATCGAAGAATCCCGTTAGTAAAAGTGTTATGGAAGAATCAGAATACTGAAGAGGCTACGTGGGAAACAGAAGAGAAAATGAAGAAACACTATCCAGGGTTATTTATCCAGTCACAATAGAAAATTCGATCGGGATATATATTTGCTTACGTGTTAATTGTGATTAAATTGCCTAATGTGTGCCTAATTGATATTTTAGATTTCTCGAACACTTTGAATAGTGTGAATTTTGAGTTAATTGATATGTGGCGAAATTTACAATTACGTGTATAAATGTCTACGTGCTTTTATTAAATTGTGACACGTATATCTTTCTCCCTAAAAACCGATAGGAACATGATTTTCTTATTTAAAATATCTAATTGACTGAAATAAAATATATCGAATTACTTAAATGTGGTCATTAGTTGTGAAATATATGCACAGTACTATTAACTATATATGTTATTTGTTAAGTGAAGAAATTATTATATATAAATATATATATATGTATTGAACCGTACATCATTAGTAAATGACCATAAATTAAATAAGAAATAAGGAAAGAGATGATTAAGTTGATAGATCAGAATTTCTTAGATTTCTGTGCTTAGCTAACATTTAATATATTCTAGTTAATACAAGAAAAAGGCATTATATTAGACATTAGAGTAAAGAAGGTTCACGGCACTTCCCCTTTCTTCTCTCTTTCTTCGAACTAAAGTCTGAAGTGAACAGGTGAAACCTTAATCCCTTTTCTCTTTCATTCCATGTAAATAATTGAAGGATAAGGAATTTACTTATGTCTCGTTGATGAGTTTACCCTTTAAATCTTGTCCTCCCCACAACTTGTTGTGTTTCGACTGAACTTGAGAAATTAAACTCATTAATAGAAGCTGAATAAACTAAAAGGGTGTCGGCACATTAGTTGTGTTTTGGTGGTGTATGTATAAATACTCAGAGGTGATTATCATATATATGTAAATATATACGCCCATACTCGAAGCCTTACTTTATGAGTTTTATTGTCTTCCTATCCCCTATTGCTATACCTACTAGATAGTTGAATTATTATCTTGATCAAATTTAAAGAAAAATGCTTTAATATACGAAAAATCCTTTTGTACTTATAACTACGAAAAATCTGTTTTGTTTTCGAAAGATAAGCCACTTTGGCTTGTAAGGGAAACTCTGTTTTCTGAAATGCGAGAATCTGTTATTAGACCCTTGGGGACGCACTTGGGGGATATGGGCCCGGGGTAACTGGAAGGTGAGGCCTGGAGGTGTGCGCCAAAGGCTGATCCCCACACGTACCCCTTTTGTGAAGTGTTGTTCGTTCGTCTCGTCGGAGTTGTCGATAATGCGAGCACATGAGTTGGGTGATTACATTTGCAGTGTAACCCCTGTTTGTCTGATTGGGTAGTTCGAGGTAGCTCCTTGACTATCATTTGGAGGAATAAGGCAGGTTTCTGTTTTCTGATTACTTTGGGTGTTAAGGTTGGAGAATTTTCCGTTCTCGCCGGGTATCTATTTATGATTGAATTATCTTATATTAGTTCACTAGCAATTTCTTGCAGATAAAACCTGGATAATTTTCGTTTCTGTTCATTTCTTTATTTGCTCGTTTAAAATTAAATAGTGAACCTTTATTCTGTTTTATAATATATATATATTCCCCCTCACTAAGTCATTTTGACTTACGCCTCCTCCCTTTTGATTTTAGCTGCAGACAGGTGTCACTAGGCGGCGTGTCGTGTATAGGTGGCAGGAGTCGTCTAGTTGAGGCTTGTATTGTATATTTACTTTTGTAAACCCTTATAACCTGTCATGTCTTATGATTGGAGTTGTATCATTGTAAATCATTGTAGGTCACTGTACTTGTGTGGTTTCGAGAGCTATGTTTTGCTAGATTGTACAGGTTACTACCTATGATTATCGTTTTGACAGTGATGATCTTGATAGTTACCATATTGTGCAGGGTTTTGCTTACTATTGATGTTGTTTAGTTGGTAGCTTCCGCCTAGTCAGGATTTTGTCCGTTCGCTGAGGAAATCTTGAGTATAGGTTTTAAGCCAATATTTGAGGTACACCTTGGTGCGGGATGTAGCATTGGGGGCGCTACAAGATCCATCCGGACCGAGCACCTTTTAGACATGGGAACCATACTACGAGATGTCGGAACCTACCAGACCAAAAGTGAACGAGGACCTTATTCCCTGTGAGCACTGTGGAAAGACCAATCACGAGACTGCAAGGTGTAGGAGGAAACTGGGGCGTTGCCTCAGATGTGGGAGTAGCAAGCATCGAGTTCAAGACTTCCCCGAGTCAAGCAACCCTCGGGGAAGAAAAAGGGGATCTCGACCCTGATACCGACTCGTAGAGGTACATTGCATTATCATTGCATTCACTCATAATATTCTGTTTCGAATGGTAATTGCTTTAAATATGTGTTAAGTGTTTTATATAACTTACGTGCTTTAACTGCTTTCAAAAATTCACACTTGCACTGATTGAATGATTAGATGCTAAGATTTATGTGACCTCTGTGTGGATAGCGTGGAATTCGATAAATTTGTTATACGCTATTAGAGAGTGCTAAGGACAAGGAGTTCTTGGTCGACTAGGATCGATTCTGTTGCGAGTACGTTATACGATTCTGGATAGCACCGACGTTGACAAATCGAGTCTGAAGGAGTATACTTGTAATGACCCAAAATTCCAAAATATATTTTTGGAATAATTATTCGACATTTCGTTGAATTTTATATGAAAAGATTAGCTTCGTTAGCTAATTTTAAGTTATCTAATTTAATTCCCCATCCTCAACCAATTATAATTACATTTTCCACCCCTCGAAATTTATCTAATCTCTAAACGAACCCACACCCCCTTGAAACACCTTTGCACCATCTTGAACACACCCACACTATCTTGAACACACTTACACCCTCTTGTGCACACTCTCTTGCACACTCTTGAACACACCAAAAATCGAGAGAGAGAGAAGGAGAGAAGAGAAGGAGAAAGGGAGAAGAAGAAGGAGAGAAAGAGAAAATCCCGTTCCGAATCCGTCATTCGATCAATCGAAATTCCGAGACCAAATCCACGATCCTCATTCAATTCTCTACCGGTAATCTTCTTTCCCCATTTCGATTCGCCCATTAAATTCTCCTATTTTCTAGTTTTTATATTGATATGAATAATTGATAAATTGATGAATTTATAGGTTAGAGTTTACCATTTTTAGTGTAGTTCGGATCAAATGGTAGCTATTAATGTATACAATGCATGAGTGTGAATTTTACATGTTGATTTTAGCTATAGAATCCACCCTAGTTGATTTTAGGACGAAACCCTCGTGAGAAACCTTGAAATCGCGTTTCTGCACCTGTTAGATAGAACCACACGGTCCAACGCACGGTCTTAATCAAGATCGTGTGCCAGACCGTGCGCCACACTTTTGCCATGCACCGGCCTGCGCACGCCGGTGCACAAGCCCATGTGTGCTTGTTTCAGCTTGCACGGTCTTGAGTGCGTGCTCAAGACCGTGCACAAGGTCGTGCGTTAGGCCGTGCGAATGCCTTAACCAAATTTTCAGCCTTTTTCCTTAGTTGCTCACGGTAATGGGGTCAATTGGCCAAAATTAAAAGTTGACTTTTTGCATACGACCCCCTAAAATTGAGCCGTTTTCACCTATAGCTTCCATATGATTCAAGGATGAATAATTTGTAAAGTTTTCAAAATTTCGACCTCGTTCGGACCTTGAATCGAGCCTTTCTCGTTTAGGGCTTTTTCCCCAATTTTTGAATGTTGTCCGAAAAATCCGAAAATCGCATGAGTGCTTCTTTATAATATTATGAGCATGAATGCGCAATTAGAATTTCAATTGAGCATGTTTAGCATCATTAATTGCATATTTTCGTTTAATTGATTTAATTGCATTTTAATTGTGAATTTAATTGCTACGTGATGATTATTGGCTATTCATGTGTTGTAGTCTTCGGGAGTCGTTGTCGTGTCTTGTCTTAATTGGTTCTTGTCGTCTATTAGTTTCAGGCAGTCTTTTCAAGGCATAGCTTGGGTTGTCTTGTTGTTTTCGTGCTTCCAGGTGAGGGTTCTAAAATACTTTCAAACGGAGTAAGAATTTCTTTTAAATTATTGCGAACTACCCTTATGTGCTCATCTTGCTTTGATTTCCTTTCTTGTATATCTATTAGATATTTAATATGTATTTTATAACAAATGTTTTGATATTAACTTGTACCTATAGGTATATCTAAATCATTTTTTGTTTTCAAAGGGCAAGAAAACTTTTTTCTTTTCCATGACGGTTTGACTTAGGATTTACTCCTTTGTCATCATATACACTTGCCTAAATGCCCTTTTGGCCTTAACTTATAATGTTCTTCGAACGCGAGCAAAGATAATGTATTGTTCTTTCAATGCCCGGGATGGTATCCGGAGGTTACAACCGGGGACGAGCGTCCAGGGTGTAATCCGAGGTGCTTTTCCCAAAACTAAGCGTCAATCGTGGCCCGTCAGGAGTTGATAGCCACGGTTGGGAGTGATGGTGGACGTTGCATTCGTTGCACGTTTTCCTAAAATTCAATAGTCGCCCGGGGTAGCACCTTTGGGGTCAGACACCGGTGATGGAGTTACTGAACTTGAGGGGGTTATAAGGAGGAACAGGCCCATTCTCGCTGGGATATTTCTTGCTTCAATTAATGCTTTATTATTATTGCTTATTATTGTTGTACATTCAAGTCGAAGCACGATCCGGATTTTCTTCATTATGCAAATGTAATTCATTATATATATAATCCAAACCCGGAAACGTGGCTCGTACTTGTTCCCTCTTTACCCCCACTGAGTATCCTTTATACTCACCCCCACTATTTTGATTCTTACTTCAGGTCGACAGGTGGCGTTGTCACCTCTCATGTCGGTTGGCAACAGCGGGTCGTAGGTCTTGGTATTCGTGTCCTGTGGTAATTGTCAGTAATGTCCAACAACAGTCTGTCTTTTATTATTAAATTATTTTGTCAGTAGAGATGGATATATTTATGATGATGTGATGAATAATTGTTCAGCATTGACTTATTAATTATGTATTTGTTGGAATATTGAATTATGATAATTGTTGCCCCGTGTGGCTTTGCATGTTTAATGGATATATATAATTTATAGCTTTCGCACTCTGTTATCTTTGTTGGTTTTCGTTGTTGGACTAGGTACGTTGTTGCCGGTATAGATTGAGTGCTTGCCGTTCGCCGGGATGGATTTTTAAATGGGGTACATCTACCTCGTTTGGGAGTTCGTCTCGGTGCGGATGTGGTGTCCTTTCTCCGTACAAGGAAAGGGGCGCTACAATACTTCTGAAGGTATGTCTGAAGATGAATCAACTAGTGAAGAGGATAATGAATTATCTGACGATGATGATTATATGGGAGACGAGCCGACATCGGCTTCTGATAATGACGATCCTGATGTTTCGTATGAAGTCGAGTGAAGAAATGATGAAAATGATGGTTTAATGGAAGGCGGAGAGGAGAAATCATCCAATACCATTGAAGATGAGAAAACACTTTGTAGAAAGAATAAGAAATAGTGTGATCTTGAAGAAACAGATTGTGAGAAGGACGAGGAGTACAATGGGAGAAATGATGATGGCGTTACTTCCTGAAAAAGGAACTCTAATCAAGAAACAGGAGGAGGATGTGAAAATTGTCATTGAGGATACGAAGAGTGCAAGAATCAGTCAGAAGAACGAAATAGATAATGACAGTGATGATGGACCTTACATTGGGATTTTCTGATTCTTCGTCGTTAGCTTTGTTTAGGGTTTTGTAATCCCGTTTTTCACATGACTTTGGATTCTATTTTTGTTGTGAATGATGTTTTATAATGTGTTTTAATTGCTCTTAAATGTTCGTTTTTAATTCGCGTTATCAGAATTTTTATAGATTATACTCCTCTTAACTAACCCGAAGTCCGGAGGAGAATCTGAGGACAGATTCTCTTGAAGAGGGGAGTATTGTAACGACCCAAATATTTTAATTATATTATTAACTATTATGCAAATTCTTTCTTGCCTAATTTCTCGATCTATCCAATTGGATTAATTAATCTTATGGAAAAGATTGATTTAACTTATCTTTTAAATGCCCTCAATTACTTAAATTACCTAAATGCCTTTAAAAGCCTAAATGACCATTTTACCCCTCGAGATATTTTCCTAAAATATCTACCTATCTCTCTCATTCTCTCATTACACACAAAGAAGAAAGGAAGAAGAAAGGAAGGAGAAGAGAAGGAGAAGAAAGGAGGAAACTTCCCGATGCCCTACCGAGCCCGTTTCTCGCCCGATCGACGAGCCGTGAAAACCCAAACGATCCTCACTACATTCTCTACCGGTAATCCTTTTACCCCATTTCATTTCGTTCCTTCCTCGTTGCGATTTTAGTGAGTTTTATATAGAATTTTATAGTTTTAGGATTTTCGTGTTTAGGGAGATTTACTTGACCATTTTACGTGTTTCTTGTGCCTATGTGTAGCTTATATGATATATATGATTATATGTGAGAATTAGGACGATTTATGGTGTAAATTAGGAGATGTATGAATTTAAAGGTAAGTTTCGCGTGTGAGGTTTCGCGATCTGCTGAGTCTGCTGCTCAGTAGATCCACACGAGCGAACGCACGGTCTTGATCAAGACCGTGCAGGAGCCCGTGCACAGCCCTTTTCAACCTGCACGGGCTTGAGCCCGTGCACAGGCCCGTGCGCAGGCCCGTTTGCACCTGCACGGTCTTGGCACCATGCTCAAGACCGTGCGTGAGGCCGTGCACCCCTATTTGTGCTTGCACCGGCTTGCCAAGCCCGTGCGTTGGCCGGTGCAACATACTTAGTGCATTTTCCAGCCTTTTCCTTTCTTGCACTTCGGAATTTGGTCAACCCCACTCATTTAAATGTTGACTTTTCACATACGACCTCCGAATATCAATCCGATTTCACTTATAATTTCCTCGAGCCTCGGGATTTGATATTCTTCATAATTTACAATTATCCGACCCTATTTGACCGTCAATTGACACCTTTCTCGTTTAGGGATTTATTCCACCTTTCCCGTTTATTATCTGTTTAATCCCGTATTCGCGAGAGAACGTCTTTATATTATTTTAAGCATGCCTACGTGCCCTAACTGCATTTTAGCATGCTTTCCATATTTATTATTAATGTTCTTCCATTATTACAATTGCTTTAAGTATTCCTTTAAATTTATCGGCTTGATATTACGTGCAAATGTTTTAAAGGATCCGGTTCGTCAACCTTTGGTGTTTTCAAATAAGCCGAACCCGAGTGTTGCTTTGTGTCATTTTATAACTTATATTTCGTTATTCGTATTCTTTCTCAAAACGGGCAACACTCACCACTTTTAGTTTTAAAAGATAAATGACGAACTGTGATCAAAACCCCCTTACTGAGTATCCTTTATACTCACCCCTGCTATTTTGGTTCTTGCTTCAGGTAGACAGGTGGCGACGTCACCTATCTTGTCAGTCGGCATCAGCAAGTCTAGATAGGCTCAGTCTTTCTGGTTTATCTTGTCAGTGGTCCCAACAACCATCGAGTCTTGTTTATTGCATTTATTTACTTTACGTACTTATGTGCCCCTGATGTGGGATAGTTGACGATATCTAGGATTGTACAGGATAGACTAGTGAGCCATGGATGGCACTATCTGCTTATGAACATTCTGTATCTTGATTTATAAATGTTTCTTGATATTATGTTAGCCTCGTAGGCATTTATTGAATTTATCTGATTACTTTATTATCGCTTCCGCATTTCTCTGTTTTATTGTGGTTGTTGTTGGGATGTCGTTGCTGT